>CM060617.1:10574827-11774827 GCA_030578275.1 Meda fulgida | reverse complement strand
TTATTGATAAACAATCAAGTCCTGTATAAAATCTTTATATACATTAGACCAGAACTCAGTTGCAGTAAAATGCAACTTCTTTGGCATCTTTTCGCACAAAGATGTAGAAAAAGCCTCTATGCACGGCAAAATTATTGTGAATTGTCAGATGGCTAAAAGGCAACATTTTAGAGACATCAATTGTGTTGATTGTAAAAGTAGCTTGATAATGTTCCGTTAAAGTTACAAACGTCCCTTGCACACACTTAAGCATTTTCTAAACAAGTAGCCACAACATCAGTTTTAGTAAAACTGAGCAATACAATAACCATTGTTTTTAAAATTTTGTATTTATGTACAGGGTTTTAATTTATTACACACACTGCACACATTAAAAGCACTGAATTTTGTTGATTTTTAGCATCAAGATGTCAGATATTCACCATTGAGCTCACAAAGTCTCAGAGATTTGACAATAAAAAAATAATAATAACATTTTTAGCTTTTAGTTAAAGCCATAATAGTTTGCCATGTAAATCATTAATTTCCTATATACAATGATTAATGCTGTCAAAAAAAATTAAAGAAAATATTCCTGGGAATAAGTGGTATAAATTAAGCTCATAAAAGTTACTGTTTCTTTGAAACATAGGGGACGTCACTGTCAATGGTGCTGTGTGATTTCCTTGAGCTTCATCTGCTGTTCAATCATCATGTCAAACTCCTGTCTTTCTCTAAAACGCAGTGTAAGAAAAACAGTTCAAACAGATGCAAGATGCAGTTTCTCAAGTCAGTTCAAAAATACTCTACCTGTTACTAAAGCACGGCCCTCTGCGATACTTCTCCTCTGCCTTCTCCAGGGAAAGCTTGTGGACTCCAGCAATGGCATGAATAATGGCCTAGAAAGCAAAACGGTCCCTGAAACCTGGCTATGAATGATGCCGGAACATGGTCAGATTAAAATATTATACACTACCATTCAAACGTTTGGGGGCAGTGAGATTTAATTTTTTTTTTGTAATTAATACTTTTATTTAGCAAGGATGCATTCAATTGATCAAAAGTGAAGGTAAAAACATGACAAAAACATGAAAAAATATCAAACCAACCCCAAACATTTAAAAGGTTGAATAAATTAAAGGGTTAGTTCACCCAAAAATTTAAATTGTCATAATTTACTCACCCCCAAAGTTGTTCCAAACCTAAATGCATTTCTGTCTTCTTCAGAACACAGAAGATATTTTGAAGAATTTCAGTTATTTTTTTCCATACTATGGAGGTCAATGGGGTCTATCAACTGTTTGGTTTCCGACATTCTTCAAATTATCTTCTTTTGAGTTGACAGAGATGACAGAATTTTCATTTTTGGGTGAACTATCCCTTTAAGGCGATTACCTCAGGCAGGAGCACATCAAGAATAAGCCGGATCCGGTCCACCTGGATGTTTTCTAGGCAGGTGTTTATTTGAGGGGCGCTATCACAGACTTTGTTCAGGTAGCGGTACACCCTATCAACCTGCTCCTCATCTTCAAGATAGACATCAACCACTGGGCGAGAAGGCTTCTGGAGGGCCTGCATCCATTTAGATGTCTCGCGACCACTGATGACTGCCTGTGTGCACCAGACAGACGGGTTAGTTGTGTGCATACATGAACCTGTCTCAATACATCGATATAAATATATTTATGAATATATCAACAAAAATCGTACCAGTAAGCGGTTTTCAACTTTTTGTCTGATGATAAAGTCAATCAACAACTCATTGGCCCGGTTCCGTGCAGCCTTGGATCGGTCAGGCAGGACTTTCTTGGAGAGGAGCTCATCCTGCTCTTCCACAATGATGTCCTCTGTGTTATTATCGGAGTTGTCACACTCTTCGCCCAGAATCTCCTGACTAGGGAAGGTCAGTACAGATTTCTTCTCAGAGTACTTCCTCCACATTGGGCAACCTGGGATCATCAGATCAAAGGAACATTTCTGTTAAACCAGCACTGGTGAAGGAGGATGACCTGATTCATAATGAGGTTTTAACCTGGTTTACACTGATTTTCAATTTTTAGTCAATTATCATTCAAATTATTAATTTTTAAAGTTTTTACCACAAAACGTGGAGTACTACAAATACCATGTTAATTCATCTAAAATATGGAAGTATTATGTTAATAATGTAATATTAAATGTACAGATAAATTTGTTATTTTATTCATTATTAAAATATCCATCAACCTCGCTGTGCATTATGCATGTTTTCTCTTTTATTTGGGCTAATCATTGATTTACTAACTAAATTTCATTGAATTGCATCTAATGACAAAGTGTCTTAAATCTTATATGAACAACAATTAACATAAAATTACAAACATTTTAGATGAGTGTGAAAATATATAATGAAAGGAAACCTACTGATGTCAGCGGCACAATATTCGATGAAGGAGCCAGAGAAGGATCCACATCCTGCCGGAAAACATCGGAATTTAATATCTGAATTCATCTTTGATGAATATTTTTATCTTTTTGTGTTATTTCACAAGCAAAACCTCAGTACATACAAATAGGACACTGTGTGAAAAATGGCTCAAATGATTTCATTTCATATTCCTGCTGTGAATAAAGTGATGTATACAAAAGCATATATCAGTTGATTACACTGCACACTACTACCATGACATTGTTTAATCTTGAAAACTATGTATGATTAGAAAGATTTAGGACTCTAGTTTTTGATATTTGACCGCTACAGTATGTGTGATTGTTGATGAAATTACAGTGACAGCAATTTCTTAATTTCTGCCAGGAGTGCAAAATCAATCAATAGTTATTGATATTTCATGTGTTTCATTTGATTCTGCTACATATTATTTTTATTAAATGTTTAAATGTACTTGAGTACTTAAGTTCTTAAGATACATACCAATGCGGATCCTATAGTCCGATATCAGTTCCAGAGACCAGAAAATAGCACTGCCATACTTCTCTTTAGCTAGATCCTAAAAGAGATATTAAAAAGAAAATGCCAATCATGTCAATAAAACTGTCTTATATAATAAGTGTGACAATGTCTTCTGATGGCAGAAATATTAAAATAGTGAGAATTCATTCTGAAAAAGCAAAATAATATGGCAAACAATCAAAGAGATGTTACTTTACCACCAATTTTTCATGCTCTTCACAGTCAAAACGTTTTAGATTTCGCAGGGGTACAGAAAACCTACAGATAAACAAAAAAGGAATAATTTACTATACATACCAAAGAATAAGTGCATTTGAGATACTGATGAATTCTTACCCTTTTCTAATTCTTTTTTGGTCGATTAGGTAACCATCAATAAATACAATGCTGGCTTTTTTGCTCTTGTGATTCACACTTTTAACCTGTGGCACAGAGGAGCACACTAGTCATCAACTACAGTCTAAAATCAAGGGTTACAAAACTGCACAAAATCGTATGTTGTACTTACCACTGCTGGCCAGTAGGGATATTTTCTCAGTTTGCACCACACGTAAAGTCCCTCTGAGATTGACAAAGGCTCTGGAAATCAAATATCATTGGCCAAATATATCAAAGCATTGGCTAAAGAAATTCATATACACATTCACAAGGGATTGCGCTCACTTTTATTGTCCTGCTGCAAAAAGCTGGGCAGCTCCTCTTCATCATCCTCCTGGTCCTCCTCCTCCTGCATGAAGACAGAGTGGTTAAGAGGATATGGCTCCTCCTGCAGGCTCAGCTCGATGGAGAGGTCAGAGGACATGGTTTGATCTGCTAGGTACATGACACCACATTATATCATTATAATGACTGATTTCAGAGGAAAATGACAAAAGATCAATGTATCTGAGGCTCTGTTTACAACTATTAACATTAAAAGTGATATAATGTACTAGATGTAAATACATAGACTACATTGTATTGATTTTTATAAGGACCCAAAAATGATGTGTACCCGATTTCAATGGCTCTGGCTCCTGGGTTTCAATGCAAGGTCCACTTGGAGGTTGCGTCTCAAAGGATGGCTCTCCCTCTGGAGATTTTACAGGAGAAGTTGCACTCTTCCTGCAGCGTTTCACTGGTGGAGAGGCACTTGGTTGTTCCAGCACATTTTTTTTCTTGCGACCTCTTGGCCTTCCTGCTGCCGCGATTCTCTGAGGTATGACCCGTCTTGATGGTGTAGCCTCCGGAGGAGGTGACTAATAAGAATACCACATGAAAAATAGTTAAGCCAGGAATTTCGTACAACAGTTCAATAATGCTATAATGGCTTTCATAGAAACCTTTATTAGACTGGACACTTTGACTTTCTGACGACTTTGTGGTGTGCAACTATTCTCAGCTCTTTTTGAAGACAGGGGGTGGAGGTCTGACTTCGGTGTGGAGCTTAAGAGAGGGCTGTACTGGACACAGCTCCGTTTTGGGGTGTGTGGTCTGGAAGTACAATCACCATTAGTGTGGCAGGAGGATAACTCCTTGTGATGACGATAAGATAATGTAGTACATGTGTGAAGCCCTGTAGAAACATCAGAAGGGGTTTGATGGTTTTGAGTTTTTTTAGAGTGCCGATACCGTGTCCCTTTTGTTTTTGGAGAGCTTAAGTGTTGTTCTGGGCATGAATTGTGTACAGAATTGTCCAGTCCATCTGCACAAGCTTTGCTAGCAGCTACTTCTTTCTCATTGGGTTGAACACATTTCTTTGATGGGCATTTGGGAGTAGTAATTTTTTGAGGCAACGCTGGCTCAGGTTTATGTGACTTTGAAGACACCAGTCCATTTATATCCATTAATTCATGTGCTGAATTTTGTAAACAAGCTGATGAGTCAGGAACACATTGGTTTGCTTTTTGAGGTTTCTCCTTTTCCTTCTTGGTCGTTCTTTGTCCACATGATTCTGCAGTATTCAGACCTTGAGATGCTGTGGTTTCTTTACTATGCAAGATGGAAGCTTTGTCGCTTGAAACAGGTTTGCTAAGTTTAACAGAACCTTTAGAAATGGTGCGACAGGTCCTGTGAGGATTTCTTCGGTGGCGTGAGGACAAGTTGCCGGCCGAACTCATTCCTGCAACCATTGATGTCTCAGCACATCGGCACCACCAAGGCTGGTCTCATTATGCTGGGATGCAAAGAAACACAAAGTGAGGTCTGTTACTCGTGTAAGTGTCATGGACATATATCCAACTTGCTGTAAGTTTAGCAACAGACAGATCGCAACTAAGAGATCGCCGATAAACCTGGAACACAAAGACCTTTTACTGTAAATACATAATATGCATGAATTTATAAGCAGGCTATATTACCAAGCCTTTAAACCCGCTGTTAGTTCATGTAATCATCTGGGTTTGTTGAAATACTGAAACTGACATAACCCAAGTACTTGAGCTGAAAAAAACATAAACATAAGCAAAATCAACCATATAAAATCGTAAGATGGCAGATACGATGATATACGCATGAAATGCAACATAAAAGAAAGTATCTAAAGCACATCAGACGTGTTGACTAGAACAGCGCTATGTATTAGCATTAGCAGCTCCACGGAAAACCAATGCAAACACGATCAGCCAGCGTATGTCATAGTATCCAAAAAATCTGCAGACGCAGGATCATTTGCTACTGTTTCAAAATAGTCAAATAAAAAAAATTGTAATATAAAATGTATGCGCTCATATGAGAGATTTGTATCAGAGCACACTTACTTGTTAGATTTTCAGCTGTTTACGAAGCGCTTGATCGTGACCACGTGATCACGTTTGAATTAGGAAGTTGGTTTGAACCATAGATGTTTTCAACAGTCAAAATCTTTTTTCTTCCCTTTTTCTGAGTGTTTTCATGTTTTCCAAGTTGAAAATATATTAAAAATTATTAGAACAATATTGCATTCGTTATTCAATTCACCTCATTTTAACTGTTAATTAAATAATCACAATAAAATAAGTATTCCAATAAATACTGCATTTAATCGAATTTTGAATTACATATTCAATTACTTAATTAATATAAGCCCATTATATAAACCCACCTATTTTGAAGACATAAATAAAAACAAACAAAACAACTAACAAAAGTGCATTCAGCTTAAAACAGAAATATAAATATTTTTACTGGTATTTCCTGATAATAGGAGTTCATTTTAAAAATATGAAAAATGTATATATATATATATATATATATATATATATATATATATTTTTTTTTTTTTTTAATCAGTCATATTTCCATGCATGTCCTACCAACTTTATTCACACAACAACGTTATTATAAGCACATTTCCATGTCCTACCAACTTTATTCACACAACAACATTATTATAAGCACTTTCCATATATTTATAAGCTAAGAAGCTATATTTAGTCAAAAGAGGTTTGTGGTCGTTGTCTGCGGCAGTTTTCTTCAGTTGTTTTGAAAGTCTTCGGTTCCTCAACCATTAACCTTGCAGTTCTCTCTGCAAAATAAAGAAATAAATAAATGAAACAGTGCACTGTAAAAAACGTATTGCGTCTATACGGTTGGATTATAATCAATCACATTTGCTTGACAAGGTAAGTTGTTTTGCATTCACAGGCTTTCCTGTGACTCTCTGCTGCCACCTGCTGGCTGTTTGCGGCATCCCGTAAAGCCTCACACGAATCCAAATGATGCGATTCACTGGTCAGATTCACCCACAGAGTCTCAACAAGAGCTGCACGAAGCAAAACAACAAACACGTTTTCATACATATTGAAATATTGCAATTTAAGCTTATATCGCCATGATCAACATTATAAGGAATCTTTATATAATATAACAATGTGTGTGTGTGTGTGTGTGTGTGTGTGTGTGTGTGTGTGTGTGTGTGTGTGTGTGTGTGTGTGTGTGTGTGTGTGTGTGTGTGTGTGTGTGTGTGTGTGTGTGTGTGTGTGTGTGTGTGTGTGTGTGTGTGTGTGTGTGTGTGTGGCCCAATTTCATATAGGCTACATTATACTCCTTCTCTCCAAAACTTAATTATGCTCTCAAGTAAAAACATTCAGACCTCTTTGGCTGCTCCAACTTTATCATTTTGAGAAATATTCCCATATTAGGTTCTCCTACCCTCTTGTTGAGCCAGCTCTGAAAAAAGTCTTGCATGTTCACCGTGGAGCACGAGTCTATTATTTTCCAAAGCTGTTACATTTTCCTTTAGGATCATCTAAAATAGAAACAAAAAATCCAATAAAATCAGTATTACCATCTTTTAAAAAAAACTATTTTTTTATTTAATTTTTTTTTTTTTTTTAAATGAATCATTGGGACATAATCAGTTCCTATTATGTTAGGGTGACCAAACGGATTTGGTTTTCCGACATGTCCTGTTTTCACGTCCTGTCCTGGCTGTTTTTTTTATAAAGTGATGAAAATGTCCTGGTTTTCATTATTTTTCATTGGGCCATTAAGAGAGAAAGACAGGATAAAGAGGAAGAAGAAAACTAAAGATATAAATATATTCTGTTAGTTTTTTTTTGTTATTTATTATTTATTTTTCTAATACAGAAGAGACATTATTTCATTCATTATTTTTGAAACCTGTCATAATAAAACATGTTGAGTAACCTCTGAGAAGCCTATCTGAATTTGTCTTTGGTTATAGTATTTTGTAATGTAACAATTTTCTATCCATGCAAAGGAGGCATAGCCTACTTTAAATGTACTGAAATTAATAAGGCATCTTTGAGTAAACTTCGAGTATCATTTGAGTATCTCATTGCCGGGCCGAGTGTCCTGGTTTTCGGTAATCAAAATATGGTCACCCTATATTATATTATCCTTTCACAATGCTAGTGTAGTGATACCATGATGCAGATGGTAACACCATCGTACACTGATATACATAGGCCTACTGTACCAAGCATCAGCACAGACATTTTAAAACAAATTGATCACTTTTTGATACTCACTTGCAGTCGCAGAGTCTCGGTTAGAGATGTGTTGATCTCCCTCTGGCTCTCTAGAATACTTTCCAGCTCTTCTTGCAGTCTTGTCTGGTTTTTAGAGCTCAGTTGCAGTGCAGATTTCAAGACATCTTGCTCTTTTTCCTTCATTACTTTAGCTCCCTCCACCTTTTCAATCAAGGCCCGATGTGCTGCTCTGCATTGTGCAAGGCTAGCCAAGAGAGGCCAGGTGGCCCAAACCACAATGACGATCAGAGAGACCATGGACCACAACGTGAGGAGAGCCTTGATCCAGTTACAGGTGTTCTGGGCCAAGTTGGATCTGGCCATCCTGAGAAAGATGATGTAGGACACAGACTACACTGACCTTCTGCTGTCTGGTGTGACAGTGAGGGAAGTTTATGTGGAATCAGGGTTGAACCAGCTGCGTTTTGTTCACTGAGGCTGGGCTGCGAGTCTAAAGCTCTGGATGTGAGTGGAAGCTACGTCAGGATATCTACATTGTTATTTTAAGGACCTTATCAGTGCTCTGAGGAATAATTGCTGTTTAAAAAAAAACATCCAGTATTTCACTGGAGACATTTCTTCCGTGTGCTCATGGCATTGTGGTTCTTAAATCACTGCAAAGCCCCATAATGCCTTAATCGGTATGAGATGAATATGGTGGCATAGACTGACCAAAACACACTAAAGAGGATAGTTCACCCAAAAATGAACATTCTGTCAGCATTTCCTCACTCACTGTCATGTCGTTTCAAACCTGTATGACTTCTTCCTTCCGCCCAACAAAAAAAAGAATGTCTTTTGAATATGTTTTTTCAGACCCCACTGACTTTTTTTTGGACAAAACAGTCAAAACATTCTTTAAATATAATATTCTTTAAATAAATAACATTCTTCAAAATCCTTTTGTTTTGTGTTTCAAAGGCTTCAAACCCTAAGTCCAAAATTTCACCCATTTACAGCAAAAGAAAGACATTCATGTTTGAAATGACATGACAGTGAGCAAAAAATTACATTATATTTTCATTTTTGGTTGATTTATCCCCTTTAAATTAACTTGGTGATAGAATAAATAATGAAAAATAAGAAAAAACTAAAATGCGCATGTTAATGCCAGAACAAAAGAAAGACATGCTGTTGATTTATGTCAACACATATGAAGGGAAGCTAAGGGTTCTCAGAATATTCTGGCCTGTGGTTTGAAATTTCAAAGTAAACAGTGGCATCTACAAGACCCCAAAAAATCCAAATGTTTATCTGGGTGTTTAACAAAACATGATTATCTTACAATGGAGATAGAAAGACCCTGTTTAGTTAAAACTCTGGGACTTTCAACATTTCTAGACATGTTGAAAATTAAGATAAAGCGTATATGACAAATGCTCAGATTTATAAAACACTACACTTGACTTCCCAGTGCACTCCTCAGCCCCCACACACACACACACACACACACACACACACCTAATAAGACACTGTAACCGTATTCTTCTTCAATTATTTTATTTGAATGGACTTTTCATATATATATATATATATATATATATATATACACATTTTTCGTAAATAAAACAACATAAAAATGGGCACAGTACTGTAATCAAACAGATAAGATTATTGTTCTGACTTAACTACAAATGGCCACAACCATTTCCTGTAAGAGATAATGATGCTCATTTGCATATGGAATGTCGTACAAAAAAATTGAATGTTTGAAGTGTTTTATGCAAAAGAAAAATGTTAATGAGATAGTTCACCCAAAAATAAAAATTATGTCATCATTTCCTCCCCCTCACGTTGTTCCAAACCTGTATAAATGTCTTTCCTCTGTGGAAGAGTTCGTTTTTAAAAACATTTCAGCACATGAAAGTTAATGTAGTCCAAAACAATTTTGACTTTCATTGTACGGACAAAAAAATAATCAACACGACATTTTTCAAAATATCTTTTGTGTTCCACAGAATAAATAAAGAAATAAAGGTTTGGAGAATAAATGATTTTTCCTCTTTGAGTGAACAATCCTATTACAGTTTTTCTTGATTGCTTAAACACTCTAACAAAGGCTTTTGAACTAAAATTTCAAAACCATACCGCCATTTCCCTAAACTATAAACACTATTCCCCTGTTTTGACACATAAGTCAGATTTGTTGAACTGTCACTGCAGAACTCTACACACAAATCCCTTCATTTCTCATTGCCTACACCACGTTATCATTTAGAAAGAACTAGCATTCAATATCGTTCCCTCAAGTCACCACAGCTTCAGCTCAGTTAGCACACAATTACCCAAGTGGAAACACTAAGAGTCCAAATTGATCACACACCGATCAGAACCTTCAATTGATAGATAAAAGGGCCAGAATCAGTTCATTGGGTTTTGGAACAATGGATCCAGAAAGACATGAAGGAAGATTTTGAGGACACTGGAGTGGATAAAGAGGACAAGCAGGAGTAGGAGGAAGGAAGAGCATTAGTGACTGGAGGAAGGAAGAGGATGAGGAAGGGCAAGGCCAAAGATAGAAGCAGTGCCACTCTAGTTGCCCATGTCTTTGTTCATGGTATGACTACGTGGGAGGCTGGGCAACGAGTACAGCCAAACTTGAGTCGCTTCACCGTCGCCTCGATCATAAGAACCTTCTTGGAGAAAAACAGGTACAGTAGATGTACTTCAGACTGCTCTCTACTGTAACTTTTGAGTGCGGTACACCGTGCTGTTACAACACATTCATGTACTGTAGCACTATACTACTGTAATAAAAATAAATTCATCACGTTGCCTCACATACAGATAGTTTTCTGAAGGCAACATAACTTACCACAAGCAACATAACTTACCAGTTTCGGAAATGTTGTTTTGAATTTATTGCACCAGTGTGTAAGACTGTTGTAGTGTGTGTGTATGTGTGTTTGTGAGGGCAAAGTTTTGTTTTTCAGCAAGAGTGAATGGTTTTGAGTGTAGAGCTTAATTTTGACCTGAAAATAGGATGTTTGGGGAATTGGGTGAGAAGTTTTGGATTTGTGTTTACTGTATTGAGAATACGAGGCATAGTTTCAAGAAATGTATTTAAGCAATCGAGAAAAACTGTAAATCATATTTATAGATAAGCAGCTTACCAAGTTGATATATGTACAGCTCATTAAAGACAGCATTTAGGACTCTTATATGTTTAGAAGTCATTTCATTTGACTCATATCATAAAATTAGAATTTGATTTGCATAGGAAAAGCAGACATGCAGCACAACAAAAGCAATCTTGAGATTATTCAATTCCTCATAGAGGACTGTGAAGTACATTAATATGCTTTGGGTGCTGTAACTGATACTCAAGTCGTAAATAAACTTTTTTTTAATCGACCAGTCCAGCATGTAAATTTGTGAGGTGGCGAGTGAAAATGCTAAATGTTTGCTTTAGCTGCAACAGACCGGCATCGCAAAAGAATACAATGATGCACAGGCCATTCTTAAAGCATGCACACCTTTCACTCAGCCTTTATGTAAAATACAATTTTGCACTGCTTGCTCTTTTGTTCTAAGAGTAACATGAACCCTACAGGCTTACATGAAGCTTATTGCTAAGTTTAATGCTCTATATCTGCCCTGCACATACCAAGCAAAGACATTAGACAGTTGTTGCGTTCTGAAAGCAAACAGAGCAGCTTAAGCCATGCTGTTGCTGTGCGTGTCATTTTCAGCTGAAATTGAGCGCACCAGCTCCTCCACCCAGCGCACCTCAGAGACCATCTGCTCAGCTAGCACTTCATAGCGGTTCTCCAACCGACCAAACTTGCGTTTGAGGGCACTGGCCGACAGCATGGCGGCTCGGGTCTCCTCCTGGCTCTGTCTGCGCAGGGCTTGTGCTTTCTGCAGCTCCTGTTTGATCTGATTGAGATCTGCAGCGATGCTTTCGTTCTCCTCCTTGTACCAGCTTTCCTTCTCCTCATAGATGGAGAGCAGAGCGGCCACATCCTCCCCGCAGGAGCGCTGGTTCTTCTCAAGCTCTCGTAGGCCATCCTCAGCCGCGGCTATCTCCTCCATGACCTGAGAGAAGCGCTCGAAATTGATGTAGGTGTTGTTAGGAGGCATGCTGGAGTGGGATTTGATAGTGTACTCCTTCAGACGGGTGGTCTTCAGACGCCTGCGCTCCGGCTTGCGCTCACTCTCTTCAGGTCGAACGTTACGCCTCTTAATCACCTATAGGGGGATGATGGGATGAGAGCAAGTCAAGCAAAGAACAAATGGCGACAACTCAAAAATGAGGGAAAGAGAAACATTTGAACCTTGATCCAGGGGTGCTGGAGACTGTCCTCAATTGTCATTCGCTTCCTGAATGTTAAAAGCAAATATTGAATTAATTATTAATAAACAGTTGACATATTAAACAATGACACTTACAGCAGTGTTATTTTAGTATTATTTATGTATTACTCATAGAATTTACTAACATTTTGAATGAGGATTTCATTTTATGAAATATTAATGGGCTTTTGTCATTTTATTAATTTTCCATTGATCTATTTAATTAGTTTTAGTAATTTTAGTATATAAACTTTTAATTATTTGAATTTTATTATATAATTTCAAATAGTTTTTAGTAATAACACTGGATTATACTAACTTAGGATCCTTGACCAGCAGTCGGCGAATGAAGTCCTTGGCGAGCTCACTTGTGTTGCTGAAGTACTCTTCATCAAAGTCATAGTTGACAGCTGAAATGTTGGTAAGTGTTTCTTGTTTGGTCTCGCCAAGAAACGGAGAAGCGCCACTCAACCTAAAGAGCATTAATAATGCATTAATAATTGTTCAGCAAAGTACAACGGTATCACCTGGGTTTGGAAAAATCATGAAATCAATGCAGCCAAACAAGCCATTTCCGTGATAATTACTTACAGTATATACGTGATAACTCCAATGCTCCTGCAGCAAAGAAAATCACAAGAAAACCAATTAATTCCAAGCAAAAATTTAACAAAATTGGAATATCTATAAAACATTTGCAAATAAAGCCCCAAGAGAACAAAATCGTCACTTCCTGGTAAATTGCCGCAAATATGTGTGATAAAATGGCAGTTGCTGCAATCAGGGAAGCCACTGTGTCTCTTTTATCCTACATCATAAATGTCTTACGCCTCAGAACACACAGACGAACCGCAATAAATGCTGTCATGTTATCTTACGTCTGGATGCACTTCTGGGAGGTCATTATACTAAATCATTTTGGAGACAGAATTTGAAATTTCATGTCAGAACAACTAAAACAACATTGAGATGCTGTGCAATGAAACTGATCCGCTGGTTAGCTATCCAATCACATCCTCTGTTGTCATGTTAGTTAGCAAAGTCATGTTAGTTTTTTTGTTGCGCATTTATACAGTAAATGTGTTTCTATCATAGTTTATGCGCATGTCGCCTTATCAGAAAAAAAAAAAAAACTGACTCAATTGAGCGCATACATTTTTTTTAATGAAAATTTTTTAGAGTTTATGCGCATCTTGGCCTTTCCATACAGTGATTTTTTTGCGATGTTTATTGATGTTTACATGTTTATTGATGTTTATGACTCACCACATGTCTGCCTCCAAGCCAAGGGGCTCATAGTTCACAATTTCTGGTGCTACAAATGACAAAAGATATGGCAAATTAAATTAGGATTCCTAATACACTTATAATAAGTAAAGATATAATTCAGTGTTATAATAAACTCAGGTTCCCACCAACAAACTCAGGAGTTCCGAAGATGTTTTTAAATTCGTTTCCATCCTTAATCTGATGTGCAATTCCAAAATCGATCAATTTGATTCTGGGGTTCGGCACATTTTTATCCAGCAACATTATGTTTTCAGGCTGAAAACAAAGTGCATTCAAGACTTTTGTAGTGCATGTTTCCATGTTAATGAGACATATTTCACCCTTTTTTGAAAATAACAATTTTCAAAAAACATTTTGATTAATCCGCCATCTACATTAATCAATAGCAAATCTTAAAACAAAACATACTAGTGCTCACCTTCAAGTCAAAGTGTGCTATGCGTTTAGAGTGTAGGTAGTAGACTCCATCCAGGATCTGCTTGAGGAACTGTGTGGCCTCCTCCTCGGTCAGCGACTCCTTCTCAGCCAGGAAGTCAAACAGCTCCCCTCCAGACACCAGCTCCAGGATCAGGATCACGTCGGTCTTGTTCTCAAAGATGTCGTGGAGGGTAATAATGTTGCTGTGCTGAATCTCTCGGAGGATGTTCACCTCTCGTTCGATCTCCTCTCGGCTCACGCCCCGTCGACTGGATGACAGCCGTCTCTTCTTGATAAATTTGGCGGCATATTCTGTTCCGGAGCTCTTTTCTTTACATTTACGCACAATGGCAAACTGTCCACTATGAAAGGTGTTACAATGACACAAAGAAAAAAGAAATGAAAAGAGAAAACAGTGATCATGATGATGTTTTTATCATTAGAATTTTACAGAAAATAAGGACATATTTTGCATATAGATGATATATATATATGAAATGTGTGCAAAAAAGCACTACACTGAACGAAAGTTCATACAGTTGTAATCGAAATTATTAAACTCCCATTGACAATTTACAGAGTTTTAGCTGTTCGCAATGAACAAATCAAACAAAAGTAATTAAAATAGCTCAACACAATAAATGTTTCAAGTGGTTTCCCCAAATCCAATTGAAAATGCAACTTTTAATAACTTCTGCAATAATTCAAAATTATTAAACCCCCTGAATGAAATCAATCACAAAAGGCACAAATCTGTCAAACAGGTGTTGTCTCAAGCACACCTTATGCAACTAATCAAAGGCTTCATTAGTTGCACCAAGTGTGCTTGACCTAGAACATATAAAATATCTGAACTGGCTTGGTTTGTTGAGTGTCACATTTCAATGTCAAATAACACATGTTAATCACATGTCAAATAAGTAAAATGATTGGTCCAAAAAGTTAAGGGAAGATATCATCACCCTTCACAAACAAGGAACAGGATGCAAAAAGATAGCGAAGGCACTAAATGTTCCTAGAGACACCGCTGGAAGCATAGATCGCAAGTTCAAAGTTAAAGGAACAGTGGTTACACTACCTGGATGGGTCAGAAAAAGGAAGCTATCAACGGCTGCAACCAGATTTCTGAGAAGGCAGGCTCAGAAAAACCCTTGAGTGACTGCAAAAGACCTGCAGCAAGACTACAGGCACTGAGGTTTCAGCTGAACAGTAAGGCACATACTAAACGCATGCCAGAACTCCACCACTACTGACCCAAAAGCACAAGAAAAGTCGGCTCCAATTTGCTCAAAATGATATAGATAAGCCGCAGAAGCTTTGGTATTCTGTTGTGTGGAGCGTTGAAACAAAACTTTTAAGAACATTTAGGCCCTATTAATCAGCGGTATGTCTGGAAGAAGAAGAATGAAGCATATGCTGTGAAGGATTACAAATTTATTAAATGTTTTATTTTAGTTTCAACAGTATTTTAACTGAGAAAGTGCAGTGTTTACAAGATTAAGTCAAACAATTCAGGTGTCTGACCTTAGCTTCTGTCCCTATGATAATGTGAAGGTATACAATCAGGATGAGTGGATTGCCATCTCAAACTGTTATGTTGATGAGATCAGGAAGAGTTGACTCCTGTACTTCATTTACATGCTTTGTTTAGATTGTCTCCACCTCTATGTAACTCCTCCCCCTTTAAAGGTATAAAATACAGACTGTATTTTGCCTTAGTTAGACTAGTTTGGGACTACAGCTGCCTACAGCTCGTTTCTCAATAAAGAATCCTGCTGAAAGATATCCCAACGTCTCCTGGTCTGCGCTTCTGAGTTTTCCTACACTGGTTATACATCTCGTTTGCAGCAGGTCATAAGAGAAAAAGGGTGCTCTACTAAGTACTAAAGATGCATGACATGAAGGGGTTGAATAATTAACTGCAGAAGTCATTAAATGTTGCATTTTCAGTTGAATTTGAAATATTTGTTGTGTTGAGCTGTTTCAATTACTTTTGTTTGATTTGTTAATTGCACACAGTTGAAAGACTACACTTTGCCAATAAACCTGATTTGCAACTGTACATTCCACAAAACCAAACTGTAGTAAATTTCTAAATGAGTAAGAGTAACTCCTTTAGTTAAATGGTACAAATGCTGCACAATGCAACCAAAGAGAAAATAAAACTCTGATAAAACGTTGTGTGGTTAAAGTACTCCTCTGACGGCTCTTCTCTGGCCCATCTGTAGTCTCATTTGCACTACAGCTGTGCTCAGGCTCAGGCTCAGTGAGTGAGCATATGCATTGTAAAGCAGTGATGTCATGCTGCAGCAGCACAGAACAGAAACCTTCACGTCCATATATAGGAAGAAAGGCAGTGTTTGCAGAAGATTAAGTCACTGTGCTGGGGATTTTTAAATTGCAGGACTCTCATGACGTTTGTTTTTATACTGAACTGATACGCACAAACACTACGTTGCCTTTGCAACTCAATGCCAAACATTATGATGTATCAATTTTACCTTATATCTCATCAAAAAGCTTTCATAATTATAGTGCTTAATCAAACATTAAGATCTTAGGCTGCTACCTCGACCTTTGTTTTGTCCACTATGTGTGAGACATGGCATGATGTATGGCATCTCTTACCTTCCTAACTCCTCTCCCATGTCATAACACAGCTCCACATCCTCCTGCCTGAAGCCAGCCATAATTTGCTGACTTCAAATTAATTAATCTGTTAGAAAATGACCAGAAATAGTGCTTGTTAGGACTAGTTTAGTTGCATGGATCTGACTTCATCAGACCACTAGACCAATTTATTGACAATGACTATAAATGGTTTGAAAGTGTTCTGAAGAGTGTACATGCTTTGGTATTTACTCTTGACCTCACAGGATGTTGGATTTTAAACTGACATGGGAATGAGAAGTTCCATGTGCAGAGTGTGGACATTCTATTTCTACAAACGTCATTACCTACAGTCATACACTAGGGTTGCCAGTTTTTTTAATCTTCCTTTCTTTCTTTATCATGGCCCTTTAACAGCGAATATCTCAGCACTGTAGTGCAGTACAAACTCGCACTAAAATTACATCCCCGTTAAATCTTGTCTCATCTATGCTATAAGACATGTTTAATGTTTCTTAATGGCTTAATGGGTAAAGACAACTACAACAACCATTTATTTCAGCTCAGAGGTTAGTTTCAAAGTCAAGTTTTTGTATGTGGTTAATGAAGTCATAAAACAAATACTAAATAAGTATATAATGAGAATCCACAAAATATCTAATAAAGCACTGACTTATTCCAGTAGCCATCTGGCTAACTTGTAAAAGAAACGACCAGCCAGCAAACACCGGCAAGCTACGTATACGTTGACACACGAAACACATTACGGAATAAAGGAATACGATTTTCTCTATAATATAAATAATACTACCTAGAACACTATTATAGAATAAGTAAATGCTGAGAGTTTGTTTGTTACATACCTTAACGTCGTCGCATTCCTCAGCCAATGGACATTTTCCGGTTGCTGCGCTCTAGAGAGGCGTGGCTTGTTAAGTGACATCATCGAGACTCCACCGCAGGATGATGTCAACTTGTACCTGTTATTAACAGTCTGCCAGGTGTTAGCACACTGATTTAAGTTATAAAAACTACATGTTTGGGCTTGTTTTGTACTGTTCCTTTGTCAGTGTTACCACAACAGACTCATAATACACAAAAAAAGGTTTAAATTAATATATATATATATATGTATATATATATATATATCAGTATATATATATCAGTGTTATATATATCAGATGTTATATATATCAGTGTATCAGATATATATATATATATATCAGTGTTACACGAGAGACATCCAAAGCGTTCAAGTTTTGTGTACGGCCTATGTGATATGCTATGCAAGTCTGTAATAATTGTTCCAGACATAATCATCTGAAGCATTCCAGACGTTTATAATACTGTGCAATTAAACATTAGCTGTAACATCTCAATAGTTTGATGAAAAAGCACGGAAGACTTTTTGCTCTCCTCAGATAAAATGTGTTCTGCTAAGTCTGGCAAGTTCTGCACATTAAATCAGTAATACGTCTAGTATAAAATACACTCTATTAACCATAATTTCTCTGGAAATTCTCTTGACTTTAAATGTATGCAGCAGGATTTGTGTGGGAGACCAGCATTAATCTACTTGTTTCTCTGATCCTTTTGTAAAAATTGTTTTTCATTCATTCATTCAAACATTGTAATATACTTTAAAATATAATACTATGATAAAATATGATAGGCTGATAACGTAAACATGTAGATCCTTAAACTAAACTAAAATATCAAAATTAACGAACAAAAACAAAGGCCGTGCTAAAGTTTAAGGCGGCAGTCCAAACAGTGATATTCGATATAGACAAAGGAAAAGTCAACTTCAAGAATGAACAAAAAAGTGACGTCAATGCATGAGTTTGAAGTTCAATGTGTGAACATGCAATATCCAGCGCCTGGAAATTTTAGACAGCGTGAATTATATTAAGCAATTTCCTTAGTCTACATGTGGCAGTGGCACATACTTTTTCAATCTGTCAAAAAAAAAAAATTGTTATTGAAAAATGTCTATATGTATTTTGCAGCCTAGGTTTAAATCAGTACGCCTACGTAAATTAACATTAACCGAAGGAAATTATGTTTCCAAGGAATGACAAATTTGGACTTTATGAAGTGAAGGCGGGACTAAAATTTGATTGACTAGAGTGAAAGCCAATAGACCAATAGTGGACGTTCAGAAGTAGATGAAGTTAGCCAATCGGCAACGTACTGCAAAATGTGGGCGGGATATGTTTGAACAGCTGATAGTTGAGTCTGCGGAGGGCAGGAGAGCAGTGCGGATGGGGTAGACGACAACAACAATATTCAGGCATCATGAGATTTTTGTCAAGTCTCCTTTGGGCAGCTCTTTTGTTCAAACAGGTAAGACGCAAGAAGACACAAAGTAACCTATTTGCTTTTTGGTGGGTTTCTCAAAAGGATTGTACCCAGTTTGTTTAATTTGTTTGCCGATGGTTACTGGCTACCTGCTATATACGATTAGCTTTCGGTGGACGTCAGTAGGGATGTGCTCGTGCATGTTTGGGGCCCGCGCGGCCGAGTCCTCTGGCACTCCTGTTGACATGACACTGTTTCCTGCGAAACAAATCTACAACACTGATCAAACGAGCGACAAACTGTAATGTTTGCTGAATCATCAATAATGGAAAACCTTTGTTTTATTGTGATTATTTATTTAGCAAACAGTGAGACTGTACACTGGAAATGTCAGTTATTTTCCAGAAGACGAATATAAACATGCTACATCAAAACCCCTTTAGTTGGTAAACCGTAAGTTACCTTACCATATACCTTACCAAAATTATATTTAATTAGATCTAAAAAGTATGAATTGCCTGATTTATATAAATATATATTTATTTTTTTAACGTAGTCTATTATTATTTTTCTTACTAGTTATGCACATTGGAGAATTATGTTCATTCCATTTAATGTTATTAGATTTTTTTTAGTGTCATGTGTTAACGTGATGGTGTATTGTGCTTGTGTGGGTCACAATGAGCTCTGTCTTCATGTAATTATTGTCCAGTTGCTGGAAAGGCTAATTATGATGATCTGTAACTCATCATATGGCCTTTTATCATACCACCTGTGTTATTATCAGTCCATTTTACAGTAACAAATTCCTGGATAGTGTAATATATTAAGAAAATGAATAACACCTCAGTAACACTAAAGCAAAAGCAACATCATTTCTAAATGTGGTCCTGTAATTTATTTGAAAGTCAAACTTTTTGTAATTAGAATACATAATTCACTGTGCATTTCGCTTTATGAATGGTTTTATAAGGGTTAAAAAAAAGCTAAATGCAAGTTCATGTCACCCTCAGACTTTTACACATTTCTTTCCTATTGTCAGTTTTTCCTTCAGCAAGGAGGAAATGCACAAACCCAACCAATAACCTGAGCTGTATCCATTCTGATTCACAGGTTTTAGGTGAATATGGCATGGCACATTTCAGCGATCAGGGGAACCATAAAGGCAAAGATTACTGCATATTCTTCAACTCTCAGTGGGCTCGACTACCTCAGGACCTCAGTAAAGCAGTTAGTAGCAATTCAAATTTTACACACACACACACACACACACACACACACACACACACACACACACACACACACACACACACACACACACAGAGATTCAGATTGTAATGATTTCATGATAAAAGGCCTCATTCCCAACAGAAACTCCTGCTGTATCTGAAACTGCAGTGTACAATTTATCAACACAAAACTGGGACTCTTTCATCCTTTATTGTTTTTTCAGGCATGGCTGCAGACTTACAATCTCACCACCTCTGTCCTGTGCTCCCCCTCTGATGTACCCGAGGGTGGCTTCCCAAACAGCATCCCAATGGTGATGAGAGGAAATTGCACTTTCTATGAAAAAGTCCGATTGGCCCAGATCAATGGTGCCAAGGGACTACTGATCGTCAGCAAAGATAGACTGGTAAGACTCTAACACCATTAATGTCATTAAAACATTTTCACAGGAGTCACAATAAGTTTGTTTAACATCCTTTACAGACTCCACCCTCAGGCAACAAGTCTCAGTATGAGGAGATAGGCATCCCAGTGGCCTTGCTAAGCTATAAAGACATGCTGGACATCAGTAAGGTAATTTCTCATAAGAGCCGTTTGTCTTTGGACTGAAATTGCCCAATCAAAATCACTTCAACACACATCACACTGAAATTATGAAGGCAATAAAAGTTTAAAAGTTTTATTTCTCTCTTATTTCTGTTTGTAGATGTTTGGGGAGAAACGGGAGGTGGCCATGTATGCGCCCAATGAACCAGTGGTGGACTACAACATGGTGCTCATCTTTCTGATGGCAGTGGGCACAGTGGCTGTCGGAGGATATTGGGCTGGCAGCAGGGACATTAAAAAGTAAGAATTGTGCCCTTGTAACATTGTGAGCCCTTGAGGCACATGTTGCAGGATAAATAAGAGTTTATTCAACTAAACCCACATCTGTGTGCCGGCAGACGTTACATGAAGCACAAAAGGGACGACGGTGCCGAGAAACAAGACGAGGAGATCGTTGATGTCACCCCCATCATGATTTGTGTGTTTGTGGTCATGTGCTGCTCTATGCTGGTGCTCTTATATTTCTTCTACGATCAATTGGGTAAATAAATCATTTAAATATTACAATTTTTCAACTAACTGTGTGTACTTCGGTTGAACTTAATTTGATTTATGCCTCTGCATTTCTCCCGCAGTGTATGTGACTATAGCAACGTTCTGTCTGGCATCTGCTGTCGGTCTGTATAGCTGTCTTTGGCCTTTTGTCCGAAGACTACCGTTTGGGAAATGCAGGTCAGAGATGTGCATGAGAAAGACGAGATAAGATTCTTTCCTTTTGGATTTGTATTGAAGGAGATGCTTTGTGTGTTGACAGGATACCTGAGAATAACTTGCCATATTGCCACAAGCGGCCACAGGTGCGCATGCTGGTCCTTTCAGTCTTCTGTATAGGAGTCAGCGTCACTTGGGGAGTTTTCCGCAACGAAGACCAGTAAGAATAGTGAAAACCACTTTAGGTCTTGAGACTCTTGACACTTTTGGCACTATTACTGATGGTATCTGATAAAATCATGTTGCCTAGGTGGGCGTGGATACTTCAGGATGCGTTAGGCATCGCTTTCTGTCTCTACATGCTGAAAACAATCAGGCTGCCTACTTTCAAGGTGAGTTTAAAATGCTGTTGGATGCTGACGATTACCGTAGCGTGTGGAGGTGATGCATTTCCTACTGATTTTTCTTCTCATTGTAGGCCTGCACTCTGCTGCTAGTTGTTCTGTTCGTGTATGACGTGTTTTTTGTTTTCATAACACCACTCTTAACTGAGGTACAATGCTCTTCTTAGTTTCGTTGTTAAAATTGATGCAAAAAAAAAAAAAAAAAGATTCTTTAGCATATGTTTGTTTATTGTTCCATGCAGAGTGGGGAAAGTATCATGGTTGAGGTGGCGGCTGGTCCCTCTGATTCCTCTACTCATGAAAAGGTAGGATGGTGTTTTTTTTTTTTTTTTTTTTAATTTCAGTACATTTAAATACATTTTTTGTTTTGTTTTGTGGTGTCAATTTGGGCATCTTTGTCTTCATTAGCTTCCCATGGTGCTGAAAGTGCCCAGGTTAAATTCGTCTCCTCTGGTCCTGTGTGACCGGCCCTTCTCTCTCCTGGGCTTCGGGGATATCTTGGTACCAGGTAACATCATTACTGTTGTTGCATCTGCTGCCTGATAAATTAAACTAGTTGTGGGAAATATCTTTGCAACGAGTCGCCTCTCGGAATTTTTAGCCAAACTAAATTTACATACTAAATTTACATAATGCTACTTTAGCATCCTTTTTAGTCACGGTAAAGTGTCCATACTGCTGACATGTTTACCTGTTTAAACGTCACTGCGGTTAATGGTTTAGCCCTCCAAATCGAATTTGACTTTTTATTTTTGATTGTTTGATTAATATTTTTGGTTGTTGCAATAAAAGTTCAGGCCGCCATTGTAAATAAGAACTTGTTCTTAATGACTTGCCTGTAAAAATAAAGGTATAAAAAAAAGAGAAAATATTGGGCAAACTTTGCCATCTGCCTCATCAAGCCTGATAAAATGATGTTATTAAAGATTTAGAAAATCTTCAAATATACAATGCTTGTATCTGATTTCTTTGGTTTTAAGAAAAGTTGCTTCAACATCCTTCTGTTTTTCTTTTCTTCCTTTTAGCCTTTTTTGATAATTTGATCTTCCTTTTCATTTTGTTTCCTCAGGTTTGCTTGTAGCATATTGTCACAGATTTGACATTCTCATGCAGACTTCTCGAATATACTTTCTGGCCTGCACTATTGGTAAGACACTGGCAACCTTTTAAATTCAGTTATGTTTAATGTGGTAATACACTGACATACTGTAGAGCAATATTTCTACTCTCATGCTTTAGTTATTTGGTATCTTTTTAAGCATGCACAGTACATGGTGCTTATCATTGAAAGATTATGAATGTGATCTCTTTGTTTAGGCTACGGCATTGGTCTTCTCATCACATTTGTGGCTCTGGCTCTGATGCAGATGGGTCAGCCTGCCCTCTTATACCTGGTGCCTTGCACGCTTCTCACCAGCCTTGCGGTGGCACTGTGGCGCAAGGAGTTGCCTTTGTTCTGGACAGGAAGTGGATTTGTGGTGAATACCAGTTTGATATGAGTGCCTTCTTCGATCGGAAAAGTTCTAGGGTTATGTACAGTTACTAGAATTACAGTTGAGTAAAACCACCCACGTGTTTTTTGTTCCGCCTTTTTTTTTGCTCTCATTTTTACTGTGGGTGTCTTTTTATTAAAGGAGGGGTTCGGTGTCAACCTGTACCTTAAGATTAAAACATTCATTTCCAATATGTATATGTATAATTGTTCTTAAAGGGGTAGTTCACCCAAAAATGAAGATTTTGTCATCAATTACTCACTCTCATGTCGTTCCAAGCCCATAAGACTTTCCCTCCATAGAGTGCATTAGTTCCCGCCCCCTTTTTCAGCAGCGCTGGTTCAAGAAGTGTTTTTCACATTCTTTTTTCCCATAGAAAATAATTTTAAAAAAGCAAATCATGAATCATAACATTATAAACTTTGATTTGAAGCAAAAAAAAGAAAATCGGACAAACTGAAAAAGGTACAAGAATGTGTACTTAACGTCTGTAGTAAGAAAAATAACTACAATCCCATGAAGCTTTGCGAACAGCATAATCGAGTTAAAAACGGAGACATATTAAACTTCTCATGTACAAATCCAGATTACATATTTAAAAACAATTAAGTTTATTGCAAAATATGCATACATACATATATATATATATATACACACATACAGGTCCTTCTAAAAAAATTAGCATATTGTGATAAAAGTTCATTATTTTCCATAATGTAATGATAAAAATTCAACTTTCATATATTTTAGATTCATTGCACACCAACTGAAATATTTCAGGTCTTTTATTGTTTTAATACTGATGATCTTGGCATACAGCTCATGAAAACCCAAAATTCCTGTCTCAAAAAATTAGCATATTTCATCCGACCAATAAAAGAAGTGTTTTTAATACAAAAAAAAAAAGCCAACCTTCAAATAATTATGTTCATTTATGCACTCAATACTTGGTCGGGAATCCTTTTGCAGAAATGACTGCTTCAATGCGGCGTGGCATGGAGGGAATCAGCCTGTGGCACTGCTGAGGTGTTATGGAGGCCCAGGATGCTTCGATAGCGGCCTTAAGCTCATCCAGAGTGTTGGGTCTTGCGTCTCTCAACTTTCTCTTCACAATATCACACAGATTCTCTATGGGGTTCAGGTCAGGAGAGTTGGCAGGCCAATTGAGCACAGTAATACCATGGTCAGTAAACCATTTACCAGTGGTTTTGGCACTGTGAGCAGGTGCCAGGTCGTGCTGAAAAATGAAATCTTCATCTCCATAAAGCTTTTCAACAGATGGAAGCATGAAGTGCTCCAAAATCTCCTGATAGCTAGTTGCATTGACCCTGCCCTTGATAAAACACAGTGGACCAACACCAGCAACTGACATGGCACCCCAGGCCGTCACTGACTGTGGGTACTTGACACTGGACTTCAGGCATTTTGGCATTTCCTTCTCCCCAGTCTTCCTCCAGACTCTGGCACCTTGATTTCCGAATGACATGCAACCACTGAGCAACAGTCCAGTGCTGCTTCTCTATAGCCTGTTTCTGGTTCAAAAGTGGCTCGACCTGGGGAATGCGGCACCTGTAACCCATTTCCTGCACACGCCTGTGCACGGTGGCTCTGGATGTTTCTACTCCAGACTCAGTCCACTGCTTCCGCAGGCCCCTCAAGGTCTGGAATCGGTCCTTCTCCACAATCTTCCTCAGGGTCCGGTCACCTCTTCTCGTTGTGCAGCGTTTTTTGCCACACTTTTACCTTCCCACTGAGGTGCCTTGATACAGCACTCTGGGAACAGCCTATTTGTTCAGAAATTTCTTTCTGTGTCTTACCCTCTTGCTTGAGGGTGTCAATGATGGCCTTCTGGACAGCAGTCAGGTCGGCAGTCTTACCCATGATTGCGGTTTTGAGTAATGAAACAGGCTGGGAGTTTTTAAAAGCCTCAGGAATCTTTTGCAGGTGTTTAGAGTTAATTAGTTGATTCAGATTGTTAGGTTAATAGCTCGTTTAGAGAACCTTTTCATGATATGCTAATACTTTGAGACAGGAATTTTGGGTTTTCATGAGCTGTATGCCAAAATCATCAGTATTAAAACAATAAAACACCTGAAATATTTCAGTTGGTGTGCAATGAATCTAAAACATATGAAAGTTAAATTTTTATCATTACATTATGGAAAATAATGAACTTTATCACAATATATGCTATTTTTTTGAGAAGGACCTGTATATATATATATATATATATATATATATATATATATATATATACACTGAACAAAATTATAAACGCAACACTTGTTTTTGCCCCCATTTTTCATGAGCTGAATTCAAAGATCTTAGACTTTTTCTATGTACACCAAAGGCCTATTTCTCTCAAATATTGTTCACAAATCTGTCTAAATCTGTGTTAGTGAGCACTTCTCCTTTGCCGAGATAATCCATCCACCTCACAGGTGTGGCATATCAAGATGCTGATTAGACAGCAAGATTATTGCACAGGTGTGCCTTAGGCTGGCCACAATAAAAGGCCACTCTAAAATGTGCACTTTTATCACACAGCACAATGCTACCGATGTCGCCAGTTTTGAGGGAGCGTGCAATTGGCATGCTGACTGCAGGAATGTCCACCAGAGCTGTTGCCCATGAATTGAATGTTCATTTCTCTACCATAAGCTGTCTCCAAAGGCGTTTCAGAGAATTTGGCAGTACATTTGGCAGTACATACAACCACGTGTAACCACACCAGCCCAGGACCTCCACATCCAGCATCTTCACCTCCAAGATTGTCTGAGACCAGCCACCCAGACAGTTTCTGCAACAATCCGTTTGCATAACCAAAGAATTTCTCCACAAACTGTCAGAAACCGTCTCAGGGAAGCTCATCTGCATGCTTGTCATCCTCATCAGGGTCTCGACCTGACTGCAATTCGTCGTTGTAACCGACTTGAGTGGGCAAATGCTCACATTCGATGGCTTCTGGCACTTTGGAGAGGTATTCACGGATGAATCACGGTTTTCACTGTCACCCATTTGAGCATGTTTGGGATGCTCTGGATCGGCGTATACGAAAGCGTGTTCCAGGTCCTGCCAATAATCCAGCAACTTCTCACAGCAATTGAAGAGGAGTGGACCAACATTCCACAGGCCACAATCAACAACCTGATCAACTCTATGCGAAGGAGATGTTGCACTGCGTGACGCAAATGGTGGACACACCAGATACTGACTGGTTTTTGGGCACACCTGTGCAATAATCATGCTGCAATAATCAGCATCATGGGTAATGTAGTTTTTAAAGGTGCAGTGTGTAACATTTTTGAGTATTTATTAACAGAAATGCAATATGACACCCATAACTATGTGTTCAGTGGTGTATAAAGAACTTACTTAATAAACCGTAATGTTTTTATTACCTTAGGAGGCATTTATATCTACATAGGCGCGGGAATCCCCTTCTATGAAGGTCGCCATATTGTGACGTCGTGTTTCTACCGTAGCCGACAGCGATCAAACAGCGTTACAGAGCGCGTTTCGTCACTACCTTGAAATAAACTAGTCATAAACACCGTGAGTAGTGACTTTTCCCTTGTCAGTGGTGTAAATATGTAGTTGGATTGTTTCATGTAACTTAATTCTTCTCCCTCGCTGTGTTATGGCTTTGCTATGTGGGGATAAATGTGCTGGTTGCGCTCGTGAGACAGCTGATTAGTAGGCTACTCTTGTCATTGACCGGAAAACAGTTACAGGAATCACCAACCCGTCGATCTTGGAAGCATTTAAGTCGATCGAGTTTCCAAAATCAGAGAAAAAAGCCTATTGTGTGTAGTAAGTGGTGTCTATGGGATGCGGAGGCGCGCGCGCTGTTACAATCACGTCATTTTTGCCGCGCGCACCTTTGGCCTCATGCGGACGCGTCGAGTATAAACAAGGCTTAACGCTTTAACCAGCTCAGCCACAGTAACAGCTCATATTAGCCAGCTAAACTTTTACTACCCTGTTAGAAAAAATATATAACGTTAGTTGCATAGTTTCATGTGGTTCTTCTCCCTCGCTGTATTATTATGGGTTTGCTATATGGGGAGAAATGTGCTGGTTACGTTCGTGAGACAATCAGCTGATTACTATTATTATATTATGTATTAAGACCCTTGATCCTTACCTGACTATGGCTTTGTAAACTTTATCCATGATGTGGTTTATAATGGACTGTGGTACAAAAGCTTGTTTTACTCTGGCTATTCTCTGCTGTCTCAGACGACGATGTTTGTCCCGTTTTAGCCACCGTAGCTTCTTCGAAAGGGAGGGGTGAGCAGTGGGCTGAGCCCTTAGTGTAAACTCGCAAACGAACCGCTAGATGTCGCCAAAAGCTACACACTGCACCTTTAATTAGAAATTCGGCTGTTAAATATGATTATTTTAAAAATACGCTGAAATAACGCGGGCTGACGGCTTCAACAGAAGCAAATACCACAGATTAACATCCTCGTAGCTCACAGTATTTCTGTTTTTATGAGTTTTGTATGAGTTTTTACTTCCGGAACCCGACTTGTTGCCCTCTATTGAAAGTCTCATCACCCTAAAAATGTGACACTTCAAAGCGTTGAAAAAGAGATCGTAAAATAAATCCTTATGAATTGAGCGGTTTAATTCAAGTCTTCTGAAGAGACTCAATTACTTGATATGATGAATAATTTCATTTAGACATTGATCAGCGAACATTCACTCCAATATGGTAAATGGAAGCTCAACCTAACAAGAACAAACCTCATTGGTTCTCGCGTGTCAAGCAAGCATCCTTGAGCTTCTGTTTACCAAATTTGAGTGCTCTATGATTAATGTTTATATGTTAATAAAAGCCTAAATTAAATCTATTCATCATATAAAGCAATAGTGTCTCTTCAAAAGACTTGGATTAAACCGCTTGATTTTTTTTGTTTTCTTTCACAATCTTTTTATCAATGTTTTGAAGCATCAGATTTTTGAAACAGATTCAATGGAACAGAAATCTCTCAGATTTCATTTAAAGATATCTTCATTTGTTTTCCGAAGTCTCACAGGTTTGGAACAAGAGTTTTCATTTTGGGGTGAACCATCCTGTTATCGCACAATCAGCCATTTACATTCTTTGATTTCACAGGCATTTGTCTAAAGCTGTTTAGAAAGTCAAGTCAAGTGTATTTATATAGCGCTTTTCACAATATAAATTGCATCAAAGCAGCTTCACAGTATCAATCAAATAACATAACAATGTTTGTTTCTTAGTGAAAAAACATCCACGTTTGGTAGGGCTGATCAATGGTATTAATGCTTGGTTAATTATTTTGAATATCCCCAACTGAGCAAGCCAAAGGCAACAGTGGCAAGGAACCGAAAAAGTCTGTGGCATAGATCCCAGCGATCCTGAATGGAAACTATACCTTCTGTATAAAAGATTTTACAGGGATTTTGAAGGCTTTAGACAAATGCCTGTCTGACTGAAATTATTAAATCCAAATCTTCCCCCTTCTAAACCACAGTAACAGGAAATGCTGTGCTACAGACTGATATACACGAGTTAAAACTAGTCACTATGGGTTGATAAACACGGGATCTCTCCTTTAGGTCTGGTAAGAGATCTGTGTACCGGAAGAGGGCTTATGCTTCATTTCCTCAGCTCTTTAGCTTACAGTGCTTATGCTTTTAATCTAATAATCAGCCTGGAAATTGGTTGATCTTAAGTTGATCTATGGTGATTTTCTGTATAATGTAGAGAAGAATCTGATCCTTGTCTTCGAGTGTTTGCTCCTTCAAGTCATAAATCAGAAACCATTTTCTCATTCTCACTTCTCAGGGAAGCGATTCTAACATTTTTCTTCTGCTTTAAATTTCAGTAAGCCAGTAAGTGTCTTATGCTCACCAATGCTGCATTTATTTGATCAAAAACAGAGTAAACCTCACAACTTAAAATAACTTTATTTTAACATGCAATTTATTCCTATGATGGCAGAGTTGAATTTTCAGCATCATTACTCCAGTCAGTCTTCTGTGTCACATGATCCTTCAGAAATCATTCTAATATGCTGATTTGCTGCTCAATTAACATTTATCAATATTGAAAATTGTGCTGCTTCATATATTTGTGGAAATCTTTGATTAATAGAAAGTTAATAATTTATGTGAAATAGAAATCTTTTAACATTATAAAATGTCTTGATCATTAGTTTATCAATTTTATGTGTCCTTGATGAATCTCAATAATTTCTTTAAAAGAAATCTTACTGACCTCAAACATTTATGTGGTGTGCATATATACATTTATGAATCAAAATTAAATTAAAGTTTTACTTTTCTGTCTCTCTCTCATTTCTTCCACAGCCTCCTCCAATTGTAATGGAACAAATCAACTGTACTCAAACCCCAGGACCTACCACAGATGAACCCCAGTCCAATCTGGTGCCGCCAGACTATGAAACGACCAATCAGAGTGAGGACCCTCCTCCACCAGCCCAAGTGGAAGTTCCGCATCTTACAGATGCATCTACTAAATAAAAACAAAAGACTAGAAGGATGCTACTTTTTTTTCATTTTTTGAAGTCAGTTATATATCTGGCCATATATATAATAGACTTGAGCAGTATGAACATCTCAGTGCACTTGTTTTAAGCCTTTGAAATTGTACAGTCGGTTTGAACTGAAAAACATGGAGACACAACACCTGCTGTGCTTCATCCAACTTGTTTCAAGTTTAACTTTGATGGTATTAGGAGGGCGTCGAAGGGAGAGCTTTAATCTTCTTCACAAGGATTTCAACTCTGTGTCCAATTTGTTCTCTCTCTCTTTTTGTTTGCAAATAGACTGTAAAAACAGCCTTTCAGTAAATTAAATAAAGTGCAGCTAGACATTTTAAAACAAATGTCCAGAAAATTCAAGACAGCTCACAAAAAACAAACAAATTTCTATTTGGCTTCCAGTTGATAATGCATTAGTGACAGGTTCTTGTCACAACAGCGCTGAAGTATCACATCCTTTAAAATGCGGTGCTAATAAGGACCGAATGAGCCAAAGGGGTCGGGAATAATGATTTATTAGTTTCATCCTTAGTTCTGAGATGCGAATGCTGTGGATTGAGATTGTTAATCGTTTATATTACACTATGCTGTATAATTAAGAGCAGTACTGTTATACATGGCCACATCATTTTACAAAAACTTCCATATTGGTTTGGAATGTGACTTCAACTTTAGTTGCATTGATATATAGATCATATTCATATGCTCATGTCATGGCTTATTTAAAGGTATTGTATTTAGAATTTGCTGTTTTCTTGATGGAAGGGATGTTTGAGATCTTAAATAAAAACTGAAGTGCATTTTTAAAGCAAGTGCAGTTTTTAAGGATACTTTCCTGCCCATCTGTTGAGTGACAGTCCTGTTTTATTGTAGGAATTTTGTATTCATGGTACTTTTTTTAAAAGTAGTTTTTCCAGTGTAAAGCACTGATATATCTTTGCGTATGATTTAACAATCTGAAGTTACAACAAGTTTATTTAAGAAGTTTATGTTGCGCTGTTGTCTCATTGAAATCTTTTTGACTTGGGTACACCGTGATCATGTGGAATAACTTGGACAAGTTGTAATCAAGTTCTGTCCGTCTATTAATACTGCAGGAGTATTAATAAATCAACATATGCTGTAAAAGTCAGATTTTGAAAAGTTGTTGAGTGCATATATTAAAGGAATAATGCATTATGTTATAAACTGTGTATTGTGTTGTTTTAATGTGAGAGCACTTGCAAAATACTTATTACTGGCAAGAACGTGTTGTAAAATACTATTCATTAGTTCTTGGCATTTTCCTCGCACATCAAAAAGTACTTGGCAATAGTATAATTATGTCTTACTCTCACCAGGTTCACTGGACTCGCTATGAATTCTAACTCCTGGCTAATGTTGAACTGACCAAGCTGGGGAAAAAAAAGCATGAAACTTAAACTATTGTGCATGAAATGAGCCGCACTGAGCTAAAGGCCAAATTGCATAATGAACACAAAAAACCAACGCACGTCATGTCAAAGGTTGTCGAGCCCTGGGCAAAAGAGCTTTTTATTTGATAAAGTTAAATGGACAAATTTTAGGAGACTAAAATGATCTATTTCATTATAGATTAAAACGACCAAAAAACAAATCTATTAAAACAATTTGAAAAGTTTTGTAGTACTCATTTTAGCAAATCTAAATTTCTTTGCCCTCTGTAACCAAAAATAGTGCATTCTTATTTTTTTTTTTTACACATGCTTAATTATCAGAAGAACTGGGCCTAATAGTGGAGTAATAAATTATTTGATCTAGGGCTGCATTAGCTTTAAGCCATGTCATTTTTGAGATGACCACACAAGATGTTCTTAAGCCCCTTATTGACAAAAGTCTCTGATATTTTTGAAGATGAGACATGTTTTCCATCACAAATAAAATCTGTTTTATAATTTTTAAAAGTCCTAGGAATCCCATCAGTCCGTGCTGAAAAGCGGTCTCTGGTAGATTGCTTCTTACCTTTTTGTTCATTCAACTAAACATAGCTTTGTCTAAACCGTAACATTCAAATCTGCACTGTACACAAAGTATTTATGCACTATGTACTCAACCGTGCAGTGCATGAACTTTATAAGGTTTTGTCAGAATGATAAAGTTCATACACTGCACGGTTGAGTACATAGTTCATAAATACATTGTGTACGGTGCGTCATTTGGGACACAGCTATTCAATGATTTTTTTTGTGTGATCAATTTATAGGACATGAAGTGAGTGAATTTAGAGTCGCTGACGGCCCCTGGTTTCTTTTGAATAACAAACAATGTGAAGTAAAACCAAACACAGGTGTTATGTTTGTTCATTTTACTGAGCAAATCGCAAGCACTTAAAAGTGCAACAGTTTCTTATTGAGAGAACAAAAAAAAGCTGTATTTGCTCTGCACTATTTACAAATGTATGGTTTCTAATGAAGAAAGTCTGTAATTTCTCAGAATTAAATCAACAGAATTGTGCCATGATCTAGTCATGTACAGTATAAATGAATGAGACAAAACTAAAAAGAAATAAGAGGTGGTACCTCTGACATTTAGTAGTTATATACATATATCCCCCATCATAAAGAAAAACAAGGCTATTTTTTTCTGAAACACTACAAAATATTTGCTCAAATATAACATTATTTTCCAGTTGACAAGCAACACAATGTAAAAGATTCTTTGAGCTGTGCAGAAAATGGACAGAAAATTAAAAAAGGAAATTTACATCTTAAACCAAACCTTCCACACATTAAATAGGTCTACTTTTTCAAAATGTCACAGCTGAGAAGCTCTTGATTACATAAATACTATAAAGAGTTCAGGAAGAACACAGACTTTTGCAGTGTAACGCTTGTGGGGCCAAACATCCCTGAAATAAAATCACAATAAATAACTAAAAACAGCTATTTACAGGAATGACAAATTGTTAAGACAAAGACCACTTTGTAATGCAGAACTGAACAGGATACTGTGATTGTCAGGAAACAGAGACCGTTTAGGGAAAAGGGTTAATGTAAGAGCCATAACTCTAAGTACTGCCAGGAATGATTTCTCCCAAATATTCCCCCTCCCCCAATTAAAGGTAAAAATAAGAGTAAAATCAGAAATCATGATTAAGACTAAAATCTGCAATGGATCATTTCCTTGAAAAATGCATTTGAGTCAGTGCAGGTCATGTTAGAGGGAAAAAAACACTGCATTCATGTTGTAGTCCCACAGATCACACAGGGACATTAAAAGAAATAAATGTCTTCTGCAACTACATTGTCTTTGGGTTTACGTTGTCCTGGCTGGGTACTGTGTGTGTTATGAGTGGTGTTGTGCCTCCTGACGGCATTTCCTGAATTAGAGGGCACAGAGCTAGATAACTTCTCTGGTGGCATAAACATATCTGCAGAAACACCACAGAAATAGATTGACTAATGCAGAAACAACTACGAATGGTTAAAATGACTTAAACAGTGCTGCATGTAAGCAATATGAAGATACACATATTGAGGTAAAAATAAACAAACAAGAGGTTTGGAGTAAAATTATCCCATTAAACAAAGAAAATGTAAACATTTTAACCACTGACAAATCCTAAGAAAGAAAGAAGCTGTACGTGAGGTGACAGAATAAAGAAGTTTCACCTGGATGGAGTTGGTGAGGACTGTTGGATCTCATGGCTCTTAAACTGCCTCCTTCCTTTCCTGTAACTTTGATGGGAAGTAACTGAGACACCTCTATGCCAGCTAAAAGTGTGAGAGTATGTTCAAGTTCAAAATCACCTAAAATGTACTAATACCTCTACACCACAGGCCAGAAACGGCATCAGCTCACACTCTGATGTGATGGAGGTCATAAAGCAGTTATTACCTGAGCTGTTGGTACGCTGGTGGGAGTTCCTGTGCTTCTCCTTGCCTTTAGGTTTGGTGGCCAGCTTGGTGGGGATCTTCTGTTGGACAGAGCCAGCTTTGTGGGATTGGTTGGTGGTACTAATGAGGTGGATGGGCACTTCTGCTTTAACAGGAGTGGCTGTGATGCTCTCCCTGCGTGGTGGTACCAGGGGAGGCCTCTCTTCAAAGCTGGGAGTAACCATTTTCAATATGGGGTAGGGTGAAGTAGGTAACTAGAGAAAGAAAGGAAACTTTAGGCATGTACACTTTTTCTGATTTACAAATGGCACATACATATTCAATATACAAACTTCTAAAATAGTATTGGCCAGAAAAACTGCTTAGTCTGAAATGCATACATTGTTTTATTTTACATGTGTACTCGTGCATGTGCACTAATCAGTGATCAGAGCATTTTTCTCAGATATAATATAATATTGCCCAAACCTGTATCTGTTCATTCTCCAGGGGAAAGATGGCAATTTTGGGTATGTTTTCATTCTTCTCATACTTCTTAAACTTCTTCTCCAACTGTTCCAGTTTTTCTTTCTCCCTCTCCACATTACGTGTAGAGTCTCGAAGCCGCTCCAGATCCTGCTGGTATTGCGCTCTGCCCCTGCCCAGTTCCTGAAAGTCTTCCGTCAACTTTTCTTCCTTTTTGCGGCATTCCAGTTCTCTCTCCCTCAGCTCCTTCTCCCTGATCTCTGCCTGCTCCCTCTGCCGGTCTCTTTCCTGCTCCCACTGCAGCTGCTCCTGTCGGTGCTGATTCTGGAGCCGCTGGAAGTTGACCAGCTCCTCACGCTGCTTTTCCAGGTTCCGTTGCTTTTCCTTCTCCAGGAGTGTGTTGCCCCTGGGTCTGGACATCAGCTCCTCAATAGTGGCACGTTGCACCTCGATGTGGCTCTCTTGCTGCTGGACGATGGACTGAGGAAGGAAGGGAACGGATAAGGAAATCAAAGATTCATTTGTGCTGATCTGGATCTACACAGACAAATCTTCCATTTAAAACTATCATAGGCAACAGGTAATGAATCATTGGATAATTACGAGAGAAGCACTACATGAAATGCACAATTACAGTTTGGATTACCTGAAGACTGTAAAGTTTCTGAGACAATTTAGTTACAATGTCAAAAAGCTGTGGAGATAAAAACAGAATATGATCAATAAAAGTAACATATGTTAGTAAGTTGACAACACAAAAGAATATGAGAAAAATGAGAAAAAACAAACAAACATGAAATCTGACCTGGTCAAAGTTCATATAAAATTTTAACAGTGAGGCAGGTTTGGATAAATAGGATTGGATTTAGTTTTTTTTTTTAGAGAGTGAAAACATCATTCAACCTTAAACTGTCTTTTTAACTTTCTCTGAACGATTGTTGCATTTCGCAAAGAACTTTCAAATTGCTTTGAAAGCACCATCCACTTGTTCACCATACTAAAATGAATGAGGCATCAATAGATGAGTCCACACAGAACAAAATACACTAAAAATAGGTTTTTCTAGAGCTAATCAATGTAATCAATTATTTAATGTTATAAAATAATATCAGACAAAGTTATTCATAACGGCCCATTTTACAGAAATACTGTTACAGAATAATGTTTTAGAGAACAAACAATATTGGTAATTCTCACTTTGCACTCATAGATTTGATTACATCCAGTTGGGCAGTCACATACAATCTGGCCGCAAAAGTTCAAATATTTTAGCTTAAACGAAGATAATCAAATCGGATATCAAAATTCCGCATATGGTCAGAACTCCATGCTGCTCCCAGAATTCTCTCTTTGTAAATTAATGACTTTCAGTCTGGGGTTTATCCGAGATAGTATATAGGCCACTTTACAGTTATCACACTGTCAATCATCCAAAGTTTTGAGGAAAAGCGGCTTCTTTATTCCAAACACACAAAGAATATTATATCTCACCTCTGCTTTAGGGAAGACGACTGACAGATACGCACTCCAGCTATCTAGAATTATCTCCTCATCTTCCTAATGGGTCAAAAGCAAGAACATACATTTTGGTTTATACCAGTACCAAAATAATAACAAGTGTGATACTGTAGTGTCAGCTCACCGACAGCTCCAGGTTCTCATTAGAATAAAGCTCTCTGAGCTGAGGGTTGGACCACTGACTTCTGTCCCTCGATCTTTCCACTAAACTCGCAATAGCGTCTACAAACAACCAGTCCATCGTTCAATGGCAATGAATATGTAACCATTACATTAATATCATGAAATAAAGAAAGTTTGTCTTACTTCCAGGTATCATGTGGGTATTGCTCTCAAAGCCTCTGAAAGCATCAGGTCTCTTGGGTAGTGGCACGAGATCCATCCCCTCACCAGGAGGAGGAGTTACGCCCTGCTCGCATGTTACCAGCCAGTTTTGTAAAATCTCCACTGAAGAAAGATTATAAACATAGATTACAATCCACCATGCTTTAGTATTCAACTTTAGCATACATTAACCTAAATAAAATACTTAAAATGACTTTTCAAAAGTAAAGTACAACAGCACCAAAGAAGGCTTATACCTTGAAATGTAAATAAAAGGAAAGCCAAGTGTTGGATTACAAATTTATAAAATGGGTTCCAATACAATCGTATATAAACTGAGAAAGTAGAGTACATTGAATTTAGCATTTAAGGTTATGACGATGAAATCAGCTGTTAAGCAGAGTTTCCAGCAAGAGATTCCTGCCAGTCCTGTTCTCTCTATTGTAAGTTAAATGAGTCAGATTACTAAGATTCTCACCCTTTGTCTTAATGGCTCTTGGAGCCCGTCCCAGTTGTTGAATAGTCAGGCTGATTGGATTAGCATCTATGCATTTGAATGACACTGTTATGCTGATGAGATCAGGGGTCTCATTTATAAAACTGTGCGTAGGATCCTTACTAAAAGTGTATGTGCGGCAGAAAGCCAAAAATGGCGTACACAAAAATATATTCAGACTTATAAAACCGTGCGTATGCCAGAACCTGCGCAGAATTCACTTTATAAATCCCAGTCAGCGGAAGATTGTGCGCACATTCATCTCCTCCCCGAAATAACCATATATGGAGCTACAACGCCTAGTTTGACTAAGCATATCCTCATCTGCATATAATTTTCATATGATTATTCATCCACGTAATAAGATGTTTAACGGTACAAGACATTAGGAAAATATAAAATACAGATGTGCAGTCATATTACATTAACAAAAATCATTTTGTAGCCTTTCCTTTCCTTGTTTTGGAATAAATAAATCAAATAGTGTAAAATGCTTTTCCAGAGAAAGTTTTTCTCAGTCTTTTCCACTGGCCAAATAGTATTTTTAATTGATTTATATTTTTAATGAAACAGATAGACCTTGTTGTGTATTATTTGCATGAAACTATTTTCTCAGACATTCTACTATTATCATAATAAGCAATTATCTCTGTAGTTAAAACATTAAAACACAGCATGCCAGAGGAAAAGTGTTCAAAAGCATTGCATCCACAACAAATATTTCTATTTATTGAATATAAAAAATGTTGTAACTTCTCAGTAATGATTTCATGTAGGCTAGTTTAAGTGTTTAACTTCATTAATGAGAATGGAATATTTAATCTAAATGTTTATAACAGAAGCAAAAAGTTAAAATCATTAATTAATTTATTGAAACTGTTATTGTGCACTGTATTTATGATTAGGACTCATAATGAAGATTTATGGTTTAATTACTTCATCTGCCGTTAGATAGGATATGCGTCAGTTTCACTAAACGGCCCAACACGCTCGATGGCGTGGACATTTAAGAAGGGATGGATATTTGCTTCAAGTGATTGGCTTGGTGAGTGAAATTATATTTGTATTATCTCTCTCTATATGTACAATTTTCTAAAAGTGACCAAAAAGACATTTAACTCCAGCTCACCATCGGTGTCGCCAAACTGCTCCATCTGCAAAACGTTCGTACGCATGGGTCAGAGTTTGCGTGCAGTTACGCAAATTTTCCTGTCAAGTTTGTTTTTATAAATCACAACTTATGCGTCGGAGGTGGCGTACGACTCATTCAGGGCCTGTTTTGTGCGTACGCAACGGTTATAAATGAGGCACCAGGGCTGGGGGAATTTCAGTAACGAGCTGACTCCTGTACTTCATTTACATGCTTTGTTCAGAGTGTCTACACTATTTAAATCACTCCCCCTTGAAAGGTATATAAACTACAAAGTACACTGCCTTAGTTTAGACTTGGATGACTACAGCGACGCACAGCGAGTTCTCAAAGAATCCTGCTTCAAAGATATCCCAATGTCTCCTGGTCTCTGCTTCGACGAAGGAAAAGTTTACAACAAAAGCTTACACTATTCTGCAGAGAAATACCATAAGATGTCAATCTGAATTTAAGCATGAATTCCCCTTTCTGCTGTGCAGTGCAAGTCTCACCATCTTTTAGGGCTCTGGCGAGAAGTTGTTCCCCCTGCAGGGGGTCTGTTGCATTCCAACGCAGCAGATGGCGCTCATTCGGTGAGATGTCAGTAACACCTGTCACATAGGCTGCAATGCCGGTGAATAACCTCAGCTTTTCTGTAAGGTTCTGCTCTATCAATGCATCCCGCATAGAAAGCTTCCCTACTCAGAAAAGAGCATTGAAAAAGAAAAGCCAATACATTAAATGTGACATCAATTCATTTTACAGTAGAGGAAGGAAGACTGGTCATAGATTGTGATACAGAAATGTGCATGTTACTTTGAAAGTCCCGGATCCTCACAGAGAGTTCTTCTGGCTCCTCTTCCCCATCTTCTGGACAGCTGAAACAATGTTAGGAAAAAAACAAAAACAGGCAAAATTTTCAAAGAATCCAGATTTTTTTTTTTATCACCTTTCCCCCAAAATATTCATCATTAATAATAAGAAATGTTAATTGTAAGTAATGTTACTATTATGGCACAATGTTACTGTAATTGCGCAGTATTACTGTTTTTACTGTATTTTTGATCAAATAAATGCAGCTTTGGTGAGAATAAGAGGTAAAAGAGAAAAAATTACCAACGAACTTTTGAATGGTAATGAATTTAAATAAATAAAAAGATTTTTTAAACATCAAAGATGTTTATGAAACATACCATTCCACGGCCTTCCAGATTTTGTCTCGCCAAGTGTTGCGCTCCTCTCCGGAGGAGGTGTGAAACTCATACATCTCAGGAGTGTCCGAGGATGCGGAGATCAGAAACATGGCCTTCTCGTCATGAGCCACTTCACGCACAATGAGCTTCATCAGTGAAATCACTGCAGGCTTACCATCCTACAGGGGCAGAGAACATGCTGACATTTAATGATAATGGCAACTGTTTGCAAGGGTTGTCCGGTACTACCGATAACACTTGGGGGGGTGGGCGGCTCGCTTTTCACTTTCGATTTTGAATTCGCGATCACGCATACTCTGTCTATAGGCCTAAAACTTATGGACATCAGAGAGCCGCTTTCTATATGCGGGGTATTGAAATCCCTTTTGAATTTACGATCACGTGTACTCTAGGGAGCAGTGGTACGGACCGCATATTTAAAAAAATTACGTAAATGACGCTCAGGATCTGTGGCGCACAACATCCTCCTGCATCGTCCTGTCAGTCATCTCATCTCACCTTACTCTAGTTTCAACACGTAATAAGTGAAATCTGACTTCACCTGCACTGTGCTGCGACTCTGCAGCTCGTGCTATTTGGAGCAGAGATGACACCTTTTGTTTATAATTGTAGCGTTCGTTGTCAAAATGAACTAAATGGTTTTTATTTCTATAAAAAAGCTAAACGACAGTGGTGAGGTGCCATGGTGGGCAAGTAATTTGATTGTGTATGGCTGAACACCGTGTAACACCGGTAACTCAGACTATCGCAGCTAGCCTACTGTACATTATACATAAACAAAATGCAAATGATTACATTCTGGATTACATTCTGCTCACCAGAGAGGCAAAGGTAAGTCTCTGATCTTTCTCCAGTAACAGCAGCAAAACATCTGACAACAGCAAGACAAGGACATCTAAAGGAATAAAAGAGAAAATACTGAAATGTCTGTCACCTATCAAATTATCAAAGTGAAGCAAAATGACAAAAACATTTTTTTATATATATATTATATATATATATATAATGGCTTATAGCATCAGAACCATACTGTTTTAGTTTAAGTCCAGGCATGATTTTAATAGATATGTAAATGATACAATGATCACCTTTGTTTTTGTTAGATGTTAACCTCCAGTTGAGCATGCCCTCGTGAAGCAGCCTCCTATTGCCCTGTACCATGTCCTCTCTGCGGAACACTCGCCCGTGGGTCATCTTGACCTGGGACTTGGGCTCCAGCTTACTGCTCAAGTCCCTTAGCCTTGTCGCTTTCTCAAACTCGTCCACATGAGTATTCACTTGTGATATGACCTCTTTCAGCAAGTCTAGACCTCGTATCAAGCTCTTGTGTTCCTCTGAGTCAACTGTCAAAAGGATGAAAAAATCATACAACCTCAATGAAGGTGACTGATGGACATGCTTGTGTGTGTATATATATATATATATATATATATATATATATATATATATATATATATATATACTCTGTTCAGACACAATATCCATTATTAATATGTTAAATGAAAACTGTATTTCTGCAAACACGGTTTAATCTGCCATGCAAAAGTGACATTAAAAGATTAACCCTGATGTACTGCCAATTAAGTACTTTTCACTTTTTACATTATAAAAACTACACAGCTGTACCTTGTATCTGTAATAGAACCAAACTACAACTAAACTTATGTTTCAGCTATATTTCATTTACAATTATTTCAGCATTCATATATACATTTCCGTAAAAGTTTGAAATCAGTAAAAGAAATATATTTTTTAACTTTCTATTCAACAACAAAAAATGTTTTAAACATAATAACATAAGAAATGTTTCTTGAGCAGCAAATCAGCATATTACAATGATTTCTGAAGGATCATGTGACACTGAAGACTGGAGTAACAATGCTGAAAATTCAGCTTTGCCATGACAGGATTAAATTACATTTTAAAATATAAATATAAAACTTATTTTAAATTCCAATAACATTTCACAATAGAACTGTTTTTACTGTATTTTGGATCAAATAAATGCAGCCTTGGTTAGCATAAGAAACGTCTGTAAAGAACAATAAAAAATAATCTTACCGACCCCAAACCTTTGAACAGAAGTGCATGTTAACATTTTAATGTCCTACTTTGAGTTACATAAAAAAAACAATACAAACTCAACAGAACAGATACTTTTTGAGTGGGGGTTCAATCTTCAGCTGGCTGGCAGGAGCCGCCACTGGCATGTCACGTGACCTGTCAGTGGCTGGCTGGCAGCTGCCAGTCTGAGCCTGTCATGTCACGTGACCTGTCAGTGGCTGGCTAGTTGTCAGGCAACTTGCCAAAGGCAGACTTCAGAAACCATTGATTTTTGACAGTTTTTGTGTTTTGTGTTCCTCCCTTTCTAGCTCATTTATTATGCATCTGTTGATATGATTATGTTCTTTAGTATGATTGATGTTTTGGGGACTGTTATCCCAATATAACCAGTCAAATGGCCGTGATCAGACTGTCAGCTTACAGACGCTTGCTGGACGCTCATCCATTCAGTCGCGGCTGATACTGCGAGTATAACGCGTTGCCTGACACTCTCGCCTCAAGGAAATAAATTGTTTTCTTATTATGAATATAATGTCATGCCTTTATTCTTGTGTAAAGGCGTGACATTATATTCATAATAAGAAAACAATTTATTTCCTTGAGGCGAGAGTGTCAGGCAACGCGTTATACTCGCAGTATCAGCCGCGACTGAATGGATGAGCGTCCAGCAAGCGTCTGTAAGCTGACAGTCTGATCACGGCCATTTGACTGGTTATATTGGGATAACAGTCCCCAAAACATCAATCATACTAAAGAACATAATCATATCAACAGATGCATAATAAATGAGCTAGAAAGGGAGGAACACAAAAACTGTCAAAAATCAATGGTTTCTGAAACTTGCCAAAGGCAGACTGCCTGACAACTAGCCAGCCACTGACAGGTCACGTGACATGCCAGTGGCGGCTCCTGCCAGCCAGCTGAAGATTGAACCCCTACTGTACTTTTTTCTTGAAAGCAAAGTAAACTTACCTTCAGTGTATTTAATGACACGTTCAAACAGAACTGGATACTTAGTGATGCGCTGCGTTATAAGGAGAATAATCTCTGGTATTCCTAATCTTCGTATAATGGACAACTGATATATTTTCTGAGGACAGAAAAGTAAATTATGATCAGAAAGTGAAATGATTCACTAAATAACATTTCTTAAAAAAATATTATATAAAACACTATTTCAACACTTTTTTTTTTTTTTTTTTTACTTGAGAACAAAAGGTCAGGTCTTACTTTTATTAAAGCCAGAAACTTTTTGTTTTGCATTAAGTCTTTAAAGAAGTTGACTGCATCGGTGTGGTGACTGCAGAACACTCCATAGCAGTATTGCAGCCTGTCTCTCATTTCACCTGAGAACTACACACACAAACAAACATGATCAGAGAGCAACAGATAAACGCAAAAGATTTTCATAACAATACCAGAAGTTAATAAAGAAACATTCAGGATATTTACACTCCTAAATGTTTAAGCACTGTTAAGACAACGAAATATGAACAATGCTTCATTTAATCACACACACAACCATTCAAAAGTTTGCTGTCTGTAAGATTATTTTTAAGTTTTTAAAAGAAGTCTCTTATGCTCACTATATGTTGCATTTATTTGATCAAAAGTACAATAAAAATACTGTGAAATATTACAATTTACAATAACTTTTCTTTCTTCTATTGTATTAGAATGATATGAAACATTTTCTCAGAACTTAATTCACTTTTCTTGGCCACTTGCTATAAAATGACTTAACAAGATGATTTTAGAGGATGTATGAAGTGTGCTAGCAATGTAGTTCATCACATTAACTATAGACATATACCACTAGAGTGTCAAAATGTCTTTTTTACCCCCTTTTTTTAAGTTAAAGCAAAACAATCAATCTTTGGCTTGAGAAATGTGCATGGCCTATATTTAAAAAAAATGCCACTTTTTGGGGCCACTTTATGGCATCCTAATTTAATGTTAAAACAATAATTCCATTCATTTCAGGAAGCACCTGCTGCTTAGCTCAGCTCTGGGGAATGTGGATTCAAAGATCATGAAAAGGACACTGGATATAACTGACAGTTTGGTGATCCAAAGCATGCAGCTAGAGAAATCGGTCTTTGTCTTAGAACAAGCTATTAAGCCTCATGTATAAACTTGCCTGTCAGGGCATCTAACATATCTATGCACATCCTACAGCAGATATATGATAAAGATACCTGTGCGATGAGGATGTCTCCAATATTGTGGATATAGTAATTCTGGGTACTGCCTGCCTCCATGGAATCGACTCTTCGCTGTTTAAGGCGGTTAAGGAAAAGCTGGTGCACCAGCAGCAGGTTATCCACCTGTGGAAAGAGCCTTTCCAATCGTGTCTCATCCATTTGCAGGGTCTCACGCAGTTCTCGCACGTATATGCCCAAAACCAGCTTTAGCGTCCGCACGTGGTTTATTTCAGTCTGAATCAGCTCTGTCATAAAAACAATAACAGACTTTTTTTGTATTGCTCAAATTAAATTTCTATGAGAAAAAAAAAAAAAAAAAAAAAAAAAGAAGTAACAAAACAAGTTATCACACCCCTTACCATGGATTACATCCTGTCTTTCAATGGCATCTTTGGAATATTTTTTTAAATAATGCTGGTCAACAGCTAAACTCCAGGTGGGAGCTTCAAAATCCCGAGCATCTGCTTCCAGATCTTCACGCAGCGCATTATAACGACCATCTGTGTAGAAGAGGAGTAAATATACACTTCCCATTAACATTAACAAACAAGACCTGTGATGCCAACCAGTTTAATGGCTACAGTAACTAAACGGGTTAAATAGCCAACCGTCAATATTGATAGTGTCAGCAGAATATGTGGACAGGACATTTGAATCTTCTGGCAAGGACTTGACTCTCACAGAATCGATTTCTTCCATCTTATGTTCTGAAAAACTAAAGAAGACAATTAAAACAGTCAAGAAACACTGTTAGACACTCAGTTTTGTCTTAATAAACCTGTAATGACTAAATGACAGAAAAAAAAATTGAACAGGTTGATCAGCACTATGCTACTGTTCAAAAGTTTAGCAGTGTCAGACAGCAACTCATATTGTGTGTGTGAAGAAAGTGTCTTGTATTGAATTTAAGGCTGTCTAAGTTATAGGAACACGCCACTGTTTTTTTGAAATAGGGGTTATTCACCGTCTCCCCTACATTTAGATAGTTGGGCAAACGCATTTTTGTCTCAGTGCATGCATTGTCTTAGTCTGGCAGCGCCGCCGCTAGCTTAGCATAATGAATGGAATCTTTTGTTGCCGGATAGCAACGCAACAATAAATAGTTCAAAAATAGCAATGTTAAAGCAGGCTCTATTTGACTCGTAGTTCAGGTCTACAGTTTTTCTTTACACCAAACTTTATTTGTAGCGCGCATAGCCAATAATTGTAAAGAGTGCTGCGCTGTCTCAGCTTTCAAATTCTGTACATTTTATTATAAAATTCAAACAATAAATAGGGTTTTGACTGTTTTAAATGTGACGTGAGCGATCACTGTAGCCAGCGAGTCTTTTCTACCACTTTAATACAGGTTATAGCATGAAACATGATATAGATGCATGAACAGGTATATTGAAAGATACAGTACAACTTACTGAAATGTATCATGTCTCATGTAATCGCTCATTTCATTGACGGAAAGATGTTTATAAAACAGCTTGTGAATAATATGTCACTTAATGTTGCATTTACCTGAGGAAAGTTATCCAATGTTCAGTTTGTCAGTAAGCTATAAATAAAAAACACTAGAGGAGTTTACTGTTTATGACAGTGTTTATGAAAGCAACTTTATGTGCTCTTGAGTTGTATACAAACATTTTAATTTTTATTTGAGTGTATTTATTATAATCGGAAAATAAATAGCAGTTGAATATAATAATTTGGGCTCTTTTGTTAATATTACCTCTGATATATACCTCTAATATTATAGCGATGTAGCAAATGAGAGGGTTCCCTGTATAGTTTACAGCATTATTTGGCTGAGATTTATTTTCCTTAAAATCAAGCTATCGTTATCGGTAACGGCAGATATCACTCTTAATAATCCACTATTGGTATCAACAGTGGAAATTTTGTGGCAACTTTGATGGCAAAGCTGAATTTTCAGCAGCCATTACTCCAGTCTTGAGTGTCACAAGATCCTTCAGAAATCATTCTAAAACATTTCTTATTATGCTGCTTAATATTTTTGTGGAAACAGTTTTTTTGTGGAATACTTATTTTGGATTCTTTAATGTCTTATTCAGTCACTTTTGATCAATGTGTCCTTGCTGAATAAAAGTATTAACTCTTTAAATAAATAAATAAAATAAACATTTATATAAACACACATACATGTCAATGTTGCTGCTTCACAAGAAAGATGCTGTACTGTTACTACAGTTCCTGTCCAGGATGCCAGAGCACTGACCGTAGTGATAACCAGAGGAGATTAAAGGCAGGAGGATGCAGGTTTATCTTTGCTGTGAGAGGGTCATGCCTGCCAGGTAAGTCATGGAGCAGATACAGCCAAATGCAGGATGAATAGTCTCTGTCAGACCTGAGCATAGAAGGAGAAAGTTAGCTTAGGGTCTGTAATTTAAAGGAACATTCTGGATAAAATACAAATTTAGATGCATCAACAGTTTCTTCCTGGTATCCTAACACAGATACAATGTAGAAGTTACTGGGTTTCCAGGATTTACATGTGTACATTTAGCTGAAAAGATTCATTACCATTTTTTCCCAAACTAAGGGACAAATGGAAACTATTTTCTGTGGTAATTGGCAGCATTTGTCAGTTTTTATAAACTGCAATTAACCTTAAATGTTCGTTTAAGTGGCATCGAGTTGGGCACTAATTTGTAATGTCATTAAAACTGATAAAAATAATTTGAGACCATTATTCATTATACAAGACATTTGTGCAAACAATCATTTAAATGGATATACACAACATAAGAACTGAGTAAGATCAAATGAATGAATAGCCCTGTTCCACACATTTTGCTTTTAAATCTATTTATGAGAAGAAAAAAAAAAAAACCCAATGGTCTTTACGTGACTATCGCGGTGCAGGTAAAGGTTACAGAGGTGTATCGGACATGATTCACTCACAAAACTTACAGGTATGATCTGTTTTGGTTTGACTACAGCACACGCACATGCTGAAGTGGAGGACTGATCAAGGAAATGCATAAACTTATAAGATGATAACCTGATATAATGTAAAAAAAAAATCTATATATTGAATCCAATGTAAGGCAAGGCAAGACAAGTTTATTTATATAGCACATTTCATACACAATGGTAATTCAAAGTGCTTTACCTAGAAGAAATTAAAATAATCAGAAGAAATAAGAATAATTAAAGCAGTTTAGAATAAAGAAATTAAAATAATCAAAAGAAATAAGAATAATTAAAGCAGTTTAGAATAAAGAAATTAAAATAAACAAAAGAAATAAGAATAATTAAAACAGTTTAGAATAAAAAAATTAAATAAAATACAGTAAAAACAGTCGGGCGAGCAGTGGCACAGTGCTCATTCAGTAAACGCATAGGTAAACAGAAGTGTTTTGAGTCTGGATTTGAATGTGACTACAGTAGGAGCACATCTGATCTCTTCTGGAAGCTGGTTCCAGCTACGGCTGGCATAGTAGCTAAAAGCACACTCACCTTGCTTAGAGTGAACCCTTGGTATTTCTAGCTGATGTGATCCTAGTGATCTGAGTGATCTGTTGGGTTTATATTCAGTGAGCATATCTGCAATGTATTGAGGTCCTAGGCCATTGAGTGATTTATATACCAGAAATAATACTTTTAAATCATCATCAATACATTTACATCCTAAATGTAACTGGCAGCCAGTGTAAAGACCTGAGGACTGGTGTGAAGTGTTCATATTTTCTGGTTCTGCTCAGAATCCTGGCAGCAGCGTTCTGTATGAGCTGCAACTGTCTTATTGTCTTTTTAGGAAGGCCAGTGAGGAGTCCATTACAATAATCCACCCTGCTGGTGATGAAAGTATGCACAAGTTTCTCTAAGTCTTGACTGGAAACAAAGAATCTAACTCTAGCAATATTTTTCAAATGATAATATGCTGATTTAGTTATTGCTTTGACATGACTACTGAAACTAAGGTCTGACTCTAGAGACACACCAAGATTCCTGACTTGAATTTAAGTTGCTTGACCCCTAGTCTGAAGGTATACGTTCACCTTGAGAACTTCATCTTTGTTTCCAAACGCAATGACCCCAGTTTTGTCTTTGTTTAACTGAAGAAAATTTTGGCACAGCCAACTGTTTACCTCATCAATGCATTTGAACAGGGAGTCAATGGGGCTGTAATCGTTAGGCGATAGGGCTAAGTAGATCTGTGAGTCGTCTGCATAGCTGTGGTAAGAGATTTGTTTCTTTCTCATTATTTGGCTCATTGGGAGCATATACAGGTTGAATAGGAGTGGCGCAAGAATTGAGCCTTGAGGTACTCCGCATGTCATGGATGTCCACTCAGACTTATGCTCTCCTATACTCACATAATAACCTCTCCCTTTTAAGTATGACCTGAAACATTTTAGGACTATCCCAGAAAGCCCCACCCAGTTTTCCAGAAGTATGTCATGATCGACAGTGTCAAATGCAGCACTGAGGTCGAGTAGTAATAACTGATAATTTGCCTTTATCGGTATTTAAGCGAATATCATTTATTATCTTTATGAGCGCTGTCTCTGTGCTGTGATGCGATCGGAAACCGGATTGAAAATTGTCAAAGAATCCATTCGAGCTGAAGAATTTGTTCAGCTGATTGAAGACAACTTTTTCAATGATCTTGCCTATGAAAGGAAGATTTGAGATCGGTCTATAGTTGCTTAATATGGCATTATCCAGATTGTTCTTTTTCAGGAGGGGCTTAACAACTGCATTTTTCAGGGAGTTTGGAAAAGTCCCATAGAGAAGTAAGGCATTAACCACTTCTAGAAGATCTGATTCTAAGCTATTTAACACACTTTTGAAGAAAGATGTGGGAAGTGCGTCAAGGGCGCAGGTTGATGTTTTAAGGTGCTGTACGGTTTCTTCCAAAATTTTGCCATCAATTTCTTTGAAATCAGACATAGTAACTACTTTATCAGGCTGTTGTCTGATCTGTCTGAGCCCAGTGCGGCTCAATAATGTGCTGATCACCTTTCTGATATTATTGATTTTCCCAGAGAAGAAAGAAGCAAACTCCCTGCACTTGCTGTCTGAGAGCAATTCATTGGGAATCTGGCTTGGGGGGTTTGTCAGTCTCTCTAAAGTAGCAAAAAGAGTGTGTGTGTTGTTTAAGTTGCTGTTTATAATATTTGAGAAGAAAGTCTGTCTAGCTTTGCCTAGTTCCATATTGAAAGCATGGATGGTGTCTTTGTAGATGTTCTAATGTACTACAAGTTTTGTCTTCCGCCACATGCGCACTGCTTTTCTGCATTTTCTTTTCATATTTTGCACTGCTGTTGAGTTTCTCCAAGGTGCTTTTTATCTACCACTCTTCCTGACTTTCACAGGAGCAATATCAATTACACCTTTAACTTTTGAGTTAAAAGAATCAAGGAGAAAATAAACAGAGTCAGCAGATATGCTTGGTGTTAAAGATATGGCCTTCATAAATAGCACACTAGTGTTCTCATTTAAGCATCTCTTCTTGACAGAGACAGATCTAGCTTCAATGGCAGGAGAGATCAATATATCAAAGAAAATACAGAAATGATCAGACAGTGCTACGTCTTTAATAACAATCGATGAAATGTTTAGACCCTTACTGATAAGTAAATCTAGAGTGTGTGGGTCCATGTACATGCTGCTTTTAACAAAAGTTTTTAAAACAGTTTTGATTTCTTTTGCCATATTTGTTTCTGCATTATCTATGTGAATGTTAAAATCTCCAGCAATAGCAAAACAGTCAAACTCTGAGGAATTTGTTGATAACAGCTCTGTAAAGTCCTCAGTAAAGCTGAAGAGTATTTTGGAGGCCTGTAAACAATAAATAAAAGTAAAAGTAAAGAAGTAAAATGCTTGGAGCACCTTTTAACACAATACCCAGATATTAGAAAGACGGGTAATTACCAAATAATATTTGCTTACATTGATAGACATCTTTAAAAAGAGTAAATGTAATGTAAGTCGCTTTGGATAAAAGTGTCTTGCCAAATGCAAAGCATCAACACAGAGGCTAAACTAGAAACATTGCCTGAAAAGGCATGCTAATGTAAGGCTCCAGTTCACTCCTGGGAAAACAGGATAATGAAACAAATCTGTTTCTTCTCTGAAACAGCAAACTGGTTTTAGTTTGTCACATTCCTAAGCTCTTGTCAGACAAGGTTAAAGAGCAGAAGACATGACTACTGTAAACAGGGTTGCTTTTTTTTAATGGATCTTTATTTTGGGATTGTAGTTTTTTACTAGAGCAAAAAAGTATTGACAAATTTAGAGGAAAGTAAAATTTGAATAAAAATTAGATTTGCATAGATCGTCCTCTTGGAATTATAAGGTTCTATCTGACATTTTTGTCAAAATTGAGTTATTCACGTATTCTTATTCTGTGACAACTTATTTACATTATGTGATGTTTTTTTTTTTTTAAGTTGTGTACATTCTGGGACTTTTTATTGAAAAAACAAAAAGGTTCTATCTACAAAGTCGAACTCTAACTTGGCTCTATAAGGTTCTATCTGCGTTAGCCAATCAGCACTTCGAATGCACAGAAGAGGTTAAAAAGATAACAATGAAATACTCTACTCCAGGCCACTCCTAAGTGCAGGAGGTAGACAATATGCACAGCCATATGGAAAAGGCAATGGCAGTGTCTGAATTCTATTCACCACTGTCTTTCTTGCGCATTTTACTGAAGGTGCACAGGAACAACCCAAATGAAATCATACAGATGAAGAGAATAGATTTCTATGACTTTCAGGCATGTTCCAAGCTGTTTCAGTACAAACAGGTTCCATTTTTTGAAGTGTCACAGCTTGTGTTTGATCAGTGTCCATATACTCTTCATTAGACAAAATCACATGCAGAGCCAAGCGTTAAAGTAGATAAGAGGACCAAGCAAACACACGAGAAGCCTGGCACCATTTTACCCAAACCAAGGGTACTCCCCAAACAGAGCATCATCTCAGAGGCGAAGATGAGTGACATTAAGTCCATGTTTAAATTCATGCCACGAGCAGATAGAGAGTATTATAAGTCTGTGTTTTAAAAAATGAGTCACAGGGAGTATTATAGTTCTAAAAAATGAGTTTGTGATTTTTTGTGATTATATAGTCAGTGTATAATTTTTTAAATGATTATTAAACTTAAAGAATTAATTTGCTGAAGCATGTCTGTTTTCTTGCAGTTTTTAAAGTCTTAAAATGTCTTAATTTTTACAATATTAAGCCTTGAAGGTCAAATAGTCAACAATTGAATTCATGGGGTCTTAATTACAACAATAAACGTTACCATGTTATTTCAGCCATACTGATGTCTAGAGAGAAAGCCATTTTACCTGGCCCACTTTAGGTGGAATAAAGTGCTGCTCAGATGTATTACAGTAGCTGCTTTTCTGTCTAAACAAAAGAAAGATTAAAGTAACAATTTCTGCAATAATGTGTTTAATTACCCACCAAATTGGTACCAAAAATTAACATCTGCACTGGACAAAATATTTAGACCTACCTTGCTTAATTTGAAATGTCCTAAATGCATGAAAGTGCTAAAAATATGAAATGTCATAGAAAGGATAACATTTTACTTTCTAACACATAATGAGACATTGTTACAAAATTAATTTTATATTTAATGTTCAAATAATGTTTTGGCAGATAGAACCTTATAATTCTAAGCGAAAAGTGTTTTTTTTAGAATTAGAAGGTTCTATCTGCATTTGACCCATTCCAAAAATGCCCATTTAGAAATTTGAGAGGATTTTGATATTGTATATTTAGAATACATATGGGGTCTCAGATCGCATAGCAAAACATCTGAACTGCATCGGATTTAGGACCACATATGGAAGTGGCCCAAATCTGAATTGAAAAGATCAGAATCCATGTGGTTTGTGCCGTCCACACTGGATTTGGGCCACATTTGCCTGCAGTCTGAACTGAAGCCTTACTGACCCCAAACTTTCACCAACAGCAATTTGCTTTTATTTTACAACATCTAGTTTTAGGTTAAGATTTAAAGATCTATATAAAGACAAAAACTGCCCATTAAAGATACTTTCTCGGGTCACTAGGTTTTTCACCATTTTAATCACCTTTAAGCATTTTTGAAGTCCACCTCAGAATTAGTCCTAAATTGAGGTATGTGACTTTTCAAATGTACAAAAATTCCATGTAGTTTGTTAATTATTATAAAGGTCATACAAATTGCAAGTTAATTAATAATAATTAGAAAAATGCTGCTTAAAATAGTTTTAGATGAAGTATTGGATGACAGTGCAGGACACCATGTGATGGCATGTCAACTGCTCAAAGGCTTAATTCTGAAAATAGCCAAGCAAAGACAGAAAAGACAAGACTAATACAGCATATATATATATATATATATATATATATATATATATATATATATATATATGAGTTTCCTTATGTAGAACAATCAGATCAAGATCTAGCCTCCACTGAATTTCACTGAATGAAGAAAAAAGCTTTTGTGTTGCAATTTTATGTGAACTACCTTATTTTAGTGTTGTCATATTAAGTTGTGATGGGAGAAACTATTTTAATATGAAACAGTCACCTTGTTCAACTTATGATTTTGACATGGCAACAGTTGTATAGCAATCAGCTGTTACAATGGCAAACAGCTCCATCCTCAAGAAAGGTATGATACACCTTGTGAGCACACTAACAATGCTTAATAGCACTCGAACAATGTGTATGCTGCTATTCAAACAGTACATTCATTCATTAAATACTAGCATGTGTAAAGTGCATGAAGGCTAAATAAAAGGCAAACGAAAAGAGCAAACCTGCTCATAAACACATGACTAGTGTTTCATTATGAGAAGGATACTGATTAGCTGACTAGGATGCACATTTCATACCCAAATTCAGCTGCACCTTGATGAATGGCGGTTAAAGGCACTGACTTTGCACTTCAAATTGCTGGGGGACCAAGAAGGATCATTGCATGAGCCGAGTCGCACTAAAATAATACTCAGACCTGCCCTCAGCAGTTATATCATTGCCGTTTCATTACTGTACTATTCTAGATGAATGATAACTTCTGCTGCAGGCTGCACCTCCCCTGAATCATCCACTGGATGGAGATGATTCATGAATATAGCCAAGTAAAATCATGGCTAAGGTTTAGGCCATGCTTATCAGTCAAACAAGAAAAGCAGGCTGCTCCAGTCTGCAGCAGAGAGTAGAAACAACTAACGCCCTCCTTCCTTTACATTTAGTATAAGATACACGAAATCTGACACCTCCACCATCATTGCACCATAATCTTATAAACTAAAAACTGCCGTTATGAACTAAAACAGCGGGAGGGCATTGGTTACATTAATATTAACTGGTTCGCTCTAGTTTTCATGGTGTGATATAATGGATTCAGCAGCTGCAAAATGTGAGAATTTCTTGTTTACACTTGCTGTAACTGATTTACTAGTTCTGTTACTGTGTGAAAAATGCCTGGTTTGCAAACTGCCTATGACCATGAAGACAACCTCCCCCTCTCACACATCAACAGGCCAGATTAAATACAGAAAGTCTGTTACACACACACACACACACACACACACACACACACACACACACACACACACAGAGAGAGAGAGAGAGAGATAAGCTACAGATTACACATAACCTTAAAATATGCTGATTTTTACTGCTAGTCTAAGACAAGCTTTTTTGAGATTCTAGTCTCAGCTGAATTTGTTGGGCTCTTGATCAGAGTAAAGGGACAGACTGACCGAGTAGCAGTTTTATTTTAACATATATTGAAAGCTGTAGGTTTATTAAGCTGTAACATACTAAGTTGTAAATAGTATCTATTTACATGTTACTAGTACCTAATTTCTTATTTATTCATTTTAATTATCAGTTAGATACCAGTACGAGTAATGGGTCATATTAATTCAGACACAAACTCTTGTTCAATAGCCTACTTCTTTCTTCTACTAACTATCATAATAGTAGTTAGTATCTATTCCTGATTTTCTGGTGATTTATTAGATACTATTACTTATTTATGAGACACTTTTTTTTTTTTTACTTTTTCATTTTTAATGACTAGTCAGGGTTATTATTAGTTAACTAAACTTATTATTAGTTTCTATTTTAACTAATCTTTTCATTTAATTTAACTTGATGCACTAAAATAAACAATTTAATAAAAACTATATTAGTATATCAATGCTGTATAAATGCTGACCTCATAGTTAAAATAAAATGTCCCTATGAGAAAAAGAAAGTTTAAACATTACTACAAACAACTGGAACACAGACGTGTCTATAAACAGATATGCTGTCTAAATATTTACTGCAGGAAAACAAAAATATATACTAGTAACTAGTTGAATAGTTACAAGTAGCTAAAGTACTTATTGGAGTAATTCAAATTGGTACCATGAACAAATGGAAAACATACTAGTCGGAAACGAATAGCTGACATCTGAACCACAAATTCCCATAGAAAAAAAAAAGCATACATTTGCTATTTGTTTTTGTTGCAATAATAGTTACCGGTAAGCGTCACAACCCAGGCAGTATTACAAAAGAATAATTATTACCAGAAGGTAATAAGGACTAGTGACTGATTGAACAGATACCAATTTGAGGTATGAGACGTTATTAGTGAAACTGAAAAAGATTCTAGTCACTGCTGGATTAAGTAAAAGTATCTAGAACAAAGGGGAGGAAAAATCTGATTATTCACAAATTCCACACAAATTCCCAGGACCACAAACCAACCTCACTCAGCTTTTCTAAAGATCTGACACTGGTGAAACTAGTATCATGAGCGAATGAGGCATTAATCAAGAGACAGATTTCGAGGAATGTAATGGCTGAACAGATAACCCATCCTTCATTACTCATCATCAGACCAGAAGACAAGTGTTAACAGAGTAATCAACAGATCAGAAAACATGACATGGTTTCATTGACCACATCTAACGTTACTCGCAACAATAAACATCCCATGCTCTGCTAAAAAAAACAACAACCAAAAAACATATGCTGGTTATTTCAGAAGAGACACCATTATTAATCCTAAAGTGAAATCACGAAACCTTTTCCTGCTAACGTTAACTTACTGGTATACGCCACACTCCTCTCAAGAACAGCCGCAAAGATAAATGAATGATAGGCCACGAAAAACTCTAAAAGTAGCCCTTAAAATACGTCGTATATCTCTAAACAAAGTCAAAAAGATGATTTATTAATGTGAATACATGTTCTGTAAACTATAAATCACAACGCCAATTAATAACACGAGGCCTCTATGACAAACTTTAAACACAAAGAAGCTCGCGCAAACTTTAGCTACAAAAGTTTACTTACCATTTTTAAAGAAACATCACATGATATCCTATTCTCTTTTTTCGAGACAGTTTCTTTTCTTAAGCATCCACCACACCGGTAACAAGTGCAGTGCACACATATAAGCGAACGTCGGTTGTGTCCTCCAACACACTCGAACACACACACACACGAACACACACACACGCAAACAAACACACACTTCAGCGTTGCTTCTCTCAAGGCATGACGGGAACAGAACAGAAGGCGGCGGGGTTTGTTCACACATCCAGCAGCACTCCTCCTTTTCTTCACAGTTCACGCCAATGTTGTTTTAGTATAACTGTAATTCTATTATAAGTTTTATTCATAGTTTGAATTAGTTTTTATTTGATTAAATTCGTTTTAGGGTTTAGTAATTTTGTTGTGTTTTTTATTCGTTTTTTAATGTCTATAGTTTTTATTTATTTCAATTTAGTGTACGTTATTTTAGTACATCAAGTGAAACTGAACGAAATGAAGTTTAGTTTTTTATATTTTAGTTAACTATTTTATTTAAAGTAATGACTTTTTTTAGATTTTAGTTTTAATTTACGATGATAACCCTGCCTCACCTGTGTCATCAAATGTAATCAACAAGACAACTAGATTTAGATTTCCTGAAGTAAACAAGAGAGTAAAAGAAGTGGTTTGGGATAAAGGGGAGAAAATAGAAATAAATCGAAATAGAACATGTGTGAGGTGAGGCCAAGTAGCCTATAAGAGAAAATAACTCAATTAATTCCGCTTGAATGACTTTGCATTCCACTTTTTAAATGAAAATGGAACTTTGCTGTCCATATGGCAGAGTGACATAATCGACACTGCATTCCACAGAACCGGCTCTGATACGATCGCTCACATTTCTCCTCTTGAAACATGCAGTTGTCAAGTAGTAAAGCTGGCAATGGATAGCGTTTCCACCGAGGTGCCATTCGGATAGGCAACGTTAGAAAAAAAATGGAGCTTTAACACGTGTTACACAAATGCTTTGCTCTTACAGAAAATATAAAGCGCATTCTAATTAGCATACCTAGTGGTGAAGTCGAACATCACTTAATTGAAGGTGGATCTTTGTGAAATAGGGTGGACCTCTATTCTGCGCCTCTATCCAATGATTTCATTTTATTTATATTTATTTTATTTATATATTATTTATCAGTGACTGAAGAATCCCAATTAGGCTGACATTGTTAAACTTAAAAAGATAGATTTATATTAAATATAAATAAAAGACAACTTCCTGTTTGTGGGATGAATTTTATCATGATCTTGCATTTTTGTCACATGTCTCTTCACAGTTTAGTTATTGCACAAATTGTGCGAATTTGAAACACTTCCTTTGATAAAACGATCCTCTATCTATGCCCTGTGCTTTGAAATACTTTCTCACAACCGCTCACAAGTTCACACAAATACTCGCAAGAAAAACACGACAGAAACACATCTATTCGCTCTTCCTGAATGCACCTCACTGCTTTATTTACAGCAGTTATTTCCATTGATATCAAGATTTGACATCTGAAGCCAAAGGCGTCTAGTAGATACTCCTGTGCATCTTGGAGCTGCTGGCTGATCAGAGGTCGAGGATGATTAGTATAATTTTCGGATTAGAAAAAATAAAGATTCGAGACAAACATGTAAAAACATTTCTACAACCGGCAATAACTCGAATGACGACATATCAACTATGTACAAAAACATCAATAATATATTTATATATACTTTTATCATCATCTATACCCACTAAAATATATCAAAGCAGCAACTATTGGTCAATCTGAGGAACTCTTTTAGTCAAAAGTCCTGAAAACAGTTTAAATATCCTTCAGCTGTAAATGAGTGAACACCAGGGGGGGAAAAGAAGAAAAAGAGCACAGGCAAGCAAATAAATAAAAAATAGAGTCCAAAAATCTGTTCGTTCTCTTTGTGTAGTCTGGAATACTGAGTAGCAGGTAGAAAAGCAGTATCTTGTACCTGTAGACAGTTTGTTCTTGGAAGGACGCTAAATGTCATCCTACAGTTCCCAAGTTCAACAGGTTTGCCACCAAAGCCAAAAGTGTACAGATTCAGACACAACTCCATGTTGTCATGACATAGGCCACAAACAGAGTAAGGTCACTTTTTTCTTTTCATCTATATTTTGTCTTTTTCTGGAGAGAGTTGTTGGATGAGGAGAGAGTCTGAGGAGATGTAAGGTTTAAAGCAGCCTTCTGGTTGTCTGAGGTTAATTTCACAGTTTGTTCCATTTGACCAGTTCTTGAAACTTGGCAATATATATATATATATATATATATATATATATATATATATATATATATATATAAAACAAACAAAAAAAACAGAAAGAAGCAGTTTAATGTGTATTTTCTTCTTTAAATACAAAAAAAAGCCTGCACCCTGTATCATCATCATACTGAGGCAGTAAAGAAGAAAACGAATGTCCTGAGATTCCTTTCTGAAGGGCTCCTCATATAGAGCTCAATAAAAGTGAATCTATAAAATGATGAAAAAAATAATTCTAATATAGCTTGATGGGGTTAATAATATTAGGAAGGGTTAGATCGGGGTAGGGATAAGATGCGTCCATTTTTCTTGCTGCCATTCATATGCGTATACGGCACATGCTCCTCATAACTCCCTCGAAGGCCCACGGATGAGCCCTCGTCCCCATCTAGACAGCACTCCCTCTGAGAGTACGAGGAAGGGTCCAGCGGGATGCTCTCCATGTTCTCCAGGTCCATATCAAACTCTTCCGTCTCAGGCGGCTTGTTCTCCTCACTGTAGAAGAAGGAGACCTCCTGAAACGATGGATGCAGATCCTCCCGGAGCATCTCGATGATCTCCTGGAAGCTGGGCCTCATTTTGGGATTGTAATGCCAGCTCATCTGCATCAGGTTATGCCTGGAAGATCAGGAAACAGGAAACATGTCAGTTAAAGACTGATTCCCTTAAAATTCCACTGCATTTATTTATGTTAAATGTAAAGCCATATCAGCAGCAAGGCTATCTTCATTGTGAGATCAAAGTGAATAAAAAGTCATACAATAAACAAAAAACTGTATAAGACATTTAAGATTAATATAAGAGAATGTCTAAAATACATTCAGGTGACACATATCAGCTACACACATCTATGAATCAAAACATTGTCTATTTACATTAAAAACAGTGCAGTCCAGTAAAATATGTTTAACAGTCATTGGCGTTTGACAAGGAAAACATGATGGTGGTTCTTCACCTTTCATGAAGAACCTTTCAATAACCATGTGTTAATCTTAAATGACCTAAAATTAACTCTAATAACTTGATACAATTCTTATACTAAGATTCATTTGCTATAACTTAAAAATTCCAGTAACAGTTTCTAAGTCAATTTATGGAGATACATTATAGCTATAATTTCCAGCTTGTTACTAATTGTCTTCTTGTAAGAAGAAAAAAAAGATTATAAAACAGAATTATAAACAAAATGTTGAAAAGAAAATTAAGTTAATAGAAAAATCCAAATATTTCTAGCAAATACAGAAAAAAACGCATAGCTTAAAATAATAATATAAAAAGATCATTATTTCATGATATGCAGGAAAAAATATTGGCAGGGCAAGTAGACTACTATAACTACTGGTCCGACTGACCAGCAGAAGAAAAAAAAATTCCATTATGAGCCTATACAGTAGGCTAAAGTTAGTATTGCAATAAATGTTAGCAAGGGCAAAATTTCAGTAATACACTCACAATCTGTCTGCACAGTTGTCAGGTCTGTCCAGGTATCCTCCCTCCATCACAAACTTAAGGACTTGTTCATTGGACAGCCCCTGGTAGGGCTGCTCAGCCAGAGTACTGATCTCCCATAACACCACACCGAACGACCTTGACAAGCACAACGTGGGTCATCATTAGTGACTAAAACATACCCTAAGGATTGTCCTACAACGACACATCTTTGTATGGTTGTTTGTGTGTGTGTGTGTGTGTGTGTGCACATGGTCGGCTCACCAGCAGTCTGAATGAGCGGTGAAGACTCCATCCTTCAGCGACTCAGGGGCCATCCATCTCACAGGAAGCAGGCCCTTCCCACCCTTTCTGTAGTAATCCGTCTCATAAATGTCTCTTGTCATGCCAAAATCTGACAGCAGTCAAAACAAGACAAAATAACACCATTAGAAAGCGCTTAAAATAACAGATGACACATATGACACAATCCATGTGCGATAAATACCACAACACATCCTGTGCTTCATTCACACTTGTACCTTCTTTTTCATTATGAGCTTGCATTCAGCATTTTTGGCACTTTTGTGTGGCACTTTTGTGTGGCATAGCTAGAATATTTTACTAGCTTTGTGCAGTTATTTTATTTCAGAAACTTGCATACTAGACCCAAGACTAGTTCCACCCGGACAGTGAAACATTTATCATAAATGGACATAATGATACACAGTGTTTATCCACACGAAAACGAAGCATCTGAAGCGACACCTATTATGAAAAAAATACATTTTAACAAGGTATTTACACAGGAATAATAATCATGGGGCACGATTAATCAGTTCAGAGTGTCTGTCTTGTGTTGATACTTATGCACAGTAGACAGAAAATGCACTTAGAGTCATCTATATCTACTTGTCACAGGTTCAATTATAATAAAGGAAAAATTAGTACAAGATACTTGTTTAGATATGATTACATTATTATTATACATTATTAATGTTAAATTATTAAATAATCTTTTTCTAAAAATGTGAGCTATTCAAATACATTTTAATTGAGTTATTTTTAACTCTATACTAGGCAAATCAACCTTCGAGAGACAATTTTGAATATTTAACATTAATTGTTTGGTATTGGTATTATCCCTACATCCGAATATGTAACTTCCCTACTACAGTATGTGAAAAATAGTATGTGAAAAGAATAGTATGTCTGAATTCATGAAACATTAGGTGTAAAGTACCTAGATGACATAATGATTTTGGTGAGATTAGAAGTGCACATCTGATGTTCACATTAATATCCTGTTAGGCCATGCTATATAGACCATACTATAACTATAATAGACCATACTGTTTTTAAAAATTGCAAAAAGATTGTTTCTGATTCAAATGTGTTACCTTACCTACTCAAATGTGTTACCTATGAGTTTAATGCCATTTCAGATGGATCTTTTGACCATTAACGTGAACATTTACATCATACTGCTTATTTAATCTACTAACTAGCATACTGACTCCTGAAACTGTGCAAGTTATGTTGGGACATAGGATCGCTCAAGCCGTTGCAGGAAGGAAATATAGAGACAGGACCTCCTTAAAGGGATAGTTCACCCAAAAATGAAAATTAGCCAATGATTTACATTTTAGGTGAACATGACATTCTTCTTTCAGACGAATACATTCGGAGTTATCTATAAAATGTCCTGGCTCTTCCAAGCTTTATTATGGCAGTGACTGTCCGTGAAGTCCATCAAAGTGCATCTATCCATCATAAAAGTGCCCCACACGGCTCGGGGGGGGGTTAATAAAGGCCTTCTGAATCGAAGCCATGCGTTTGTGTTAGAAAAATATCCATATTTAACATGTTACAAAGTAAAATAACTAGCTTCTGGCCAAACGAACATACAGATTCCACTTAAGTCTAAAGCGCAACTATTACGAGTAATGCGACATACAGGTGATATTTACGCTACGCCATTGCACACTATGCTAATTCCGATGTCACAAGTTGCGCTTTAGGCATAAGTGGACTGCGTATGGCTGTTTGGCCGGAAACTGGAATTTTATTTTTGTAACGTGTTAAATGTGGATATTTTTCTTACACAAACCAATCGCTTCGCTTCAGAAGGCCCCCCGGAGGGGCTTATTATTACTGCCATAATAAGGCCATTCACTGCTTGGAAGAGCCAGGACATTTTTTAACATAACTCCAATTGTATACACCTAGGATGACTTGAGGGTGAGTAAATCATGGGCTAATTTTCATTTTTTGGGTGAACTATCCCTTTAAACTTTAAATACATATACCCCTATCACATTATGTACCTCCAATTTTTACGGTCAGGTCTTCGGCCACCATGCAGTTCCTGGCAGCAAGGTCACGGTGCACAAACTTCTTGGCGTTCAGGTAAGCCATGCCATCTGCTATCTCTGCGGCCATTTGAATCATCTCTTTCAGCGTTGGAGGAGGCCGACCTGGGTTATTCTGTAACAAAGTAATCAAACAACACAGTAAAACAAAAATCAAATATTTAAAAAGTCAGTCATTTTTGGGGGGATTTCAATGTGTAATATAAACTAATCTAATATTCTACCTCCTTAAAACAGATCTAAAAGCTCTGGCAAGTCTGATAGTGACACTTCTGGTATGATTTGTTACCTCTGAGTCAGGTCTGAGAGAACGCAGGAAACTCTTCAGATCTCCATGTGTCATGAGCTCCATCACCACTAGAGTGGGCTGGCCTTTAGACACCACCCCCAGCAGCCTCACCTAACCCACAAAATCATGTCAGTTACAGTACATATCAGACTATGTCAAACTCCAACCAGTGTTATTGTTAACTAAACCTAAACCTAAGACTATTAAATCATTTTCAGTAATTAAAACAAAACCTGACAAAGCATACGTTGAAAAGGTTGATTAATATTTTTGTTTTTACTGACAATAAACCAATTTATAATGTTACAAAATATTTTTATTTTAAATAAATTCTATAGTTTTAATCTTTTAATTCATCTAAGAATCCTGAAAAATGTATTCCTCAGTTTCCACAAAAATATTAAGCAGCAAAAACTTTTCAACACTGGCAATAATAAGGACCATATCAATATCTGAGCACCAATAATAATAGGAGTAATGATGCTGAAAATTCAGCTTTCATATCAAAGGAATAAATCCCATTTTAAAATATATTCAAATCGAAAACTCTTATTTTAAATTGTAATAACATTTCACAGTATTACTGTTTTACTGTATTTTTGATCAAATAAATGCAGCCTTGGTGAGCATAAGAGAAATTATTTCAAAAACATTAAAAATCGCAATTATTCCAAACCTTGTGAATAGCCGTAGTGTATATACAAATATTAGATTAAAAAAGTTAATATTTTACCATATTAAAAAAGTTGCCTAGGTAACTAACTTAAATGTACTAAAATTTAAATGAAAACTGAAAATATTAAAAATAATATAAACAGTATATATATATATATATATATATATATATATATATATATATATATATATATATATATATATATATATATATATATAAACCAAAATAAGACTACAAAACATGCAGGCTAACATGCAAGAGACATGTCTTACCACATGGTGGCAGCTGAATGCCTTCATCACAGAAGCTTCGTTGAGGAACTCGATCCTCTCTCTGAGGCTGGCCGACTCGTTGACCGTCTTCACCGCAACACAGGTCTGTGGCTCGCCTTTAACTATGTCCTTTCCGATGCCCTCATACACCATGCCGAAAGATCCCTGGCCTAACTCTCGCAATAGATTAATCTTTTCACGTGGCACCTCCCACTCGTCTGGCTCATACACTGCACAAACACAACAGATATGCAGGACAAAGTGTCATATTTGAAATGGAGCAGATCTCAAGCAAAAGGGAAAGTCCTTTTAAATGTGATAATCTGCCTAAATCGATGGTTAATGTGATCGACTCTTCTATTAAAACAAAATTAAATGTGCATCAATCCCAGCCTGCCAAAGGTCACATGCAGGGGGAAAGGAAAATTGCTCACCCTCATCTGGGCTGAAATACTCTGGATTTGGGGAGGTATAAAGTCGCCCAGTTGGACCTTCTGTTTGCCTGGTCAGATGAACACACAAAATTAAAGAAATTCATTACTTACCTCACAAAAAATACTTTCCTACAGTTTTCATGACAATCAGAATACAATACACTTACTTTTTCTTGAACATGAAAAAGCCCACACTTCCCATCACAAGTAGTAAACAGACACAGATCACTGGACCAATCACAATCTTCAGCATGTTGGATGGGTCCACACCTGTTCACATAGACACAATGGAAAAATATATATATAATAGGTGTGCACTTTCACACCAAGTTGTGTACAGGTGGAGAAAACAATAAATACAAGATTAAATAAAAAATATTATCTTTATACTGATATTAATAGGAAGCCTTAAATGCCAAGGCATTTTTTTCTTCAAATAAATATATTGTTAATTTTTAAAAAAAATAATTAAAATAAATCCCAAAGCAAACTTTAAAACAAACAAACAAACAAAAAAAACTTAACTGATAAAATCTTCCATATTGAACAACATTTTGACAATTGTTCCCTAATGAAAGTTGTTCAATAAAACTTTGTGTGAATAGTACTAGTGTGTGAATATTTAGTCTTTTTTCCACATATCCACACACAAACCCTTTCAAAATTCAGTTATGGGTCTTATGCATAATTTAATAACTGAAGATATAATATTCATAGGAATTATGGTCAAGCCATCTTACGTAGGTCCTGAACATAGAAGTGTGTTGGCTCTGTCCACGATCCATTGCCTGCCAGGGAGGTTGCTCTGATCCGCACTGTATAGTTCCCAGGGTGCACCACTCTCAGCTTGCAGCCACCGTCTGCAATATAATTCTTCCTGGATACGCAGTGGTGCAGCTCCTAAAACATAAAGGCATGCAGTTAGATAGATAACCCAGATCGCAGTGCACATCGGACTCAAGCCACCCATTATCCAGTGGCAAAGGCTCTGTTTTCATCATATTTTTAAAGTCCATCTCACACTAATACATATAAATATTACTCATCAGACTTTAATGAAACTGCCACAGCTCAGTGTAAACAGTTACAACAGTGTTTCAAATCCATCAGAGTACACAGAAAAGTGCTATATAAATGTAACAAATTATTATCAACCGAAACAGGTGCATGTGCCGCTAAGTGCAAAACCATCATGTTTTGCTTTGCTTACAACAATTATTAACCTTTATATAATCATCACTTGTTTATCCGAGGCGTTTTTAAAAACAGTATTAGGAACATTACTACTGTCTCTGGCTGGATTTCTCCATGGTTACAAAAATACACAGCTGATGCAATTATGCTAAAAAAGCTTGTTTATTTGGAGCTATTTGGAGATTTCAACAGGATTGATAAAAATCAGTTTAAAAGTGCAGCCAGTGTTCATGGGAGCAGAGTGCAGGCTTCGATCTCCATCCTGTGTAACAACTCACCTCTGTATCTCCCAGTCTCTTGTAATGGACTTCATAGAGAATAATCATGCCATTAGGGGCCTTAGGCTCCATCCACCTGATGTGTACAGAGTACTCAGACACCTCATAGATTATCAGACCCACAATGTCATCAGCTTTTTCTGTACAAAAACAGAAACAAACAGATGACAATAGGGGATACAGCCAATAAAAAATAGCTATACTCTATGAAATAATCCATCATAAAATTACAATCCCACACCTTCGGGCATGGTGCGGGCACTGACGTAGGCCGCCATACTGCAGCGAGCGGGGTCACTCTCATGGTTGCAGGCATGGATTTCTATCTGGTAGCTGGTGAAATGGCGCAGACTGGAGATGACTGTTGACTCTTTGGCATGAACAATCAGTGAAATCTTATTGGCCTCTGCTTCCTCCTCAGGGCTACGAGTGGCAGAGCCATTGGGCAACGAGGAGGGCGTAGTGAAAAGACGAGAGGAGGTCCTATTGGCAATACCCACCAGAGATCTGCGCTGTCTTGATGGCCTGGGTACACAGAAACATGTAAAGAGAAGGAAGTTAGTCTAGATTTAGGTTCAGTTTTAAAGGTGGGGTAAGATGTTTTTGAAATATGCTTTTGGCCAATGTTGATGTTTGAAATCATCCCAAATAAACACACCCCTTCTTCATTGCTCCGCCTCCAAAACTCACACTCTAATCCTACCAGCCCTGCTCTGAGTCGGTCTAAAACCTCGATCTAACAATGCACTAACAATGGCGCTAAACACCGCATTCACTAGCAGTCGCCAGCGTGACTCTGACTAGCTGGCCTCCGTTACGCACGCAATCCAAGAGAGGATGTTTGTTTATCATAGCAGAAGCGCAACAAAATACTGCTTCACGAAAAATAAAGCGCAGATGATGAACGAATTACAAGGAAGCACAAAAAATGTACGTACAGTACACAATGGTAATTACAAACAAGAGTTGTTTGTTAGTTGCCAACAGCACAGCATCTCCAGATACACAATGACACTCAAACCTAGTGTTACTCACGTGTGGACCTGAATCAAAGCAACACCCGCATCTGTTTTCAGGCCTTCCCACTTAGCTCTCTCCAGCGCTGGACAGCGTTTCTAATGTTAACACGGCTCCTAAAGCTCTTGCCCATTCATAACCCTTTATTTTCCAGTGATTTCTTCTGCATTGTATTGTTTCTCATCTCTATTTCTGCAGTCTTTCTTCAGTTCAAATCTCCCTCTTGCCCCTTCTTTCTCCTCCACCGTCATACGCCCCCTACTGCTGATTGGTAACACGTTTGTTGTTGTATCGGCCCAACTAACTTCCAAACAGCATATTTCAAAAATGACTTACCCCAACTTTAAAGCCTATTCAGGTTGTACTTTAAGATGGTTTCTATCTTACATTAGAGCATGTGAATGACTGCTGTACTGTATGTGTAAACAGGTATTTAATTTGCCTACAATACATCACTGTTTAGAAAAAAAAAGATGTTTGTGGATGTTGAAAAGTGTGAAAAAGTAGCCTAATTTAAAGATCAAACAGCAGTCTGATTGACTAAATGACAGTTCTACATATTGCAGCACTTATTTCATCCAATAATCTAATGTTCAACCCTTCAAAGCAATGAGGGAAAAATGAAACATAATATGACATGCCTGATGACACTGACGCATCAAAGAACCCAGATCACGGTTCCCACAAAAATACTAAGCAGCACAACTGTTTTCAACATTGATAATAATAAGTGTTTCTTGAGCACCAAATCAGCATATTAGAAAGTTTTTGAAGGATAATGCAACAATGAAGACTGGAGTAAAATTGGAGTGAAAATTGAAAACAGTTATGTTAAGTTTTAATGTTTCACAAATATTACTGTTTTTACTGTATTTTTTGGTCAATAGATTTTCATTTAAAAAAATCTAACCGACCCCAAATTATTGAAAGTTGGTGTATTTGATGCATTTAACCAGAAGACAAAGTCTAAATGTGTATCTTAGCTAAAGGGTATTTTGGCCATATTTTAAAGAGCACAACACTAGCATGCATGGACTGCGAGCCACAAAATTCGAGATATCAGTCTGCGGACTGCAAGAGAGGGGCGGAACAGGAAGTGACTATTCTTATTTTGCATTTGGTTCAGTTAGTTTATTATAATAGAAGTTAATAGTAACCATATGAAATAAAAAATAAAATAAAAATTTGGTTCCTGGTTCCTACGTCACGGCAGTTTCCTGTGGCGTAGCAATGACGACCAGGTACTATTGTGGAGGTACTATCTGCAATATAAAACGGTGCGAAAAGCGAGCCGAGCCGAGGACAAGAGTTCCTCAGGAAACCTGTGTGGTTCCTCAGAGAACCGCCCCTTTTTAAAGGGTCCCTAGAGAATCTACAGACGGTTCTGCCGGTGTGGCAAAGTGAAGAACCCCAAAAGGTTCCTCCAGGCACCTTTTATTTTTATTTTACAGTGTAGTATGTTTAGTTTATGTTAAACTGGTGCGAGAGAATTTCAAAAGCAAACAAAACTGTCTGTTCTCTAATCGGTACTTTGACATTATACACCGACTAGTCTGTGCAGCGCTGCTTTAAGTCGAAGAAAAAAAACCAGTGAGCAATTTAAAGTGGGCGTAACCTGAAGTCTTGAAGGTTGCAGACAGATTCTATTGCAAAGTTCATTACAAGCATCGCCTCTAGAGGGAGCAAAGGAGCATTTCATGTGGTTGGTTATAACTATTCTAGTGGTAAACCACTACCAGAGCACCACAGCCTTTAGTTATTTCCTCATATATAAGAGTTCAAGACAGGAGGATTCAGCACTTTTGGTGTGTTATAAGAGCTAAAGCATTTCCGAGGTTAACATCATCTGAATAAAACCATATTTTAATGTCTAAATAAAACAAATCGAATACTTTTTATAGACTGTAAAGTTGCTGTGAATAAAACTTGCAGACAATCTGCAAATCTCAACCATAATATGTAGAACAATGAAGGGTAGCGAGACAAACCACCTGTGTAAGTCTGCACCTCCTCTGAATGCGTTGTGGTTGTCAACATTGTCCCTCCCTACCACAGACCAGACAACATCTTCAACCCAAAACACAGATTACACTAAACCAAGGCCTGTACAAGACATGAGAGAAAGTTTGTGTGTACGTGGGAGTGTACGTGTGTGTAAGACTTGAACGAGATCTTTAGAGCCAGCTGTGAGCTTCTGACGGCCAAAGATACACATAGAAGGTGAAAACGCACCTAACAAAAACATGTACTCAAGGTCTTGGTGGAGTCAAAAACAACCCGGCGAGGGAAAGCGGTCTGACCACTACTAAGATGGTTAACCCTGAGCTTAGAATTCTGGAGAAAACAGATGAACACCATAACAACATGAGAATCTCCACCTAGAGGATCACGTCAGCTGAAGATTGTGACAGCTGCATCTCAGGAGTCTTTGAATAGAAAAAAATCTGTTTCTGAGTCACTATTTTGATAATATGGGGAACTCTTTTGATAATTGATCAATCTGTTGATTATTTCATGTATTAAATTAGATATTTCACATCTTGCACAATGCACTCCTTCAAACTATATGAAAATGGTTTGCATAAATGTATATAATGCATTATATATAATAATGAACACATGTCAATAATGTATGCTATATATTGTCTATATATGAAAATTGTATTATATAATATATGCAATATACCGTTTATTAGGGGTGTGAACCTACACTGGTCTCACGGTTCGGTTCGATTACGATTATCATGTCATCGATTCAGTTCAATTCGATTTCTCGATGCATTGCGATGCACCGCATCCTCAAATTTCAATTTTACTTCAAAGTGATGTGTGCGTGCGCGCGCCCGCGTGTGTGTGCGTGCATTAAGAAAATTAAATTCTGTCAAATCAATTTTGTTTGAAAGAAATGTGCATTTAAAAGCAGCGCTCATTCATCGGTGTATAATGTTACCAGATGCGCGCATCAACCGTCGCCAAGTACGTGTTGAAGGTAACGATCATCCATTTATAATCACGCGTAAAAACACAGAATAATTGTAATTTGACCATCGGGTGTGGATGCTTAAATCAGAGAACATTATTAGTCCGGGTGGATAATGTATTTGGCTGTGGACTCGGGCGACGGAGCTCATCTTAAAGCATTCAGACTCTGCAGGCGTTACAGCTCGGGTGAACACGGCTAACGTGGTTTATCAAGTTAGTGGTATTACCTCTTGAATATTCTATTTGTGCGTGACATGAGCGCACACAGCGCGTGCGTGTCTTCTCCAGGTCTACTTACAAGGTTGTTCATAAAAGCCATATGTGCCCAGATGTAGGCTTTTAAAGTAGTTGGAGCATGTTTAATTACTCGCACTCGCGTCTCGTTTCCCTCTGTCAGTGTATGCTACTGCGACAAAGCACATCCGCGATAAATGACGTCAGAAAAGCGTCAGTACATTATAATCGGTTATGGTCTATTACTGAACCGATACCGAATCGTCCTTGTCTGCATCGCGATGCACCGTAGAAACGATTAATTTCGACACCCCTACCGTTTATACAAGAAAGTTTCTATAATGTATCTAAGCTATATATTGCCATATTATTAAAAAGTTGCATACATATTGTATACATATGAAAGTCTATATAATGCATGCTATATATTGTCTATACATTAAATAGTATATGTAATATATACATGTGTATATGTATGTTTATATATATTGTTTATGTAAGGAAATGTATATGCTATATAATATATGCTATACATTGAGCGCAAAAATAGTACAAATGTATCTTTTTTTCAAATTAATTTTATTTTCATTACCGATTATATGATTAGTGTTTGCAGTTCTAATCTACACTAGTTAAATGAGGAACCGTGGTATTTACCTGAGCTCAAAGACTTCATTATGGAGGTAGTTCTCAAAGGTTTTGCGGTACTCTGACTCCTCCGCCTCTTTCTTCAGCTGTTTCTCCGTTTTGGGGCAAGCGCAGCAGCGGCTATCTTGGCCCTGCTCCTCGGTTTGGTTCCATTTCTGTTCCTCTTCGTTGTCCACTTGTGTGGGGGCTCTGGTGGGTAGCTTCATTCCTGAACAACAGAAACACAAGGCTTCGATTTTGTTTTGCCATTTTTTTATAGATAAAATTCAGATTCTTACCAACCCCAAACTTTTGAACGGTAGTGTGTATGTTTTATATACATATGTTCATGTATGTTTTCTAACCTTTCTGACAGTAATCAAACTTGTAGAGCTCGCTAGCCTCTGGTTGCTGCTGGCAGAAGACCAAGTAGTGTGTGATGTTTCCGTTTGGATCGTTAGGGGGCTTCCACTTTAGAATAATCTGAGATGAGGAATTTGACGAGGATATGGGGTCCAGGGGCACGGAGGGTTCTGAAAAACAACAACAACAAACTCACCCATTAGTAAATGGAAAAAACAAGAATGATTTTAAATAAGAACAAAGCCAAAAAGATAGACTAGTAGTACTGTAGACTCTTAACAAAACTCAATTCTGGTTAGACCACATTGTCAGACTAGTTCACCGATGAGACAAGAATAACGACAGCTTCCTCCTAAAAAGGAAGTAGAGCGGCACCATCGATGTCACAGTGTGCGAACCCAACCGTTTGCCAAACCAGAAAGACAAAAAAGAGAGAAAAACCCTGAAGCACTGCTTTCAGCTCTTGCCAACCAGCTGCCGAAACAATGTTTTTTAGCTTAGTGAATGGTTATGTGGTTTATCAGGAAGGAAAGACAAAACAAGCTCAAAAGGAAATCAGACAGACACCTAGCAGCACTGAAAGCAAACCACATTTATTTTTTCTCCTAAATCACAGCCTGGCATGATGTGCACACTGCTAAATGATTTCACACCACTGAAAGTCACCAGCCGCCTATTTTATTCCTCTCCCATACAAAGGCTGCAAAATAAACACTGCTACTGAAATCGACTTACAGAAAAGACTAGAGAAATGACTACATTTAGTTTTAAACAGGCTTGGTAAGGAGATCATGAATACAAATGCTGTAAAGTGAAAGGTCTAAAAATAGTAAATGGATGTTCTGAACAAGGGCATACAAAAAACTGGTCATCCCAACTTTCTAAATTTCTTCTAGGTTTGCCCTAAAACTTTCATTTTCCTTGACAGTATATTTAATCAGTCGCATCTGAAGCTCTTACTGGTAGCATTGGTGCGGACATAGATGATTTCGCTCTTTGCTCCGTGGACCTGGTGTTCATCAGAAGCTGAGAGCTGGGTTTTGACCATGATGGCGTACTGCGTCCACGGCTTCAGAGGGAGGATGAGGTAGCCGGGCTCCTGCTGTTCTTTTCCCTCTGTGGCGCGAGGTGGAGGGTCCACATCTGCTATGACCCAGCTGTTAGAGCCACATGCATCCTGACCATCGAACTCAGTTACATTCTTATATGGCCTTGAGAAGCAGAGAGAAATGTTATCAAACACTGACACAGAAATCACTTCATTGCATTGAGGTAGAAACCATTGTTAAAATGGTGAAAATGAAAACGAGGCTGTCAGGGATAGTTCGTATAACCTGGTGTGTATTCAAGTCGACAAAACATAAAAATAGTGTTTACTGAAGTTTCCAGAGGACTAATTGCTCTGGATTTCGGATGGTACTTCTATCCGTCACAGTCTCAATTTCATTCACAACACATTATATGCTGTCTACCTTAATTATGGGTACACTGTACAGGATTTTCAGTTACTGTTTCTAAACACAACATTCAAACTTGGCCCCTCGTTTGAGCACCGCCAGAAGCACAAGTCCTCTACCCTGACATGATTTACCAGTTGCATACGCAGCCCAACCGATTCAAGCGAATATTTTTCAAATATTGTATTTATCATGCATAAATAGCTTTTTTTTTTTGGCACATATGAAAGAACAGTTACGCTAATAGATAAATGATTGGCTGGGGCAACACACCCACTGGCCAAAGGTTGCAGTCCAGAAATGTCTCGAGCACAGGAATTCAAGAAGAAAATGTGTCTCTGTAGACACAAACACAACCGCACACTTCAGTAATTATAGGTTGACAGGCATTATTTTTGTATGAGTCGATACTTTTCTTTTCTTTTGAAAATCCTGGATAGTGCACCTTTTAGGTCCATTTAAAAAAAACAGTTGAGTCACTTACGCCTCTTTGTATAAAACCATGAATCCCAGGAGGTCTCGAAAATCTGGCGGCCAGAAAGGTTCCCATTTAATTATGATCTTGTCTGAAAGTGTGCGAATCTGTGTGAACTTCAAAACCTGGCTCTCACCTGGTCAAACACCAACAACAATGCGTTCAGATTTATTTAAAAAAAAAAAGAGCACATGAGCATAAAGGAAATGCAAAGCTATGTCCTCCTCACATGAAGCCTGATCTCCATTGGTCTTTGAGACAATGTCATTCTTTGTTTGCCGGTTCTTAGTACCAGTCACCTCCTCCATCTTCCGGATCTCTGACATGCAGAGTTTGGAGTTATGATGGAAAAACATGCGACCTTGCTGGATGGACAGGTTGTGTTTGGTCCAGTCCCACAGCTGACGCAGGTTCTGGTTATCGAGAGCGTAGAATGAATAATTCCTGATGGGAAATAAAACAGCACACAATTAAGGACAAAGGAAGAGGAAGGAATAGAAAGATGACATGGTATCATTATGGTGGACAAGCAAGACCTGACAACGCAAATGGATAAAGCCAACAGTTTGGAAAACCTTGGAAAACCAAGGCATCCTATGAAGAAGACTCATACCCGACTTCCTGCGTCTCTCCATGGATGATTCGAAGCTTGCGAAGGAAAGATAGAGAGACTAGGGCATATGAGTGTCGCACTGTCAGGTAGCCGGTGATCTCCTCCAGCTGCCCCAGGTTAGCTTCCAGCTCTGCGGCTATGTTATCTAACAGGGAGAGGTGGAAAGAAGAGCAAGTTTAAAATCCGAATTTAAGAAAGTCTGCACACTCTTAAAAATGTACAATGAAGTACATGAAGTACAAACTTTTTTTATAAGTTTCTGTTATTGATTGAATTGAACGATTGGACTGAATTATTGGAACACACACCCAAGGTGGTAATGCAGTCCAATGCAAAAAATAAGTTATTTATGATATTGTTATTTATTTTACTAATTATTTTTTTTATATTATTATACTCCTGAATGACTGACAAATAAATAGTAAATTTAAAATATTATTAAAAAATATTATTATTATTTTCTATTCTTGTTGAAGTTTAATTATTAATCTATCAGTTATTCAAGATTATAATTATTATTATGTTCTATTCCTATTGATGTTTTATTAATTTATTAATTATTAATCTGACAAAGATGAGTATATATACAGTATTCATATATTTCTTAATAATAATCAGAAAATTATTATTATTATTATTATTATGTAACTGGAAGGTAAATGCACCAACAGAACACAGATGCAGACCTGAATCTAACAGTATAGGAGAATGGTTGCCACGGACAACAGCCAATTATAAAGTTTAGTCGTCATTATATAAACACATTTGAAGAATGCTGATTAACCAATCAGAACCATGAATTCCAGAGAGCTCTACACTAAAGATTCCCTTCTATGCTGCACAAAGTGGAGAAATTGTATTGTTCTTACTCCCTCCGCGGATGTTGATGACCAAACTGCCGTTGATCACTGTGCATCCTCTCAGAGCCTGTGCCGAAGTTACAGAGTCTACTGTCTTCAGCCCCATGCACACTTTGGGACAAAGGCCAGCGCAAGGGGTGCAGTTCAACCTGCGGCACAGAACACAGTCAAATGTACACAAAGCCACACGACAAACAAAAGTCATTCATCCGTACGTGCTGTAAACGCACACAAAGAAATGCAGATATGATGGAACGTTTCTATTCTCGTTGACATCAAGGCAAATATGCAGCATTAAGACAATAACTGATTGTTTGTGTCAAGGACATGAATCCTGTTGCGCAAAGTGCCAGCGCTGTTTCGGTGGGAGCGGGGGCGCGGATGACCTTGCAGGGCAGGCCGAGGGTGCAACCAAGGATGAATGAGACGTTCTCTCAGATGTGCCTGAGACACAACTTAATCACTGATTGTTTTTGTAGAAGTGTCACGCCTGACTGAGGAACTGTTTGTCCTCTGTGCAGGATGCTTTCTGCGCCACAGCTTCCTGTGAAATTTTGCTACGCATATTTGTATGACAACTTTCAAAGTGTGAATCCACAATCAAAACAAAGGATATGGAGGAGTGATGTTCATAGTCTTAGCAAACATACTAGTGTCACAACATAATACCAGATCTGAAGCCGTGTCAAGAATGTGCACAAATGATAGGGCAAAGCTCAAGTAATTTCCTTTATGTGCTTTCGCTGAGTTTTGCACCTTGTTACTCTTTTTTGGTACCCGCCAAAAAGGACAGAATGTGCTGCGCTTTATCCAGCTAATCTGAAGGAAAGCTGGTGCGTGGGTGAAATCCTTATTGCAGACATATCAGAGAGTCCAGTATGTCGTGTCTCTCTGCGGCAAGGATACAACTCAGAGTCGTTTATCTGTCAGTAGCCAGACGGCGCTCCCTGTCTATGCATCTGACAGACAGAGAGACTCAAGCCGATGAGGACATGGATGTCGAAACTCCTGATATCTCAATGCACGCGGTTAACATGCAGAGACTGTAACCGAGGGCGGCCTCACGGGGTGTGAGGTTGGACCACTGCACTGTTGTCTGTCCAGCCTCTGTGATTTGTGTGTCTGCTGTCTGAATTCCCACAGTGCACCCTAACTGCCCAGCCCAGGGGTCATACTGGCAAGGGGGAAGCAAGAGTATCATGAGAGAGAGATAGAAAAAAGGAACAGAAAATAGAAATGTCCTATCTGGCAGAACATGCATTAAAGGGGTCCGTTCTGTCATCATTTACTCACCTTATTTCTGCTTCAACCACATATTATTATTTATACACAAACAGGATGGCGATTCAGACTTTCAAGCTCCAAAAGGATAAGGGCTGCCCACAACAAAAGATTTTTCTAGTCGACTAAAGAGAAGAGACGTGCATTTAAGCCATTTGACGACTTATTGCACGTTTATATTAATTGAATTACTTGAATATATACTGAAGAGAATACTAAACCATAATGAGCAGTTTAATATATAGACGTAATATATAGCCTATCTCACGCTCAAGTCCATGCATAAAGCTTGCAGCAAAGCATTGGCAAAAGTAATGATTATGTATGAGTCGGAAATAATAGCAAGGAGGAGTTTTAATTATTTATTAATAAACTAGTATTTTCTGTGTCAGTGTCGGCTGCAAAGTTGGCGATGCTGACTCGCCGGATTACATAAGCAGAGTGTATTTATTTTTGTTTTAAATTAGTTAGTTAGGACATTTCAAGCTTTTTATAGATGTATTTCTGTAGATGTGGGACATTTTATAGATGTCTGTGAGGCAAGTATATGCTGAGTTTACCTCCATGTCATGCGGTAAGCGCGCTCCACACAAACACTTGGATATTCGCCTAATAATAGCATATAATTATCTAGTTTAACATTAGAGCGAGCAGCCAGGTAAAGTTACTTGCATGTTTCAAATGATAAGCCATATTTGCGGTCAATGGCTGGGTGAACATTTGGATTTTCTCACAAAGAACCGCCGTTAACGATCTGACCCTCACAGACTTTTTTTTTTTTTTAGACTAACCAACTAATACAATTTTGGTCGACTAAGCCTCTTCTAATCGACTAACGTTTAGTCAACTATTAGGGGACAGTCCTAATAAGAAGTACTATAAAAATGGTTGATACAACATCTGAAGCCATTAAATTGTAACATCTGAGAAACTAACAAAACTAAACTCATTATCCACAAAATATCTTGGTATAAAATCTCATTCAAGCGTTTGCACATGGTGAAAAAAAATGGTGCGTCATGATGAATGTGAGAACCAATGAAGGTCGAGCAGTTTCTTATCCTCTTTCTCCTCATATGGTGTTGAGAAAGAAGTTTGTAGCTTCAATTTTAGCTTCTGTTTCTCACACAAAGCTATTGTGTGGCCTCAGAAGACGTGAAATATAGTGCATGGGTCATATGGACTCATTTCATGATAGTTTTTTTATTCTTAAGCTTTTATTAGCTTTTTTTATTCAGCATTCTGTTTTGTTGCATGGACAAAAACAGCTTTGACGTTATGGTTCATTCTAATCATTATTTTCTGAGTTCCTCAGTAGAATAAATCATCTCAGTAGAATACATCATATGGGTATGGAGAGACCTAAGGGTGAGGATAGAATTATCATTTTTGGGTAAGAGAAAAAAGTTAATAAACTTGGGCAGATTCCTTAACTTCACACTCACTTTATGAAGAAAAAGCATACTTTTCAATTGACAGCTTTTCAAAATTATATATATTGACAAAATAATATTTTTTGCAAACAACATACATAACTACTAATATTTCATAATATTATACTAAATGTTTTACCAGTGCCCAATATTGTTTTTGAGGAATCCTAAAGAATAAAATAGACATATACACCGAAAGTTTCAAAAGTTTGGGGTCAGTAAGATATTTTTCAATACTTTATTCAGCAAAGAACAATTCAATTGATCAAAAGTGACAGCAAAACTCAGCTTTGCAATTATAGGAATAAATTGCATTTTAAAGTAAATTAAAACAGAATACAGTTTAGTTTTTTTTGCTGTATTTTATCAAATAAATGCAGCCTTGGTGAGCATATAAAGACTGCTTTCAAAAATAGTTTTGAATTTTTTTTTACCAACCCAACTCTTGAATAGTAGTTTATTTTTTCCTATCTGCTGCTCTTCATATCACAGCTCTAGATAGTTGCTAACATGATTTTCTCAAGGGTATTATTTTGCCATGTTTAAGTATGTGTGATACATTTTTTAAATCTTGTATCAAAATATCTCATTTTGATGGCATGCTCCACTATCTGGAAATCAGACTGACCATTTTGAGGATAAAAAAACCCCCCCAACATTCATGTGACCAATCACCTATCCTTCTGCATAGAGATTAAGCTATGAGACATTGGTCATTGTACATTTCCACCACAAACAAAGAAACAAACAAAGAAACAAACAAACAATACCAACTGTGTTCTGAAAAGCTCTGTAAAACAGAGAGTAGCAGCCTGTCGTAGTCCTCTTTCTGCTCAAACTTTTTTTTAAATGGGCACAAACAGCACTGCCAAGCCTCACACTAGGTCAGCGCTGCTTTAAAACTCACACACTTCCTCTCATTAACATACAACGCTCCCTTTCTGACACACACTCACTAAATGACCCTTTGTGTGCTCAGACAGTCGATTGAGGTCAGTACAGCCCTGATTACTCTTATCCAGATCAGTCTTTTTCTTCACTTATTGTTCCTGTTCCATGCTTTCTTAATTGCGGTTTTCTCTCCACTGTCATTTTTGTTGTTTCTTTTGTCATTGTAAGAAAAGTGCGCAGCACATATTTACATATTCATAAATTCTGAATCTTCACAAACAGTATACCCTGCAAAGGCATTTCAAACTTTTTTTTTACCCCTAAGCAACCACCAAAAAAGAACTTTGCTGCGAGTATATCGGGGCCTTAAGCCTAGTCAGACTTGTCTGGCCTGCTGGTTTTAAGAGGATTTTGGGTACTTTTCAGGTTGGAAGACCAGCTAGACCAGTTTAAACCAGCTTAAGACAAGAAGACCAGGCTGAATTAAGCAGTTTTTGTCAGCAAGGAAGGACAGCCAATCACTTCATATGAACAACATTGAGTCCTCTGTGCTGTTTGAGTATATACAAAGCATCAACATTTTTTTTTTTTTTTACCAGTAAATACAAACAAGAGGAAAAGCCAAGCGACTAGTCGGTCTACTTCATTTCATCCAGTTCGTAGACTAAATGAGGCACAGAGTGGTCTAATGACCCAGGCATCTTTTGGGTCAAACTTCATACACAAAAGATTTGGCTTATGTGGGTCCTGACGCACACATGAAGCATTTGAAGTACCCTTTAGGACACTTGGGAATGTTTGCGCTAGTATTTGTGCCTGTTCATTGAGTGGAGAGCATATAAGTAGTGGGTTACTTACGTAGTGGAGTTTACAGTGGTGTACCCAGAAGGGCACTCTGGGATGCAGGCACCATCATGTATGACATATTCGTGGCAGTCCCCTTTGCCCTGCTTGCACTTGTCGTGGAGCTCCTGGCAAAAGCTGAAGTTGATGCAGCGCCAGCCCTTATAGGTGTAGAAACCAGGTGGGCACTTTTCAACGCAGATGTTATTGTGCATGTAGTTGCGGCAGGCCACGCATTTGCGCGACGAGTTGGGCTCCAAGCAGCCGCCCAGGCACTGGTCGTGGCAGCACTGATTGTCTTTAGTGCAGGCACGGTGCTTGCATGAGGATGGACACACTGGAGAGAGAGAAAGCTTACATTTAGAGAAATTATTTTAAGGGAAAATACAGATGGCTCTCATTCACAGTGACATATTTTCATATAGTGGGGGCATGGCATGAAGAAAAATGCATTTTACCACACATACCCCTTAATTTCTATAGGGAAAAAATATATAAATATAAAACATTCATTTTAAAAATTTCCACTTTCAGTAATGCAAAAGAAAGGATGCTAAAATAAGAATGCTGTACATTTCATTTGATAGGATTATTAAAAATGCATGTATCAAAATGAAAATACTGATTATTATCAGCAATAATAATAATAAATCAATTATTTTGATTAAATTATGACTGCAAGCATAGATATTTAAATGAATAATTCCACAGGCTCAAGGAATATTCCTAGTTTACAATTATAATTTAATGTTAGTGGACAGAATCTGTTGTCTGCTGTTGAATACAACATAAAAAGAATGATGACATCAGTTTGTAAAAATTAACACAAAACACATTTACATGGAGCACTTGCAGGCAACGTCACCAGAGGCTTTAAAGGGAAACATGTCAAACTATGTACATTTTTTATAAATAAAAGCACAAATTATTCAGTGCAATATATTTGGTTTGTTCTGTAAATTTGTTTAAATCGTCCTTATGAGGTGAGACTACTTTTCTAGTTGGGTCAATGTGATTCCTGTGGGTGAGGTTTAGCCATGTGAAACTAATAAAAAATTAAATACATCATCATGTCTCTTCCTGATATCCTTTTGTGGATTTCATGTGAAAATAACCAGGTATTTTTTAATGGAGCTGAAAGGTTTTATTTAACTTTGCACAAATTCATAAAAAGTGTAAACACTGAGGCACTATCAACACATTCAATCAATTTGTTTAACCACCCCGATCAGCCCAGCACAAGAACACTGGCTTAACTATTGCCATGAGTTTGGAGAGGAACTATCAGTTTGTCCAACCAATGGAATATGGGGGAGTGTTTTGTGGAAAGCTGATAAAAAAAAAAAAATTGTTATTTTTGCAAAACTGTTATACTGTTATTTGTATACTTGGGAAACAGGTGAGGAGTGTTACTAAAACTGGTTAGACTTCTAATGTAAATGCAAACTTTAAAAACATATCTTTTTTTTCAGCTGATGAATTAATTGCCTGATTATTTTCTGTGGAAATTGACAGATGCTGTCAGTATTTCAGTTGTAATATGTAAATTGTTTTGCAATATGCCTTTAAGTGTTTTCTCAGTAACTCAACTCTACAGTCATGTCCTAACTTGATGTTACACTAGGTTACAATTGTAAATATTAAAACAATAACAAAATGGCCTACTCTGATAAGCAGCTCTTAAAATGGTGTAACCAAATTCCTCTGCCTTTTATGTGCTCTTTATTTCCCTCATACACACGCACACAAACCCCTATAAACTCACAGTACACAGAGCAGCACACTGCTGCCAGTTGTTTGACAAAAGTCATCTTGTAAGTCCTTCTCTCCCACTGAAGTCAGTGTTTACATATTTCTTCATACACAAAAAATGAAAAAATTACTTTTAATGAAATTTTTTAATTAAATGACTCTTAAAAATGTAATGTTGCATATCCATCAAATAAAAAGTACCTTGGCTTAAACAAATAGTGTAAACCTCTTAATCATTATTTTTGAGTGAAAAGGTTTTTGTTTTTTTAATATTATCAACTCACAAATGTATCCTAATACAACAACTCTTCCTCTTCTCAACATGGAATTTACATAAGTTCCCGGGGGCGGGGTTTATGTAAATTTTGGGGTTAGTGATGTCACTAACCCGGGAGGAATGTTGTGTATTCCCTACCAGCCGTTTGTTGTAGTCCTTAAAAAACTATTTCTTTAAAAGCAAATATCTTCCTTTGCTTTGAACTTTGAGTGTTGTAACTTTGCAGATGTTGTTTATGCTCAAACAGAAACATTACACACTAACTAAAGTTAGAAAAGTGAAATAATAATCAACCACCCCTTTAAACAAATCTCGCAGCCTCTAACTTTTGATAGTGTGTGAATTGCATTTTTATTTATTTTTGGAATAAATTAATAGATCAACACCAAACAATTAGAATCACATCATTGAAATCCATATACGATTGTATCAGTACAACCCTAATGTACACACACACACAAACACTCACCATCAGAGCGGCACACAAGGAAAGGATATAAATAATGATTTGCATCAAGACACCCAGAGTTCTAAGAACAAGCCACAGAGAAAATGTGTGTGTGTGTGTGTCTAATGGAATATTGGCTCTTGCCAGTGATGTTAACACCACAACTCAGTCGAACACAATCCTGGAGTTGGTTTAATCCAAAGAAAGGCCAGCAAATACTTCTACTTCCATGACAACGACAACACAAGATGAGGGCTTAGAAATCTCCAGACCTGCCATATGCATGACAATTAAGTATTCATCTGACTTTTAACCCCATGTTAAAGCCTCTGACAAGTGTTCAGTGATTCAGGCAAACAACACTAAGCTTTCTAAAATGCTTGTAAGCTTCACTGAAGTTTTCGAAACACTCCTGAAAAGCGCTGACAAACCCGGGGATAATGAAACGCCTGATAAAAAAAGTAAATTTATGTAGAGCTTTGGGTAAATGGAGCGTGCTCAGAAATACAAGAAAAAAATAACAAAAACAGGAAAAGTTATCATAAAAAGTGAGAGTGCTGGAAGTAATCTGGGCAGCTAAAATGGATTCATACGCAAGTTCAAAACAATTCTCAGTTTTTCCACTAAGCTCTTCAATATATCTTTCCTAATACTGAAAAGGTGTAAAACAGTGCTGCCTTTCACACATAGATTTTCATTACACATTATGGTAAGTATGGCAAGTGTATAGCTGTTGTTGTTCACTTCAGTGTCAGGTGAAACCAGGTCAGCCAACTCAGGGGCAAAACAACATTACCCTCTGTCCCTTATACATGACAATCCAGGGAGGGCCACCTCACCGCCTGCTGTGAAAAGGAAGAGAAGCGTGGGTGTATGTGTTCGTACGCACATGTGACAACAATGGAGGTGCTAAGTTGGAAAAAACAGGCAAGCCACCAAGATTGTGTCAATTGTGTCAAAAAACAATCTTGTTGACTCTAATGCCTTTCCGTGAAAATTCATTATCATCTATTCTTTGAAAAACCCTATCGTCTCTGCCCCTGTTTTCTCTCCCTCCCTCGCTCTCTCGTTGACAGTGGATAAGAGCAAATGTTGTGCACAGCGATTCCTGATCCAGAAGAATCCAGTCCATTTAACAGCCTCAACCGCAGACCCACCCTCAACCTTAACCAATGCGTTTGCTGGCTGTAGAAGGTAGCCATTCAATGCCCTGTACCGTCTGTGAGACAGAGCCTCTGCATGTTAACCCTTTATTGCTCACATGTCTGCAACCTTGGGCAGAAAGACAAGGGGATGGGAAAAAAACGCTACAAGAGTTAGAAAAACTTGTTCCTCTGCTCTGGAAAGATGTCAGCTCCTCTCCACTAACAGACCCGCAGTACGCTGGGAACTCCTGCAGTCCAGAACGCTGTTGTCAATTAGTGGTGCATGTTTGATACATAAAGTGTGATTGATGATTTACAATTTTCACATTTCGAATTGTAGAGCGATGTAGAACACCAGTTTTCAACATTGATAATAAGAAATGTTTCTTGAGCACCAAATCAGCATATTAGAATGATTTCAGAAGGATCATGTGACAATGAAGACTGGAATAATGGCTCCTGAAAATTCAGCTTCAACATCACAGGAATAAATCAAATTTTAACACACACACACACGCACGCGCACACTATACAATGTTTTTTTATGTTTTTTGTTTTTTTTACAATCCTTTAATTAATTAAATGTGTCATTTTCAAAACACTTATTCACAATCCATTTGAATAATTACTAAAATTGTAATTTGTTAGTTGTCACATAATATAAAATCTAATTTCTTCAACGTTCCTTCTCTTCGTGTGCAGATCTGAGTGTGACCAGGCAGAATCATTCATTGCTCATTAGCTTTCATTCATTCATGTTCTAGGCGTCAATCTGCAGGATCTGGGTCACTTTTCAACATTGGGGTGGGTGGCCGCATGTGACTCATTTATCAGAAACAGCGAGCTGCGTTCATGTGCTCAGCGGTAGTTCAATTCAGAAACGCCACCTACACCTATGCGCAGGCACCTGAGTTGGGAAGATAAACTTCCATTAGAATATGCAGAGCATGTGTGTGTGAGAAAGAGACAGAGAAAGGGAAGAGTGTTAAAGAGACGAGAGGTGTGTGAAAGGAAGTGAGTATTTACCTTTGGCGCTGAGACACAGAATCTGACCCCAGCAAAAGCAGAGTCCTCTTGTTGGACATAGATCACATTAAGCTCAGTCTATAAACACACAACTGTACCAGAGGAAAAGGCGGCACTAGTGTAACGGTTATCAGCTGGAGTGCCTTTGAGAGCCACCAGAGGACAGTCCACATCAGACTATTGTCATTCCCTCAAAAACTACATCTCCCATAATAAATCACTGCCCGGACTCTTCATCCATTATTACATTCACCTGTGTCTCATCTTATTTAGCTCACCCCATATAAGACAGGCTTTCTCATTCATTATCTGCGAAGTCTTGTTTAGTTTTACACTGCAATTCCGAGTATTCTCCCTGGTTTCATGTCTCTTGGGTTTGGATTTCTTGCCTGTTCCGTGGATTACTCTTTTGCCTGTGTTCCCTGCCTTGTTGTGTTTGTTTGTATGGACTGCCTGCCTGTGTTTGACCTTGCCTGTACTTTGGATTACGTCTTTGGATTACCCTGTTCAATAAATACTGCATTTGGATCCTCAACCTTGGTGTCTCAGAGCAGTGCGTTACAACTAGAGAGTTCAGATATTGTTTTTATGACACCCGACGTCTGACACATCGGTAAGTGACAAACACTCTCACAATCTACTCTTTGCCACCGCAAATACACACTAAGACAGACACATTATAAAGATTCGGTTAGGAAATGTAGGGTAAACCAGAACCCCAAAAAATGCAGCGCCCATAAACACTCAAGAAAAGATTGAAGCAAGACAAACAGACACCTTAACAACTTTAAAAAAAAGAAGAAGAAAAAAAAGATATCTCTCAAAATTATTTGTCTTTAAACTGTGTCAAATGCCATGAGATTCAACTCCTCCTCAGAAAAGCCCAAATATTTAGTGCTAAGAAACAAAAAAACAAATCACACACAAACCCACATATTTTGGATGTGTTTTCTATGGCAAGTCTTTTCTTATTATCATCATGTACATCCAGCACAGTTTACGAAATTAAACTCCGCTTTGTGCACTTGTCAGACAATTTTCAAGGTTCATATCTCGAGGACTTCACTACAGTAAGGGGGCCCCTATAATTCAACAGATGGGTGAAAGGATTTCTTGGAAAGAGTAGGGATCTCTGGGGAAAGCAGGGTAGCTGCAACGACAATATACTGGCAAATTGACCTGGATGCTTCTGACAATACAAAGAAAAAAATGATCTGCAGAAAAGATTCTCTGAGTAGTTCTTGCCTATGTAAAACACACAGTTGCTAGAGTATTCTAGGTTGTTGATTGCTAGACCAAGTCAAAAGTATTTATTAAAAAAAGTTGTATTGTTTATTAAGTCTTATAACTTATAATTTGTTTATTATATTCTAGTCCTTCATATGAAAGGCTATAGTAAGAAAACCATATGTACTTAGAAAAGTAACAGTAACCTCTCCTTAAAGGGATAGTTCACCCAAAAACGAAAATTCTAATTAAATATCTATTGAGTTTTGTAATGACATGAAGGTGAGTAAATTCAATTTTTTTGGGGTTAGCTATCCCTTTAACAAGCTTCACAATTTCATGAATCATCCAAATCCTTAGCACAAACCTAATTTAATACTGGCTTATGGAACAAACCTTAAGGCACGATATATACATAACACAACCATTCAAAAGTTTGGGATCAAACTTTTTTAAACGTGTTTTTAAAAGTAGTCTCATATGTGCACCAAAGCTGCATTTATTTGATAAAAAAATACAGTAGAACTGTGATATTGTGAAATAATATGACAATTTAAAATAACCGTTTTGTGTTTTCTATTTTAAAATGTAATTTATTCCTGTGATGGCAAAGCCATTACTCCAGTCTTTAGTGTCACAAAATTCTTCAGAAATTAATATAATATGCTAATTTGGTGCTAAAGAAACATTATTATTTCTTATCATTATCAATGTAAGAGTTGTGCTTCTAAAAGGGATAGTTCACCCAAAAATTTAAATTCTATCATTATTTACCCACCCTCATGTTGTTCTAAACCTGTTAGACTTTCATTCATCTTTGGAACACAAATGAAGATATTTTTAATGAAATTGAGCGATTTCTCTCCCTGCATTGACAGCTACGCAACTGACACTTCCAAAAGGTTCATAAAGATATTGTAAGATTAAACCATATGAATTGAGTTATTTAGACCAAATTTTCTAAAGAGACACGATCACATTATACTCTGAACAGATTGAATTTATGCTTTTATCCAAATATAAACAAATATTATATATATTTATATATATAATAGTAAAACAGTGAATGTTATAGAATTGTACTGTAGATATAACTTACAAAAGAGGGAACAAACACTTTGGCTGTTAATCGGCCATAGAGGCACAGTCATCAGCCAATTTCAGATAATCTCATTAATAGGTGGTTAATAGACCTGGCCAGCACTGCAAAGTCAAGCTAAAGAAACAACAGACCCAGGATGACACAAACACAGCCTAGGTTGATTCATTAGATCAGTTATCCTCAACTCTAGCCCTCGAGGTCCACTTTCCTGCAGAGTTTATCTCTAACCTCTACCTCTTACCTCTAACCAAATTTTAAATTGCGAAATGCAGCCAATCACAGTCATGTTTGTTGATCTCTTGAATGCAATGGCCAATAAGATGTGTTTAATTTAGTCAGAATCCATTCACAAACTCAAAACGCTAGAGTTGTTCAGTACTGAGTTCTGCATGCTTGCGAATCCTCTCATTAACAAACAAAGAAAGTATGTATGTAAGAGATTAATTATGCAGTGTAGACAATTCATTTTAATGAAACTTTGTGAGATTGCGAATTGAGATGAGTGACAGCTTTTTAGAGATTGTAAAGGGAGCTGTCTTTGCATGCTTTCGAGGCAATATATAATCCACTGAATAAAAGATTTGTTTTTCATGCTGCTAAGAGGATTGACGGCCAATTACACACAGCAAAATTTAAGTGACATCTACATTCGGGAATCACATTCGAAATTGCAATTGACAGTGATAACGAGCACGAGAGAAAAATGTGGCATGTCAAAATAGGTATCCGCAATGTAAATACAGACTAATAGATTAATAGAAAAATATTTGTATCAATATATTTTTGATATTCCATTCCAATTATTTATAAAAGTAATGACTTGTAAATAATCTTAAATGTCTCACTGTACGTTGCTTACACACTACATCTGCACTTTACTAGAGAACCCTCACTAATTTCAGATGCTTAGTGATTTGATTCTTAATTGTACATCACACAGTAAAATTAAAATGTGACTTTTAAGTCAACTTGAATCTAAAGTTCAGGTAAATGTTTAATCGTCCATCTGACTAGTCAAATTAAAATACATGACTGCAAATCCATTAAAATAATTTACAACAACTGTGAGCAACTAATGAATGATGATTTTAATCACAGGGATTTTTTAATCATAATATGGTTGGTTTCTATCAATATCGTAGGCTAGATGCTTACTATGTAGCTCTTTTTGACACATTTTGTATTGGCGATTCCTGCTTCATGTCTCTATCACCTAAGGGGTCCTTGCCCTGAAAAAAGGCCCCTGATTTAAATGCTTCATCAAAACACAGTGAAGAAGACTGTAATAAAGTTTGGATGACCCTGGGCAAGTCATAAATAAAATGTGAATACTGCTAGACAGACTATAGGTCTACTACATATCCACCAGTATTTAGAGCCCTTCATCCAGCATTTTTGTTTTTTGGTACGAGAGGATTCATTAGATTTTCTTTCTTATCATTCAAAATACAGTGCCACATAATGATTCAGTAAAAATATTTCAGCAGTTCACCTAAAAAATTTTAATCACGAGAGTATTTAACGACAGAAATGTTTTTTTTTTAAATGAACTATCACTTAAAAAATTACACAAAATAAATCTTTTACATTAAATTTCACAGCATTTATTTTCCAATTAAACTCAATTTCTTTCTCAAAAACTTGTGTAGTATGCATGCTGTATTTAGAAAAGGCACATGACTAAGAGGTGTCACAGTTCAAAGTGCATGACAGGGCAAAACCAAGCCCTAAAATCAGATGAACTCTCTGTAGACCTCTGAGGCTGTCACCCTCAAGAAGAATATAAAATTAACATGGAAGACTCTAAGACCCAAAGTCAGCGAGGTGACGAAGCACCTGATGGCCCCTCAGAGCTCCCAAGTTACTGTGCAGAGCTAGAAAAACATCCCAGAAGGACAATAATTTTATTAAGAAAGGACTGAGACTAGCTCAGCATTACACAGCTTCACATTAGAGAGATTTAGTGGGACAACTATCTACTAAATCAATGGTAAACATTTGTAGAGTTTCCGATTGCCCTTGATAACCTTGCCCTTGTTTTAGTCAGCTATTGTGACAAGTGACAGCTAAAAAAATGTATTCAATCCATTTTTAAGTATATCGCTGCATTTCATTAGCATATTTCAACAATGCACTAAAAGCATAATTAATACTAAGAGGTACATTCCTTTAAGTGAATCGTTCTAAAAATAACCATTTTTTTTAGATGATTTGGCCGCTCATTCCACCTAGTGTCAGTTCAAAAATCCAAAAGTAAATTTTTTTATTAACTTTGAGAAAGGTTTGTGTAAGAAAAATAATAATTCTGTTAAATTTAATGTAATGGTTCTTTATCTGCATCATTGACTCCATAAAGAACCATTTTGTTCCACAAATGTTTATTTATAGTGGAAAAAGGTTCTTTAGATTATTGATATGTTCAAAAAATGGTTCTTTTTAGAACGATTCACTAAAAGGTTTTTTGGGAACCAAAAGGGTTCTTCTATGACCCCTATTTATAACCTTTATTTTTAAGAGTGTAGTTTGGTTTCGGTTCTGTGTCGGGATTCGGACATTCATGCCCTGAGTGTTGGTATTTTTTTGTGAGTGCACAGGATGAGCTTTCGCTCTTTCTCATGCGCTCGTTCTTGTTGTGTCAGCGCGCGGTTTCGAGTTAACTGGGCCGTACGCTCTTCTGTCTGCGCCATGTTGTGTTCTGTGTAGCACGCGGTTCGTGATTACATCGGCCATGTGCATTCATGTCATTTTTTGTATTGTGCACGTTGTCATGTTTTGTGTGAACACGGAGCTTATGAGTTTACTCATTGGCTGTGTGTTCGTGTCTCGTTTTGTTTGAGCAAATGGCTTGGGATTGTGTTTGCTGGTCATGTACTCGTGTTTTTTTCATGTTTGGTATGAGCACATGGCTTGTTTCCTTGTGCCATGTTCTCTCCTGTCTATTGTTTGACCCCACCCATGTTGTTAACTTATTATTGGTTCAGTTGCCCCACCTGTCCTCCCTTGTTTGCTCCCTATTTATTCTCCTTGTGTTTGCAGTCCTGTGCCAGATCGTCATCGTATGTTCACCTGTCTTATGTTTCCCATCGTGTGTCTCAATTCAAATCTTACCCCTAGGGGTAGTTTTTGTTTATTTTTTATTTTATTTTTACTTTTATTCCTAACAAAAGCCCATTAATCTGCATCATTGAGTCCTCACTCCTTTCATCACCCCCAAACCTATCAGTACGATCTGGCCAAAAGAGGACTCCGCAGAGAATGGGCATCTTCCTTTTTCCATCTCCCACCACTGGACTTTCCACCCCGCCAGCTATTGATCCAGCATGTACACTCTCGTTGCATCTGTCAGCAGGGCATGAGGGACTTCCTCTGTGACTTCCTTATTGAGGTGGACCATGTGGACTACAATGAGGCAGAAATCGAGGAGGTTTTCAAAATCTGCCTCGATTAGCCTCTTGAGATTGAGAAACTGGGGAATCTTGGCTTCTGGGATTTCGTGTATCACGTCTTCCATCGTTGGGAGCCTGAACCCCCACCCCAAACGGAGTTCCACCACACTGACTTTTACCCCCTTCCACCTGCAGTAAGTGGAAGCCCCAGCCCTCCGATGACCCATAATCGGAGGAGGAAGAAGAACGGGTCTGAGTCACCTGCCACCTCAACTGATGTCGACGCTGCAGCACCCCCAGAGGTGGCCGAAGAGTCTACAGTGCCCCCAGAGGTGGTAAGCTCCATGCAGTCACCTCTCCCTCGCAAACGGAAGAGGAGGAAGATGGGCTTCCTCCGCCCCACAAGGCCCGAAGGCCGCCCCAGAGCCAACCAAGCGCCTTGCCCTGCCGGCTCTGCACTTGATGCCTGCCCTGCCTGTATTGCCTGCCCTGCCAGTTCTTTCCTTGATGCCGGATCCGCCCTTGCTGCCTGCCCTGCTGGCTCCACCCAAGCTCCTGGTTCATCCCTAGTCCCTCCTAAAGGCTTTCTGGAATGCTCTGCCGGTACTGGCTTGGCAGTTCAGTTGCCCCACCTCTCCTCCCTTGTTACATGCCTTGTTTGCTTCCTATCTCCTTGTGTTTGCAGTCCTGTGCCAGATTGTCGTCGTATGGATGCACACCAGATCAACAAATCACTACAACATTCCATAATTTGGAATGCACTAATCCTAATCTCTTATCCACCTTAAACCTGACGATCTTACAGCATTTTGAATTATGGGTGGCACTGCCGGTTTGGGGAACTTCCATTCAAAAAGACTGAAACTAATAATTTCAAATCATAAGGTTGCCCTACAAATAAATCTTATCAGTCAGCTTGACTCAATCAGCTTGACTCAATCAGTTTTCTTTCATGTTTTATTTAAGAATAACGCAACACTTGGTATTTTAACGTGGCATGTTATAACAAGAATATCTATGGCAAGAGCTCTTTTCAGTCACTGCATTCTTTTCCTCATGATTATTTTCTTTTTTTCCTTTTGCATTCCGCTGTAATACTATGAAAAAGGTCAACATATACTGCACAAGCACATTTATGGTCTGTTCTCCCAATTTAATTTACGATATATGCAATTAATAATTCACAGGAATGCACAAAGAATCTCTCTTTTTTTCTCCCCAAATCCTCAAGTCTCTTTCCAGGTTTGTTTTCAAAGGTAAATACAATTTATTATCTGTCAAAATGACTGAAATCACTTTGAAATAGTATCATTAGTAAAAACAAAAAACAAATTTTACTAAGGCAACGTATGTTACATAATACAGATCAACTTTTGGGGTTATTCATGGTCTGTTGAAAGTACCTTGTTGATGCTTTTACACTTTTAAATGTGAGTAGAATAATGTAATGTCATTGTACACAGTTTAAAAAATATATATTATTGCTTCCATAGAGCTAGTCTTTCACTGATTGTTTACAGCTTAACGGAAGTTACACTCATAATTTGCGCAAAGCGTCATGGGGCGTAGGAATAATGTGGATATAGTATGAAGAGAATGCAAACTAAGACTAAGCTTACTACAAAAAAAAAGTAAAGCGAACACAAAGAGCCTTCAATAAATCCTGTAAACACTGTACTTTATAAATATTTGTCTAAACAAACTCATTCTACAGAGCCATTTTAGATTGTACCGCTAGTTCGACATTTTACAAAGTTGCATTAGGAGCTGTGCAGCCTCTAAATATTACAGCTGAGGAATATAATTGTTTTTGCGATGCTGATATGAACTGTCAGATACATGCAGAATTATTTCAAAATATCTGTCTTGGCAAGTATTCACGTAAACATTGCCGTTTATGTCTTAAATTATTTTAAACGTAGAGAGGGGGGGAAGTAATAACCAGCATTTTTTGATAAATAAAACAACAAAATAAAAGTATTAAATTAAAATAAATTAGCTTTTATTTTAAAACATCATAACAGGATGCCACTTGCTGAATTAAACAATGACAACAAATGAAAAATGCAGTGAGGTCAATTGACAATGAACATAACCTAAGATTCACTCAATAAGATTCTTAAATGGGTGAGAGGAACAAGCCATTTAGAACATTAGGCTGTTTCAAGAGTCCCAAACAAATTGTCACTTAAGCTTGGATCAAAAAACTAAATCTTATACTGAGTGAAACTGCGTCAGAGAGTGCACATTTGGCTCAATAGCTGGCAGTCAGTCAGTTCTCTTGGTCTTATCACGTGTATTTGGGTCGTTGTAACCAGTTTAGCCTGACAGGATGCTGTTTTAATGTGTGCTTACACATTCATTGAGCGCATTGAAGAGGATGTGTGGCAATAAGGCCATGCAAGAGTTCTGCGGGCAGCCTATGACGCCAGAGATGTGCGCTCGTTCTATGACTGGACGAGGCCTGTGAGAAGAAGACAGAGTAATAAGATGCTAGGACAGCTATTAATTAGTCTCTATGTTTTGGGGTTAATTGTGGTTTCAGAGAGGTGACGGCGCTATGTGACACTGCAGGCAGTGAAACAGAGGCTACTAGCAGTAGAGCCAAGACAGATGCTGTAAACACTTTCATTAGGTAGCCAGCCACCCGTAATGAAAGAAAAACACTCCGACATCACGATCGTACTAGCTCACGTTTTTATTTTCATTGCCACCGATTTGAGTATTGCAATGACAGTCAGGATATCAAATTAAACGAAATGACAAAAAAGGATCATAGACAGCATCACATAAACCGTTCTAATGTGTTGATTAATAAACACAGGGGCATCATGCAAATAAAAAAACATGTAGGAATTGTGTTCCACCTACATTGTGTCTTTCCATTTTCATTTTAATTTGTTTTAGTTATGTTATTTTTTAGTTAGTTTCAATTTAGTTTTAAGTACATCAAGTTAAACTAAATGAAAAATAAGAAATGCTGCATTTGCAACTAGCTGACATGATTTTTGTGCATTTTTTTATATTTGAATTAATGTTTATTTCGTTTCAAGTAAGAATAATGTTTTTATGGTTAACTATTATAACCATGTTATGTGTTCTGCAGGAAAGAAAGACAGGTTTGGAACAACATTTTTGGGTGAACTATCCTTTTAATGACTATATGATATTCTCTCTCTCTCTCTCTCTCTCTCTCTCTCTCTCTCTCTCTCTCTCTAAACTGCAGAGAGGAATGTCAGATCAACTATGACTACCACACCCCAAAATGAAGCTTTGAGGATCAGTATGTACAACACACCCCTAAGGCTACTGAAACAACAGCACCATCTCTCTTTTGGTCTGTTCCACATAAATGTAGATTGAAACACAAGTCTCTGGTTTGGGGTTGATCTGTAAAGGATACTTAAGAGTAGTGTTGTCAAAAATATAGATTTTTCGATATGCATTGATACTGAAATGGTTCCAATAGTAATTTTCCAATACCAATACCAACAGCGAGTTGACACATACCTGCCTCCTCTCACTCACCCACTTCATTCACTTCTGTTGAATAGGGCCTGAATTTCAGCGAGGGATTGCATGATTTTACTAATTCGTGGTCCCACCCAAAGCGCACACACATTAAGACACCTTTCAAACAAGCTTGCGACTACCAAGTTGAGTTCTTTTCCCGGCCTTGTGCGCTAAAATGGTCCATTACACACAAAATAATGTCAAGATGCCTGCCTTGGTGAGTATTCATGTGAAAACAGTTGTGAACAATAAAGTGAACATAAACAGTTGAGAAATAAAACATGTGTAACAGTATATTGGATCTGTGTATTCATTCTTAAAGTGACAGCAGCCTAATAAACATGCTACTGTCTGTGTCAATATTAATCAAACAACAAAAGACAAGGAGAAAATCACTCAATGCTCTTGACTAAATAACTTTTGTAACTTTAATCTGCATTTAATTTTTATTATGAAGACTATGCAGTGTTTTTTAACATTTGATTACTAAATTCAATTTCTCTAGTAGCCAATTTCCTACCTGAAAATTTTAAAGAACTGTTTTTTGTATTTGTATTCTATTCATTTGTGCTATCATTTGTGATTTGTTTATTTGTTTCTATTTTATTACTTGTTAAGTCAATTTTGTCAAGTGTTTGAAATCAAGCTTCCTTGTGCTATTTCCCCACAGTAAACAAATGCATTGAAATAGCAAACATTCATGTTAGATAATTGTAGTGGTAATTGATAAATGTTTATATGCGAATATAAAGCCTAAATTAAAATCTGTTCATAAAATAAAGTGATCATGTCTCTTCAGAAGACTTGGATTAAACGATTCATATGGATTACTGTTATGGTGTCATGTACTTTTTGAAGCTTTAAGCTCAATACTTGATTGCCTAGAATTTCAACGGATGTCGGGTTTTTTTGCACTCTTATCTTTAACTTTCGGCAGTCTATAGAACTCGAAATGTTTTTTCCCGGTGCGACCAATTAGTACAGACGAAAACTCGACCATTTTTCAGCAGCAATAATCAGCCAAATTTGCGAGTCCGTTCAGTTCAGTGGCATTCTTTACATTCAGTGCCTCCAAAATGGCTGGATTGATGACGTGTAGTGAAAACCCTCTATAGACCCCTTTTCAGTTAGTAAACATTCTGGCTCTGAACTAGTACCTGGTTCTTGCTGGTGGAAAAGGGGTACTAAATAGCACTACCATGAAATCACATGAAATCCAAACACCAGTCAAATGAGGAAATACAGTTGTCCATCACTGCATTCATGAATGCAGGTAAGTGCAGCTGTACCCAGGTGAATGACGGATAAGGATTTAAAATGTGAAAAAAAAGAAAAAAAAACCTGGCAAATTTTTTTTTATTATACTTTATATACTTATTAGAGTATTGTGTATGTAATGCAATGACATGTACACATTTCAAGAATGTAATTAACCATTTTTTTGGTGAATCAGATCTTTTTCCCCATGAAAATGTCATTCCTGGGTAACGTAATGAATTTTTTAATTAATTACATTTCTACCATTGTTGGCATATACAAATGTACTGATATCCATAATTGGAGCTCAACAAACATTTAATTAGTGCTCGGAAACTACATTTTAATCACAATTAAAATAATCAATTTAGGATTTTATAGACATGGGCTCATTTTTGGTTGTTGATAACTCAAAATGCAGAAAAAATGTTTAAAAATGTTTTACAATAAAGCAAATAAGACTTGTTTAATCATTACCTCAACAAAAAGACACTGACACTTTTTTTAATGATTTAAAAAAATAAATTCAATGATAATGACCCCTGTGACTCATATGAAATCAAGATGAATGAACAGAGCAATTCCAAGAGGGTCCTCACACCATCGGTGCTCGGGCCCTAATGACAGCAAAAATATGGCAAAAAAACATACAATTATGTAAAAAATGTTAATAATATAACTATAATAACTATGCCTAAAAGTTACAAATGTTGATTAAAAACTAGATAGTTATGCATATGTCATCCTGAATATGGATGACATGTCCTGGCAAACAGATCTTTTTTTGTTATCCAAGAATAACATGTTGTTATCCAGGAACGACAAAACAAATATTTTTTTCTTTTTAATCAGGCACTAACTAGTGTAATCCAAAAGGACACACGAGATTGCTACAAAGTGAACCAGTTATATCAACATTAAGAGACGCTTACCGACCTTTGCACATGTTCTGGTGCTCCTTTTTGATCAAATATTATGTCACATGACATACCAAAATGCATTACAGTCCAAAATGGTCATTGATGTCTGTTATCCAGGAATGACATTAGAGAAATCACAATTTGGAGACAAAAGTCTTTCTGTCATAAAAATGTAAATAAGCTTAGTATTTATCACTATATTTGTAGGTATTATTAAAACCATCAATACATTTATGCCCAAGTAGATTTTAAATACTTTTATTAATATTTTTTACATTTTTGTATTCAGATTTTAAGCCGGTACAGTTACCCGGAATGACATTTTGGGACTTTTGAGCTCATTAGTTCCTTAAAGATTAATTATTTATAATGAATTCTCACATGAGTAATTAAAGAGGGGGAAGTTGAGTCATTTAATGAAGTGCATTTAAAAATGTATACATTTTTAATATTATGAATATGCTTTGGACAGCAGAATTGACACGCCACGTCATTGACCCACCCCCGAGTGAGTCAAGAAGATAACTTATCTGATAGAAAAATGTTCTCGAGACACAAGCTTCCTTTAAGTTTCGTCAAGGGAGATTTTTCTCAATATGAATGTGAAACAATATAAACACGAAATGCAGACTCGAGTGCATGTATTTATTTGTTATTTGTAATGCATATGTATAGATATGTATATATATCTATATCTATGTATATTGTGTTAGTATTTTTTCTTTTTTCTTGCTCGAATAAACTTAAATCAATTAAGGGAATATTCAAATATATTTGAGCCCAATTCGAATACTATATTATTTTCAAAAAATGCCCATCCCTATTAATACAAGAAGCAGGAAGCTAAAATAATACAACTAAAATAAAATAAGATATATAATAAAATTTAGGAAAAACTGGATCGCATCACAAAATTAACAAGTCAATTACAAAATTTGTTACAGCAGCTTATTTAATTATCTATAAACTGACTAAACCTAAGATTTTGAGATTTCAGCCAACTGCAAGCAATGCTCTGACAGTTTGCACACCCAGTGTAGAAATATCTCTCTCTGCAGGCTTTGATCTCTAAAAAATAACTAACAAATCTAGAAAGGATTGTAGCCAAAAAGTAAATTCTTCAGTTATACAATTTCCAAGCACCAGCTCTTATATAGGACTGCACAAAACGAATACACTGCCAATATCCAGAATAAAATAAGATTAATCTTGTTTTACATTTCATGCTTTGGTGCTACACATATCAAATCTGATTGTCATGATTAAGTTAAAACTATTTGTCAGCATAAAAGCAGATCTGCAGAACATCAACAGAGCCTGGCCATCTTCACAGAAGAGCTTTGAATAAAAAACTGTTAAAAACACTGAGGAAATGATGAATGCTTTGGATGTCTGGGATTCCAGGAGCAGTAAGGGTTTTGATTGAGTATAAAATGAGGATGGGCTCCACTTGAGTATACAGCCTTGATAATCTTGATAAAGCCCAGTGAGAACAAGCATCCAAAAGAGACCGTGGAAACTTCAAAAAAATTAACCAGATCCAATAAACAGGCTGTTATCAGCTAATTATAATCAATAATCATGGACTTACAATTTGCAATGACATAAAATAGTTTCTTTTAAATGGCTGAAAAATCTTAATCTTTTTCCAGATCTTAAGGCGCTTTTCCACTGCGTGGTACGACTCGGCTCGGCACGACTCGGATCGCTTTACTTGGGCTCTGTTTGCTTTTCCACTGCAGTTTAGTACCGCTTCAAAGTGGGTGGGATTATAGACTGATCGGTATAGCTGCGCCGCCACCTTGTCTACTGACCACCATACAGCAATTTCTTTTTTCAAGTTGCAAGCGACGATCGTTTAAAGCCAGTCGTTTAAAAAAGTTGTGTGCACAATGGATACTGCGTGGCTGTTGCTGACTATTTAAATCTATCGGGTCTGGTGTTGCAAATCCAATGATGCTGGTAGTGACGATTCTCTCTGTCCAAACAGTGATCTGCAGTCACATTTTAGTATCGGTACAGCTTGCTTACTCAACCGAGGTGGTGCTAAAAAAAACAGTACTAAAGAACTTTACACAGTGGAAAACACCCCAAAAGTGAGCAATACCGAGCCGTACCATGCAGGGCTTGACATTAACTTTTTGAGGCACATAATCAGACAGTAACGTTAGGCTATTTTCTTTCGATTCGAATTGGTACTTTAAAAGTGGACATTTCAAGCTTTAGCCTAACGTTACATAGACCATTTTGTTTCAGTTCAGTTTCAGTTCACGAAGACCATGAAAGCGCGCCTGATTGTTTTATTTTATTTTAAAAAATTTGTTCTTTTCAAATCGATTAAATTAAATCTGTAAAATAGACGTAATGAGTGGCACATAACGTGAAGTAACATGGCATTTTATTTTGTTTGAAATTTAACTTGTCCGGTCGGACAACGAATTTTCTCTTCTACTTGTTCTACAAAAAATCCACAAGCCTTAATGTCGAGTCCTGCCATGCAAAGGAAAAGCGCCATTAGTGACCTCGGCTCATAACTGGGAACCCTTCAAAAGGAGTTTTTGGCATCTGCTCATCAGGGTAAAAAACTCCACCTGAAGAATGCACACTTTCATCCATCCACAAAATGCTGTAGAGCCCATATAATTACAGTGGGTTAATGCTGAATATGGCATGATTAATTTCCTGATTACAGAAGGGCTATTTAAAAAGAGGTGTAAGGAAGCACTTTTAGGGATGAGTGTTCATAAGCCACATTTTACCAAGAGGAAGAACATTATGTTGAGTAAGGCTGTGCTAGAGAAAGAAAGAAGGAGTGAATGAGATTGGTTACAGATGAAGGCGTAGAGTAAGTGTGTGGTTTAAACAGACAGTGATGACAGAGAGAAAAGGGTGAGAGAGGAAGAGAGTAAAAAGTGATTAATTTAGAGCCAATGAAGTGGCTCTGGCTGGGCTTATGAACACGTGTTTTAAGGGGGCTACAAGGTGTGTAATGAGAATTTTCTATGGAAGAGTTTTGAAAATGTCTGGCACTGAAGTTCTACATTTTGAGTGAACTTCAAAAAGATGCTTTAATCCTAAAAATGGTGTCAACTGAGAATTCAAATGTTAATCAATTTACTACCAAATTAAAGACACTAAAGAGAAACCTGCTTCCTCAAAGGTAGCCTATACAACTATCTTCATCCCTTGTCTTCGCATCCCTGCTTATTTAAGAAATTAAATCAACATTTATTTGAGTTCTTTTGGCTTTTAGTCGATGTCTGTAAACTTCTAGGCTAATCTGCTATGTTCTCCTAAATGTATGCAAAATTCACTTACATATTCAAGTCTCTGTCTTCCAGGAAAACAGATTAAAAATATTGATTCATCCTACTTAAACTTAAGTTAACTGCCATGGTAACATTTCTAATTTCCAACTAATTTCACCATTCATGTTTTTTATGTTTTAAATATAATAATTATTAATTCAGTTTTCATTTAATGTTCCAACAACACATCCAGTGTGCCACATACGTACCAACAAAGGCATTTTTAAAAAGATATTACACATATGACTGAATGAACTATACTGATAACTGTACAATCACTTTCTCAAACTACATTTTAACATTTTCGGAAGAAAGTGAGAGTAATGCAAGTCTGTGTGTGCAAATAAAAATGTCACTTTCACATATTTTGTGGGTGGTTATCAGGAAGTTTCTATGTGACTGCTGGTAACGTGTTCAGTGGCTTATATCAGGGGTTCTCAACTGGTTGGGCCATGGGACACACATTTTCCCATGGTCATTAAGCCACGACGCAAATTTTTTTTAGGAATTAACTAAAACAATTGTGCACAAGCAAAGTTTGCAAAGCTGGCAGGACAGGAAAGTTTGTTTTTCTGAGATGAGAGACTTTTTATTTCGTAACAACTTACAAAAATAATGTTAGAATAATGACAAAATCTCATCTGACCAAGGATACTGAATCAGGACACGTTTTTCAAAATAAAAGTAATCTCTCATTAGAAAAAGATAGAATTACAATTGTTGTTGTTTCTTTGCCTTCACACTCTGCGACCCACATTTTGCCATTCTCTCAATTCAAGTGCATTCCATGTATACAGATCCTAACACATGCCTCGGTCTTCCCTTGAACTCTGGGAGAGAACAATCTTATCCTCGCCGCAGTGACGTGCCGCACTAAAGGGTTTGGTTCCTGTCTAATAGTGGCAGTGGTGATGGTCAGAGGGTCTAGGAGCACTGCCTCTGGGACCATTCATAACATCCCAGTAGGAAGCAGCCTAACAATGCCTGGAAACAATTGGGATGAACATTCTGTGAAGTTCGATAACAGCTATTGTTCCATGCTGAGATTGAACTGGCGCCAGTGTATCCTGTAGTACCGAAGTGTCAGGCAACTGAGGGGGAAACGGGGAACTCGATAGTGTAACCTCCTGCTGTAGACCATCCTTCCTATAGGATACACCCCTTCGTTCACTTTACAATTACTCACATTTCTAAGCAGCACAGAGAAACAACAAGTCTATACATAAGATCTCACTTCCGCACATAAATAAAAGAAGCATAGGTGAGTTATTTTCTAGCGAGTGACAAAACTGACCCTTACGGGCCCTCAAGAGATTAAAACGGATGGAGACACGAAGGTCGCTGACGTGTGTCAATCTGGAGTCATCTCACATGGAAAAAATACAGGAAGGATCAAGGTCTACACTTATAAAGTGTTAAAAATGAAACCCATTCATTACAAAAGTTTCCTCTAGCCTTTATCTTTATTTTTTCATGCTATTAATATACACTGCCTGGCCAAAAAAAGTTACTGTTTGGATTTAAATAGTGTAGTGTTACAAATTTATTAAAATGTTTAATTTAGGTTCCAATCCAATAGTATCTAAACTGAGAAAGTTTAGTAGACTGAATTTAGCATTTGAGTTATAAATGCTCTCTATTGTAAGTTAAATGAGTCAGATTACTGAGACTCTCACTCTTTGTCTTTAATGGCTCTTGGAGCCCCTGTCCCGGTCATTAAATATTAAGGAAGATAAAGTCAAGCAATTCAGGTGTCTGACCTTAGCTTTTGTCTCTATGATAATGTGAAGGTATACAATCAGGCTGAGTGGATTACCATCTCACACTGTTATGCTGATGAGATCAGGGCTGGGGAATTTCCGGTAACGAGCTGATTCCTGTACTTCATTTACATGCTTTGTTTAGATTGTCTCCACCTCTATGTAACTCCTCCCCCTTTAAAGGTATACAATACAGACTGTATTTTGCCTTAGTTAGACTTGGATGAAATGCACTACAGCAATGCAACAGACTTCCCAATAAAGAATCCTGTTGAAAGATATCCCAACGTCTCCTGGTCTGCGCTTCTGAGTTTTCTACACTTGAGAAGAAAAAAGTTCACAACAATAGGCAAATGCTTAAGTGTCTATGATGGGTTCATTATTGCAGTGATTATTATGTCTCTAGTATGTTATATGTATATGCCAACCGTTCTTCTCTATCTTAGTGTGTCTTTTCATTTCTTAAACAACCATGTAGGAAGACACATCATATTTGCCTATTTAAAATGTATTTGAAATGTTCTTCTTCAGAATAGTTCCATTTTTTAAAAATAATACCAGAATAGAATGATATTTTGATATGTAAAAATGTCACACACGTGCATTATTCCACAGATGTGTTCAGAAACACACTAAAACACTCAGACAGTGTTTCCTGTACTGCTATTCAGTGGCACCACAACACTACTAACAAATATACAGTGTGAAACCATGTAGTCCAACCATTTCCTTAACTAATGACTCTTACAAGCTGGTTCTTTTAGTGAATAAAATCCATACAGCTTACAACTTACTTGAGACATTTGTTTTGTCCAGAGTTGATGTTTAACATATTGTTAGGTCAAATATTGGATTGCATTTAAGCTGCCTGTAAAAAGTATCTTACGTGTAACACTCCTTTGCAATTAAAAAAATATCTATTTATTATAGATATGATCTAAATACTTTTTTAAAAATATTTTAACAAAATATTAAGAATTGTAAATAGGAATTGGAACTGGAATTTTTACACTAAATTCCTTACAATTATACCTGATCTCATAGTCAATCATATGTTTGATCTGTTGTGTACTTTAAATAACTTTGTTCCCTAAATTAACACTTCCTTAAGTAGCATCCAGTGAGCTATTTTGAGCTTGTAGCTTTGTTAGTAGCTTGTAGTGTCGTAAACTACTTTTTAAAAGGGTAGACAGACTTTTAATGACTTTAAATTACGTGTAGCTAGTAGCTTGGGAATCTACAGTTTCAACGTAGTTTCCTCCACATTGCCTTGGGTGAATAAGTAGACAGACTAACTATATGACCCAGACTGAGCCTTGCAAATCGGATACGAGTTGCTACACAAAGCTCATTATTTCAATAATAAAAAAAGAATCATACTGTACTAGCTAATCAAATATGAGCCAATTCTCTAAGCCAAATGCAATCTGTCATTGGGGATGTGGACGTTAAGCCACAAACTTAAACATTTAGCTACATGTAGTGTTTTTATTCTCTCAGTCAAACTAATGTTTCTCCATACCAGCTGTGTTTCTAATCCCCTCTGAGGACAGATAACGAAGATCATTTTAAAATGTGTGTAAAATATTCAATGCCGGGTGAAGCCAAGCATATTCAGCACTGGCTGACAGCCTGAACAGAAGCCTCGGCGCTCCCCTAACAGATCTAATACAAAACATGGACTTTAGACTGACAGCGAACTTCACAGGTTTGAAGAACAGGCTGAAACTGTTCTCAAATCTCCAATGCTCTCCCCATTTGCACTGTACACATTTACACAAGCATCTTTAATAAAACATTCAGGTACATCATCGTTCTTCACTGGTTCCCGTTTACATAATGTGCTTTCGCACTAGAGGAATGTGGGACCCTCCATTTTTAAAAAGCTGTGTAAACACTGTTTACATATACTTACTCTATGAACATGGGAAACCAGCAATAGATGGACCATACAGAAAGCTAATGTTAACGCCATTTACCTGTCGTCTTTGTCCTGTGTTCTTTTCTCAGCCTTGATGATATGAAGCACTGCAAGTTGTCATAGTAGATTTTGTCGTTGTTGAATGCCACGCTTAAATAACGTCAGTCGGCTTACGTCACTGGTGGTGTGAATGCAACCAGGAAAATGGCCCTAGGGGAAAATGTAGTTTTCGGGGGACTGCCCTGAATGCTACTTCCTATAACGGAGTTAACGGTGCGAAAAGCCCCTTATTAATACCTCAGTTCTCCACAAGGTGAACACAATGATGCACAATGATGCTTGGTTATTCAGTTTAGTGTGATTGGTTGGTATAAGTGAGCATTCGACATTCATTAAAAAAGGGCCTCATCTGCCTTCAGACTTTATTAATTCCTCGACAACAGCGATAGACTTACATTTATTTTTCTGTTTCCAACAGCCAACATTGAGCAAAGCTGCTCAGGAAAAAAACAGTGCCAACACTTCCAAAGGTATTCCAAATATGAAACAAAACCACTTTCGTACGGCTGCCAACAAAACCACGGAAATCTGCAAAAGAGACTTTGGCAGCACATCCTCATGCAGTTACCACAGTCTCTTTTTTCTCACTATCTCTTTCTCTCCTCCTCCTCTTTTAGAGGCAGCTGTGCAAGAGGCCTGCTGATCTGGCTGCCCTCAGTAACTTTCCTCTTTCTCTGGATCAGACACAAGAAAGGGTGAGTGGCTGCAGTCGACCACTCGCCGCTAATCACCTACAGAGAAAATTAAGCAATGCAATTCTGCAACTCCCTCCACATGGATCAGGATTGAGGGCGAGGGACACACTTGAATCCCTGTTGAAATCCAGCAGCTGGACAGTCATGTGTGAGACAAAAGCTCTTAATGTGATTCAATATTATATATAGAGGCATAGGAGACAGAGGGACCTCTGCAAATGATTAAGAGAGAGAGAGAGAGAGAGAGAGAGAGAGAGAGAGAGAGAGAGAGAGAGAGAGAGAGAGAGAGAGAGAGAGAGAGAGAGAGAGAGAGAGAGAGAGAGAGAGAGAGAGAGAGAGAGAGTATGTGTGAGGTCCTCCATGTAGAGGGATTAACGAGCAAGGAAAATTTACCTTACTAACCGTTTAATCCCACGGGGGTTAACACTTTATTATTGTCAAACCGATACGTTGTGTAGGAGCCATCATGAAGCTTTGGATAATGCTAACACTAAGAAATTGCAAGTAGAAATAAAATACAGAAATAACATTTTATGAAATAAACAATGAATTAAACCTCTTAAAGTAAGTAATTACTCTAAACACTTTAGGAGTGAAAGAAACTCAAAATTCTTTCGCATCCCGAAGCAACCGCAAAAAATTCTCCTCTGAATTTTTTGCGGTTGCTTTGGGATGCGAAAGAATTTTGAGTTTCTTTCCCTCCTAGTGTTTAGAGTAATTACTTACTTTAAGAGGTTTAATTCATTGTTTATTTCATAAAATGTTATTATATATATACACACATATATATATATATATATATATATATATATATATATATATATATACATATTTTACTTCTTCATAAAATGAATGAATTACATAATACTAATGCTTGATTAAAAAATATAAACACTGTACCTGAATTTTAATGTAAAAAATGTTTAAATATATTTGAGAGCAACAGTGTCTTTCTATGTCTTTTTTATGCATCAATATACTGATATAGGAAGTGATGTATGCAGCTATGAATCTAAAGGCTCTTCTCTCAACAAAATCTGATTACAAATGGTCACAAGAGACATATCAGTGATGCCAATGCCAAGAGTAAACAGTAATGTCTCTCTCGGCCAACCACCTGTGATCGGATTAACCATGACTGATGTCAGTGGCCCAGTTTTATCTGGTATTATGTCGCTAAGGCACTGAAAACATAGTGTTTTTTTCCCCAAAAGTATTTTAGGTTAAAATTGATATGTAAAAGATCTGTATAATGTAATTGCTGATGTCTTAAGGCACTGCTACAACAGCTCTTGAGGTCAAGTGCCAAATGGCAGAAAAGAAAACCTCTCATAAAGCTGCACAAAATATACTCACTTTACACATTCCGCCATATTCTGGCAAAAAGGGACTTTACGGATTCACTACCTTCATAATCAAATCCATTATAGAGGGAGAAGATAATTCCTGTGGTACACACAACAAACACTATGAGGTCTGTGCAACATACACAAATCAAAGCTGTTTGAAAACAACATTCATCTTCCAGTATCTCTTTGCTCTTTAGTGCTCTGGGGTTTTATAAGTTTCTGCAGACTCTCTGCAATATTGGACCCCTAACCACAAGTCCTTCACCACTAACCATGCAGTAAGCTAGGACTGATTCTATCATTAGATAATACTTTTTAAATCTGTGCTTTTGTCCAAAAAACTACATCCCCAACTGTCCAACTGCAACTCAGCAGACATGAGTCAAAGCAACCCGAACAGTAAAGTACTTAAACAAGGACTTCAGCCAATCCTTCCTCCTGCATTAATCACCTCCAGGCAGTCTGTCCATCAACTCCACTAAACAGATAAAGCAGAGTTACAAAAATGAGATGTCTGTTATTGAAACGCTGATGAGTTGAGAATGGTTTTAGCATGTTGCACTTGCTATGTGGTTTAAATGATTGGTAAGTCAAAACAACCCACCTATATGATGTATTTATTTTTTCCTGAAAACGAATTGCTCACACCTGCCTAAGCAAACACAGTGAGAGAGGAACGTCTTTTCTTTTTAAAATGGGGCTGCAGAAAGACCACTGCCAAACAGAACAGGATCATGCCTTCAGACACACATGACACCATATACCTGGTCCAAAGAACAGTTACATGATGTGTCCCATGTGTTGCGTAATTGTGCAAGCTCAAGGGCTTTAACCCAATATGCAAAGTTCTTCCGTATGTTCAAACTCACACTCTCCGGCACTTTGAATTGAATGGATGAACCAAACTGTTTCAGACAGCCTCATCTCAGTGTAGATTATAATGTTTGACTGGCCACTCCAACTGATCCTGTCAAGTTAAAAACACACACAGCTACACAAACCACCACCCACACCCTGAACTACTGCACAAACAGGGCAATTGCGTCATAATCTGGAACATGGTTCATGCTTTAACACAGAAACTTGGCTTACTTAACTGCAGCTGGTCACCTGACTTGTTGCTTCCAGCATGGTTGGTGTTGGCCGTCACTATTGCTGAAAGTAACCAGCAAAATACTGCCAACACGGTCTGTCACACACACAGGCCTGGCAACTTTCCGCTCACTTCTCAAAACAACTCAAGATTCTATGGTAATGTAAATATTTTTACGCTTATGTGCCAGGAAAAACGAAGATTTGAAACGATAATGTGCTGATAAGGGGGAGGAGAAAACGGGTAGGGTTCTTCTTGAGGGTGTCAGTATATTCTGGGTGATGGTGTGAAAGTGCAAAAATTAAATAAAAAGAAGTACTTAAGGTTACATACTTCTCTGGCAATGCTTCTGGTTCCAACAGCGCTCGCTGAAGTCCCCGTTGATGGTGGTGAGGGGGCAGGTGGTTTTACCCAAAACCGTGCCGGGGCAGACGTCTCCGCACTCACGATCATTCTTATTGGCCACGATGTAGTTGTCCTCCACTGAGTCAAGGATCATGGACCAGTCGAGGGTGGAGAGGTAGCAGAGGTCAGGGTTCTTCTCCACACGCACGGCACCACGGGTGATATTCATCAGATTGTGAAGGCCAATCTCCTTCAGCTGCAGCATCTCGAACAGCACGAGTGCGTAGTTGAAGAAGAGATTATTGCCTCGCACCACCATGAGGTTGGGAAACAGGTCGCTGAGGCTCTCCAGCCCATAGACACGGAACAGGAGCAGGTAGTCCGTCACTACTGTCAGCTTAGGGTAACTTAGACCACGGAAATCCTCCGGTTTAGTTGTGAACATAAGCAGGATCTTTAAGTGGCCTTCGATCACGGTGCAGTTCTCCAGCACCCGTAGGTTGGTCACGTTATTTCTGATGTCTTTACTTGGGCAAACTGCAATGACAAAAAGGACAGCGAAATGTTAATTGGTTCAGTGAAAATCTTGCTTCCTGATGATGACCTTCAATTTAACAGGATTTTTAAAGTAACAAGGAATGCAAAAATGTATTATATAAAAAACAATTAAGGAGATCATATACAGAACCATAAAAAATAGTTAGAACTACATGAAGTTTTCTGTCGCACTGTTAAATTTTCCCTTTGAGCTTATACCTTCCATATGACATAACATGGTAAATGAAGATAATAAAAGCTCTTCCTGCAGCTTTTCACATTCCAGTGCTGCTTTACTAGTGCATGAGCTGTACAGCTGGAGAGATGCTTTTCAGGTGAATGAAAAATGCTTTGTCTAAGGCAGCGGTTCCCAAACTTTTCAGAGCATACCCGGAGGCATTTAACATCCTTCTGCGTACCTCCTCTTTTCCACTTAGACTGCACTCACACCTTTTCCATTAAGGGACAATATCTGCCCCATTAAATTGATTTTTAGTGCATTTTATAAAGTAAATAAAATAAAAAAATGTTCAATAGAAAAATATGCAATGATGGTAAAAACGAAGTGATACTTTTAAATATTTAACTAAAACCGCCAGTAGGTGGTGGTAAGACGTTTATTCACTCAGTAACAAAGGAAGTGGTTGTATTTATGAATGGATCATTGAATCATTGACTCACGATTCGTTCAAAGCCGCAGATTCGTTCACAAACATTGCGGTGTGTTGCAGTTCTGCAGTGGCTTTCTTTGGAACTATTATTTAATTGCAAAATTGAGCAATCAATACTGACAACACTGTGTTTAAAATGAACATCACTTAATATGACCCTTTTGTTTGTTGAACTGTTGTATGAAATCAATGTCATATTTGCAGTCATGTGGATATTTGGGAAAAATTGCATTCTTGCTCTAGCCTGGCTAACGCCAGACCCAATTCTCATTGAGACTTGGGTCCGGGAACCACATGTACATTTTCTCGTATTTGAGGCGTGGTTTACGATTGCCCGGCGCCGTTTATTGGGTGCTAAGAATGTCTGTCAAATGCGCCTGTACATAGCTCATAGGCAATCGTTTCAATTATACCAGATGACGAATGTAGAGCGACAGAAATTAGACAAGGAAGAAGACGATGGGTAAGATATTTTTGTGTAAAGAATGACGTTCAACGACTATTGCCGTTTGTGCAAGATAAACATGCGGTAGCTTCGCGTCTGCTGCCATGTTAAATCCATAGAAATAAACAAACTGCTTCGGTGTGTTGCATAGATGTCGTCATCGTCTTGCTGCTCCCTCCCCGTTCTGTGATTGGTTCCCTAAATGAGGCGAAAATCTGGACCATGGTATCCATACTGCCTTTCAGCGTGAATAAAATCGCGCTGTGGAAAGGCAGCATGGGGAAACCCAGACTATTCTTGCTCATAATAGATTATCAACTTTAAAAACAAGAACTCGCACAGGGTATGTTTTTGTATCGAAGAGAGTTTAGATCGAGTTTGAGATTTGAAATAGATCTGCATGCACAGTCTGTGACTATACTTGTTCTTCATGCTAATAGCCTAAGTGCTAAATTCCCACTTTTACAAAGGTGCATTGTTAAGAACGGCAGAAATCTCACGTTCTCCATTTTGGGAACCACTGGTTTAAGGTTTTAGACAAAGCCCGTCGATTAATTGATCGATTGATCAATCGATAGATAATAATAATTGTATCAAGTGATCAAATTTAAATAGACTCAAATTAATGAGTTTCTTCAAAAGACTATGAAACTATGAGTTTCTTTAAAAGACTAAAACAAAACAAAAAAACGATGCCAAAATTACAAGACAACAAATAACACAACTTCACAATTAAATAGAGGTTACAACAACATGAACACATAAGTTCCATTTCCTAGACTGTTACATAACTAATTAGAGACTATTGTTTCCTGTTAGTGCCCTGGTCCCCTTTAAATGAAAAATGGCCCCACTGCTCAGGACTTTAAAGATTCCACAATGGTTTACACGAATTACACGCATACATGAACTCTGATGTGCGGTCAGCCTAAGCATAACTGAGACCTTTCAAACACTGGGCAGTCAAAGTATGAGGCATTAGAAAGGTCAAAAATACCTTGCGCTGGCTACTTGTTTACACTAGTTATAACAGTGGCCCCACCACAGGGATTCATGAATATGGCAGTCCGGAAGTTTTGGAGCACGAGGAAGCTGAAATGCGTAGTATAACCCTACTGATAAGCGTGTCCTCTCTCTCTCTCTCTGACTATCACACACACACATAATGTGCAATACCTCTACACTAACACTTATTTTTAGCACCACACTTATAATACACTATGTACAAATGGGGTGCCTGGCACTTGAAAAGAGTAGCGTTGAAGCACATGAAAGGAAGGGCAGCAGAGTTAAGCGAGACGTGTCCTGGTTGACTGTGCGTAGTCATTCGTTTTATGCAGTGAATCCCTGAATGACGCTCTAGCTAAACTTAAACACTAAACATCAAATGGTGAGTAATGCAAGTAACAAGCATGCATTAATTTAAGGATGCTTCAGTTTAACTGAATTTTTTTATGTGGAAAACCACAAACAACCACGCATGGTACACTCTAAAAAATGCTGGGTTGTTTCACCCCAACTTTGGGTCAAATATGGACAAACCCAGCCGTTGGGTTAAATTTTTAAATTACATTTTTAACCCAGCGTTTGGGTTTGTCCAAATTTGACCCGTATTTGTTAAAACAACCCAGCAATTTTTAGTGTATGGTAGATTAAATTTGTTTTAAAGACAAACATTCATTTACTTAATACATTTACATAAAATAAAATTATTTATATATATATAATTACATTTATATTTTCGAAGAAACAAGAAACAGAGAACAAGTTTTTAAAAAGTGTTAAATAAATAAAACAATTAACAACACCTAAAATAAGATAAGAAAAGAAGTTTTCATTTTAAAAAGATCAACACATAGATTGTAACTTTTAACAACTTTAAAGTTCAATTAAAAATAAAATGTAGGTTTAAAATAAGTTTTGACAAGAATAAAAGAAAATGTTTAAATAAGAAAAGGCACTTAACGGTAGTGATTTATGGCAATGTTCAAACGGAAAAAACGGTCTGCTTTGTTACAGACCTGAAAAGTATATTCAGACCTGACACATTGATTGAAATCTGCATTCAATCTGCATAAGTGTGTTTGCCTTAGCAGGCACCATTAAGAGATCAAAATAAATCAAATGATTTATAATGCAAATGTTCTTGAATGAAAAAATATTAAATGGGGCAAAAGGCCAAACCACACAAAGTATTCACTTTACTCTGAAACAAGATAAACAATGGCAAACATTAAAACCAGGACACAGGAAGGAACTGTATGACCATATAAAAGCAGAAGTCTTAAAATTAGGCGTGTCTCCACACCTCTTGTCCCACTTCCTCTTCGAGGTTTCACTGTTTTTTATTCTTGAATTCTATAATTGAACAATTTGTCTTTTTTTTTACTTAACTTACACATTAATGTACATTTTATCTCAAAGCATTAAAAATAATCATAACAGTCATGGACATGCTTTGTGCATCAGGCCAGACTACAATTATGGAACATCGTTCATATCTCTTTTATATTTTAAAGCATATTACAGCATATTTAGGCAATATTCATGTATAAGTTGGGGGCATAAAAGTGACACCATTGACGCTACCACCCCCCCCCCCCCAACACAGGTTACAGAAAATAAATTTAGCACACAGAATTATATTGGGCAACTAATAACAGCGAGAGGAGAAGAGAGTCCAGACATGGGATGATTTAAAGATGCACCTGCACACCAGCTGCTGTGGTGTCCTCAAACTGGGTGAGAACAACAATATTACTGGGAGAGTTCCCACCGCTAAACTGTGTAAGTCTCTGCCCATACACTTCAAATACGGAGAAAAGAGGGGTCTAACAGTTGTTGCTCAAGAATTTGCATGAGCGGAATAATTCCCGATTTGAGTCTGCAACTATCTGAATCTATTTTAAAACTTGTGAGACAAGCTGCACGTGAAATTACAATGGCTTGAAGGTTGGGAATTACATTATATTTGATATATGAAACGTTTTGCATTACAAATTACCCATATATGTGCTTTAAAAAAAAGGATTAATGAGCCTAATTGATAAAAGCCTTGAATTCAAACAAGATTTAATGAATGACGCACAACCAGGCTTGTTACAAAGACAAATACAATGATATAGCAAAAAACTGCATTACTAAGTAACCTCCTTGTGAGACAATAAAACCACCTGCACAGCCATGACGGACTTCAAAACAGAACAAATAACAGCTCTTAAGGGGAAGAATTTAATGTCGCTCGCACAGACTGAATGAGGTGATCACAAGGGGAAACTGAATGTGTACGCAATCAGGAAACACTGACAACATGTTGTGATGTGAACAGGGTGCAGCCAATACACCTGAAATGATTTCTCATAGCTTAAGTGGTAATGTCAGCCAGGAATTCACAAGGCTGAACAATGTGAACATAGCAATTACAAAATTACATGACCAGTTTTTGAATATTAGTAATGTAACCAGGTAGGTGACTGAGTCAAACGGTTTCGAATTCTAGTCTGTAGAGGTATAAATTATGTTGTCATATGCTTTCCGTGTTTGTAGAGACAAGACTGACAGAAGAATTTAAAGAGTGACAGCTGTACTATTAGTTTGCTCAAATAAAAACGTACAAACAGACTGAATACAGGTAGTAAAATAAGACTTGTCTTGCAGACAGCATTTGCCAACTATAAGTGAATTTATACACTATATTTTTAATTTAGCATTTGTTTCACAACAGTACAGGAAAGAGCATTCCTTTTAGATTGAAATTAAGCATGAAAAAAAGGATTTGTTGTTAATAATATATAGTCAAATCTGGGACTCAAAATCTAATTTAAACCTGTAAATAAACAAAGAATTGTTTTAAACCAGGGTGCGAAATTGACACCCGGCAAGCGCCAAATGCGGGTAAATCTCAAAAGGCTATCCTTTTATACAATAATTGAAAACTCGAGAACCGGTTCTAAGTTTTATGAACCATCGATATCGTATGCACTGGACGTTAACGAGTCCTCTTATCGATGCTCCTGCTCCAAAGCGAATTTTTGTCCCGCCATAGTCTTATTTGATCGGTGAGTAATGTAGACAAACTGCTGCGTGTGACTGGGCGCATTAACTGAAGAACTAGCAGAGAAACCCGGACTCGCGCGCGCGCGGCGAAAGTATAAACAAGGCTTCACCGTCTCCTTTAAGCGCTGTCTTGCTCTTTCTCCCTGGCACATATTAATCAAAATAAATCGAAACGAAGGTAAAAGGTCGGAAGACCATAGTTTCATGTGGAGCATTCGGATATATTTGTTTCCTGCATTACCGCTGGGTGTGAATTGTGCTGAAATACCTTATCTTCTATGAAAAGCATTCCGCACAATTAGCTGACATAAACCACACTTTAAAAAAACGAAAACACCTATCCAGTGATTAAATGTTTTCTGTGTTGACACAAATCTTGTGGGATGCCCTAGCAGCCGGGATAATCAGATTGTTCAGAGCTCCAAAAATAACATGACGTGGTCAACTTCTGAACAGTTGTACAGAGTAAAACTAAATAATTGTTTTAAATAATTATAATATATTATTATTATTGCATATATTTTTATTAAATATACAATACATTTCATTTGTACAGAACTATTTTCATAGGCACCACCACAAAAATATTATTTTAATGTGTGTAAATTGTGCAATGTGTGTAAATTGTGTAATATGTGTAAATAAAAGTAAAAATGGAGACCAGAAATATAATGACAAAAATGTTTAAATATTATATATATATATATATATATATATATATATATATATATATATATATATATATATATATATAAATGAATATTTTTATATATAGTATATCTGTATATACATATTTATATATATCTGACACAAAAAGGCTGTTTATTATTTTGGCCAGTAAAAAATATGCTTGGCTGGAGGATTTTTTCCTCTGCCACAGTCCCCATGTCAGGTGAGCCAAAAAGTTCATTTCGGACCCTGTTTTAAACTGAGAAAAATTATAACACACTGAATAAATTATTTAAAATTCTGCATTGCTTCAACGTCGATAATCAAATAAAGAAATCTGTGATATTTGTGATACAAAAGGTCAGATGTTCTTGTTTCCATTTAAGTACAAGATGCTCTTTGGATCATTCTCAAATCAAGCTGTGAAACGTCAAAACATGATCATCAGTTTTTATTTGGGGAATTCAGGGCCAGAAACCAAATCCATTCAAAGACATTCTTGTTAATACTTTTTTTTTTTTTTTTTACTGCAGATTATAATTTGAAATGGGGAGAAAAAAACATTAAATCAGAAAAATGATCAAAGATTTTAACCCCACTGTATGGAAGTTAGATGTTTAACTTTGCATTAATTAATGTTCCAAAATGAGCTGGGCTCTGAGCAGATTTCCAGTCTGACAGGGTTGAACTGAGGCCCCAAAATAGTTTCACTCTTCCCTACAGTGGTTCACTACAAGCCTGAGAGGAACAAGAAGGGGGCAAACAATTACACAACTTGTTTATGTTCAATCTGCTCTTAAAATCCCGCACAAACTGGTTTCATGATATTACTCAATCCTTTTATTTTCATAAAAGTTAATAAAAAGGTAGCATGCACACTTAGGTGTTAACTTACTTACTACTAAAAACTATGTTGTGGCAAAACGCAAAGACTTAACACACTTCAAATATGTTCCTTTAACATTACCTGGGAATGAGCCAGGCATGCTGATATTACTGATTTTATTGACGATACAGAAAATTTAGCCAAGCAACATTTTAAATAAACAGGAATTCATATCAGTATTAAAAGGTATATATTCTGAGGCCTACAGTGTAATAATAATTAAAAGGCTGATTAAAGCCACATCAGATTATTACAGACAGAAAGGGACCAACAGTCTGTTCATTCGTAACTTTCCATGCAGTGTTTGTTATTAGCTTTTCAAACTTCTGTAGACCTTAACCTGAAACCTAGCATAGCTTTTACACGTAGTACTGCTCTGACATACAGTAGTCTTAGCCGTCAGACACATAGAACAGAGTCCCAAAATGGAAACTGGAAGAACTTTGAATGCATAAATTTCATCCAAACCAAAGCTATATTTAGAAATCCGCAGCACAACAAGAGAAGAAAAATGTGCTTAAGGTTTAATACTGCTCACAAATCAACAAATAAAGCCTGAAATTGTCTTAAAGTCTAATTATAATGAAATGCAACTTTGAGTACCCCCCCCCCCCCCAAAACATGATGCCAAAAATACTAGTGTAATGTTTAATTTTCCACAAAAAAATAAAAAAAATGTTAAAATTCATTTGTTGGGTGAACTAAAGATAAGCCAATGTTTTGTTAGGAGCTAAACACAGCAAAGTGTGCCAAAAGCATGCCTATACAGTGTGTGCAGAATTATTAGGCACGTTGATTTTCTGATCATATTTTATTCCCAGGCACATTTTGCCAATTCCAAACCATATTTATATTAATAACTAGAATTAAGTATGAACCCATCAGGAACCCTTAAGTCTTCAGCACCACCATTTTCCAGAACTGCAACCTACCTGGAGTCTCCAGAAGAGCAAGGTGTCAGGATCTCAGAGACTTAGGTTAGGTAAAGAATCCTAAAAATGTACCGCCTCTTAATAAGAATCACTTTGCTCTTCTTCAGACTCCAGGTAGGTTGCAGTTCTGGAAAATGGTGGCGCTGAAGACTTAAGGGTTCCTGATGGTTTCACACTTAATTCTTCACCTTAATTCTTAATTCTTCTGCAGTTAACGTGTTATTTTCTTCTCCCCCTGTTTTTGTCTGACCCTGCTGACCCACTGTCCAATGGTCATGCCTTAACTGCAATCTCTAGTATTGCATTAGTGTTGCATTCTATTGCATTCATGGGCATTTCATAATTTTTTACTTTTCAGTCTTAGTTAAATCTCTTTTTTGGCTTATTTTATCTGTAAAAGAAAACTTTCCTAATAATTCTGCACACCTGAATATAAGGCGTTTTTCATTTCCAGCCTTCATGAATAATTATATATCACTTATAAATGATTAAATACAAAATTATTAGTAGTTATTAAGATTAATATGGTTTGGAATTGGCAAAATGTGCCTGGGAATAAAAAAAAAATATCAGAAAATCAAGTGCCTAATAATTCTGCACACACTGTTTATTTAGCTGTTACAGGAAGTCTTCCAAGAGCACTAAAAAAGAAAACAACAAGTGGTACCTAATTACACAACAATTTAGATCACTAATCTACTGCCTTATTAAAACCAATTACCAACATGTTTATGGCATGTGTTTAGGAATACATTCCAAGTTGGGTGCTTTATATAAAGTTTTAATACAAAAGTTACATATTAACAATATTAACCATTTAATAAGTATTAAACTACATACTATACATTGAGATATCTCCGTACAAATAGTAATAATCAGATAAACTACATTCATATATTATTCTGCATTAAACATTTTATATTCATGTAACAGGTCTTAAAACTGCACTTCCTTGAGTTGATCAAGGCATAAAATAAGTGATAAATTAAGACTTTTTGGTCAGATGTTCAGCATTGACTGCCTCAGTGTTTACAGAACATTTCTGACTAGATTGCTAATAAAATGTGTGCCCTGGTGATATCAATCTACAGTAGTTTTATTGCGCTGAAAGCAAAATTTTAAAAGGACATCTGAGAGCTCTAGTATAACTTTTCTGCCAAAGAAATGCACTTTCCAAACTCAAAAAAATAGGATCACAGTCAGGTTTCATGATTTCTTTGAACAAAAAAATAAAAAGACGGGGCTATAGGTCTCGATTTATCTGATTAGGATTTAGAATCCTCTTGCAACTCTGTCAACGCTGCAAATGGCTGCATGAAACAGGGCCTGGCTGAACTTGAAAAACATTTTCGAGCCTTACTAGCAGTTCGAGCTACGAATAGATCGATGCTGTCCTCAAACGATCGATAATCTGGCTTTAGGTTCAAGGCACACACTCCGTATAATCGACCGTGTCATTAAAGCCAGTCTGAAATGATTAATCGAAATCAAAACGATGCAATATTTGATTTACTCGTCCCTTGCCCTGCAATGTCCTTCTGTCTGGCTCTGCTTTACCAAATGTGTCACAGTGGTCAAGAACTAACTTACGATCCCCTTTTTTCCTTTCAGAGTGGTCGATAACGTTTGTAAAATAACATTTAAACAGACAAGACTCCTAGAATATTAAATCCGTATTCATGTGAAAGACAAAACAAAGCCGCTCAGTTACACTTACTTTCTCCATTTGTTTGTTGACAGTGGCAAACAGTGTAGACAGACGCAACCAAAACAATCAAAGTCCGCAGCCGCATTTTGACCCCAGGGAATCTGTACGAAAATCCACTCCGAGTTGTCTTCGTGTGGGTACTAATCTGTTTTAGTCCGGTGTTGTTTAGGAAGATAAAAATTAAAAAGAAAAGAAAAAAAAATATGTCTGTCACCCCCCTCAGAAAAAAAAATGGGCGGAGAGGAAAGTTCAACGTGTTCAATCCGCTCGCGCTGCTGCTCCGCGCGCGTACTGACGGATGCTGATATGAAGGCTCGAGCGCTAAGCTAATTACAGCGCGTGCGGCGACTTTTACTCAGTGTAAAACAATCCAGACGAATAAAGCATGCGGGCGGCATCATCTACGATGAGCAGGCGAATCATTTCCGATCGATTGCATATATTTGTCCAGCACTTGCGCAGATTGCTCCAACCGAGCCTGGCGAGAAAAAAAGGAAAAAACACTGTTAAAGCACGGTGAGGAATGGCTGCGCATAGAGCGCAGGCCAAAATAATCAATTGAGCATCTACACGAGAGACTTTTTTGTTGCTATGTTTCGATTTATTTTTCAAAAGGAAAGACCTTGTAGTTATAATAAACGCTTTACAGACTCATAAGTTGCAGAGAATGCTCTCGCGAAATGTTCAAGATTTTCAGGGTTCGTGATGGGCGGATTTCAGTATGTACTTTTTCAAAATCCCTGCTGACAGCAAGCTTTCGCCGTAGTGCGTTTACGGGTCATCGGACTACACGCAGTAGTTTCTCCGTACTACTTCCCATTATAGCCTGTAAACGGACAGCCTAGTAAATCGTAGCAGTTCTGAGGGCGTCTGCAAAAACACTGCAGAACGCTGAGGTTTCCGCGACACTTCCAAGCACAAATGTTCCACGCATGCAGTCTTTCTAAGTCGCTTTGCTGGCGAGCGCCTCACAGATCAATTTAACGAAGTGAAGCTGGTTCCGCAGAGGTCACTGACTAGTCTTTAACACTCTCGCGGAGAAAAAAAAATGCAAGAAAAAATGTGTTTTGATTTAGTCCGCACGCTGGTTTTAGCTAACGTTAGTGCATTGACTTATCCCCTCGCTCGAGGATCCCCTTTCCTGTCTTTGCGCCAGTAAACAAGACCTGCCAGAGAGGCAGATAGAGCACAGGGGAAATATGGACTGGAACCACGGACTGAGAGTCACAACGCGCGCTCTAAACTTTAGAGAGTAGCCTACACTTTGCATATTAAAAAAAAAACATTATCTTCTAGACAATGCATACATGAAATTATATGCACAGCATAGAAAATGTTTATACTACATATATGCATATAATACATTCCCATATAGCTACTTCATATGTAAGTTAAATCTCCATAGGCTACTGTGTAATTTAATGTTAAGCTACTGAACTCAATTAACTTGATTGAATTTAGTGATCGTGTATGCTCTGCGGTCCCTTTACTCTCACATAATAAAATAATTTCAGCTCAGATCAATATTTCATGTCCATTTATGTATTTGGTAAGCAAGATAATGTAGCTTACAACCAGCCGGGCATTAACACAAAAAAAACAACAAAAAAACGTCAGTGTCCTGATTACTCTGTCAGAGTTTATTTTGTGATAATGGAAAATACTCTTAAAAGGGTAGTACACCCAAAAATGAACATTTTGTCATAATTTACTCTCATGTTGTTTCAAACCTGTATACATTTATTTTTTCTGTTGAACACAAAAATAAGATATATTAGAGCATGTTGGTCACGACAATCATTGACTTCCATAGCAGGAACACTATAGAAGTCAATGGGTGCCATCAACTTTCTGGTTACCAAAATTCTTTAAAATATCTTCTTTTGTGTTCAACAGAAGAAAGAAACTCATACAGGTTTGAACAACATGAGGGTGAGTAAATGATAGCAAAATTTTCATTTTTGGGTGAACTATCCCTTTAAGACAGTATGTAAAGACTGGCTTGCACTTTCAGCCTCACACTTTCTGCATTGCTATCTCTAATTATGCATTGACAACAGCTATTTTAGGAAAACTTGAATACTAAGAGAAAACTCATATCATTATGCATTAGGCTAATAATGCCGGATTTTGTCAAATAGGTGATGGTGAAAGAAAGATGATGGTGTTAAGATGCTGACATTTACCAGCCACTCAGTTTGATGGTATCATCTCCCTTAGGCAAAGTCAAATGGCTTCTGTTAAATTGTTAGTTTTGTGTTATTTGAGCTTACTGGAAATAAAACATGATTTGACACTCATTGAGGCAGTACAACTGTATTAGCTTGTATAACCATGTTGTCCAAGACCTAGGAAAAATATTTGAGAGAAAAAATGGAAAATCTAGGTTTGGGTGTAGTTCATTTGAACTTGTGAGCCTCTAAGATGGAAGGAGATCACCATAGAAAAACAGTGTACACTATGTCAATAAACATGCACATCCTGGTCATCAGTAAGAACTGTGTTGGTAAGAAACAGGACTGTGTTGTACAAGATGAACAAAATGTTATTTGCTGCCGCACATTCTGCTCACTTAAGTTTAGGAATATTCCAGTTGAGTAGTTAACCTATTTGTGGCATTTCAATTAAAGTCTCCCCTTTTCTTTAAAGTCACCATGAAATCAAAATTCAGAATCTTGTTTTTGATGGAATATTGCAGTATTTATTATAAATGATTTATTCGTGCACATCTTTTTAAATTATTATTTATGTGCCTTCATACACTTTAATCCTAATAACTTTCCCTCCCTCTTGCAGTGACATCTCTTCTCTTCTCCAAAGACGTGTTTTTCGGAGAAAAAAAAATTGTCTTGTTCGAGAAGCCGTTTCACTCAGATATACGTCACAATAGAGAACAAAAGTTTTTTTGCAACTTTCGTTTCATGCCAACTTTTAAAAAAGCAGAGAGAAGAAAAGTTTATTGCAACTTCCGTTTCATGCCGACTTTTAAAAAAGCAATGAGGTACTGGGACATATAGCCACAAGACATAAACAATTGTCACTTTAACATAATTTTAGTGTGAAAGATAGCGAACCTTTCCTGAGCCATTACAACATAATGCCATAAACTATAAAATTCCTGTAAATATGACGAGAACAATTTTACAGCTAATAATAAACTAATTTTAGCAGAAAAAATATTGTAAATGCTTTTATAAAAATATAAACTTTGCTTTTAAGTCCTCAAAAAAGTGACCACATTTACTTCCATTGTTAGGGGGTCATCAGATTCCCATTTTCCACAAGTTGGTATGATTCTTTAGGGTCTTCGTGTAAAGTTTGTAACATACTTGGGTTAAAATTCCTCAATGGTTGTGTAAAATAACACCCTTTTTACCTCATCAAAAACAGCTCTGTTCACAGCGACCTGTTTCGGTGCATGTCTCTTTAAATGATAATGAGCAACTGCTCACCTCACCCCTCTATCCATGGGGCATGACCACTGATCTGCACTGATCCGTATACAGTAGAATGACATTCTATGATAAAAGACACGTAAATTGCTGCCATGGCAACCTGGTCACTGAAAGTATACAATTGGCTGAAAGAGGAAATGTGCTAATATGGGTCAGTCCGTGGTCGTGGGCATCATATTGCTCAGAAAATCCACACGGCTTTATTGAGACAGTTTAGGCCTTTTGAGGATAAAAAGGAGTGAACGGATTTTTTTCATTGTATGGTGGTTGTGTCCACACACTGCAAAGACAAATTCATATGCAAACACCGGAAGTGAATTTTGCATACGATAACCCCTTTAAGAGAAAGCGAAGCACAGGATGAAATGATATTTTTGTGGAAATCAACATTACGGCACAAATGTTGTCAGTTGATCTTAACTTAAACTAACTTTAACTTGAACACATCCATTTCCCTGTGGAACAATACAGAAAATGAATCAATAATCCTTGGGGCAATGTGAATTTACATTTGAATCTGTCATTTCTCTAATTTAATCATGTTCTGGCATTGAAGAGTGACTTGTTTCCATCTCTGTGAGTACACAGCCAAAGGCCATGTCCTAAAACAAATTGCACAATGCGTATTCTGACTAATGTCTTCCCTTCCTGATGAACATGCGAGAGAGGAGGAGGCACAATAACATCCCCAATCCCTCTTGCCCTACAACCTGTTTACATCCTCTGTTCTAAGAACCGACACCATTATGTGTGGGAAGGGAACACCACATTAAACCCTTCCAAATGTCAGGTACACGGAGAGAAAACAACTGTCTTTGTAACCACTCGAAGTGAAAAAAGACACCAATGCCTTTGCAATGTAATATGCATAAAAGCTTTTAGAACTTTGTAATGCAATCTTAAAAATAAAGGTTCTATATTGGCATCCATGGTTCCATGAAGAACCTTTAACATTAATGGAATCAGGTTCTTTAGTAGAAAAAGGTTATTTAGGTTATTAAAAATGTTCAAAGAAAAACATGGTTCTTTTAGGAACTGTTTACTGAAAGGTTCTTTGAGGAACCCAAACTGGTTATGTTATGGCAGCATTTGAACTTTTATTTTAAAAGGGAAACATAATGGACAGAAATCCAAATGATTCATCTGATACGGCCAACATATTTAAAAAAAAAAAAAAAAAAACTCTTTGTTAAAGCATGATAAGGCATGAACCAAGCCAACACACTAGGTGAATCATAACTTTAAAAACTTTGATTTGAAGCAAAAAAGTATTAGAAAATCGGACAAAAAACAAAGGCACAAGACTCTGTACTTTAACGGCTTAAGTGAGGGAAAGAACTAATCCCATGAAGCATTGCGAACAGCATAATCAAATTAAAAATGGAGAAATATAAAACCATGCATTTAAAAATGTTGATTAAATACATAGGCCCAAAAATATATATTTTAAGTTTATTTCAATGCATGAAGAAATATTTTGCCAGTGTAGGCCGGGAGACCACCTCAATTACGTCATTCAACAGTGCTTCATGGGAGTGGGCTAAAGAGATCTTTTGGTGCATTTTGCTTGTTTCGACTATAGATAGGCTATGTACTGTATATGTAGATGCCTCATTCGCGCAGCCACCATCTTGCAATGGTCGTCACTCACAGTAAGAATCAACGATGCCACAACATTGCGCAGCTTCTAATTCCTGAAGAAGTTGGATAACCTTTCACAGGTGCATGTGTTGGTTTGTGTTTAACTCAATATTACATGTTTTTACTATGGTACTTTTAATATTTTTACTATAACATTTTGTCAGCTGTCTGATTTGTCTGGTTGTATTGTGTTAGTTTAGCTAAATCATTTGCTCAAGTCTACCCTATTAAATATTCATAACATGCGTCTAGTTGCAGATGCTCAGTCAACTTCCTCTTGAATGTTGACGGAGTGCTTCAATGGCGGACAGTTTACGTAGCTGCTAATGAGGCCTCTATGTATATGTATATACTATATTTATATATGGGTTTGACTGTACTTTTGTCTGTTGTTAAACACGCTTATTTTAAAACTATGTTGAAATAATGCAAGCTAATGGCTTCAATAGAAGCAAAAGTAGTTTTTCTGCTAGACACGATTATTTTAAAACTATGTTGAACTAATGCAAGCTAATGGCTTCAATAGAAGCCAAATTTAACGTAGCTCACAGTAGGACTGTCTTTAAAGGTTTAAATGTTAATGTTAAAAATCTATTTCCCTATGGAGAAAATGAATGGAGTTTTTACTCCTGGAACTCGACTGTTGCGCTCTATTACAGCAGCCCTGATGATTCAATTCAATTCAATTTTATTTGTATAGCGCTTTTCACAATACACATTGTCTCAAATCAGCTTTACAGAAAGTGCATTTCTGAAATGTACATTGAAAAATACAGTCAGTTAATCATGTATTAATTTAGGGCATAACATATCGCCGGCGTTGAGTCGTCTCTTCACAGGCGTCGAGTCGTCTCTTCACAGGCGTTGAGTCGTCTCTTCACAGGCGTCGAGTCGTCTCTTCACAGGCGTTGAGTCGTCTCATCGCAGGTGTTGGGGCATCTGAAGTCTCCCTGAGAGGCTGGATACAAACTGGAGCTGACGAACGCCATTTACCAGCAGAAAGGCAGATGGGAAATAATTAGCATAGCTGATGTTCATAATATTAATGCATTCGAACTGATTCAGCAGTAGTATAAGAGGTAAGCTTTAAGTGAATGCTTGGTTTAAGAGATGCGTCTTTAATCTAGTTTTAAACTGGGACAGCGAGTCTGAGTCTCGAACAATATCAGGAAGGCTATTCCAGAGTTTAGGAGCTAAATGTGAGAACGCCCTCCCTCCTTTAGTGGACTTAGATATCCTAGGTATGACCAGAAGCCTCGAATTTAGTGATCTTAAAGAACGCGATGGATTGTAGGGCGATAGAAGGTCCATTAAATACACCGGAGCTATACCATGTAGGGCTTTATAGGGCAGCAGTAATACTTTGTAATTGATACGGAACTTAATATGCAACCAGTGTAGAGATGATAAAATGGGTGTTATATGATCATATTTTCTTGATCTAGTAAGAACTCTAGCGGCTGCATTTTGCACTAACTGTAGCTTGTTTATTGAGGATGCAGGACAACCAGCTAATAAAGCATTACAGCAATTTAGTCTCGAGGTCATGAAAGCATGAACTAACTTTTCTGCATCAGAAACAGATATCATGTTACGTAGCTTAGCAATGTTTCTAAGGTGGAAAAAGGCTGTTCTTGTAACATATGAAATATGATTTTCGAAAGTCAAGTTGCGGTCTAGTATTACACCCAGGTCTTTTACTGTAGTGGATAAAGTAACAGGACATCCTTCTAAATTAAAGTTGTATTGTAAGGGATTTTGTGGGTAGTTTTTTGGACCAATAAGTAATACCTCTGTTTTATCTGAATTTAATAGCAGGAAATTACACGTCATCCAGCATTTTACATCATTTAGACACTCTGTCAAGTTAGATAAGTTAGTGTTTTCATCTGGTCGTGATGAGATGAGTGTCATAAGCATAACAGTGGAAATTAATTCCATGTTTTCTTATAATATTACCCAGTCAGTGGCAGCATGTATATTGAGAATAGCAGAGGGCCTAGCACAAATCCTTGCGGCACTCCATAGTCTACTGACGTTATCTTCGATTTTTCCCCATTTAAACAGACAAAATGGTAACGGTCTGATAAGTACGATCTAAACCAGCTTAATGCCTGTCCCTGAACACCAGTGTAGTTTTGTAGTCGATCCAGGAGTATTTTATGATCAATAGTGTCGAACGCAGCGCTAAGATCGAGTAGAACTAGTATTGAGATACAGCCTTGGTCTGAAGCTAAAAGTAAATCATTTGTAATTTTAACTAGCGCAGTTTCTGTGCTATGATGCAATCTGAATCCCGACTGAAATTTTTCATAGAAATCATTTTCTTGAAAGAAAGAGCACAGTTGAGCGGACACAACTTTTTCTAGTATTTTAGACATAAATGGAAGATTTGAGATGGGTCTGTAATTTGCTAGGTTATTTGGATCTAATTGTGGTTTCTTAATGAGAGGTTTTATAACTGCCAGCTTGAATATTTTCGGAACATGACCTAAGCCAGGGCTGAAATAAAGACAAGTTAATAATATTAAGAAGAGGCTCTTCCACGACAGGTAACACTTCTTTCAGTAGTTTAGTGGGTATTGGATCTAATAAACATGTTGTTGGTTTAGATGCAATGATAAGTTTATTTAGCTCTTCCTGTCCTATAGTTGTAAAGCGGTGTAGTTGTTCTTGAGAGGCGATAATTGAGGCTGAATCATAAGACACCATAGAGGATTGTACATTTACAATTGTGTTTCGGATGCTTTCTATTTTCTCATCGAAGTAATTTATAAAATCATTACTACTATATTGTAACAGAATATTTTGCTCTGGTGATGTCTGTTTATTTGTTAGTCTAGCCACGGTGTTAAATAAAAACCTTGGATTATTTTGGTTATTTTCTATTAGTTTGCGGAGATGATCAGCCCTGGCTGCTTTTAGAGCCTTTTTATAACGTGACATACTGTCTTTCCACGCGATTCTAAAGACCTCTAAATTAGTTTGTTTCCATTTACGCTCTAAGTTATGAGTTTCTCTCTTGATAGCATGCGTAGCACTGTTGTACCATGGTGCTTTAGTTTCTCTCTAACCTTTTTTAATCTAATTGGTGCAACAATATCTAGTGTACTAGAGAAAATGGTGCTCAAACTGCTAGTCATTTCCTCTAGTTCATCTGTTTGTTTGGGTTCACTGAGCAGCTGAGATAGATCAGGTAAGCTATTTGAGAACCTATCTATAGTGGATGGAAGGATTGTTCTGCCTGGTCGATAACGTGGCGCAACATGACAAATTTCATCAGTACGTATTATGCAAGTTACCATGCAATGATCAGTGAGATCGTCACTCTGCGGTATAATATTTATATCAGTTGGATTGGTTCCATATGATATAATTAAATCCAGTGTATGATTTAGACGATGAGTGGGACCACTGACGTTTTGCGTGACCCCAAAGGAGTTTAATAAATCTGTAAACGCAGCCCCTAACGCATCATTTATGTTATCTACGTGTATGTTAAAGTCTCCAACAATTATTGCTTTATCGACATTGACCAATAGATCTGAGAGAAAGTCTGCAAACTCTTTAAGGAAATCAACATATGGCCCTGGAGGTCTATATACAGTAGCCAAGGCTAGAGATAATAGGGATTTGTTTCTTACATCTGAGAGCGTTACATTTAGCACAAGTACTTCAAACGAAATTAACCTGTGACCTGTTTTCCGTGTAACATTAAGGATATCTCTATAGATTGTTGCAACACCGCCGCCACGACCGATCAGACGGGGCTCATGCTTATAACAGTATCTTATAGCTTATAACAGGAGTAGACTCATTTAGACCGAAATAATCATTTGGTTTAAGCCAGGTTTCAGTAAGGCAAAGTACATCGAAACTATTATCTGTGACTGTTTCATTTACAATAACCGCCTTAGGTGTGAGCGATCTAATGTTTAGAAGACCTAGCTTTAGAAATTGTTTTTGTTCACTGATATTTAGATTTTCTGATTTAATAAAAATAAGATTTCTGCTAGATCCTACACTAGATTTATTGTTTGGCCTCACTAAACGAGGAATAGACACAGTTTCTATATAATGTTCTACACTGCTTATATCACTTGAGTTGGGACACCAAAGACTGTGATTTGGACTTTGACTTACTACTCATCTGGTGTGTAACGTCTTGGAGATGTTGTCCGACAGAACAGCCGCTCCCCTTCTGCTGGGGTGCAGGCCATCAGCACGGTAGAGCCTAGGTCGCTCCCAGAATAGATTGCAATTATTTACAAAGAGCAGTTTCTGTTCATTACACCATGACATTAACCATTCATTTAGAGCAAATAATCTACTGAACCTTTCTTGTCCTAGTCGGTACGTGGGAAGCGGTCCACACACGATGATCGTTGCATCAGGCGAAGTGCTGCGAACCGTCTCGATCAGGCTCCTGTAGTCCTTCTTCAGAACCTCCGTCTGCCGCAGCCTGATGTCGTTTGTTACAGCACGACAGCTCCGACGCGCTCGTCACCGTTCAGGATCTCGGGAATCTGTGCAGCGACATCAAGAACATGAGCACCAGGAAAGCAGTGAGTGCGCACCTTACCCTTACCTGAGGTAGCACGGACATGACGGACCATGGAAGTGCCGATGATCACGGCGTCGTCCAGTTCCGACTCGCAAAGAGGGGAGAAGCAGTTCCGGGTGGAGATCTCTAAGACCGGGAGGGGCGGAGAGGTTCTTGCTCTGGTCCTGGCTCGTGTCTTCCGCTGTGGGATCACCCAGAGTCCATGGTGTTGTGTCGGTGCCGGAGTGAATGAAGACAGAGATGATCGCGTCCTCCTGGGCAGAGAAACGCACGGAGTAGACGAGGTCGGAGTCAAAATGTTACTAACCACTGACTTGTGAGCATCGGCGCTTGATGTTTCAAGCGCTGATCGCCGATCTCGCAGCTCGGCTTGCTTCTCCAGCAGAACACGGATCTGCTTCTCCACCGACTCCAGCTCCAATCGTACCGAAAACAGCTCGAATGTGTCCTCAACTGCACTCAGAGGTAGACACACATCCGATATGTTCGCCATTATAACAGATGAACAGTAAATTAGTAGTGATACTACCAATATCACTACTAATTTAGGACTGAAATGATGGATATAACCCGTATTCTTTCAGTGAAACGGGTGTGAATGAGACGATCGATAGGCGCGAGGCCACGCGTGGAATGCTAGCGGGCTAAAGGCTAGAAGCCGAGATTCGGAAAGTTGGATCTAAGTAGCTATATCAAAGCAATCCGATTGTTTTTTTTATAAGGAATAGTGTCGAGGATAAGTTCACATGATATAAAAATAGAAAGTGCTTGTTTATAAATGAGTGGTAAAGAAGAAAATCAGGGATTAATGAATCAATTCGACGGAGCTCCAAACACAAACACAAACACAAACCGCACGCGCATCTACATCATGATGTATGTAGAATCTGATGTATAGTATGCTAGTAGAGATTATACAATGCTGGAACAACTGAAATGGGATTAACATCTGCTGACCACTCATAATATGATTTTCATTATCTCAGATTATTTGCAGGAGACTACTGAATTCTGTGGAAAAAATAAATAAATAATGCACCAGAGCCAATATAGAGGTTATTGCCATGGCCCTGAATGATTCTAGTTGAAGATCCAACAAGGACTGTGGTTTGTTGGGAGGTCTGTGCTACTTGCAATCAGAATAGCCTGAGTTCATTTAATACCTTGATGTCCTCTCAAATTACTTTTTCGGCGGTTTTACAAACATTCATATTAGGAATAAACAAGCATAAATAAAGGAGTAAATTGCTACAGCTCACTTATCGCTTCTGTACAAAGGTCTCCATGACAACATGCTTTTAAATTTCAAGATTGTGTTTTGTGTTCTTTCCCAGGGATTGGTGGATTGGCCAGTGAAAACAACACTTTTACAAAACATGACACTTTTGAAGATGGGTTAAAAATGAACACAAAATAGGACAGGATGTTTTTTTGCTCTGGTCACATATTAGAACTTAATTACTTCCCTTCCATGTTGTTTTGGATTAAAAGAAGATCATGGAGTATTATCAAGATTCAAGTGAATGATTTTTATTTTCTTTTTTTTACTTATTGAAATGTTTTTGGGAACTTCTCATGTCTGACATCAGATCTTCCTGTTTTTTTTAAGTCTCTTGTCCAAAATAAGCTTTTCTTTAGCAGAAATTGTCACATGGTGAAGTAGTTGCAGTTAATTTAAACATCCAAATGAATAAATCATTTTCTTTAGCAGGGATCGATTTTGGTTGTGTTAATATACACTACCATGGAAATGTTTAGGGTCAGTATATTATATTATTATTTTTTATAAAAAAAAATGAACATATTTTTATTCAGCAAGGATGCCAGTGACTTTTAAAGATTTTTTTAATTAATGCTGTTCTTATCTTTTCTATTAATCAAAAAATCCTCAGGAAATAACTGTATTAATATACCCACAAAAATATTTAGCCTATTTTAAATATAACGAATTTCAATAATGATGATAATAATAGGAAGCCAAGTAGGCACCAAATCAGCAGAATTTCTGAAGGATTTCTGAAGGATCATAAAACACAGAAGAAGAAGAATAAATTACATTTTAAAATTAATTAAAATATATTAAAACAGTTCTTTTAATTGTACTAATATTTCATAATATTACAGTTTTTACTGTATTTTTTTTATCAAATAAATGCAGCTTTGGCTTCTTTCAAAAATATTTAAAAATAAGTTTTCAACAATATTATTATATATGGAATAATTTTAATTGTCCAGGACAATTTTGTTTTAAATAATGGTTTGTATAGTTTTTTTAGTCTAATAAATTTTAAATGTACATTTATACATTAAAAATAAACACAACACATGTGTTCATCTACATTTGTATACCTCTATATCTACATACATGCCATACATTCCATGCTAAGTGATTTCATATGAAGTGGGAAACATTTAGCTTGAATTCAGTTCAGATAAGTCGCCCTTTACCTACGAACCTCTAACCTTTGTAAACGTTTTTAAACTAAATGTATTGCTGCTATCTCCAGGAAGCACTCAATGCTGAGAAACTGTGTTGAGATCCCATGTTAACTCTACACCTTCCATCATTCAGTTACAGAAACAGAGAAACCTCAGGAGGATATGGGCCAGCTATAAAAAGGACAACATAAATATCAGCAGCACCCATCACCTATGTAAAATGTTTGCTGTTCCAGAGATGTGATGAATTTAATCATTTTTTTGTGTACTCAGCAGGCTAACTGATAAAATGAACTCATTCAATGCAGTTCAATCCACTTGCACGAACATATCCCAACAAATCACGCTGGCATTCACAACACAAATATGACCTGACAGCATGGTCCCATGTGCTCTGACTTCTTTTGTTAAGCAGAATACACACCCGCTGAGGGTTAATGCTCACTTCTGTGCTAGTTACCGGTATACCAAAGGGAAAAGACAGAAATCTATACATATCTGCTTATAGAACTGGAAAGGAAACAGAACAGGAGGTGAAGGAAGTCAGGCAGGCTCCCATGCCTGTCAGGAATGAATTTCAATAAAGATTCACCCCAAAGGTTCCACATGCATTGCTATCTCTGCTGCATGGGCCTGATATATTATCAGTTCTACGTCTTTGCCCTTCCTATGTTTCTCATTCGGAGCCACTCCAGTTGACAGTAGCCTCCTTCTGAAAACAGAATGTATCCTGTTTCTGACCCCGTCCCTGTTTCACTGACCCTTCAGCACTCTAATAGGTCTAATAGGATTACATGTGCCAGGGCTGCTATGAAAAACAGTCCTGAGCAACTATATCATCTGTACTGTTCAACCCTAGGTGCACCATGTCATTTCTGTGACAGTGAATGCATGCAGAGACAATACATTAAGCTTGCAGATATAATAAATTATGACTATACATTGTAGAAAAAGTGTTGTTTTAGTATCACTGAGATAGTATTATAGTTTTTATAGGTTCTATTTTCTGTTTTTACTAATTTTGTAATTTTCATTGGTATTATTTTTTTTAAATGTCTTGTTTATTTATTATTTATTTTAGTATGCTATATAAAGTAAACTAAACGAAAATAACAAATGCCTTGGCAAAATGAAATAGAATTTGTTTTTTGAAATTGTTATTTCATTTCATGTTTATTTTAAAGTCCCCCTGTGGTGAAAATTAAGCTTTTAATGTTGTTTATATGTCTATGTGGTGTTTTTAAAATGCTTAGTTTAAGACAAACCACGAGCAAATTCATAAGTCAACATCATTGCTGAGTATTTTCTCCTTAAATCTGCAGTGAACCAAAGACAGTCTCAAAAGCGTTGTTTGAAATCGCTGGTGTTTCGGACGTCACAAACTTCCTTGTAACCGATCACGTCAAGGTGTGATCGTTAACAAGTGGATCTCTGAGCTGGACTGACAGTCCAAAATGGTCATGCCCTTCACTCGCTAACTTCCCTCGTCTCGTTTACTCGGATGTGCCATTGCTTACATTGCATGAGTGCCCACTACTGGCGGGACCTTTGCAATATGCTGAATTGTGTGAACCTTGATCACTTAGAATCCAATATGGGGTTGATTTATTAGGGCCCAAGCCTTGAAAAGGCGAAGGCCCTATTGTTTTCCTAAGGATTATTCTTTATTATTATTATTATTATTCTTTATTATTATTTTACTACCTTTTGGGCACTTTTGGGGGCCTTAACGTGCTCGAAAACTCTTGAAATTTTGCACACGGGTCAGAACCCGCGGCCATCAGGGCCGGGCTGAAGATGGTACCCGGGCGTGGCAGGGGGGCTCGACAGCGCCCCCTGGAACTTGATTCGAACACTTGTCCATATATCAAACACGCTTGCATGTAATAATCTGAAACTCGGTACACTTATAGATCTCATCGGGCCGAACAACTTTCGTGCTCTAAGTTTTACGTCAGCCCAACAGAAAGTCGGTTATTATGGGTTATTTTGAAAGTCATTTTCTATATTTTTCTTACGACTATTTGGGCAATTTTGGGGCCCTTAACGTGCTCAAAAACTCTTGAAACTTTGCACACGGGTCAGAACCCGCGGCCATCAGGGCCGGGCCGAAGCTGGTATCTGGGCGTGGCAGGGGGGCTCGACAGCGCCTCCTGGAACGGGGTCCGAAAACTTGGTCCATAAATCAAACACGCTTGCATGTAATAACATGAAACTCGGTACACGTATAGATCTCATTGGTTCATATATCCTTTGTACTTTTACTTTTTACCCCAGCCCAGCAGGAAGTCGGCTATTATGGTTTGTTTGGAAGCGTGTGCCCCTGGAATTCGATATACTCCTCCTAGAGAATTCAATCGCCACGAAACTCGGTCAGCATGAAGTCAAGACATTGAGGATGAAAAATTGCCAGGGGATTTTTGATATCTCGAACGGTTTGGCCGTGGCGAGGAAACGAATTTATGGCGAATAATGGAAACAGGAAGTGTGTTATAACTTCTGCATACATTAACTGATCTTGATGAAACTTCAGCAGTGTGTTCGCTGTAAGAGGCCGATCACATGGATGTGACTATTGTGAGTCAAAGTTATAGCGCCACTAACTGGCAGCAGGAAGTGTGTCACTTTCAAAATGCTTTGAAATCACCCTCTTATTTTTACCCGATTTGCTTCAAACTTGATGTGTATAATGTAGACACTCGCCAGATGTAGACCTGTGAAAGGATTATTGATATCTTAGATACTGTTGCCATGGCAACACAGCAAACTTTAATATTCTTTTTGGATGCTTTTGAGACTCTTAGCATGCCTGAAATTGCTTAAAATTGCATGAAACTCGACAGACAGATCACATTTATTAGCCAGTAGACGTGCAAAGTTTCAGAAACGGGCGTGGTGCAGGGATTTAGTAGCGCCACCTTTTGACAAAAGAGGGGGAGTTAGGTCTATAGTTTTACCTACAATCATAAAACTCGGTACGCATATTGTTCAGATCAAACTGGACAACTTTCTAATTAACTGTCATTAGCTCAGACCGAGAGGAAGTCAGATATTTTAGTTTGAATGTGGATGTTTCTGAGAAATTTCTCTCCCTCTCTCTCCGTCTCTGTGTGTGAGGGATTTGTGTATTGCTTTTAATGGATATCAAGGTTTCAGGGGCTTTTGGGGATCTTAACGTGCTCAAAAACCTCCTCGGGTGATAGTTTAAACACAAATTCATACATAGGGCCATACTGCCCTCTTGTGTCCAAAATTGTATTTATACGCACTTTTATTTATTTATTTATTTATTACATGTATTATGCACACACACACACACACACAGTTCGATCGCGCCCGCGCCTCTCTCTTTCTCTCTCTCACACACAAACACACACAGTTCGATCGCGCCCGCGCCTCTCTCTCTCTCTCTCTCTCTCTCTCTCTCTCTCTCTCACACACACACACACACATTTATTTATTTATTTGTGTCCAAAATTGTATTCATACGCACTTTATTTATTTATTTATTTATTTATTACATGTATTATGCACACACACACACACACACACACACACACACACACACACACACACACACACACACACAGTTCGATCGCGCCCGTGCCTCTCTTTCTTTCTCTCTCTCTCTCTCTCTCTCTCTCTCTCTCTCTCTCTCTCTCTCTCTCTCTCTCTCTCTCTCTCACACACACACACGCACACACACACACAGTTCGATCGCGCCCGCGCCTCTCTCTCTCTCACTCACGCAAACACACACACACACGCACACACAATTCGATCGCGCCCGCGTCTCTCTCTCTCTCTCTCTCTCTCTTACACACACACACACACACACACACACACACACACACACACACACACAGTTCGATCGCGCCCGCGCCCCTCTCTCTCTCACACACACATACATACACACACAGTTCGATCGCGCCCGTCTGCGTCTCTTTCTCTCTCTCTCTCTCTCTCTCTCTCTCTCTCTCTCTCTCTCTCTCTCTCTCTCTCTCTCTCTCTCTCTCTCTCTCTCTCTCTCTCTCTCTCTCTCTCTCACACACACACACACACACACACACACACAGTTCGATCGCGCCCGCGTCTCTCTCTCTGTCTCTCTCTCTCTCTCTCTCACACACACACACACACACACACACACACACACACACACACACAGTTCGGTCGCGCCCGCGCCTCTCTCTTTCTCTCTCACGCACACACACACACACACACACACACACACACACACACACACACACACACACACACACACACACACACACACATATATCGGAACGTGAGTGAAGTACAAAGCCTATATTAAATAATAGTTTAGCATCCAAATACATCGCAAATGTTGAAACGGTTTGATTCTAATGAGAGTTACGTGAGCCCAACACCTTCACTTTCGCTTTACATTATTTCGGTTACTTCTTGTTTATAGTTTTTTAAAAAAAAAAAAAATCTGGTTCTGTTCTGAATATCATTAAATTTAAAGAATTGCTTGTGTAATATTTTCAGTGTATCATCAAATCAGAATAATTCTCTCGGTTTAGTGATTCCCTATTTATTTATTTATTTATTTTTCATTGTTCTAATCAGGTAAGGCAAGTAATATTCTCTGTCTTTATATATATATATATATATATATATATATATATATATATATATATATATATATATATATATATATATATCAATCATCTGAATTATAAACAACTTATTTCTGTATAAAATAAAATTTCCCGAATAATCCGGACCAACCAGAGTGCTAAACATCATCAGTGCTAAAGCGGAACTACCAGAGCCGTTCGGCAGATAGCGAGCAGATGCAGCATATGTGTTGTATCGAGGCAGGGTCAGGCCAGGGGAATCCATTTGCAGCTTTTTATTAAGAATGGTCAAGACAGGCAGGGTGAACAATGGCAAACAGGGCAGAACAGAAAAGGCAGAGACAAACCAGGTTGACAGGCAAAGGACAAAGACCTCCAGATAAATACTGGCCTTCTGGATTTACACATTTAAGTGCTGCAAAACATATTGACCTAAAAAATTTTCTAAATTTAAATGATCTCATATATGTGGCTATTGTGGTACACAATCGTAGGTCCTGTCCCAATTGGCACACTTCATAGCGATGAAGGGCCAAAGCTGGCGGCACCGCGGTGCCATCGGCTTGGGCCCGCAATCGCTGCTCGCAGCTATATTTATTTATTTTTTCCCCTAACAAAATTGTTTAATGCAGCATTCTATATGTATATAGGTGTGTTTGAGTTGTTTAATTTTTTTTAAATAATTAATATATCATAGTGGTGGGGTAAATTAAACGCAATTTATGCGTTGAAGTCACAATCCTGTTGCATTGTGGTATATGGAGCTGCCTGAAGTGTATAAAGTAGACTCGTTCCCTCGGTCAAAATCGAGGGAGCACGGGTATAAACCATATAAACTTCCCTCGTCCACGTCAAATGCGGCAGGGATTCCCCGAGGGTAAGTGCTTAGGAAAGTTCGCAAGTGCTGTCTAAAATGTGACTGGAACGCAGCCCCGGTTGTGAGTGCGTGGAGGCGGGGATAATTTAAATGAGTCAAGGGTGTAACATTCAAGTTATTTTAAGGCATGAACAGAGCCTGTTTGGAGAGCCTGGCCACTCCCTATTAAAGGAGAACTCCGGTCAATTTTAACATTGAGCTCATTTTTTTGTGCATTTGGAGTGCTGTCAGTACAGACAAAAATGACAAAAATCGGTGTTGCCTACACTGTGTTATCCTCTTTTTAAAATTCGCACCCTGTTGACTTCAATGGGGCAAGTTCTAAACCTGCTTTTAGCCTCTTAACATCCTTGATTTGTCATTACAAGTGCACAGCCATGTGAGTGGTGAGCCAGCTCACATACCTGTATTTACTTCCGGTTTTTGGTTGAAGTCCACAGTAGTCGATTGTCAGTGGAGACTCAGACTGTCAGCTGTCAGCCGATGACGGTGCTGTGTGGTGTTCTGATATTACGATATTCTATGACATTATGATATGATGTTGCTTAGTTACCAAGGATCGCGCGCGCGAACTCGACAATCGACTACTGTGGACTTCGACCGAAATAAGGAAGTAAATACAAGTATGTGAGCTGGCTGAATTAACATAATTTTTATTAATATCTTTCACATCTACTGCAGTCAGATTGACCGTGGTCACTCTTAATAACACCACTCACATGGCTGTGCACTTGTAATGACAAATCAAGGATGTTAAGAGGCTAAAAGCAGGTTTAGAACTTGCCCCAAGTCAACAGGGTGCGAATTTTAAAAAGAGGATAACACGGTGTAGGCAACACCGATTTTTGTAGTTTTTGTCTGTACTGACAGCACTCCAAATGTACAAAAAAATGAGCTCAATGTTAAAATTGACCGGAGTTCTCCTTTTAGTCCTATTGTACCGAATTTTGGTTGTAGTTCCACCAGAGTTCCACTGGGGGCGATCGTCCAAGTGCAAAATGAATGGCAGTCTATGGAGCTCGACGGCTAAATGTGTCTCTTTCACCCGATTGAGAAATCTCAGATTTGATTGTAGGTTTTGCAAATTCAACATGGGTTAGGTCAAAAGTTGAATGAACGAGTACTTATGTCCTTTCGATTTCTTACAGGTTGAGTTGTTGTTGCCCATAACACGCTAGCATTCTGCTAATGATGCTGATTGGTCAGTGAAGGACTGAATTACGACCAGAGATACCGCTTGATGGCATCGTGGCACCCAAAGCGGGACGAGAATGTTAAGAACTTTAGTTTAACAAAAACTCTTATAGCACGTTTATTTACCTGTGTCAGCTGTGTTGTCGATAATTCGAGAAAAAAGAAAGTGCAGAGTGCGAAAGCACCAAAGTGACTAAAGGATTGCTGTAAAGCAGTATCTCTGGTCGTACGATGTGTATGACGTCATTGACATTCTAAAAGACTTTTTAAAGCAAATAAGTGACTCTAAAAAATCTAGCACTCAGCAATGTGTAATTTCTTTGCATCTCCTTTCGAAAGCAACATTCAAATTACTAGACAAAAAATGATATCCTGAGAAAAGTGGATTTTGAGGGGTATAGCTCCATAGACCTCCATTCATTCTGCACTCGTCCTGTGAGCGCCCTCAAATGGAACCAGAGTGGAACTGCAACCAGTTCAGAAGCTGGAAGTATACTGAGAGTGGGAGTTCTCCTCTTATTAGACATTCTCTGGCATGAACAATTTTTTTTCAAGGAAAAAAACATTTAAATTTGTAATGTTGGTAATCAAAGATGAGTTTTAAGGGGGAAATTATTGACTAGCCTACCGGGGACTTTAATTAACGAAAATGTTCAAGTTAACTAATAGCCCTGAAATGCAGATGTTTCTTTCTAATCTCTTTTAAATTGAGTTTTGTTGGTGCAATCTCATTTATTGAGGTATAAGTCAAATTAAATAACACTTTTGACGTAAGCACTAAATAAGTGCAGAAGAGTAGTGCTAGCCTGTATTTCTCTGGTGTTATGTTATGAAACTCTAACTCAGCTCTTCAAACTGTTTGTGTTTCTCACTTCTCATGTGTGGTCAGAGCCGGACAGTAACGGAGTACATTTACTTGAGTACAGTACTTAAGTACAATTTTGAGGGATCTGTACTTTACTCGAGTATCATTTTTGGGGAGTACTCATGACTTTACTCAAGTACATTAGAGAGGCAAATATTGTACTCTTTACTCCACTACATTTCTATCCATAACCGTGAGTACCCGTTACTACTTCTAAATAAAAAAAAATGAAGGAAAAAAGAAAAATCTCGGAAACCCTCAAAAATCATGTTTCACAAAAATCAATGCAAATCACATTTAGTCTGAAAGACAATTCAATACTTTGCTGTGAATAAATGAATTAAATTGTAACACCTTATAATAATACTGTGGTTGTCATGTAGTGGCAAAATTAACTGCCTCACATCCAGTTTACAAAGACGCTGTAAGTTTTGGATATAGGCTACGATGAGTAGGGGAGACCGGGGACAGTTGCAACAGGGGATGGTTGCAACATGTCATTTTTCTCCAACCAGAAACAAGCTAGAGTAATGACACTCACACTGCACATGCTTAATTGGATGCCCCCCCCCCCCCCCCTGCAGAGAAAAATCAAGGAGATTCCAGGCTTCTCCAGGATTTATTGAAGAAAAACTGTTTTTAGAGTATTAAAGTATTTTTTTTTTCTTGAGCTTTGTTTTTGTTAAACTGTTGTCACTGTTTTTGTGATTCAGCTCAAACTTACGGTTTAAATTAGTGATATGTTAACTTTAAGCTAGTACGATTAGCGTGTATCAGGGTCAATTGTTTAGCTAGCACATGTGGTTTTATCATGGCTGACAGGAACGGGGACAGTTGCAACAGTCCCGTACAATGCATAAAAACAGACCACATAGTAGTATTTTTAACTTTTTTTCACAAGTTGTATATATATATATATATATATATATATATATATAATATAAAATGTAGTTTAAAAAAATGTTTTACATGACAATAATCTAAATAAAATTTAATTGCCTTACAAATTGTTCCATTCTTCCTATGTCACTAAAAGCCTACTGTATTTTATATCAATTTGAATATTTGACATCTGCACATAAGGCCTACTCATCTAGATAAATCTATAAATGCCATCTAATCAAAGTTGATGAATAAATAACACTTTAATATTATTATAACTTACTTTTTTGATAATAATCATTTTGCTAACACTGACATATATTGTAATATATTGTATTTGTAACATGTTGCAACTGTCCCCGGTTGCAACATCTGACTCCTTACATTCAAATGCAAATTGTGAAAAATGTATATTCTGTAATTATCTTGAAATGGTTTAGACTATTAACATACAGATGTAAGTTTATTCTATAAATAATTGGTTTGTCTAATCCAAACCGTCTCTGAGTAACAGAGCCAAATGCGAAAAGTGTTGCAACTGTCCCCGGTCTCCCCTAGGTCTAGTATAGGCTATTTCAGATGTATTTAAAATACGTATTTGAAATACAAAATGCTATTTTGTATTTTAATTTTTGGGGGAAAAAATCTAATGTAATTTGTATTTAAAAACATTTAAGATGAGTATTTTTGTATTTTCAAAATACATAAAATACTTTTTGCCAGTCAACCTCACTGATTCCTTGCATCAACTAGTTCAGACACTCCTCCCAACCCCAACATTCATTCATGTGAAATAAGGTGAGGATGTCACTTCTACTTGTTGAAGTTCTACTTGTTCATCAATTGTACTTGCTGATTAAAGTAAATAGTGCATTATTCAGATTTGCCTCCAGCAAAGAATAAAAGGGCACAGACAAGTGGGAAAATAGCGTTAGCTAATCAGTCTTCATCGGTTGTTGATTTTTATCAACTAGCTTGTCAAATGTGTTTAAAGCATTACTGCATGTTAGGGCTGGGTGATATGACACTCAGGGTTCTCAAGTCTCACGCATGGCCGTGAGACACACGCAATTCAACCAGTTCACACCTATGGTTCACACGCTCACACGCCACACCGTGTATTTCTCACGCTGAAAAGGCAATGCCAACCAAGTTGTCCTGCAAGCTTTATATATAACGTTTTATACGAGGCGTAGGCACACAAAGTGAAGTTTCCTGTCGCTAGCACGTATCTCGGCCAGATTGCTTTCGTTACTAGGCAACACAGATGCGCGAACACACGGAAGTTGACGGAACATTCTCGGCCACCGTACGTTCGTTACTAGGTAACCAAGAACATCGCGCGAACACACGTCGTGATGGGGAATGTAAGTTGAAAGAAAGCTCGTCTGACATTTTTAGGCTAGAACATTTAATATACAGCCCATCGTATACATTATTATTGATGCAGTCAAAAACTCTACAACTACTTTGCAACCAGGCCAGAAGCTTTGGCTCAGTTTGGCTAGCTTACGTTATCTGAAACTAAGAGAAATGTTAGTGGGTATGGGAAGGGATGAAGATGTATTTCTTCATTTTATTTTAAATTATATATTATACTGTATTCATAGTCTTTCTAGTTACATTAAGGCTACATGTATTAAAGCAGAGTGCTCTGGGTAATATTTTATATCTTGTCAAAACATACATTAATCGTTGTCCCTCCACACAATAAATCATTATACCATTTCGACTAGACACATTCAAAATACAAAAAGATTTGTTTTTCCAAACTGTTTGGAGTAATTTGTTATATTTTTGTAATTTTTGTATATTTGTAATTTTGAAAAATATATTATTAAAGAGTATATTTGATGTGATGAATTGCTCTGTCATTTATCAGATTTACCAATTGTTATAATTTCAATGTGTGCTGGTTAATTATGAACAATGGGTAAAATTGGGGGCGGGGCTCCACTAGGGCTCCTCCCCTAACCGCATGTGATCTCACTCCACTGCTTTTGATAAAACTTGAGAACCCACATTACATATCATAGCGATGATATAAAGTGTGAATCAATGGAAATTTTTCTAAATCGTTTAGCCTACATAGATGGGCCTATTTGTATGGTATAAGCAAATGTATCCGTGCAGATTTTAGTGGGCAGGAATTATTGGAACGTTGGAGTGGAAAAAGAAGCACTGATGAATGTACACCACAAAAATCTTCAGCTTTTGAATTCATGAATTTTTTAATAGTGTTCACAAGTAATAGACTACATTGTAACTGGTCAGAAATAAGTAGTTTCTTCATTCACTGTGACCTGTACCTGCACTGGATGGCCATTTTCACATGTATTCTGTGTATTTTCAAAATACAAAATACTGTATTTGTATTTAAATACATTTTTCCACACAGTATTTTGTATTTGTATTTAAATATATTTTTCCACACAGTATTTTGTATTTAAATACATTTCCATCATGTATTTATGCCCATCTCTGGACACTATGTCGCCCACTGCTGCCCTCTAGTGGATTCACAATGCATTGTTTGTTTCAAAGCAATAAAGACATGTCTTCAGGGAAATGCGAGTTACCAAAAGCAGAAGGCAGTAGTCAGAGAACAAAAAACCCTCTTCTCTAATGATAATAAAAAACTTTTAAATGGACATATAATGGACTGTTGTCATAACTTAGTTTAAAACATCCATAGTCAAACGACTGCAAACACTCTTTTAATCTACTAGATTACTAAATTAGCATAGGCTACTCTGAAAACTAAGGTCCAAATGAAATAAGTCGTAGCTATTATGACTTATTTCATTATGACCTTAGTTTTCAGAGTATGCTAATTTAGTAAACTAGTTTAATAAAACCCAGAGATCAGTTTTAAAAAAGTGATCTGAATGCACTTGAGGTTTTCTCTGGAAAATCAAACGTTAACGTTGAGATTTTAAATAATTAGTCTGAATTCAGAGAGCATATCCTACCTAAAATTTGCACCATTTTGCTAAACCATGAACAATGCTTGTCCTGAGACTTAAGAATATATTTTAGCCGACAACATTACAAGAAAATCAACAGTAATTCATGATAATACATAATATATTATTATTTTGAAGAAAACAAAGACTTCAATATCAATAAACTTTTAATAAATAGTTTCTCATTAGTTCCTAATATTTACAGCCGGTTCACCATTCACATATACTGTTTCTATTCTTTTAGAGCATATTTTAGGCACAAATTAATTGGCTTTTTTTCTGAGGCAAACACCAGGTTTCTTTGCAAGTTAGTGGCTAATGGAAAGGAGTTAATATGAAGGTACAGGAAAAAAGGTGAGAATAATATGACAAAGAATACCATTCAAGTTTGGTCATACAGCTCAATGCAAAATGATGGAAAACTCCTTTAAATAACATTTACATGGTTTTCAATGCTGTAAGAGAACATAAATGGTCCAAAAGGTAGCTAAAAACAAGTTACAATGACTAAGCCTGTGGAACATACGTGGATTTGTCTTGAAAACATTTTTTTTATAGTAACATAAAAATAAGAAACAATACAAATACCAGAAAATGAAACACAAATTAATAAAAATGCACAAAGACAGAAATAAATTCATAGGTATGGCACCTAAAACCAAACAAACAAAACCCAGATATCAATTTAAAAAAAGTGATCTGAATGCACTTGAGGTTTTCTCTGGAAAATCAAGCGTTAATGTTGAGATCTGATAAAAGTATTCAGAGTATTCACCAGAAAGAAAGAAAAAAGCACCGCAAATGGAAATCTGCCACAAAATTGGGGGTCTAAAATTACAATGGTGTGCCCAAAAAAGCTTAGCTCTGATAGAAACACCACGTTAATAGTATAGTATTATACCACAGAACTTTGTAACCTTGTACACCCTACAGTAGCAGCATGTGTGATATTAGATTCACTGGATCTAGCGATGCTCATCCAATCACATTTAAGCTATTCCACCCACATCAGTGCTTGCGATAATATGAAACCTAGGTATGCGGTCAGTAAGCTTGTAACCCTGCTAGCCTGTTGTAACATGGCAGTGCTGACGTTCACAGGGAGTTCTGGTGGTGAAGCAGACGATAAACGAAAATCAAATATGCGCAAGCTCCGACAGGAGCGATAAGTTTGACCCTTCTCAGAGCGTAGTCTTCATGTGGGTTTGGTAATTGTGATGAAAAGTCACTTAAAGGCAACTTTTACTCCCTCTGCAGGAATTCTGACACACCTCTTGTGAGGAAGGGAGAGGAAGTACAAACTATTTCATCTGATGTACAAGAAAAGAAAGTATAGTTTGAAGGAGCATGATGCAACAGCAATGACTGTGTGAAATGACACTGATGACCTTCTTTCTGACATTTCTTGGTTACATTTCCTTGAGGGTTCGGAAAGACAACACACTCTTCCCTACACTCTTTTAATCTGTTAAGTACAAAACCAAGAAGAACCAGTAGAAAGCAGCACATCAAAAGTTAGCCTGTAACGTCACGATAGACACGTTCCCTATTGTTACGGTTACCAGGTCTTTGGACAAGGAACATATATACAATTGAAACTCTGAAAGAGAGAAAAAACACACAAAAAATATGTAACAGTAAAAATTAGGAAAACCTTCACCAAGTCCATATCAGCACACAACTGTCTGCTTGCATTTCCCTCAAGCCAAAATGTCCTTTTCTCCACTTCCTGTTCCTCAAGGCCAAGGTCAGCTCCCAGTTGGCCCAGTTACGCACTTGTAATATGTGCGCCAGTTCCCACAGCTCATTCTACCTCCGAGCTGCAGGGGAACAAGAGAGGGCGGTGATGTCATCTTCTGTAAAAAGGTGCACTGCACATGTGCGCCTGGGCAGGTTGGGGTGGTGATTGTGAGGGGGTTTGGGGTCCGTGCCCGCCCCCCTCATCAGTGGGGTTATACGCTGCTGTCCTCCAGTAGAGGCTCCTTGCCCTCGCAGGGTCCGCCCTGCGAGCTGTGTAAGTGGCTCTGCGCGCCATTGTTGTGCTTCTTGTAGCTGCTGGGCCGCATGTTGGGGCCATTGTGCTCTGGGATGAAGAGAGCAACCAGAATGGACAGCAAAACCGAGCATGCTCCGAACAGGAAAGGAGGGCCTGGGATGATGGCACTCTGAAAGGGCATGATATACAGAGATTTGTGGGTCCATGTATGTTATGTAATAGAGAGAGATTTCTTATTACCACTCACCTCATCTGTGGGGTTGGCCATGTTGGGTTTGGCACCCTTCTCTGGGCTCTCTGCGGGGTCCATTTCACTAAGCTCCACATGAAACAGGTAAAAGACAAAACCGTAGAGCGCAGGACCCAGACCGTTACATAGTCCTCGAATCCCTGTGATCATCCCCTGCACCACACCTGACAGAGACAAATAGACATACTGAATGACACTGTATTTTCCCAATCACAAGTTGAAAACAAAAACGAACAGGTTACTATATTATATTGTAATAATACACTACCATTCAAAAGATTGTTTAAAAAAAAAGAGAATTAATACTTTTATTAAGCAAGGACACATTAAAATGATCAAAACTGACATTAAAAAAAAAAAAAAAAAAAAAAAAAAAAAAAATGCATCACTGTTCCCACAAACCTATTATGCAGCACAACTGTTTTCAAAATTGACAATAATGATGCTGAAAATTCAGCTTTGCCATCACAGGAATAAGTTACACTTTATACTAAAATAGAAAACATATATATTAAAATAAACATAATTTCACAATATTACTGTTTTTACTGTAGTTGTAATCAAATAAATGCAGTCTTGTTGAGCATCAGAGACTTCTTTATTAAATATTAAATAAATCTTACCGACCCCAAACATTTGAGCAGTTGTTTATCTATTTCAAATATTATTTTTAGTAGTGTATTATTTTACATTTATTTAGACAAAATAATATGTAATATAATATAACAATTTAACATACCATATCATATCGGCCATAACATGAAAATAATTAATGAGCTTATTAGTATCGACCAAAATTAGTTTAATCCCCTGAATCAAAAATTTAATAAGGTCAGACAGCCACTATCGGGTTAAAAGTAAATTGAAGGGGTTTGTTCAGCACAGGCCAATTATATATTATCCTGGTTTTTACACGCTACCAAATACATAAATAGGCATGAAAAATCAACCAGTTAATATGATTTTTTTTATATGGAAGAAGAGACTAAATACAAACAGAAACATGAAACCCATCAGAATTAAATATTCCATGTAATAAAAATAAACAGTGACTTAATTATTCTGTGGCTAAAATAAATGTTCCAGCCAGAGGACTCTGTGTATGGCTGCACGTGTCTCACCTTGTTGGTCAGGGTCTGCGTTGCGGGACACTATGGCACTGATCGCAGGGAAGGTGATGCTGGACATGGCAGCAACAGCTCCAGCGGCCCACATCATCCTTAAGGGAAAAATAAACCATCAGACTCTCAATCGGTTTCAGTTCATGTGCATGTGTAACTAGTTTTAGGAACATGCACTGATCCAAAACACACACATGCAGAGGTCATATTTGTTTGAGTTCTAGCCAAAAAACTACAAGATAACTTGATGACTTGTAATGGCATGATAAATGTCACATAAGCAGGACATGCCATCTTGACTGAAATCCATTTTCTTCATCCATTTATCAACAACAACAAAAAAATGTTTCACAACAGTAACTAGCTGTGAAATATCTTGGTAAAGTAATTTAAATATAGCTTATGAAACACTATAATTGATTTCAAGTAAAAAGTCAAGTTACAAACTGTGACTTGAAATGTACCATGTATAACTAAGAGTTTGCTGCCCTCTAGTGGGTTACTCTCTAGATGATCAACTCACCAGGGCTGGGAGCCAAAGCCATACCAGGCCAGCTGTAGGATCTGAAAGCCAAGGCCTAACAAGATAGTGTTCTTATTCCCTATGGAACGCATCAGGATTCCCAGGACAACCGTCTGCACAGAGACATAAATCATTACTTCGCAAATTTTCACTGGCTTCCCTTTACAATCTAGCACCCTAATGTAGGGGTGGTGACTTAACAGTAGACATGATTAACCGGTAGAAATTTGTCAACCGATAGAGATTTTGGACTATCGCCTCTATTGCGGTTATGCTCACATGACGTGGCTGTGCTGCGTGGTGACGAAAGCTTTTAGCTTCCATGCATTAAGCACTGCGGTTAAAAAAAAAAAAAAAGTGACTTTAAACTGTTGAAAGGCAATAAGCAGCAAAAGGAAACTTATTTTGCTACAGGTCCTTTTTAAAAAATTAGCATATTGTGATAAAGTTCATTATTTTCCATAATGTAATGATAAAAATTAAACTTTTATATGTTTTAGATTCATTGCACACCAACTGAAATATTTCAGGTGTTTTATTGTTTTAATACTGATGATTTTGGCATACAGCTCATGAAAACCCAAAATTCCTGTCTCAAAAAATGTGCATATCATGAAAAGGTTCTCTAAATGAGCTATTAACCTAATCATCTGAATCAATAATTAACTCTAAACACCCGCAAAAGATTCCTGAGGCTTTTAAAAACTCTCAGCCTGTTTCATTACTCAAAACCGCAATCATGGGTAAGACTGCCGACCTGACTGCTGTCCAGAAGGCCATCATTGACACCCTCAAGCAAGAGGGTAAGACACAGAAAGAAATTTCTGAACAAATAGGCTGTTCCCAGAGTGCTGTATCAAGGCACCTCAGTGGGAAGTCTGTGGGAAGGAAAAAGTGTGGCAAAAAACGCTGCACAACGAGAAGAGGTGACCGGACCCTGAGGAAGATTGTGGAGAAGGACCGATTCCAGACCTTGGGGGACCTGCAGAAGCAGTGGACTGAGTCTGGAGTAGAAACATCCAGAGCCACCGTGCACAGGCGTGTGCAGGAAATGGGCTACAGGTGCCGCATTCCCCAGGTCAAGCCACTTTTGAACGCAGAAACAGCGGCAGAAGCGCCTGACCTGGGCTACAGAGAAGCAGCACTGGACTGTTGCTCAGTGGTTGCATGTCATTCGGAAATCAAGGTGCCAGAGTCTGGAGGAAGACTGGGGAGAAGGAAATGCCCAAATGCCTGAAGTCCAGTGTCAAATACCCACAGTCAGTGATGGCCTGGGGTGCCATGTCAGCTGCTGGTGTTGGTCCACTGTGTTTTATCAAGGGCAGGGTCAATGCAGCTAGCTATCAGGAGATTTTGGAGCATTTCATGCTTACACCTGCTGAAAAGCTTTATGGAGATGAAGATTTTATTTTTCAGCACGACCTGGCACCTGCTCACAGTGCCAAAACCACTGGTAAATGGTTTACTGACCATGGTATTACTGTGCTCAATTGGCCTGCCAACTCTCCTGACCTGAACCCCATAGAGAATCTGTGGGATATTGTGAAGAGAAAGTTGAGAGACGCAAGACCCAACACTCTGGATGAGCTTAAGGCCGCTATCGAAGCATCCTGGGCCTCCAGAACACCTCCGCAGTGCCACAGGCTGATTGCTTCCATGCCACGCCGCATTGAAGCAGTCATTTCTGCAAAAGGTTTCCCGACCAAGTATTGAGTGCTTAACTGAACAGAATTATTTGAAGGTTGACTTTTTTTTGTATTAAAAACATTTTATTGGTCGGATGAAATATGCTAATTTTTTGAGACAGGAATTTTGGGTTTTCATGAGCTGTATGCCAAAATCATCAGTATTAAAACAATAAAAGACCTGAAATATTTCAGTTGGTGTGCAATGAATCTAAAATATATGAAAGTTTAATTTTTATCATTACATTATGGAAAATAATGAACTATTACAATATGCTAATTTTTTGAGAAGGACCTGTATATGTGCATGCTGTCTGAGCGATGCACGCACATGAAGACACTGCTTATCATGCGCGTGAGAATACTTGTGTCAAAATGCCAGTTTTTGCAAGTATCCTCGTAAACATTAATTAATTTAATTTAAATTAATTTACATTCATTTATGTCTTAAGTGAACGTAAACAGTTAAGGAAAAACGCATGTGTAACAGTATATTGGAGCCGTACATTCGGTCTTAAAGTGACGGCTGCCGTCTGTGTCAATGTTAATCAAACAACAAAAGAAAATCTCTCAAAGCTCTTGTGATCAACATTTGATTACTTTATACAATTTATGTAGACAAGTATTTTTTTGTGATCTTGAAATTGGTGACAAGAATTAATTTCAATGGTCTCAAATTTTGATGATATAAAAACCTTATGTAAACCAAAAACAACTTTTTATGCGATGTATATTTTGTAATATTTTTGAGTAATTTTACTCAATGATTTGGATTGTGGTCGTATCGCACACCCCTAGCCTGATGCACTTGCACAGTGAGCCGATTAGTATGAATGAACACACGCTGTGCTGCTCAGAGTCAGGAGGTACAAACTCACAATGGAAGGGGTGGAAAAAAATCCTGGAAACCAACCTGAGCCAAGATGGACAGGATTCCCACCACAGCAATAAAGGCAGCAACTGTTTCTGATGTAAATCCAATGACCTGGGAATTAAAAATTGGCAGTTTAAGAACATATTTCGATTAAGATTTTAATAATTCAATTCCAGAGCATTTTTAGTTAGCGGCTGACAACCCAGTGAATCTAATCGCCTGAAACAGCGTTATTTCAGTATTATTTAGATTCTATTATAGTTATTAATAATTTGAAATAGCTTTCATTCTTATATTTTTACCCAAATTTTTTATTTTAGCTTAATTTTTAATTCATTTTAATTTAGTTGTGCTTTTGGTTTTATTTTATTAAGTTAGTAATTTTAGTACTTCAACTAAAACATTTCAGTTAGTTGAAAATTTTGCATTTCTGTTTTTGTTTACATTTTACATCTAATATTTACATTTTATTTAATCTTTATTTCAATTAACAAAAATGTTTTTTAATAATATTAGTTACGATAACAACCGTGGTGTGAAATAACCTTTTGATTTTATTCATATAAACCCCATTAAGATCAACAGCATACAGTGTCGTTCATGCTGTTTCCTTATTTAGACCTGCTTAATTTCCAGTAATTGTCAACCTGACAGTAGAAGAAAAGAAAGTGTTACAATGATGTTTCTAAGCATTGTGTACATGCATCCAAAAAAAAAAAAAAAAAAAAAAAAATCTGTTTTGAAATATGGGAAAAATGCCTTCCGCAAAACAGATTCCCTTTAACTACTGCAGAAGCTGAGTGAGTTAAACATCACATGACTATCTCAAGTTATTTCAAACTGTTTACAGGGAGGGTGTGAGGTATATCACTTTTTGGATATTTGCTTAAAGCAACAACAAGGTTTGAGTGTTTGCATAATTGCCAAAGCATATTCATGCAGTAGTAGCAACCTCAGAGATCCACCATGCCACTAAATAAAAAGTTTAAAGAGTTATAAAGAGTATCATAAATAAAGAGTTTCAGTTGTGTGTCATCAATATAAAAGGTATGCACTGTACCTGTCTGAGATACAGGAAGAAACTGGAATACTGTCCAGCCTCAGGCAGGTAGGACAGGAAGACTGTGATGCAGATCAGGAGAACCGTGGAGTCCTGGCCCACCTTACGCAAGGACTGTGAACAAAAGAGTCAGAGAGAGCATGAGAAAGAGGGAGGAAGACACAGAGAGAATGAGTGGGCAGGAGCACAGCAGCATGATTCATTTAATAAGTGACAGACGACATCTTCGCCATTCTTCACCAAATGCCTTCTCATGGTTTTTTTTCTCCCCAAAATGGAATTCACAATGGTACTGATTTGAGGCAACAAGGAAAACAGAGTAGGAACATGCAAATGACATTTTCGAAACACATTTTAGATTGGAAAATATAAAATATATACTATAATCGTAACAATAATAATAAAGTAATATAAATGTAACATACATATACACACACAATATCATTTAAACGTTTGTGGTCATTTTTTTTATACTGTTTTTAAAATAAGTCTTATGCTCACCAAGGCTCCATTTATTGGATCAAAAAGACAGTAAAACAGTATTGCGAAATTACAATTTTCTATTTTTAATATATTTTAAACCATTTTATTCCTGTGATGGTAAAGCTGAAACAATACTCCAGTCTTTAGTGTCACATGATCCTTCAAAATTCATTTTAATATGATGAGTTGGTGCTCAAGAGACATTTTTCATTATCATCAGAGTTAAAAACAGTGATACTGCTTAATATTTTTGTGGAAACCATGATCATTTTTTTTTAGGATTCTTTGAGGAAAAAAAAAGTTAAAAAGAACAGCCTTTATTTGAAATAGAAATCTTTCATAACATTAGAAATTACTTTGTCACTTTTGATACATTTAATTCATAGTTGTTGAAAAGTTAAAAAAAATATATATATTACTGACCACAAACTTTTGAATGGCAGAGTATATGTATTAAATAATTTATTAAAGCAACACGACCAAAAATGAAACAACTAAAATTAAAACTAATTGATTAGTCAGTTATCTGAACAATTATCTCAACCCTAAAACTAGACCACCAATCAGGTACCAACAACCTTATCATGTGAGGGTCATTGCATCCCCATGACTGTACTTGCATAGACATCAGTGACTCACTGCAAAGGGGTCTGCCTGCTCCCAGGAGATGGGGGCTCCCCAGGAGGCCGGTCTCATCTTCTCAGGCAGGGACTCAGGAACCGCTACCAGGATAAAACAGATGTCTAGCAGTGCAATGGCCGTGGCAAGGATCACCACCAATGTATCTCCATACGTCACTGACAGGTACGCACCGATCGCTGGGCTTGTCACCAGACTGGCTGCAAAAGTGGCCGAAACCTGTGGGAAAAATAAAAATAAAATCAGCTGAGTTGATCACAAGGAAAATGTTGCATTGATGCAATTAACACCTTAATTTCATTGCAGGGTCAAAAAGGAAACCACAGACAGCTGTCAAAATAACAGGAAACCAATATCCGGCGTTGCTCTAGCACATACAGTTGCTGTGAAGTTGGTTACAAAAAAAAATCATGAGTCATGAGTGCTCACCAGGCCATATGCTGTGCTCCTTTCATGCTCCTGGGTGATATCAGCCACATATGCAAAGATCACGGAGAAAGTGACCGCAAACACACCAGACATGGAGATCACCGCAAAATACCACCTGTAGGATCAGACAAAGAGAATGAGAAGAATACCAGAAAGAAAATCTGATTAAGTCTAAAAGAAAAAATTAAGACAGTTTGAAATGTTTAAAATAAAAAAAATAAAAATTAGGATGACAAATCATATTGTCTGTCAATCAATCAATCAATCAATGACTGTGACACTGTCACAAGCTAACAACAGTGCTCTTGTAAACGAAAACAGAAAATATTAAAAATCATTTCCATTAATTTAAATAAACCTGAAATAAAATATAAATATTAGATGAAAAGCTAAAATGAAATACTTTCTTAAATAATTAGAAAAAAAAAATAGAAAAAAAATGACAGGCACATAGCAAAATTACTAAAACAAACTAAAATTACAATGAAACCTGAAATAATAAACAGTACAAAAGTATATAAATAATACTAAAATAACACTCACAAAGGAATATGCAGGCTATATTTTTAACCCAAAATCTAAAGAAAAAATAAACTAAATATTGCATAAAAATAGTCAATTAAAAAGCAGATCATGCCTGGAAACAAAAAAGGGCAAAACGTACATGACATACAATTTTACTTATCAAAATGGTCCAAAAAATTCTAAAATAAAAATAAATTTGTATATATACAGTATGTATATATATATATATATTAGTGCTGTCAAACGATTAAAATATTTAATCACGATTAATCGCATTAATGTCATAGTTAACTCGCGATTAATCGCAATTAATCGCACATTTTTATCTATTCTAAATGTCTCTTGATTTCTTTTTGTCCCATTATTTTTTCTCATTTTAATGCTCTTATCAACATGGAAAAGTGGATCGGCTTGCTTTGTGCAAATGTTTTTTTATTGAAAACAACATTGGCATACTGTGTTCAATTTCACACTAACATTGTCACTTGGAGCAAATAATCTCTCACACAATGTAACACTGTCCATCAATAAAAGGGTGAAAGAAATACTGACGAGGTCCTGATATTGACGAGGGGGCGGAGAATTCGCATCATCAGCTGTGTGTGTGTGTGTGTGTGTGTGCTTGGCCATCATCAAGTGGTATTTCAGACTGGACGTGCTGCGATGTTGATAGCTCAGTTCACAACGACAAAACACACTTTGGTCTCGTCAATGGAACCATTTTGCAACTTTTTAAAAGTAAACTTTCCATTCAGAATCTTATTGGCATCCATTTCGGCGTCTCGCGCTCGTCATCCACTCAAAACGTAATGCTAACCTACTATTTGGCCGGCTCGCAAACCCAAACAAGTGTGTGCGGCGTGCCTGTTGTTTTGTTTCCGGTCTAGCTAGATCCGCTTGCGCTTTCAAAACGTCCTCGCGCGGCGCAAGCCATTGAAATGAATGGGTTTCATAGCGCAGCGCCGCGCATGCCGCGTCCTGTTGCAAAAGCATGTGAAAAAACTACAAAGTTTGCTAGGCCAAAAAAAACGTTAATCGCGCGATAAAACAATTGACGCTGTTAAAATGGCTTTGCGTTAACGCCGATAATAACGCATTTAACTGACAGCCCTAATATATATATACATACATGCATATTTATACATATCACACACACACACACACACACACACACACACACACACACACACACACACACACACACACACACACACACACACACACACACACACACACACACACACACACAGACACACAGACACACAGACACACAGACACACAGACACACAGACACAGACACAGACACACACACACACACACACAATATATTGTTTGTCTTAGTAGGCATCTGCTTCATGCAAGAGGCTTACCATGGGCTGATCTTCATGAGAGGGATGGGAGCACAGGTGAAGAACACAGTGAGCAGCAGGAAGGACTTCCGGCCCCACACATCTGACAGAGCACCGATTAATGGAGCACTCAGGAAAGACAGCAGGCCCTGAGTGAATACAAAAGCACATTACTTACTTAAATGGCAGATTTAATCTGAAAGTTTCAAAAAACAACTGCAACCAGAGCCTGACCGGATCTGACAAACTATTTGGATCTTAAAATTTCACAGTAACAGATTGTTGGATTGGATTGCAGAATCTTGTTTATCGGTGAGGTTGAAAATGGAAAATTCTGTACCCACTTCACCACATTCAAGGGCATCACTGTATGACCAGGGTTTATCATAAATAAACATGGCAATGTAAGAGTAGCTAGCTCTAATCATGACTCTTATCCCTTGTCACATCAGAAAAGGAGAAGTAGAAAAGCATGAGTAAACGTGAATGGCTGAAATCAATGTCCTACCTTGACACCATGAATAAGTCCATTCATCAGGAATGTGTGCTGGGGGAATGTCTGATGTAACACCTGAAACAAAAAAACAGATTGACCATAAAATGTCTGCTGTAAATATATACAGATAATCTGTTGGGTACAGAATAACTAGGTTAAAGATTCACTAGATTTACTCCATGGCAGAGCTCATCAAAGAAGTACTTCTACTGGCCGACACTTGGCAATAAGGATTGGGTGATATGTCAAATATATTTGCAGTGATTTCACCACAAGTAAGAAACATCAAAAGAACATCACAATTTTTTTAATGCACTTTTAGACCAATTTCATGATTCTTCAATCTCTTGAGAGTATAAGACACAGAGATGCGTTAATAGTCTCCTATTTAAACTTCAGATTTCAATTAATAAAAATAAAAAAAACATTACCTCCGATGCAAAAGCCTCTAAAAGCCACCTCTGTCAAAAATGAGATAATAATATTGATAGAATATTTTATAGAGAATAAAACTCTCCGCACATAGTATACGCTCGTCAAATATTTTCACTAAATCCCAGTCTCAGCCCATTCAGAAATGCCGGTACTTGGGTAGAAACCTATACGTAGGAGCCTGATAAAAATGTTCATATTAAACAAAAAATTTAGACGGACTTAGAGGCTTTTGCATCTGAAGTCTTCATAATCCATAATACAATCCATTCCCACATAAACTAGTGTCATTTATTTTTGCTGCTGTACTTTTACAAAATATAAAGGTTACAAAATAACCACCACGGGTACAAACCATGTTGTTTTGAATGTGGGAAGAACTGACCAACCCATATCTAGGCAAGTACAAGGCAAGGCTGTATGCAAACACAAATGTTACTTGAACATTTTGAGATTTGATCTGCTTTCTATTTAAGGCTGAGCATAAGATCAGTCATTGCCGTTGAAGGCAGGTGCATACCTCTAACTGGAGCAACGATTCCCACGGCTTGATTCATCATTAAACACACTGTATCCAAGTGTCAATGTTTTACAAACGTGTACAAAAGAGATCTGTTCTCTTATGACTGGGAAACCGACATTCAGAAATGGGAATTTGTGTTTCTCCACTTTCACTTTATTTTTCATTTATTTAAGAAATACTCCTCTAATCCCTAAATGCAGGCTATACCCCACTCTAAACATTAGAATGAATGCTGTGAACAGACTGTTCCTACGCTCTGTTGAGAGATGAAAACAAAGCATGTGAACACATTTCACCTGCTGAGTTCATTTGAACACTCAGCTGAGCACTGAGATTTTAGGATGCACTGAAGCTGAGCTCGATTGCACTGTCTGAAAGAGCAAAACTGTGCCACTAACTGAGACGATAAGTCTTGTCAGTGCAGCGTTCATCCGGAAGGGTTTGTTAGGCTCATTAGTGCTTCAGTATCAGCGACTACTAATCAAATAAAAGCCCAGAGCAAAGAGCACTGAGGCGACTCTCTGGCTCAACAGCACCAACTAAATGCAAATCCTCCTCCCACATTGGAAATAAGGAAAATGAATAAGCAATTTATCCGGGACCATTTAAATTCCAGCCACTACCAAAAGTCAATAATATAGCCTCAAAAACTGACCACTAGATAAAATACTTATTTTACAATATTTCCATTACAAACAATAAGAATAATAAGAATTTGAGTGAAAATGACCACATTTTATTAAATGTTTTTAATTACATTTAATTACATTAATCACAAAATGTTGTATTTCAAAATCCTAAAATATTATTTCCAAGTTTAAATAAAGATTTCAATTTGGTCTTTAATATGCTATGGCCGATAATCGATATCATGGCTCATTCAATAAATCTAGGCCTATATTGGGTCACACTTTAGATTAGGGTCCAGTTCTCACTATTAACCAGCTAACTACAACTTTTGCCTCAAACTCCTAATTACTGCTGATCAATAGTAAGGCAGGCTAGTTGTGAAGTTTAGGTACTGGGTAGGATTAAGGGATGTAGAATATGGTCATGCAGAATACGGCATTAATGTGTGTTTTATTATAATTACTAATAAACAGCCAATATCCTAATATGCATGCGTATAAGCAACTAGTGAGAATTGGACCCTAAACTAAAGTGTTATCATATATTGTGTTGACACTGATCAACAGTGTGAAATCAGATATCAAAGAATTACAATGTAAAATAAAAATGATGCATAACTGTTTATTACTTTTGTAATATGCCATAGAAGTTATGGATAACATTTAAACCAATGAAAAAAAAGTTAGTTTAGTCAATATTTTAGGTAATTCTTCTTCTTTCATTGATCAATAAGAGTAGTGTTGTGTTCACAGCTCTGTTTTCTGTTTGACTATTTTCAATTTTACAATGTTTAAATTCATTCTGCTGAACAAACAGATGCCAATGCCAATATTTGCAGATACCGATATGGTCACAGATATATTGTACAGTACATCCCTAAAAACAAATTAAACAAAGCTGGAAATATCTGATACCTGAATTTAAAAGGAGTTAGACTGAAAGTAGCTTTGGTAAGCATAAGAGACTTCTTTCATAAACAACAACAACAAAAAATCTTAGACCGCAAACTTTTGAACAGATGTGTATATATGACCAAATATACATATAAATAAATAAATAAACATATTCATATGTACTGAGCTTGGCCTGAGTGGACCACATTTCACTCTAATGGGCTTTTGACCAGTAGAAAGAGTTAAACCCAAAACTGCTTTCAACTCAAAACATGCATTATTCATCAAAAGGAAACAGCAATTCCAATTTGCATGCAGCGTAAATTTAAGGAAAGATTAGTTACAGTGAGAGCCATGGATCATGTGACTGTGACTGTTCTGGATACAGTGCTAACAACAGTATCATGCTGGTCGGCATAAAAACAACTGGCACTAAGTTACAAAGTAAATCACAGGTGCGGCTTCATTTATAACCATTGTGGCCTGACAAACCCTCCAGTTAGCCTTTAGAATAAAAAGGTCATTTTTAGCCTGACACTGTTTGATGCCGTTTTAATATCGCTTGGTCAATTATACTCAGCCAACACAATGCATCCCTCATCAACTAAAAGTGCATCATTCTGCCCTCTTCATTTGATCAGGATTAATTTATTCATAAATTTGTAGGAGGCTTCTCGGATCTGGGAAATGTCACTCCTTGTTATGGATACAAAAGGAAGGGACAATGAATGCAAACATTCATGGCTCGTAATTTGCTCTGATCTGAAACTGTGAATGAGGGCGATGAAGCAAAAGTGGTTTACCGTAAGCATGGGAGTGGTGAGCAGTCCCCAGGCGAAGAACTCCAGGAAGATAACCACAACTGCATGGTAGACACTGGGCTCTCCAAACCCCTGTGGCTAAACAAGGAGGAGTTAGAGTTACTACAAACAAACAAAATACAGGAAGTAACGTAGAAGAACATGAATAAAGAAGCAATAAGGAGAAAGATTGGACAATAAGAGAAAACATGATACACATTATAGACCATAAGAAAAAGAAAAAAGCACTTTTTTTTTTTACATAACATATGCTTTATTACCATTAAATTAACAACATCGTAGTGTGCAATAACAGGGTCCAAAGGCATACAATGACAGACTTATTATCTCACATTTATTTGCTCTTTATCTGATGTACTGCAAAAGCTTTCACATTAACAAATATTAGATGGATGCCTGGCCCTAATACATCCCCTAAACGGCCAAAACTCTCTCGCCAAATCCTTATTGAAATTGTACATGTTGAAAATCGGAAGTCATTTAAAGGTCCGCAAGAACAGTAAATAAGTTCCACAGCCTGCAGATTAAACACAATGCTATGGATCATTAGAAAGGGGGGAGAGAAAGAGTCGTGGCCTGTGCCCAAGCAGTTAACAGTGCAAACAAAGCCTGAAAGGACTACGCAGGTTAATAGACATTTAACACAATTAACATGTCAACATACACATCTCGCTTTGTACAGTCTGTAATGTATTCATAAAAGCTCTTGTTAAATTAGAGACGAAAAAGATATAAATAGAGATATTGAGGAGCTGCTGTTGATTCATAAAGCTATAGTGTTCAAACTTTTTCAGTCGATTTCCAGGAGTCCCAAGCTTATCACTTGTACAACAAGTCAATGATTAGAAACCTCTGGTAATGTAAAACCTGTTTATGGCACAGTGTAAAACCCTCTTACATTGCATGAAAACACGACGCGTTTTTAAATTACAGAGGACGGGTCAAAGTAAAAATATTTACTTTCAGAGCAAGCATATAATTTAGCCTGGTATAAATGGACCATTCATTTGCACCTAAATATTAGTCCAGAGTTTCCCAAACATGAGTTGATTAAATGCTAATCATTAATTAAACGTAACATTAAAATAAACAAATAAGGCTGCATAATTACTTACTAAATAGTGATATCTCTAATCAAATTGTGATTATATAAATCAAAGGCTGTGATTTAAAGAAGTATAGCTTGTTGCATTTGGAAACGTAATGTCAGGAGTTTCGTTTTATTTACATTCATGTTTGTTTACAGAAGTTTACAACACATTGATCTGATGCCAACTTACTCATTGGCCTTACAATATTTTTTAAACACATTTATGAGTATAAGGACTTTGAAGAAATCGTCTTGACAAGTGTTTCCTAAAAGGACAATGATGGAACAGACAACAGATAAATTATACCATGTGTGAATACATAGGCTACTACTTGATTCATGAAGTCAACATTTGACAGCCCATAAGGAGCTCTCTAGACATTTAATGGCGAATCGACTATTTTCTAAAGTTCACAACCAAAACGACAAGGTAAACCAAAAACATGTCATTCTTATAAAGAACACGTCAGGTGAACTGTCGGACAGAACATATGTCATAAAAAAGCATGTTAATTTCTATGCTGGCGGGACACCCAATTCTGTCACTGACCCTTACCATAAAGACTATGTATTTATTTGTTCATATTTTTTTATTTCGGTTTCATTGACAGGTTTTGAACATAAGATAACTCGATGTCAAAACGCAAGCCATGCAAATTCTGGGTTGTTTTCTCGCCAGCTGGCTTGTTGTTTTCACTGTTGGCTGTCTAATGAAACTATTGTCTCTCAAATATTACTGTTCATTTCTCCTTATAATAAAGATATAACAGTTACTAGTTTTCATCACTTAACAGATGGAATCACCAGAAAGTGTCTGCCAGGTTGCCAATCGAAATGGCACTCAGTGTAGAGTTGTTACACCTCATATTGTAAAAACAATGGTTTAGCTTGCTAAACAGTTAGCATATGGCTAACTGCCACAAAGAAATGTTTTACTCACAGTGCCTCCATCTTTAATGATGATTTTCTTAGCTAGAAGAATGCTGCGGTTCAGCCGCTTTTTCTTCTTTTTCTCTCCAGTCATTGTTAACTTATATCCATTCTTGTTTGTGGGAGATGGACCTGCGAGGTGTGGCTAAATATTACAGTTTACCGTTAGCATCCACGCTAAGGTACGCGACTTCCTGTCCTCAGCTCTCGAGTTCCGCCCATATCTTTCAACGCCGGTTTCTGATTGGTCAATTTTACACGGGAGTGGGTTTCTTCGCGATTTCATTGGCTGAGTACATCGTCCGTGCGAGTGAACACAAAATAATGAGGAATCCGTGTCTTGTTAACTGCTGACTGTTGTGTTGTTTGTATTGTTACCTCACGAGCAGACGCGGTTTTGTCAAGCAAAAAAAAAAAGAACTTTATTTTGGATTTATAAAATGACAACGGCAAAACAATTTGTTTTACATTTCCATAATATAATAAAACCGATACAGTCAAGATTTACTGACTTATTGAACAAAAAACTTATTCTAGTTTACAATATGCAGCATTCACTTACTTTAACACACCTGTTGTAACCATTTCTCCTCACTAGAGCAGAATATATGCATACTGTGAAAACAGCTGGATTTATAATAGTACCATTTTCTCACAGATTTCTTTCAAATAAATGTAAATTGACTGCTGATACAACTTCTTTTTAAATCTGACATTGATAATTGATTTTTCCTCCTCATTTTTTAATGCCACACAAGCTTCTATGGCTGTGTTCATAGCATAGACTGTAAAAAGGTTCATAGTGAGAGCCAGGTTTAGTTATTCAAAAATAAAACCAAGACTGCATTTGGATTTCTTGGAATTCTTTTCAAAAGTATCAACAGAGTAAAAAAGTTCCTCAAAGGGGTTGAAGTATTAGTCCAATAAAATGTTTAAATGGACAGTGGATTCTGACAAGATGAACACTTAGGTGAATTTTCTTGTGTGTGAATATTGAGCGTACCATCCGGCATAATGTGTAAATTATTTCACATAATTTAAGCACTAATCCTATTCGGATTGCCATTTATTTTTGGTGTATGCCATTTAATGTTGGTCTCAGATCTGTGATAGGTATAGAGCATTTTACTGGTTCTGTAGATAATGCTTTGGCAGCACTGTCTGCCTGCTCATTAACAGAGACTCCTGAGTGGCCAGGTACACACTACAGCAGAATATAATATTAAAATTATTTGATTCGAGATGACAATTTGATTATATTCAGTTGTTGGGTGATCAGTTTTTATAGATTCCATAACTGCATTTTTAAAAACAAGCTTGCACCAGCTTTTCACATAGGCATACAAGAATGGTATGATTTCCAACATCTTCAAATCTCCTCAAATAAAGAAAAAGAAATGTTTTAACAATATAAAAATATTCACATATTAGGGGACTCATCAGATTTGATTTAATTGGGAAAGCACTGTTATTTAGAACTATTTACACCACATACAGATATTTCACAGAAAAAAAAAGAATGGAACAATCCATTAAAGAATATAACAGCTCTCTTCAGTTCCTTGTTTGTGATAAAAATAAAGAACTATGACTTGTGGCTATAAAAACAATAATATAAGGCCCATTCCATTTCAATGTGGTCCATAGAAAAAGTTGCATTAGACAAAGAAAAAAGCTATTAAAAAAATATTATAAACCTACTACAAATGTTGCCAAGATTATAGGGAATGTTTAAATAATCCTATCAAAACATGATATAAAGTAATAATGGCTTTAAAGTTACTTTAAAAAAAATCATTAGCTTTGTTTAACAAATGTATTCTATGAACACAACAGGTGTTCTAGGACAGCATGCATGAATCCAGCATTTGATTTCTGATCAGAAATGGGAAACTGATAGTTGCTTGAACAGTTGCAGGAAAGACAGACAAATATTTGCATTGTTAATTAATGTCAAACGTCCTCATCTATAAAAGGAATGTCAAGGTCTGAAAATCGTCTCTTGCCCTGATTACTTGCAGGTAAGGAGGTGGTGAGGGATTGGTTTTGGTTGCGGTCCTGAGCAGGCTGTTTGTTCCCAGGTTTGGGATCATGTGTTGGATCAGGAGGTTTAGCAGAATTCTCTGGCTTGGAGCTCTTCAAAGCAGTGTTCGCTGAAATAGATGCCTTGGATTAACCACTAGGGACTAAATATATGCAAATATCATGTAATAATCAAATATTCAAACATTGTTACATTTTATATAAAACCAGCAGAGCAAACCCGTGGTTAGAGAAACAGCAGGTTAAATAACAACAAGCACAATAACCAGCTCACCACAAGAACAGCGAATCCAAGCCCTCTAAGATGCAGAACATGCGGGGCATCCAAGGATAATGTATTTAAACATTTCTGTACCTCAGTACTGACCTTCCAAGTCCAAACTCACAGAATGATCTTCTAGTAGACTCTCAGAGCTGACCAATGATTCGGAGTCCATGTTCTCAGCATCAGAGCTATCCTGGTCAAACTCAGGCAGTCTGAAGGCCAAATTGTTCCTAAAACACAAACAGCATGAGTTTGGAATTGTTCAGTTAGAGGGTCAGCATAAACTTTTTTTTCCTGTGCCCCTGGACGAAAGTTACTGAAGTTTGAAAGCATAAAATGCAAAAGTTCACTGTGATCGAAGCACATTTAAAACTGTGCTAGAAGACAAAAAAAGTTGTTGACTAAACAATGAATGAAAAAATAAAAAGTTAAACATGCATTTTCAACTCACTTTTCTTTCTTAATGGACTTGATCTTCTCCAGCAGGTTATTTTCGATTTCAAGCTCAGCTCTGTCTATTGAGGAGGCATCTGAATCTAATTTTGGCCGCTCAAATATCTAAATGGAAAGTGAGATCATGAAATCATGTAAAATAAGAGCCACGAGAAGCACTTTGCAAACTTCTATACCAAAGGGGCAAAATATTAGACTAAAAATGGCACATACATTTAAGCAATAAGGTACGAAAGGCTTTGCTCCATTATGAGTACAGTTAGGCACGATGTGTGATGGGGTGTCTGAAACACCCACAGCTAAGACAATATTCAGAATAACAGAGCCTTGAGTGGTTTATTGCTTTTATAAATTGTTACCATATACTGAAAGTATTAATTGTACAATATTTCATGAAAACATTATTTAATTAATCAAAACATTAAGTATTATCTTTCCACAACAAAATACATTCCCTGGCATCTACACTCCAGTTAAAGGTTAATGGTAGGGGTGCAGCATGTACAGTATGTAGGTGAACAGGTGTAATGTTTTGCTATATTGCATATTTCCGAATAATTGGAAAACCCATAAGGATTTATTAGTGTTGTTTCTATATCATGAAGCTAATGCCATAATGCTTATTTCACAACTGTTCTTAAAGTGTGATATCTTATGTACATTACCATTTGGCAAGATTTTTAAATGTTTATGCTCACCAAGGCTGCAATTATTTGATCAAAAATAAAGACAGATGTATTGTGAAATCGTATTACTATTTAAAATAAGTTTTCAGTATAAAGTGTAACTTTCTTGTAATGGCAATTCTTGTAATGGCAAAGCTGAATTTTCAGCAACATAACTCCAAGTCTTCAGCGTCACATGATCCTTCAGAAATCATTCTTATATGCTGATTTGTTGCTCAAGAAACATTTCTCATTATTGTCAATGTTGACAAATAATTTTGTGGAAACCATGATGCAGTTTTCAGGGTTCTTTGATGAATAGAAAATTCAAAAGAACAGCACTTATTTGTAAAATAAATATTTTATAACATGTAACATTTTTACAGTCATTTTTGAACAATTTAATGTGTCCTTGCTAATTAAAGTACTATTTTTTTTTTTTTTATCTTTAGGATTGTAGTCCTAACATAACCTTCTCTTACCGTGTTCTGTCTCCTGAGCTTGAGCTGTTTAATGGCGATAGCTTCTGCATTTTCCAACTGCTGAATTTCCTCCATTTTCTGATTGTAGCACCTTGTTTGCTCATTAATCAGAATCTCCACACAACTGCACATAAATGTTAACCACAGGGTTCATATATGATCAATGTAGTCAAAGAAAGTTTCACATTATTTATGTATTTTTAGTATACCTTCTCCAATCTTGACCGTCAACCACCAGTATCAAGTCAAACAAGCTTATCATAAACAAGGAAGGCAAATAAACCGAAATGATTCTCACAGAGTGGTCTTGTTTATATCCTTCATACTCAGAAGAGGGTCAGAAGAATCTGGGCAGCGTAGAATGCAGGGTGCAAACACGATCGATAGAGAATTAGCTGACATTCGATTGTGAGCTTCCTCTTTTGCGACTCTGAATACAAAAATATATTAGGTAAGAGGTGAAGCAATGCACAGGATGACTTATATTCATCCCAGGCATATGCAATAGTTCCTTACTTCACAAGATGAAAAATTAGCCTTTCGAGAGTAGAGAAGTTTGAGGGAGGTAGTTCATCTAATTTTCGGTAGATGGCACGCAACCGCTCGGATGATTCTGGCAAATCTGGAGGGGTGAAAAAACAAGCATTTCTTTCTAACATATGTGGCATAAATGTTTAGCCTTACCACCCAAAGTTGCATGTGGTCAAAAACCTACCCGCAGCATGCAGGAAGTCATTGTAGAGGCTGTATGTCATAAGTGGGTCGGGTAGTTCCCGTAACCACTGTTTGACCAGGCCGGCAATGGTGTGGATGGGGTAATTGTCAAGACAGACACTCTGTGGATCTGAGGGGAAAAACCAAAAACCTTCAATGCAAAAAAGTCAAGCATTTATATTAAATGAAAATAGATTTGTCAACAGAAAAGTACATGACAAAGGTCATTAAGGTCACTTATTTCTGATAACGAGAGGCTAAAGACCAATCAAATCCCACTATTACCTTTCTCTAGTATGTGGTGAAGCTCTTTAGCTCGGCAGGCTGAGCCGGACTTGCGGTAGATGCCCTCTGTGTAAAGTCCATTCATTTCAACATGTACCAGCATCTTCTCCATGACGAAGGGCACAGGGTCAGCTGTGCACCCCAAGGAGCAGATAGGTACACCAAAGTGGAGGTTATGCTCACCCTCTTTCTGAAGAATGGAAACAAATAACTGTAATTATGCGATCTAACATGCCTATCATTATAGAAATAAATTAAACTGTCACTATCTACACTCATGTTAGTGAGGTTGTGTAGATGATGGCAGAATTTTCCCTGTGAATATATAGGATGTGATATAGTAATACTGCTCACCTTCCTGGCATATTGACCTGTGCAATTTATTGTTATCTTGCTCAGACACTTCTTATGACACACCATTTTACAAGCTGAAATAGAAAGCACAGCATAAAGTTCCTCTGAATCCTTGTCAATTTGCATTGGTCAGGGAAAAGGATGGTGGATACTTACAGCTGCACATGAAGGCTTTTTCCATTCCCCATATGTATGAGCTGCACTGGTCACATGATTGCATAATGGTCACCTGGTATGTGCTAAATAAGTGACCCAGTGGGCTGTCAGGCTTACAGAGAGAGTAAAATATTAGTGCTGTTTTGTATTTTCACATCATGCATTATAAATAGCTATATAACTATATAATGTATATTATATCATGAAAATAACTTACATATGCAGCTCTTTTAGATTTCCTTCTGTTCCTTTCCTTAACCTGAAAAATAGAAAGAGGGGCATGTAATTAGGATAAATTCAAGGATAACTGATATCTAGGCCCACTGGGATTCTGCCAGCTTGGTCCACATTTTATAACACTACCGTTTAACTATTGAAGACTGGAGTAATAGCCACTGAAAACTCAACTTTGCTATCAGAGGAATAACATTTTAAAATGTTATTTAACTGTAATAATATTTCAATTTTTACTCTATTTTAGATCCAATAATTGTAGCCTTGGTGAGCATTAAAAACCTATTTTTTCAAAAACATTAGAAATTTAGCAGAATTATATGAAATGAGTTTTAATAGGGTAAAAACGTTTAAATGCAATTGGGTATATTTTGTAAACAGTGGGAATCAGTCGCCCAGATTTCTCGAGGGTCTGGTGACTTGCCTTATATTTAAAAAATATATTTGAGCACAGTTTCCACAGTCTGTGGAAATCTTTACAGCTTCTTAAGTTACCTTACAAGGCTCTGCCTCCAGTCGTTTGACCTCCCCCCTGATAAATCCATCCAGAACTGATTGGAAAAGATTTATAACCAGCGGCACCTCAGACACTTTCTTCAGCCCTGCGAGATTGGCTACCTTTGCCTGGTAACCTGACATGAGGGCCTTATAGCCGATTTTGGGATTCTTTTGGGAATAGGAAACAGATCATTTCAAACATTTGCTTAAAAAAATAACTAAAAGACTTTCAGTGCTTATTATCTACAGCATCTGTGAAACTATGATAAGGAGAAGGTAAAAGATGAGCACAGATAAACTTACTGAGATGGAGTACATGCTTTTGATGGTGTCTCTGAACTGTGTGGTGGCTGAGAAGAAGATTTTTTCCGTCTCTGAGAGTTCCTTTGTGCGGGAGCCTAGATCGTTCATCTGAATTCAACATTACACCAACAGATTACGCACTTAAAAGTAAAAAGTTGATAAGATGTGACTATAAACAAAAAGGAACTTCTGGAAGCACTTCTAAAAATGTCAAATTTAGGATTTAAAAAAAATGCCTTTACAAAAGCAGATAAATATAAATATCAACACAAACCTGATTTCCCAAGAACTCATCCAGGTGGCGAAGTTCATTAGTATCAGTGATTTCTCTGTCCAGCGAAGCATTCCACTGCTCCTGGACACGAGTAGCTCGGCTAATTTTAATGGTGGGGTTGCGACGGGCTCCAGGAAAAGTGCCTGAGATCTTGGCACGTGCAGAATACGAGTGAGAGGCACTGGCTTTTTGACCAAAGAAACAGAGGTAAATGAGAGAAAAAGAGGCGAGTTACTGCAACTGAAAAATTTACTCAATATTGGTCTACTACATACTCATTTTTCTTTCAACATTTCTTGTTTTTATTCTATATATTATTGAAATATTTATTTCAACAATTGAAATATTTATTTCAACAATTGAAATATTTATTTCAACAATTGAAATATTTATTTCAACAATTGAAATATTTATTTCAACAATCTGTGCTTTATTTATTTATTAAAATAATTATAGAAATAATAGATACATCAATAAATGAATGAAAGAATGAAGTAGGTCTGGGTGAATAATCCAACCTAGCTCCTCTTTTTCTGCTAATGTCTTTGCCATTGTAGTATTCCCATCCTGGGGTGTCAGACGCTTCCTAAAATAGTTTAGGAATCCCCGCCTACAGGATATAAACCGAACATTTTAATAAAATTGACTTGACAGCACTTTTATGTATAGAAGAAAAAAATAAAAAAAAATAATATATATATATATATATATATATATATATATATATATATATATATATATAAAAGATAAAAACCCAAATCACATTAATGATATTTCAGGTAAAAGAACAGTTGTTCAGCAAGATAACGTGCTGATGGGAAAGGATTAATCACCTTTCTGGTGTGCTGGACGTTACAATTGCTTCCTCACTTGATCTCCTTGTGATACTCAAGCACCCATCGGCTTCTACAGGCGACTGGATCTGAAAGACCAAAACATGTTAGAGATTGAAAATGATTATCATGAGACTGCAGAAAAAAACAAGGTGGTTCATTCAGCCAAATCCTGCATTTCTAACAATCACTTTAACCAAACCTACACATACTAATTATGAGATTTTACAACATGTCACTTTGTTACCCATAGTCCCAACATGCATTCTTTTCAGCAAAACAACCACAGACAGCTGAGGAAAAAGCAAGACCAGATTCAAGCGGATGCAAAACAAGTTTAGCTGACAACCATTTAGCGAAGAATGTTTTGTAATCATATCGTAGATGCAGATTGATTGGGGTTATTTCCTTCTATTTGTGCCACCACCAGCATCAAAACTCCCACACTGCATTCCAAAATCCATGCTGACCTTTTTTGGTGCGCGTTATTGTCTAGTATAACCTACATAAAACCTGACAATATTTGTTAAATAAGTTAGCAAAGCTATTCAGAGCCACAGTATCCACCATTGTGAGATTATGCTCTGTGGTAAAAAAAAGTAAATAAATAAGAAACTAAAACCTAACAAAGCCAGATACTGGGGCTGTTATAGCTTGGAGCCAATTTTGAGGAAGTGAATGTTACAAAAAAGTTAACAGAAAATAAAATGTGATTATGATAATTACATTCTAACAAATAATATTATATAAAACATTATATATTATATGTATATATACATTAAGTATAATAAAAGACGTTTAAATCCCTTATATAATGATACATTTAAAACATATCTGCAACCTAACAACCACAACATTATTCTTATCTATTCACTACATTCACTCATTAGCACAACTAGTGATGGCCTCAGTGTTTGATAACAATGTCAAATGATACAAAAAAGGTCAGAAACCAGCTTCCAGTCAGAAACATCCAAGTACAGTATCAGTCTAGTTTCTAAAGACTAAGTCTCTGAAACACGTCCCATATAGAGTATCTAATGTCAATTCTTATGTTGCGTGCAAAAGCAAGGCCCACAGCAGCTCTTATGGTCCCTTTGTAACTGGGCAAGACTTTTACCACAGTCTCCAGTACCATGCGGATACCAGACTGGTCGGGAGAGGCGGGGCTTATGGGAGGAAGGGGAAAACTCCAGTACTCCATGTCTCTTAGATCCAAAAGATCCATCTTCAGTCCACTGCGGGGACGTGCTAGTCGGCGCTTGTGTTTGAGGTGCTTACGGCTTTGAACCATAACCTATGATACGTGAACCGGTTAAGGTGGGGGTAAAAAAAAAAGAAAAGAAAAGAGTAACCTGTGCCTGCTAATCCAGTTATCCATAAACACTGTAAAATAATCTATGAAATTCTCTTGATTTAAACGGTTGGGATCTGTACGATTTTTTAAATGCTCTTATTCATTCTCACCAAGGCTGCATGTATTTAATTAAAAATACAGTAAAAATAGTAATATTGTGAAATCTTATATTAGTTTAAAATAACTGTTTTCCATTTTAATATATTTTCATTTATTCCTATGATGGCGAAGCTGAATTTTCAGCATCATTACTCCAGTGTCAGATTATCCTTCAGAAATAATTCTAATATGCTGCTCAATAAAGATTTATTATTACTATCAATGTTGGAAACTTTGTACTGCTTAATATTAATGTGCAAAACATGATCCTTTTTTTCTGGATTCTATGATGAATAGAATGACTTTACTGTCGCTTTTAATCAATTTAATGTGTCCTCACTAAATAAAAGTATTAATTTCTTAGTTTAAAAAAAACTATCTTACTGACCCCAACTGTTTGAAAGGACATATACATTTATATACACTGAAATATTATGTGTCAGTTTTGGGGGGCAAAAATATGAATCTTTTTGCATCAACATAGCATAACATTTTACATTTAACAGAAAAACCATAATTAGTTTTTAACAGTACCTCATTTTTAGATGGCGAGGAGGAGCTGTCTGACTCTGAAGAACTCATTCTGGACACATTATCCAGGGACTGAGAAATGGCAGATTTCCTAACATATAAGAAACGGTAATAAATAAATGAGGGATAATTGTACTACCACCCAGGAATTACCGCAAAATTAAAATGACCCTAATCTGGCAGGCTAAAGAATTTGTGATAATGACCAACTGCCTGAAAAGTATAACATGGCTGCTTTAAAAATAGATAAACAGACATAAATATTGATGATATTTTCAGGTACAACAGTCAAACATATAATATAGTGCTCATTATACACAAATATTTGACCACAGACTGACCAATCAGAATGAAGCACTCCAGAGAGTTGCGTAATAAAGAAAAACAATATAAAGTGAATCTTTTTTTTAAATGACCAAAATATAACTCTTACCATAAACCCAATTTCCTCTGGGTTTGAAGTCGTATCTCAGCACTGATGTTCTCCGAAAGTGCTGCTTCACTGCTCATCTCCTTCCATTTATCAGGCTTCTCCTTCAACCTGGATGTCTTGTTGCGGCGTCGTAGGTGTACAGCATTTTGAGTCTCATCAGAACCACTTTTGCTCATGTTCAGTGGAAGCGACACAGGCCGAGGTAGGCCTGAAGGAGATGGTTGTCTTTCTTTATTGCCAATATTGCCTTTATCATTTCGAGCAGTTTGGTCCTCCTTGATGCTGAGTTGCTTTGTGATTCTAGAAGTAGGTTCTATTGTAACCTTAGACTTGGTGTCGGTGTTTAATCGCAGGCTCGAATCCTCTGCCTTCTTTCGTTCAGGGGTGCGAGATTCGTCAGGCAGTGGAGGCTGTGGCTTTGGGTGACTTGGCTTGTTCAAATCACCCAGTTTTGTTTGAGATCTGAAAAAACAATCCAAAATGACTTATATTGTTTTACCTTAAAGTAAAAAACACCCAAAGGTAACTTGGACCTACGTCTGTGCTTTGAGTTTTTCTCTCTGCTTCAAAAACTCCGCTCTCTGCTTGGACATTCGCCATGCAACCTGGATCACAGTAGCTGCTCTGCCTCTGTATGTCTCACGCAAAAAACGCCACGATCGCTGTGGGATGAAGCAGGAAAACTCTGCTCAGGTACATTATCATTTTTTGCAGGGTTTCACAACCAAGTTCATAAACCCTTTGTGGGTCAGGATGGTTCACAATAACAATAAATTAATCCACAATGTATAATAGCATTATATAAAATGAGAATATGTTGTGTAATAGTGCAGGATAAATCTTAAATATTTTTGGTCTGTTTACAAGGAAGAGAAAGATAGTAAATAATTAATGCGTACACTACTGTTAAAAAGATAAAGATAAAAAAAGATTAAAAAAATGTTTTGAAAAAAGTGACATGTTCACCAAGGCTATATTTATTTGATATAAAATACACTAAAAACAGGATTATTGTGAAACATGATTACAATTTAAAATAATGTGTTTTCTATTTCAATATATTTTTAAATTTAATTTAATTTAAACGGTGATGGCAAAACTGATTACTCCATAAATCAGAAGCCATTACTTTAGTCTTCAATGTCACATGATCCTTCAGAAGTCAATAGAAATAAACAGAGCAGTTCCAAGAGGGTCCTCACACCATTGGTGCTCGGGCCCTAAATATGCCGATTTTGTGCTCAAAAAACATTTATTATTATTATCAATGTTGAAAACTCGTTAATAGTTTAGTGGAAACCGTGAGACACTTTTTTTCATGATTCTCTGATTAATAGAAAGTTCAAAAGAACAGCATTTATTTGATAGAGATCTTTTGTAAGATTTTTGACCAATTGAAATGTCCTTCCTGAATAAAGTATTATTTTATATTTCATTATATTATTATATTATATTATATTTATCTAAAACAAAAAAAAAAACATTAGAAAATTAATTGAAACTTGGGAAAGGAAGCAAGTAAATATATCTAGGTCACAGGGTTTCAGCTGACAAAAAAAGGCAAATGTCAAATTGTTGAGACGCATTGTTGATCTGATCGTTTTCAGACAAGGTTATATAAGATTATGTAAAGTCCCTAGCCAACCAAACGAATGGTACCTGTATAATTATAATTCCTTTCCTCTCTTGCAGATATTGTTTCCTCATCAAACAGGCACGGAACCATCTCTGCAGGATGATGATGCGCCGCATCACTTCTTTATGAAGGGCTTCCTGAAGTATTTGTCTCTCTGATTCCTTCAAAAACACCTGTGCACACAGATGAGCGGTCAATTATGGAAAGTTGGAAACTCATCTGAATGACAAAATGCATGTTGTGGATATTTCTTCAGTGAAAAGTGAAACTGAAATAAACCTTGGTTCGGCCAATCTGAAAACTGGAGCTGGGAAGTCCCATTTTCATCAGCAGGTTGGTGATATCTTCCTGAGGTGTTGATATTTCTTTTGGCAGCAGTACTCTGAACTGATCTGTAAACTCCTGTGGTGACAATGTAGAATGAAACCTTTAGACATGTCTGTATAAAGCAAATAATAAAAGCAATTTGCATTCATTTTCCACCAAATGTATTTTTTCATAATAACTAATGTTAATAGCAGGGCTATCCTAGTGAAAAATAAATGTATTTGAAATACAAGTATCCTACAAATACACTTACAAATGTATGTACTAAATATAAAATACCCTGCAATTGAACTTTCGCATACTAAATTGTCTAACAGTCTGCTAAATTGGAACAACTAATTTTGTACTTAATGCACTTTAGTTATCCAGAAATAGTGCTGAGGTCCAACTAAAGATATACTTAATTATATTTGATTGTGCTAAAGTGGAACTATTGCAAGTATTCTTTAGGTACACTTTATATATCTTGCATTTGAAGACTGATATTATATGGAGATCATACTATCCTTACTAATAGTGATATTAAACACATTTTAGGCTTAATATTAAGAAATGTGCATTGTGCAATAAAAAAGTACTCCAAATAAAAGTTTAATTAAATTATATCAGTAAGTCTCAAGCGATATGTCAGTAAATATATTAATGGGTCTGTAGTATACTTAGTATGAAATAAAAGTATTTAATACATTTTGGTATAGTAAATAAAACATAAAATTAAGTATGATATACTTAAGTATTAAAATTAATCTCTAAAAATATCAACATCTGCTGAGAAGTCTTCAAATGAGGATGACATTAAGAGCCTTGTTTTTGCAGACCAGTAAAGCATTATAAAGACATTTAAAAAAAAATCAATATATGTGTATTACCGTCCACAGTGATCCATTTTGTAAGAGTCTGTTAATCTTACCTGGATTCCTCTATATTTTCTTATTTATTTATTTGATATATATATTAAGTTATTTAATAAAATTAAATTCCTTATTAGGAAATGTATGTATGGATCAGGGGGTATGATTAAATGGGTTATTTACCTCATTATTTACCCGTGGACATCTGCATTAAATTGACAGTCCTAATTAATAAATATTAATTAAAAAAGTCATGTTACACTACCTTGAAGGTGAATTTGGCTCCATAGCCAGATCTCCTAATCCGAACCGTTTGTAGCATGCCTGTGTACCTCAGCTGCTGAAGGACTAGAGCATCATCAAAGTGCATTTCCCTCTGTAAACACATTCACCAACATATAAAAGAAGGATGATCCATTACCTAAGTAATACACATAATAGATTAAATCACAAAACATACAATAGCTCTCCACCATACCTTATCACCATTTGATCTGATACAGCGGACAAAGAACGGTTCTGCTTTCCTCAGGGTTTCCAACAGCTTGTTTAGAGATGCCTGGACAGTATAATACATGAAATCATGTGACTCATTGATTTGTCCATCAGCATCCATTAAACCCTTGCAAATCATATCAAAACCTCCCCACAGCTTCGGGGGTCTGAACCTTTTATCTAATTTACAACTACCACAAAAGAGTTTTTTTCAGAAATGGAACAATCCAATCCTGAGCCCTGTGATGAAGAAGTGCTTTCCACACTTAGATAATAATATTACTGAACCTGGAACTGAGCGCTGATGCTCGGAGGTTTCTTCTTGGTGTGCAGATGGAGCAGGGACCTGGTTGCTCGGTTGTGCTGCGTGAGGGCCATGATGAACTTCAGAGAGTGTGAATCTATGAGATTCTGTATAGTAAAACAAAAGAATAACATTTGATGCAATCGCTCACATTTTAAAATATAATAAAGTAAACTAATACAGATATAATGAATAATACTTTCTTTTTTCCTTCTCTGAAATGGGTTTCGCCCATGTACAACGGCACCTTGATGCTAGGGTTTTCTGGGTAATTGCCAGGGCGTTGCTATGCAGATGCCTAGTTTGCTAGCATGTTGCTGTGTGGTTGCTAGGGCATTGCTTGCTAGTTACTCATTGGACCAAGTCTCTGATATTCTTCTCACTAAACACATTTTGGGTGCCTTTGTAGTGTATACTACCAGTCTAATTACTTTAAGCTATGCCAGCCGCAGTTGGAACCAGCTTCCAGAAGAGATCAGATGTGCTCCTACAGTAGTCACATTCAAATCCAGACTCAAAACACTTCTGTTTACCTATGCGTTTACTGAATGAGCACTGTGCCACTGCTCGTCCGACTGTTTTTACTGTATTTTATATTCTAAACTGTTTTAATTATTCTTATTTCTTTTGATTATTTTAATTTCTTCTATGTAAAGCACTTTGAATTACCATTGTGTATGAAATGTGCTATATAAATAAACTTGCCTTGCCTTGAATATTGGATATACCTGAAGATAATTTGTTTCTTACGATTCTTCAAAACTTGTGATCAAATTTATTTCCGTGATGACAAAGCTGAAGTTTCAGCAGCCATCCCTCCAGTCTTCAGTGTCACATGATCCTTCAGTAATAATTCTAATATACTGATTTGGAGCTCAAGAAACATTTATTATTACATTTTCACTTCTTATTACGGTACCAACATGATCAATTATTGAAAAGTTTTTGAGGAAACCATGATACACAAGTTACATTTATTTGACATAGAAAGTTTAGTAACAATGTATAGGTATTAACAGTCACTTTTTCAGTCAAATTTAAAGGGATACTTCACCCAAAAATGAAAATTCTGTCATCATTTACTCACCCCCAAGATGTTCCAACACTGTATGAGTTTCTTTCTTCTGTTGAACACAAAAGTAGTTCATTTGAAGTATATGGGCAACAGGCCCAATGCCCCCATTGACTCCCATAGTATGAAAAAAAGACAATACTATCGAAGTCAATGGCTACCGTTAACTGTTTGGTTACCAAAATATCTTCTAATCTTCTAATCTTCAAAATATCTTTTGTGTTCAGAAGACACAAATTCATACAGTTTTGGAACAACTTGAGGGTGAGTAAATGATGACAGAATTTTCCTTTTTGCGTGAACTATCCCTTTAAAGCATTTCTGCTAAATTCCAAGTATTCAACTCTATAAAATAGCCTTAGGAAAAACCACAACAACAAGGACTGGTTCATGAATTTACCTTAGGAATTAGCTGCTTGTGTCTATTTGGCCTGTTCCTCCTAGAAAGTAGTAAAATATAATTAAGATTTGATTACAATTAAGAAAAAAAAAAAACAGAATACCCCATTTGATTTTTTTTTTCAATTAAATTGCACATAATAAGAAACAAGCGGAGACAGAGAGCAGTAGTGCTGCCACAGACAGATGGTCACAGAAAATGTGTCCCACTCACTGAGAGAAGAGACGAGACTTCCTCACAGAAATTGTGGACAGACGCAGTTTGTGAGGAACTTCATCACCAAACGGCTTTAGGGAGTGGAGAACATTGGCATGCAATTCCCTGATTCGCCCCAACCCCAAATCAGAAAAAGTTTAGAAAGGAGATAAATACTAAAAACACAAAATAAAAACAATAGGGAGTAAACAGCCGAAATTAGTCAGTTCAATCACCCATTTCACAGAAAATGCATGCAGTAACATTAGATTCTAGATTAGATTCTTAATCCAAAGAAGGAAATCATCATCAAATAAAGAACCCAAGCACAGTAAATTCCTCGAGTGATGGTGAACTTACTTCTTATTTTCAAATGTTGCAAAAATGTCCTCAAATGCTTCAATTGGACCCTCTTCAGAACGATCAAAGGAAAAGTCAATCATAGACTTCTGGCTGTAGAGATTAAGTTGCAATTATAAGCAGTTGAACTGTCATTTGTATGGAGCAAACTTAAAACAAAGACGTTCATTTGGCATAAATCCATTGTTCCATCAAGAGGTCATACATCTACAGGAACTGATCCAGTCCATTTACCTCTTTAGATTCTCTATCACAGTGCTGGGTCTCCTCATTTCCCCAAGAGAACGTCTAGAGTAGCGCTTGATCTGATCTGATAGGCAAACAAACATGTTAAATCAATGATAATCCCCTTCTGGAAGCTGTAAGTAAAAAAGGTATTAGTAGATCGTAACCTGGATGTTTTTCCGCCCAGCTGCGTCCTGCCTCGTTAAACACGGCCAGTGTGCGTATCGTGGCCCTGAGGATGCCCCATCTGAACACAGCCACTGGATTAGCCCCGATCAGCTGGCGCAGGTAACTGCACTCACTACTACGAAGCAACGCAACAATATCTGGCCTCATGTGGTCTGTGTTCTTCTCTCTGAAGTCCTAAAGAGCAGGAACATCCCAAATACTTCTCAGTATTGTTTTCCCACCATAGACACATCATTTGTAACACAACTACACTCCAAATGTTTGTGTAAAGGGAAAGTTTAGTTTCAGGGTCTGTTCCTTTACCTTTATCTGGTATTTGACCTTGCCAGCAAAATGCCGAATGACAAAGGCTGGTTCCCGCACTGGGGTCTGCACAAAGAACGCGTTGTCCTGGTGCTGCTGCTTAAACTTCTCTAGAAGAGTGCTATCTGTGGCTTGAGGAAAACTAGAGAGGCCATAACACTGAATATTAACTAATAGACTACTAAAAACTACATTAGCGATTAAATGCAAACTAATTCACATACTGTATTAAACATTCTAAATAGCTTGCCAGATCGAATTCAAGTAGTGGATCAGCAGATGATATCCTTTTCCCGGTGGATTTTAACAGTGTGCATATGCTTTAAACAATATTTATGTATCTCTATCTATTGAGAGGAATCATAATTTTAAACAAAGCCATTGCTGAAAATAGATTGAAAATGTTTAATATAAGTAGTAAAAATGTAAAATCTACTGTCTTTGCACTAAAGGAAATTACATTTTATGAACAAATATTACAATGCATATGCATTGCTTTATGGCAGAGTTTCTCAATTCAATACCTCAGGACATACCTACCAGAATGATTTAGATTCTTCCCTATTTAACACACTAAGGGCCAGATTTACAAACAGCTTGCGCCAGCCTGCTACCAAAGACACGCAGTTAAAAATTAGCATTGAACAGGCGTGGACAGGGTTATTTTTGTGGCTGAGCTTATTGATCATATGCATTTGTAGGGGTTTCCCTATCAGACACAAAATTAATGTGAGTTTTTAAATGAATCACACAAGGTGATTTACTAAGGTTTGTGCCATTATTTACTGTCTAAAAAAGACGCTAATTTATGCTGCTCTTGGTAAATTGCATTGGTCATTATGGAAATGATCCGGCTGCGTCTGTGTTCTTAATTTGCGCATTGTCAGTAGATCACGCGCAAAACTTTCCACTCCTATCGGCGCTTTAATGAGACTGCGCTCTCATGCTAATTTGCCCTGTTTAGTAAATCTGGCCCTGAGAAGCTGCTGAGTTGAATCAGTTTCCATTAATGAGACATCTAAACATTCTGATAGGTGGGTCCCCAGGACTAGAGTTGATAAACACTTCTTTATAGGACCGAACTCACTTGCTCTCCTCGTCAAGCAGGTAAAACAGCCCGGTGGGCTTCTTGCTGAAGAGACTGATGCAGCCAATGTTGTCAGAGTAGTCAACAGTGTGCCATGTGATTCCCTCTGCCATGTACTCCTCCTAAAACACAATGCAAGCATGAGCAGATGCACACTAAGCTACAGACATTCCCATCCACCATGACTAAAGGAGACATCAAACTACAACCCAGATGTCATAACTCACTTGTTCGAGGGTAAATATGCGCTGATTGCAGTAATACTGTAGTTGCTCATTAGCATAATTAATGCAGAACTGTTCAAAGCTGTTTATCTTGAAATCCTCAAATCCAAATATGTCCAGTACACCAATGGATAAGCACTGTGAGGAATAGAATAAAATGAAAATATGATGAAAATAGTAATAAAATACAAAGTCAAAGGAAAAAGTTAAAGTTTATCTAAAAACATTTAAAAAAAAGGAAAGATTAGATCAATTTAAATCAGATATTTATATTTGCATTTTGAATAGATTTTAAAATAATAATGACATTGAATCATACATATATTAAAAAAGCAAAATATGTAAATTGTATTCTATTAGAGAATATACACAACCAGTCAAAAGTTTTGGATGGTAAGATTTTCAATGTTTTTAAAAGAAGTCTCTTCTGCTCACCAAGGCTGCATTTATTTTATTATAAATACAAAAAAAACAGCAATATTGTTAAATATTATGACAATTTAAAATAACAGTTTTCTATTTTCATATTTTTTCCTGTTATCAAAGCTGAATTTTCAGCATCATTACTCCAGTCTTCAGTGTCACATGATCCTTCAGAAATCATTCTAATATGCAGATTTGATGCTCAAAAAACATTCATTATTAATATCAATGTTGAAAACAATGCACAATTTCTTTCCAGGATTCTTTAATGAATAGAAAGTTCAAAAGAACATCATTTATTGAAACAGAATATTTTGTAACATTAGAAATGTCTTTACTGTAACTTTTAATCAATTCAATTCATCCTTGATGAATAAAAGTATTGATTTATTTTATTTATTCCCCCCAAAAAATAAAATAAAAATTCTTACTGACCCCAAACTTTTGAACAGTAGTGTTTAATGTTACAAAAGCTTTCTATTTCAGATAAATGCCGATCTTTTGAACTTTCTATTCATCAAAGAATCTTGAAATAAAAATGTAAATAACTGTTTTCAACATTGATAATAATGAGAAATGTTTCTTGACCATCAAATCATCATATTAGAATGATTTCTGAAGAATCATGTGACACTGAAGACTGGAGTATTGAAAATTTAGCTTTGATCACAGGAATAAATTACACTTTACTATTCACATAGATAATAATTCACAATATTACAGTTTTTTTAGTTGTTGTATTTTTAATCAAATAAATCCAGCCTTGGTGAGCAGAAGAGTCTTCTTTTAAAAACATTAAAAATCTTACCGATCCAAAACTTTTGACTGGTAGTATATTATATAGAATAATCAAGATATAAATTTAAAGATTAGATTCATTTTAATTCAAACATTGATCTTGAAAATATATTTTAATAGTAATAATAATATTGCATTTTAAACAGCTAAGCTGACATTAGTCAAATATATAACCTTTTATATATTCAAATACATAAATTATCTTGACAGAATTCATACCGGGACAGACTCCTCCAAATCTCTCTTGTTGAGTAGAGAATGGTTGATTCGCAGGACAATCCAGTCAAACAGGGCACTGTACAGAGACTTGGCCATAGAGTCTCTGGCAGTGATGGCCTAAAGACATGACAATGCTTAAACATGAGATCAGCAGATTCTTAGAGTTCAGAAATGAAGAAAGACAAATGGAGAGGATAGAGCAACAAGGGACCTCTTCAAACAGCTGACTTCACACATAAGGTATGATTGATACACATTTAACATATGACTAGTCAAAGAATGAATGGTACAGAGTAGAAAATGTCATCATTTGCACCACCCAACACATTATAGATGAAGTTACCTCATTGAGGCTGTAAGGCAGAATTAGTTTGTCATTAGCAGTCATTGCTTTCCTTGTAGTCAGTGCTTCCACAAGCAGCTCCACTTTAACCTGTAATTTAAGAGCAATTATATAAAATCAAAAGATCAACTGTCCACTTTAGACAACCTACTAACTATAAGTAACTTTGCAACTACATGTCAACTAACTCTAACTAGAATCCTAGTAGACTGTCTGCTTAATATCTGCAAAGTTAATTTTATTTGGATGCTCCCCCAACAGATATTCTATTGACTAGAAGTAACTTTGCAACTAACTTGTCAACTTATTCTACTTACCCGAACCCTAACCTAACAGTCTACTAATACTCAAATGAGAATTAGTTGACATGTAGTTGCAGTTACTTAGTAGAGTGTCTAAAGTGGACCATCGAAATAAAGTGTAACCAAACAAACATTATGGTTATAAAGACACATTTGAACATAGGATGACAGAAATCTGTCACATGATCTGTCACAGAGTGCATAATCCTTTAAATGACAGCCAAATAACAACTCAACAAGTGCAAAATGGGAAAAGGATTCCTCTTGGAAAATTGGAAAGATAATCCAAAAGAATCCATATGGACCAATCCACTAAGAGTCCTCTAAAAGTAATGATACAACTGGTTGAATGATGAATTGTATTTGTTCACGATGCAGTGGTGGTGGCCAAGTTAATCAACAGATGTCACTGCACAGCATTTCCAAAGAATTGGGAGGTGAGGTTTACTGGTTAGCATTAAACTATTTAAAGTATTTCTATTTCTGTGTGGTTTACCACAATAACCAGTAGGAGGAACAGAATTTAAGCCTCCAATGAAGAATTTATATTGAACATTAAAGTAGTCAGTGGTACCTTGAGAAGGTCAGAGACAGCTGAAAGGACATGATCTGGCCCAACTTTAAGACACTCCCCAACATCTTTTGGCTCATACGTCACATTTCCCAGGTACAGAATGGCAGAGAGCACAGAGAATATCCTGAAAAAGAGCATCAACCATTGAACCACATTAAATCCAAAATATATATATAATTGTTGGTAATTTTACATTGTAAATCACATGGCACATGGGAATGCATCTTAAATATAATTGAATAAGTTAGTATTTTGTTCGAACAATTACATTTCTAACATTGTGTAAATAATTATTAGTTGCCAGAACATTTAACCCTGAAATATTGCTGTTTCTTATTCCTGATCTAAATGTGTCAGGTCTGACATTATTGCACTCTGTACGTAATGGCCAAAAGAGCAAAGTGCATATTGAAAGTCTTGATGTATTTTCCCCCTCCATGACAAGCACTGACTTGTTCCGGAGCAGAATTCTTCATTTGCTCTAGTCATGCATACAGATGGTAAAACCAGGACAAACCTAATTAAACACCATAAATCTTATTTACATGGAAGTATTATGTATTTATAGACATCTGCTTTTTATGGTTAATTATTGGAGTACAGCTCATTGTAAATGTAATGGTTTTAGCAGGGCTAAATAAACATTATAGATTACACATAATCCAAAAATAAAATGTGTGTTAAACATTATTTTGTTTGTAATTAAACATAATGGCCTGATTTCACAGACATGGTTTAGATTAAGCCAGGATTAGGCCTTAGTTCAATTAGGATATTTAAGGAGCTTTTATAAAAATGCCTTCGAACAAAGCATTACTGGTGTGCATCTTGAGGCAAAATAATATCACCGATATATTTCAATATATATGTTAGTGGAAGTTGCTTTCAGTTAAAACAGCTCAAACATGCATTTTAGTCTGGAACTAGCTTAAGTCTTGTCTGTAAAACCGGGGGAATAATTAATTATAATGTAATCGCTAGGAAGACTTACCAAAATAATTTGATAGAGAATAGTACTTTAAGATGCAGATTGAGATAAAGCAACAAACAGCATTATCATAGCCAATATTCTTTTTTTATATATATAATTTTACTTGAAAACATTTTTCACGTACTGTTTTTTGGTTGGAGGCAGAAAACCGACCATCTCCATGGCCTGATGAAGTCTCCTGAATTCATGTTTCATTTCTTCTTGATCCTCCAAAATCGGTATTTCCTGAGGTGTAAACATAGAACACTGAACAAATAATGAAACGAACATAAGACAATTGTTGACATACAGTTTATGAATAAACAGCTATACAATTAACATGGACAGGACAGCCCAAAAAATTTAGTCTTGGAAGAATGATCATTCTCAGGAAAAGAAATGGTCCTTTTCTCAGGACACAAATCTGACAAGCTCAAGAAGAGGTCTCCATTCCCTCTCCATTTAATGTCATTGTTGCCCCGATGACAATTGAGAGCATCATGAATGCAAATTAAAACTGAAACAGCTTTATTAAAGGGGTCCTATTATGCTTTTCCACTTTTTCAACCAGAAGTATTGTGTAATGTTGTTGTTAGAGCATAAAAAATATCTGCAAGGTTACAAAGCTAAAAGTCCACTCTAAAGGGAGATCATTTATTTAACAGAATCTACTTTTCAAGAACTACAATGAACGGCTCGTTTGGACTACAACGTGATTTTTCCGGATCTTATGAAGTCACAATGTTACTCTTTTAAATAATCCGCGCCCACGGAATACACAAAAAAGGGGGCTGAGGACTGGTTGAGCAGCGCTAGAGAAGATAAAGAGTGTTGCTGCTATGTGGAAGAGACGCTTATTTTCCCACCCCGGTTCCAAAACCCCATTGTTTGGCCATCTTAAGACGGACAAACTTAGAGTGGCTAAAATGTATTTTTTAACACTGCTCCTGAACATTGTAACCCCAACGTTTATCTATCTGCTGCACATTTTAGGGAGAACAGCTTGTTTTCTGTAGCTTTTGTACACTCTTGCATTTGTAAGACGGTTTACCGCCACTCAGGAAGATTAACCATGTTTTTTACCGCTTACTCTTCGTATTACCTTAACTAAACAACTAAATCGGGCTCGAATTGGTTTGAATTTCACGCCATATCCTTAACATTTAAACTAGAGCAGAACTCGCAGTTGTGGAAGTGCGGGACATTTCCCGAACATGCGCTACACAGTGCCAATCACAACACACTGGGCCAGCTAACCAATCACAGCACATTTTGTATTTCGGAAGGAGTGGCTTCATTTTTTGAACAATCAAGCATGAAAACATATTCTAGTACACCTCAAAAACAAAATCAAGTCTTCGTAAAAGGGTATAATAGGACCCCTTTAAGGAACACTGATTCTTTGTGATGGCTGTTCTGAGTTACTTGTTTGAGGTAGTGGTAGTCTTCAGGCCGCAAGAGCTTGAACTCATCTCTCTCCTCTTCTGAGGCCCCAATCAAAAGATAGTAAAAAACATGGTAATTCCTGCAGGTTAGATAACAAACAGGCATGGAATTCATGTTGTTGCGATACATTTTTTTCAAATTTAAAATGGATATAGATAACGATTTTTTTTTTACCTTTCAGTTTTTCCTCTGGATACTAGACGGGATTTCTCTAGTAAATACTTCTCAACCACAGCCCTGAAACAGTGAGCAAACAGTAATAAGAATTTCAGATCAATTCTGGCATGTATTTTTTTGTCTTTCTGTCAATTTAGAGAAAAGAGAGAGAGTAGAGAAAAGGGGGAATGATATCAGAAATGTCATATGGTGGATCTTAACCTGAATTAAGAGAATGAGAATCACAGCTCAACATTTATTTTACTTTAAATAAACATTTCCTCATTAGAAAAAATGCATTTGTCATCATGTTCAGCTGTGGGTGTTCTGGTGTGTGAAGAAGATAGGCAGAAGTACACAGATGACTCACCCTCTCACGATGCCACTTTCCAGATAATTCACTTGAATGAACTTTCCAAAGCGGCTTGAGTTGTTGTTGTATGCTGTTTTAGCATTGCCAAAGGCCTGAGGAGACCAAAGAGAAATGCATCAGATAGGCAAATTGTTTTTGAGGAAACAGAAAAATATTGAGGCCCCCTGCTGGCCTCACTAACACCTCTTCCAGCAACCTGGATTTCTCAGGAGGTCTCCCATCCAGGCACTGACCAGGCTCAGCCCAGCTTAGCTTCAGTGGGCAACCAGTCTTGGGCTGCAGGGTGATATGGCTGCTGACAATCATGAACATATCTGGTCTTCATGAATGCTGGCAGACAACTCTTGACCCATTACTGACATTAGATTATCATTAGTTGCTCAACTACACAGTACGTTATCATAGATAATCTGTCTATGACAAGAATTTAATAGAAAAACATTTAGTGGGCAGCACATAACTCCTTTTTATATCACCCACAGGAACCACAAACAATGAGTAGGCTACATCTAACTCAGATGACACTGGCCTATAGTTTGATCTATTTGTTGATGTAGTTAATGCTAATATATGTGTAAGTTTACCCATGCTAAAATACTTTATCCTGTTCCAGTTAAAATTAAGTGTTCATCCAAAAATGAAAAACGTCATTTATTCAGCCACGTCATTTCAAACTTGTATGACTGGAACACAAAATAAAATGGTTTGAAGACTCTCTGAACCACTCTTTTCAATACAATGAAAACATTTTGTGGCCAGGGGCTGCCAACCTCTGAAAATTGACCCAAAAACAAAACAAAAGCCACAAAAAGTGGTTTCTCACTTTTTTCCAGAACTGTTGCAGAAAGTTGCAGTTTTTGAGAAATCATATTTAGTAATGTTATTTGTACAGGTAAAGGTGGAATACAGTTTTTAAAACCAAACATTCTGTAGAAGGACTTTGACATGTGTACATGTACCAATAGGCTTTCACACTGCTCTCTATTGATTCTCAATTATGTCCATACTTTTCAACACAATCTGTGACATTACCATCATTCAGGACTTTATCCTGTAGTAAACATGTTTTTAAGCAACTAGTTTCCTTGTCCCACTTCCATGTTCAAATTGTGTAGGAAGACAAATACTGAGGAAAGAAGGTCATAAAACACCAGAATAGAGAGTATAACAAACAAAAAAAAAGTTACTTCTGTCAAATGACAAGTTTTTATACGATGGCCTGACAGAGCCTGTCTTGACATGTTGACTTACACCGACTTGTTCTGGTATTCTGACAACGCCAACACCCAGGGCTTCTACACATGAAACAGAAAAGTTAGTTCACCCAAAAATGAAAATTCTAGAATAATTTACTCACCCCATAAAATTTTCATTAATCTTTGGAACACAAATGAAGATATTTTTAATGAAATCTGAGAGATTTGTGTTTTTCAATTGAAAGTCCATTCAACTAAAACTCTGATGATTCAAAATGTTTAGGCTATAAAGTGATCATGTCTCTTTAAAAGACTTGGATTAAACCACTCTATTCATATGAATTTATTTATCTCTTTATAAAAGTTTGTTTGTTTTGGGTGAATAGACTTTCAATGGAAGGACATGACTCTAAGATTTCAATAAAAAATATCTTAATGTTTTGAAGATGAACGAAATTCTGGGTTTGGAATTACATGAGAGTGAGTAATTGATGACAGAAATTTCTCTTTTGGGGGGGGGGTAAATATCTCTTTAAGAGCTCAACAACAAGGCCTAGATTCATTGCTGTACATATTTAACAGCTGTTATGTGTTCTCTTCACCCAGACCTCTCTCTTATTCCTTTAACACTGGAGAAGTTAATGGACAAAGGTCACCGTACTCCTCAGATGTCATAACAGAGCATTGCCACCTCTTACAACTATCAAAATGAAACTGAAAACTGAAAATGTAAAAAAAAAAAAAAAAACTCAGTCAAAGTTCAGTCAAAATGAGAGTAAAAAATCAGTGCAAATGCAACAAATTTTATTCTCAAGATATGATGACCCAGTTTTTTGTAACCCATTTTTGTTTCTCAAACATCTGTTCAGTATGCAACACTATATAGATTGAGTACATTTTAAGAAGTGAAAGTCATTGATTGGAGTTTGTCCCAACAAAAGAGTTGCACATGGTTTCTAGCATATTGCTATGCAGTTGTTAAGTATTTTGTCTTTTTTAGAATGTTGTTAAAGAGTTGCTAGAGTTTTCTACATGGTTAATATTTGACTTGAGTCTGGTTACAAAATAAGGCTTGGATTACTCCTTCACTGCAAGTCTATGGGATTTTCATCTACCAAGATTATCTACCAAGCTAAAATCATAAGTGTTATAAATTATAAATCACTTAGAAAGGTAAAAGCAAATCTCTCCTCAATAAGTCTCATGATTTAAGACATAATTCATATCTGTAGATCAAACTTGCAGCAGTAAGTTTAAGATATAATGGTAATATAATAAAAATACATTATAATGCTATATATATATATATATATATATATTAAATTTTGCTTGCCTTGCCCAAAATTTCCATCCGCATATATGCCACCCACATTGCCTATATCTGGCTCTATTTCAGACATATCTCTTCTTATTTTATTACAAACGGGCTGATAAAACAGAACGACCATGTCAATTTCATAGCATTTAGAATTTTAGAATAAGTATGAATGCCTAAATGGAACAAATGCGCTGGTAATGAATTTTTAATGATGAACTCTCTATAGTGAATTTGAACTACCGTAATTCCTCAAATAAAAGCAGGGGGCTTTATTTACCTGAAATGCAAATGGTAGCAGGCTTTTATTTGAAGCAGGCTTTTGTTAGGGGTAGGCCTTTATTTCTAATTCGCGTTGACCCCCTGCCCGCCGACCATGTTTCCATGGTGATGCGTCATGCTTGGGACGTGTTCACCACAGCCCAAATATCCCTGTATGACAGCTGTAGCGCTTTTATTTCTAAATGTTAAGAAACTTGCTTACCATGTCATCAACTATCTTCTATTCTGACTCTCAAATACGTGTAAGTGAGTTTGTTTTGTCGTTTAAACCCCTTTATAAATGATCTTGATCTGTAATGTGAAATGGGCACTGCAGTTCAGAGATTCCTGTCTGTTGGATTTATTACAGCACGTCAATTCTTCAGTTTCTCCCGAAATGCATGAAAGTGGCCGGTGAACTGGGAGAAGAATAGAGTAAACTTTGTAGTTACTTACTCTGTGTATCTGATATGAATAAATCACGTCGGCAAATATATTTGAATGTATGTAGTGTTATTGCTGCTTCCATAGACACCATTGTGTATTTTACAAACTATACATTTATTGTTTTGCTATAAATCTTATGTATTTAAATGTCTGAAACCTAAAATAAACATTGTGGTTAAAAACACGGAATAGTTGTGATCTATGACAAGCGCTGGGCGCATCTGTCTTTGAGTCTACACTAATTTCCCAGCGGCCTTAATTTAAGACAGGCCTTTATTTGTCCGTGTTCACCACACCCCCCCCCCGGCCACTATTGGCGCTTTTCCACTGCATGGTACGGCTCGGTAAGGTTCGGCTCGCTTCGCTTTCCACTGCGTGGTACGGCTCGGCACGGCTCAGTTCGCTTTAGCTCGGTTGCTTTTCCACTGCAGTTAGTAGGCCTAGCTACCGCTTCAAAGTGGGTGGGATTATGACTGATCGTTGTAGTTTGTCCGCTCCTCGTCAACCAACAAGAGGAACGCCTACGCTTCTCGTCCATTGACCACGATTCAGCCATTTCTTTTTTGGAAGTTTTTTTTTCTTCAAGAAAGTCAAGCAAATAGTTTTAAAACAGATGCTACAGCGGTGGCCGTTACTGGCTATTTAAATCTAGCGGGTTTGATGTCTCGCAAATACAATGACGCTGGTAGTGACGATTCTGTCTGTCTGACAAATCAGTGATCTACAGTGCTTCATGTCACATTTTAGTATCGGCACGGTACGCTTGGTACCTCAAAGGTGGTACCATTTAAAGCGAGCCGTACCGTACCATGCAGTGGAAAAGCGCCACAAGTGAGCCGTACCGTACCATGCAGTGGAAAAGCGCCGTATCAGAGGCCCGGCCCGGGGTTTAATTGACTACTGGTCTTTATTTGTGGAATTACGGTATACAATTCCATTATCTGTACAAGGGCTAAGCTGTCTGAGTCAAAACATAAAACACAATTACCAAGGAGGTGGAGTCTCTTGAGGTGATGCATAATAGTTCAACAGTAGTACATGTGTAAATAACACTACCAGCCAAACAATGTGCGTATTGTTAGAGGGGTAACGTTACACCACGTCAAGGCAATACACTAAGGTCTCTATGAACTAGTGAAGTGGAATACAGGGACAGGTTAGGCGTTTTTGATTCAACAACCAAAAGCAGAGACCATAGAACCCATCATGAAGCAAGCAACTCTTATTTAAAAGAACCAAAAAGTATCATAGCACTACCACAGTTATTTTATTTTATTTGATGTACAATAGATGTACATTTATTCAGTTGGAAGACCTTTTATATACAACATAAGTTACAAGTTACATTTTCAAGGAATGTTGATATTAAAGGGATAGTTCACCCAAAAACGAAAATTTTGTCATCATTTGCTCATCCTCAAGTTGTTCCAAACCTGTATGAATTGCTTTCTTGTGTTGAACACAAACGATATTTTAAAGATTGGTAACAGCATTCCCTGAAAATGTAACTTGCTTTGCTAGCATTATGCTCAACCAGGAACAATATCATGGAATTTCTTAATATTTTTGTAGATAGTGTCATTTTTTTAGGATTCTTTGATGAATAGAGAATTCAAAAGAACAGCATTATTTAAAAATGGAAATTTTTGTAACATTGTAAATGTCTGTAACTTTTGATCAGTTTAATGCATCCTTGCTGAATAAAAGTATCAATCTTTTAAACGGTTGTGTATCAAGGAACTTAATCTGGGAACAACAGGACTTCAATGACTCATTTCAAGTGGATCTTTTATTTATAATAGCCAATAATCATCTAATCTATTTGTTTAAATATTAATTCTCATCAAATATTAATGGTCACACCTTCAACATATTACCATACGTTTTTAACAGTCTCAATCTGCTTGCTTGTTCTGCTTCATTTAGCCATAGCACAAAAACATGACCTAATGTTTTTTTCCATCCCCCTTTATAAGAAATTCTATTTTAAATCTCCAAGGCATAACACAAGTCGCTGTCACAAGTTGTTCCTCCATTTACTTTCTTTGTAAGCAAAACTGCAGAACTGAGAGGGGCGTGGACGTGCTGATAAAAGAAAGCTTTTAAGAAAAACAGAGAACTTGTTTGACTAGTTTTGGATCAGATTGAGAATCCAGTTGTCAGTGCATGACAAACAGTGACTGACAGCTCAGTTTAAGGGGGCGGGACTTCAGGCCACAGTAAAGAAAACCCATGAATTATGAGCCATTTCCTCAGTAGAACTTCATTAGCACATTAGTGGCACTTCATACTAAATTCTGAACAGGAAATGTAGGAAGTGAACTGTTCAGAGATATACCAAACTTATAATAAACACATTGTATAAACAGTGGAAAAACTCGAACTCCTGAGAGTGTTGTTAATTCACTTCATTGTTTATGTAACAATGGTAACACCAAAAAATATCAGAGTGTGTTGAAACTCAAACTGCGATAGTGTTCGTTTTGTGATCTACAGTGTCTATTTAAAGTGCTCAAGGAGACAGAGGTCTGTTCGGAGTCCCCTTATCCCTGGGAGATGCAGAGGAAGCGATGTGAAAGTCCCCTTTCGTGTGGCGTGGCCGAATGGTTTCTAGATCCTTATTTGGATCATGTTTAAGGGAGGAAAGGGGAAACCATTCTTACACAATTTGTTGCATTTTATGTAAGGATAGTATCAAACTTACACTGTTAACAGTCATCAACACGAACAGCTAAAAGTGTGCAAAATACGAGAGGCCAAGCCATTTCCTGCACAGAGGTCATCATTTCCGCCCGAAAGAGACTTTATATCAGTACATCAAGATAAAGAGATGAGTCGAGCAATCCAGTTTTAAATCATAAGACCACAGTTACAGACAAGATACAGTGTACAAGAAAAAAAAACTAAAGTAGTGGATCTATTCCCATTTGTTCGGGTGTTTCTTCAACTTCAAGCACTTTTATTTGTCCTGGGGGTAGATTTTGATTAAAAATTGTATTAGAAATTAGAAATGTTGCCTTGGCAAATACCTGAAATAAATAAGGTTGATGACTAAAAACTAAAGCTGAAATAAAAATAAATTAAAGCTATATAGAAATATGTTTTTTAATAAAATATGAAATAAAATAAAAATAAAGAATATAATGACTAAAGAAAATGTAAAATAAAATTAAAATAAAATGTTAACGGAAAATTGAAAAAATAAAAGCTAATTGAATATTATAATATTAATAATAATACTATAAAAGTATATAAATAATACTGAAAATAAAACTGACCTGGACACTGAAAATGTTATTCAATATTGCGTATAAAGAATACAAAAAATGCTAGCAGTGTAATGAGCATTAGCAAGACATAGGGGAGCGTCTCAAGTCTGTGTTCAAGACGATATTTCCATGGTCTTGGTCTCGTCATGGACTCAGACTCTGTCTAGATTCTGACTCAACTTTCTGTTGGTCTCAGCCTTGACTTAAGGTGATGATACACGGGGGAACTTTTTTGAGCAATGATGTTTGTGCACTTCCCATTGAGAATAGCCAACAAATTTCTCTCTGGATACTTTAGATTGGTCGTGGGCCCTCTGTCTCACCTGGTTGCCCGTTTACGGAAACATTGCATGGCAACATGGTTGCCCCGTGTATCATCACCTTTGTACTCAACCTACTCGGGTCTCGGCCTGAACTTGAAGCTGACTGTTATGTCTGTTATTTCCACAACAGAAACCCTATTACCGGTAAACCCAATGCATAATTTGAAATGTGGTGGAAATGACAAAGTCTCTGGAAGTGCAAAAAAGCCCATAGTTGAGGAAACACTATTTATTGCTAAACCCTGAACAAGGCTACAATAGCCACCATTCATCCAACGGACATAATCCTCGTAAAACAGCAATTACATCAGAGTCTCAAAATAACTTCCCGTCTTACATCCTTTCTTGGTTTTCTATTAGACTAACTAGATTTCTAACTTCAAAACAGAAAATTAACAGTGATAAACCTCAAACCTACAGCAGAACTCACCTCAAGCACAGGGCCTGCCCCCAGGATAGTCCGTTCCACTCCACTAGTATAGCCCTTCTGGCTGAGGGCAGTCAGGCAGTGGATAAGGAAGTTGGTGCTTTGGGTTTTACCAGAACCACTCTCTCCAGAGATGACGATGCACTGGTTAACCTGTTTGTTCAGCATTGTGTGGAAGGCTGCATCCGCAATGGCAAAGATGTGAGGTTCTAGCTTGCCCAGCATGTGGTTCTCATACATCTTGACATATATGGGATTGTAGATGGGGAGAAACTTGAAGGGGTTGACGGCAATAAGAATGTTGCTTGCAAATGTGTAGATCTTCTGCTTGTGGAAGCGATGTCGTAGGGTTCCCAAGATGCTTTCCTCTGTCAGCTCAGGGAGGTTACATAAATCGTCATATTCCTGAGGCTGCTGCGCAACGAAACCCCGAGTCACAAGTCTCTGAGCTACTTTTTCTCGCCGTATAGACGTCATAACCTCATACTGGACAGATCCATCCTTGCATCCCTCTTGAAGAGCAAAATAGTATCCATCACTTTGAGGGTGCTTATCTTGGGCCTTTCTAGGCCAGAGCAGGACTCTTTGAACAGGCAGATCGCTTTCTTGAAGGACCCACTCCTCTCCACCATACTCTTGGACCTCCACAAGGATGTAAGGCTTGGATGTGTCCAAGCTAAGTGTAGTGAGAGCCATCTTGATGACATTGGCAACTGTTGCAGCTTTTGGGACCCCGAGGATGCATTCTTGCCCAGGTTTGATGGACAACCTGGGGTAAATTTGCAGAGTGTGGACCGTTTCATCTTGGCAGCTTGTACCCTTGCAATTGGTGACATTCATTCTTTAAACGCAGAAACATGCATCAGCATACCGCAGTGCACAGTACAGCATGATAAGAATCTGGAGAAGAAAGAATGTTTGAGCGATAAACCACAGTCAGACCACCAGTACAAACTTGTCTAATGTGGGAACTGTTAGCAGTTTAAAAAATAAGTATAAACTGTGACACAAACACAATTAAACTGTTTTACAACAAACAACATATTTTCAATTTCAGCGTTTAAGTACTGCTGTTTATATTTATATTTTTATTCATTCTTTACTTTTTTTCTCTGTCTATTTGGTTGATTATTTCCTTCTGTTGCATGCGACTACGTATTAACCATATTAACATTTAAGAAAAGTGATATTTTCCTAAATGTTCGGAAAATAGAAAGGCACAGGTTTTGTTATTATATTTTTTTTATGTAGGCTATATATATTTATATATTTTTTTGTATGTGTGTGTGTGTGTATATATATACACTACCGTTCAAAGTTTGGGGTCGGTAAGATTTTTTATATTTTTAAAAGAAGTCTCTTCTGCTCACCAAGGCTGCATTTATTTGATTAAAAATACAAAACAAACCCAGTAATATTGGTAAATATTATTTCAAAGTAAAACAGCTGTTTTCTATGTGAATATATTTTAAAATGTAATTTATTCCTGTGATCAAAGCTGAATTTTCAGCATCATTACTCCAGTCTTCAGTGTCACGTGATCCTTCAGAAATCACTCTAATATGATTATTTGATGCTCAAGAAACATTTATGATTATTATCACAGTTGACAACAGTTGTGCTGCTTCATATTTTTGTGCAAACAGTGATTCATTTTTTTCAGGATTCTTTGAAAGTTCAAGAGAAAAGCATTTCATTAAAAAATAAATATTTTGCATTATTATAAATGTCTTTACTGTCACTTTATATCAATTTCATGCGTCCTTTCTGAAGAAAAGTTTAATTTCTTTAAAAAAAAATTGACTCCAAACCTTTGAACGGTAGTGTGTGTGTGTATATATATATATATATATATATATATATATATATATATATATATATATATATATATATATATATATATATATATCTACATAATTTAGATTTTTAAAGAAAGATACAAATATACAAAATCCATCCTGGCATAGCAAATGTATTTATATTATATAAAACAGCGCAATAAAAACGCATCCAATAATCAACAAACGTCAGGACATGTTTTAGAACTATCTAACGTTACTTAAAGTTAAGAAAATATGACTATTTGTCTTTTAAGAGATTGGCAATTAAAAACAGGTAGCCTGTATCAAAATAACAACAATAAATCTACCTGTTTCAAAACACCCTCGTTGAGTTCCACAGCGGAGTCCTTTCCAACATGGAAAAAAATCCTGTCGTGCTTTCCAGACAAAACTAACGTTACTAGTCGTCCACCTGCATCAGCCTTCTGCGTAATCGGACACGATAAACCGACATACAGGGCACAGGTAAAACAATTAAGAGTCTGTTAACACCAAAAGTGACTGACACGGAGAAATCTTCAACAAGGAAGACTAGTCTCTCGCCTCCAGAATGTTGACGAGACTTGGCGGCTTGTTACTTCCTGACATCGCAGTGTGATTTAATTGCAGTTGATGTGTGTGATGATGACACGCCGCCCTCGTCTGCATTCAAACTGCCATTACAGTTTTCACGCGCGGACGCAGGTGTGTGTACACCTGTGTGTGTGTGTGTGTGTGTGTGTGTGTGTGTGTGTGTGTGTGTGTGTGTGTGTGTGTGTGTGTGTGTGTGTGTGTGTGTGTGTGTGTGTGTGTGTGTGTGTGTGTGTGTGTGTGTGTGTGTGTGTGTTTGTTTGTTTGTTTAAAACCTCATGGGTAGTTACCGTACTTCACATGCGTGTTTGGTTCTCACCAGTAGGTGGTAGCATACAACACCAATCCCTCCCTTTAGCAAAGACCCTCATATGGATCCTTTTCACATTATTATCGGTATTAACGGTCATCAGCATCGTATATCCTGCAACGTTTATCATTAATATACATATATATTATGTATATTTATAACATTATACTTTGTATTTTATTTGGTAAACAAACAATGACATTACAGTTTAATTAATTTGCAATAATTAACAATTAAAATAATTAATGTTTTTGATTACTTTGCAGAAAAAAGCCAGTTAATAAATTATTTTATTCAAAATATAGCCTACTAGTTGTCTGTCTTTTTGTTTCTGTTGTTCTGTTCGAAAATAACAAATCTTTCAGTCCGATTAAACACTCTAATCCTGAACATTTTTGAAAATCCTATCCTTCCGGTTTCACAGACAAGGCTTAATCTTAGCCCTAGACTAAAATACATGTTTGAGCTGTTTTAACTGAAAGAAACTTGCACTGGCATATCTTAAAATATGTCAGTGCATTGTTTTGTCTCAAGATGCACCAATAATGTTTTTAAAGGCACGTTTATAAAAGCTACTTAGACGCTCTAATTGAACAAAGGCTGAATTAATCTACCGGTAAACCCTGTCTGTGAAACCAGGCCTTTATATGTTTAATTATATACAAATTCTTAATTAAAAAAACAAAATAATATATAATACAATAGAATAGAATAGAATAGAATATATTGTCACAGACATTCAGTTGTTTTGGTCTTAGTTTCATTTTCATCGATTTTTAGTTTGTTTTCATTAGTTTCCTGATTTCCTTTGTCTAGTTTACCCGCCACCCAGTTGTCATGGCGATTCATTTGATCTGTACATCACATTGATCTGTTTTTGTCATTTTACCATTATTTACCATCATTTTATTTTTATCTTAATACTTCCTTTCTCATAATCTCTTATCCTCTCTATATATATTTTCTCACTCTCTATTTCTGTGTGTGAACATAGCGTCTTGTGAGGAAGGGAGGGGTTAGAAGAGAGAGGGGAATCACTGTTTCCGCTTTTTGCAGCAGTTCTCAGTGAGCGGACATGTGCTCTGAATCACACATCACTCTAACCACATTACAGCATAAACAAACATCTGGTTTCCATAGTAACATGCTCTCTGCATCCTAGCAACAGAAATACATACCAAGAGGTAGATATCGACCAAGATGATAACTTCTAGTGTAACTTTTTACCAGAGCACGTATTTCTAGTGGTTTTAAAGGTTGTGGATTTTTATGTTATGGATGTGAATGATGGTTTGGATTGTGAGTTAAAGTTACAACACACCATCTGAATCTTATAACATGTACAGTCGTTTTGTAGAAACATGCAGAAATGGATATACACCACATATTTTCACTATTGTCACCCTCCTTATAAACCCTTTTGGGACCTTTATTTAGTTTATGACATTTGTTGGTAAAGTATTTGTAATTGAGAATATGACATGTATCATCAATATCCATGATAAGCCCACTAAATACTTTTGTCTTGACAAATCTTTCAAATGCATTAAAGACAATAAAAAATACAGGGGCTAGGTCAATAACTTGCAGTTAAAGGAATAGTTCACCCTAATGAAAATTCGGTCACCGTTTACTCACCCTCAATAGTTTGGTTGTTCCAAAGCTATATTCATTTCTTCCTTGTGTTGAACACAAAAAAGATATCTTGAAGAATATTGGTAACCAAACAGTTTCTGGTCCCCATTGACCTCCATAGTATTTTCTTCTTCTTCTATTCTTTAGAAGTAAATGGGGACCGGCAACTGTTTGGTTACCAGCATTCTTCAAGATATCTTTTTTTGTGTTCAACAGAAGAAAGAACATCATGGTTCAGGTTTAAAACAACTTGAGGGTGACTAAATAATGGCAGAATTTTAATTTTTGGGTGAACTATCCCTTTAAGTGACATTGTAACACTTACATCCAGCTTGTATGGACCTAAAAAAGAAAAGATGCTAAAATTTCTGTGAAAATCTCCTGAACAGGATTCACTTAAGATACTTGTAGAGTGCTTGGTGATATAGAATAACAATAATTACACTACCAAGAGGCCGGATCTGGGCCATTTAGAGTTTATTCACTGGCTTTTTACCAGTATGTTAGTTTGCTCTCTCTCTCTCTCTACATATATATATATATATATATATATATATATATATATATATACACACACACACACACACACACACACACACACACACACACACACACACACACACACACACACACACACACACACACACACACACACATTATTTTAATGTTATGTTTGAATGCTTTGTGGTGTGGGTTAGTCCTGTCTCACAACAAGCTATACTAGTCATAGAGGCAGCAGATCCTGATATGCATGACAACATTAATTTGATCCCAGCTGCTGGAGACCCACTATGCTGCAGACCTGGTCAGACCTGACCTGAACCAGCTGGTCTTCAGGATTGCTTAAAAGTCATAGATGTGTGGAAGCAAGTTAGAAATAAACATTGAAGGACAATACGTCTCCATGTCGGAGCAGGGTTGAAGACCTCTGTAATAGAGTTAGTAGGCCTACATGTTTTGCCTGGCAAGATGACTGTTTGAAATAAGCAGACAGGTCAGATTTCTTGTTATTCTCCAGGCTGCTGGGATAGAATATGAAAAATGGTGGTGAAGTTTAGTTTGGTTCAGTTTAGTCATAAAACAAGAAAATACTATACTCTGTAAATACTGAATACAGTATTTTTCTTTGGCTGAATTCAGTTGAGTTAGCCTACTGCATGAAAGAGAAAGTAAATCTGCTCATGCTCAGAAATTTTTGTGAGGAGCATTTGCAATTTATTTCAGGTTGAAGAAAGCAGGAGAGAGAGAGAGAGAGAGAGAGAGAGAGAGAGAGAGAGAGAGAGAGAGAGAGGGAGAGAGGAAGAGAGGGAGAGAGAGAGATAGAGAGAGAGAGAGAGAGAGAGAGAGAGAGAGAGAGAGAGAGAGAGAGAGAGAGAGAGAGAGAGAGAGAGAGAGAGAGAGAGAGAATATTACCTAATTTGGCATGTAATGGGCGGATTGGGGGTGGGTGGAGGGGTATCCCTCATAAACATGGGTCAGATCCAAGTCAGATCCAAGACCGCGCCTACTTGTTTCAGACTTCGAGAGAACGATAACGGGACAAGGGTAAGAAAGAGACAGAGGATAGTTTACTTTCATCTTTTTAAAAGCAGATGTTTCGAGCAGCCAGCACCGTTATGTTTACTTATGATTGTAGGCTAATACTGATAGGCTACATTTCTTTATAGCCATAACTAGAGAGTGTTTTACTTGCGTTCTGGATTCTGATGATGGCGATACAAATGCTTTATATTATACATTATTTTATTCCTTCAGACTTTGATTGTGGCGTAGTGGGCATTCGTAGCGATCAATTGGTCAGATAAAAATAAATAAAATGTAAACTTCATTAGGCTATTTCCTCGAGCACCCGTCACGTGTTGCGCTCGCATGTGGAAATCTTGCATCTGGAATGATGACGGAGATAGAAATGTACTTTTCTAGATTTATTTACTTGATATTCTGATTTTTAAAAGTTTTAAAGTAAAATTATATCCTGTATGAATGGGTGCGGCATGTGGGGAGGCGCGCCCACTTGTCGTGCCTGGCAGGATGGTGATCTCATTTCTAAATATCATTTTCATATCCTGTCACTTTTAGCCATTTGATACAATTGATCCGTTCATTTGATACAATTTGTTTTGATTGACTGCTTCCATAGTAGCCTACATAAAATTAATTTAATTTTATGTTTTCCATTTGACCTTAGTCTTGCTTTTCCTTCCATTCTGGTCTTTTACGTGGTCTTATAAGACCAAACGGTTTCTACAACAAAAAATAAATGTTTTCACTGAAAAACATTTTGGCATCCAATACAGCTGGCACATTAATTTTTCCCCTTCTTTCTGCACCAATACGGCTATAGAGAGCTTGTTTTTCCTGTACAGACAAATAACAGCACTGTAACCAGATAAAGAGAGAAAATTGAGTTATATATGGCATGTCTCAGACATCAGCGTGTCCTCGTCTAGGTCTGTGTCAAGCTCTCCAAGTCATCTCATGTCCTGTTTTCTCATATGTGTTTCCTTGGATCTATTTACAGATAAATATTTTTTTTTGACGTATGCAATTTCTGCTGCTGATGGACAACATTAATAATTATGTATCACATTGAATTCAGCTGCATATTCCAGCTCATCATGTTAAACAGCCATGATTGGATGACAAAACTAAAGCAAGGAGAAGGTTTTGAGGAGAAGGAGAAGGTTTAAAGCAAGGAGAAACTCCTTTCGCTATTCTATTTCTGTAGTAACCAATTTTGAAAGGGAACGAAAGGAGTATAAAAAGAAAAAAAGGGAACGAAAGGAGTATAAAAAGAAAAAAAGGTCTGAAGGGTAGGTGTGTGTGGTAGAACTGCAAGTAAGGAAAGAGAAGTTGGGGGAATTGAGTGGAAAACACCAGGCACATCCCTCTCATTTTGCAGTTTGATGGGATGCAGAACATCTGGAATAGATCAGCAAGTTGGAAAATTTGACACTAGGCAGAGAAAGAGCGTAAGAGAGGCAGAGAGGGGAAAAAAGGAGGGAGCAAGGGATGAATGACTCACAGCTAAGCTATTCCCGCCTGTGTTTAAAATATGAGTCGTCGTGAGGTGAAAGGGCATGCTTTTTCAAACCCCTCGGCTGTCTGTCCATATGTGTCTCTGAATGCATCTGCATGGCTTTATGCTTTTTTTTTTCTACAACGTCTTTAGCACTTTTTGTCCCTTATTTCCTAACTATGTTCTGCTCTGTCCACTTAACCGTGAAAATGTAAACACGCATGCCTCCATTGTTTACTTGAACCTCTCCGACAAGATGAAGGAGGTATTCCTGCCTGTTACAGAACTGTGTAGGAGGGCTGGGAAGGGGCCTCAATGCTCCGATTGTTAGCCTATCTGGCTCCTCCCACAAGGTTGATGACAGATGGACTGTAGGGTTGAGTAAAGGTCTCGCTTGTGCCGAGTTTGTCTAAATAGCTTGAATACATTACTGAGATAATTTCACTGACTCAAAGTCTGGAATCTCAAAAGAGTTTCAGAGACGTTTTGTTGTAGAGCACCAAATTTATTCAGTATGTGACCATTTCATTTGCATGAATACAAAAGCAGACGCATGACAAACAAAAACCATATGCTTTCTAAAATTGACTCAAAAATAAACGTTTGATATTTCGATTTTGAGCTTGTTATGGAACATTTCTGCTAAATGCATAAATGTCCAAGAACCAGCTATCAAAAATGTTTGTTATCTTCTGACTGGATAGAATTAGTCAAAATATCTTTGATTTTTCTGTTCCAAAGAAGAAAAAGCAGGTTTGCAATGACATGAGTTGCAGAGATGACAGGATTGTAATTTTTGTGTGAACTCTCCATTTAATCTGTGAGAAATCTATTAGATATTTTGTTCATATTGTGTGTTTTGTTCTTACGACTGACTGATTACTTTTTCTTAATTTCTCCTAGACAACCAAGAAGAGACAGAATCCTGTTTCCTGTTACTCACAGTTGACATTAATTGGCCTGTAAATTGTCTTTTTGTGAGCCCATCATGGCGGTGGTGTTGCGTTCCTCACCTCTCCTGTGGGCCCGTGTGGCTGCCATGGTTTTCGCCTGTGTAGCATTCAGTGTAGCTCTTTATGGAGCGGGTCTGACCCACGGCACGGGTGACTGGTGCGTGTTCTGCTGGAGTTTCAGTTTCGTTGGAACTCTTCTGATAATTTTAGTGGAAATGTTTGGCCTCCAGACCCGCGCCCCTGTCTCATGGAAGAACTTTCCGATCACGTTCGCCTGCTACGCCTCCCTCCTCTGCCTCTCCGCTTCGATTATATTCCCTCTTTACTTCCTGAAAGGCTTTGCTGGTCGCAGTGAGATGATCAACTGCCGCATTGCGTCTACCGTATTCTCTTGCCTCGCCACCATCGCGTACTTGAGCGAGGTGAGTCTCAGTAAGGCTCGTCCGGGAGAGGTGGCTGGCTACATGGCCACAGCACCAGGGCTGCTAAAGGTGTGCGAGACCTTCGTCGCCTGCATTATATTCGTCTTTATAAGCGAGCCGATATCGTATGACCAGAATGCGGCGACCAAGTGGTGCCTGGCTGTGTACTGCATCTGCTTCATCTTTTCGGCAGCCATCATCGTGATGTGCGTAGGAGAGTGCACAGGTTGCCTGCCCTTCTCCTTCGCCCGCTTCCTGTCTTCATATGCCCTCCTGGCTGTGGGCTTGTATCTGTCCGCCACCATCATCTGGCCCATATATAAGTTTGACAATAAGCATGGAGGCCAAAGTCACAGACCCAACAGCTGTGGCTCCAGCAGCGGCCTGTGCTCGTGGGACAAGCTGCTGGCCATCTCGGTGCTCAGCGCTCTCAACTTCATCCTTTATCTGGCTGATCTCGTCTACTCAGCCAGGCTGGTTTTTGTTACTGTTTAAGGGGTTTAGCTTGAAATAATATAAGAAGACGGCAAAGAGTTAAAAGGCAAAAAGAGGGAAGTGGGTTGGAGAGTAATGATGTTGAAATGAAAGGTCATAAACTATATTCACTGTTAGCTATAATATTTGTCATGCCTGTTTAGCAATCATGTGTACAGTAGGCAAAAAAGTGGGACTTTTTAAAACTATTTTTTAAAATGTAACAAATATACAAATTAATGATTATACATGTTTCACTTGTTACATTTAATATTTTAATTAGTATTGTTTCTTTGTGCTTTAAGTTGCTTTGCATGAAGGATTCTTTTATTATCTACTATAGCTTTGTGAGGTTGTAAGAGTGAATGTCAAATCACCAATCACCACAATATAACAGCCCTCAGCTCATTCAGGTAAATCAGCATCAGTTAAAAACTGTGTTTGCACTTAATGTCTGTTATGTAATACTTGATATGTTTCAGTACATTACACTGCTCTTTGTTGTATATGTGTCAAGTCCATATAGTGTAATGAACCGTACAAAATGAATTCCTAAAATGTAACTTCGACACATTGACGATGAAGAGAAATTTAAATGTATTTTTGGACATATCATTAAACTTTGAAGACATCTTGAATATATTGTTATTCTTATATACATGTTGTACTGGATTCATATTTACGGGATATTATTGCTATATATGTGCATATGGATTTGCGACGTATGCAAATGCTACAAATATTTTTCTTGTCAAATCTCTATAGAAACCATTGCTGTTTTTTTGTACACCAACAGACAGTATCAGTTTCACAGACACCTCACAATAATGAAAGAAAATGAAATGAAGTTTGCTGTGTAAGTCTCTGGGATCTGCATGTGCCTGTCACAGACTGTTACACAGTCCTCGATGCTTGAATGAGAATGTTTTCATTGTATTATAAAAAAGTGAGAGAGCACATGCAGCACTGTCTCTCTCTGTGCTGAGAGTAGAACAGCACACACCGCAGCGTTGTGTGAATGTGTAATCAAGCTCTGAATAAAAACCATGATAAAGAAACAAGCGTAATCTCTGTGCATCTGTGCTCTTGCCTCATTTACCATTGTATACAGTGATTTAGACTTACCAACCATTTACTCATTCTTTGTTTAAAGTTATGCATGTGTGTAAAGATACAGAACATCTGTTGACTCTCTATTTCTGAACTAATGAATCACATTCTAGAACATTCACGTACAGTGCATTCACCCAGAGGAACATTTAATTGCTCAGAGGTCGCTTTTTCTCAGCTCAGGAGACTTGGATTGGATTGTTCATTTATGTTGAATGTATGAATCACCTTTGGCAGATGTGTTTCTCCTAAAATTAAGATTAGGAGAAATAAAAATCAAACAATTGTTGATATACAGAAAGAATATAGAATATTAAATTGAAAAATCTCCATTTGCTGTTTTAATCTAAATTCAATTTCATAGGTCTCACGAATGGGAGAATTTTGGTAATACTTAACAGACACATGAACTGTCTCCAGTGAGGTGTTTCAGGTTCCTAAATGAATCAGCATTTTTGGACCGAATCAGTTGACTAAATGATTCAGTGACTCACTCATGAAGACTTATTTTGTTTGTAAATGAATGAGCTATTTGAATGAATCAAATCAATGAATGATTCAATGACTCTCTTATAATGAGTCACATGGCACCACCTAGTCACTGCAATGAAGATCTAGTTTTCTCAACCTTTTTGTAACGTGTAGTTCTATGTCTGTTTTGTTTCATTGTGTTCTGTTTTCTCTGTTATGGTTTGCCTGAGTTCCCTGTTCTTATTAAGCAACGTTCAGACTCAGTCCAAATCTGATTTTTGTGCATATCCGATTGAAGTTTGAACAGCAAAAAATCACATGAAATGCACACATTTCGAGCTACATTCGTATGTGGTTTGAAATCTTATTCAAATTGCATTTCTGGAAATCAGTTTCAGTCTGTCTGCTCTGATCAGACTTTGCATGGTTTATGTGACTTTCTCAAGCCACGTAAAACGTAAACTTCCGACTTCGTTAGGAAACATGCTGAAAGTCTCTGCAGAAACCAGTATGTGTTGTTGCAAAGTACCGGACGAGCAGAAAATGACAATATAACAGAGACATGTTTTGAAACTGGCGAAGACGACAGCACAGAATAAAGTCGCTCATACCAGCCTCCTATGTTTCTGCCCCTGACTCAGAAGATACACATTGTCATGTTGTAAATAAGAAACGTTTGTATAAGTAAACCCTCCCTGTCGTGGTTGTTGTTTGGCTTATGCATATCAACGTAACGTCATTGCCATAGAAACCAATGCAAATATTTCAGAAAAACGAAAAAATGGCATGGACAAACAAATTGGATCTGAACAGTTGCGCTACACAATGTGGACGTCAATCATTTTAGATCAGATTCGAAATAATCGGATTTGTACTAACAATGTGAATGTAGATTAGTTTCTAATTTACGGACCTGTTCTGATTTCTATTGATTACTCAGTCTGTGTATTTAAGCCTACAGTTCATTCAGTTCTTTGTTCGGTATCTTTTACGTCTTCATGGCTGTTATACTATTACTCTTGAAATATCCTGCTTATTCTAGTTGGATGATTATTAAAGACTGTTTTTGTTGTTTAATTTAATCCTTTGTCATGCGCTTGCAGCCACTTCACCCAGTAAACTTTTTTTACTTAAATAATTTTTTATTCTAGTAGATACCCAATAGGTATTTGAAAGCTTGGAATAACTAGAAAATCTTCGAATTAATTCTTTATGAAAAAACAACAACATTCATTTACAGAATATCTCCAGGTCTAGACTTCCCAGTTTTCCAAGGCCATATGAATCCTGGTTATGCAAAGAATAAAAATGTTAAAGGGGTGAAATAAAAGAAGAAATATCTTGATATTTTTACATTTTGGCTTATCTTATTTTAAAGCTTGTTTTGTCATATTTTTAATCATTTTAAGTCCCCTTGAGGACCCCTGGTGGAGAAACACTGATTTAGAGTTTGTTCAGGGGAACCCAGTGTGGCAATTTAAGGAACCAGAAATGGTGCTTCAAGTATCATTAATTTATTTTATATTTTTCTTTAAAATTTACAGTGCAGCATTTTTATTACAAGTACAGTGCAATAGGCACACACATTTAACTATCTGTCATCTAAACAGGAAGAACTGAGGGGTGTGGCCCGGGACATCCATGCAAAACGGCGAACTGCTTCTCAGTGACAGGCCTTTTTTCATTTCAAACATTTCCCTACAGTAGACAACAAAATGGAAGAGCTCCGGGATACAGAAGAGGTTCGCTGTTCGCTATGCCTGGATGTGCTGAAAGATCCAGTGGCTATACCATGTGGGCACAGGTACTGCATAGAATGCATTAATGATTTTTGGAACAAAACAGATCATTTGGGGGTCTTCAGCTGTCCCCAGTGCGCAAAGACATTTAGCCCCAGGCCTATTCTGAACGATACCATACTGCCAGATATGGTGGACAAGCCGAAGAAACTGGAACTTCCAGGCAACTCTGAGATTTGTAGCAATTACATGCAAGGTGATGTAACCTGTGATTTCTGTACAAGTATCAAACAAAAGGCTGTGAAGTCTTGTTTGGTATGTTTGGTATCTTACTGCCAAAATCACCTTCAAGAACACAACAAATCTTATGCCTTGAAGAAACACAAGCTGATTGAAGCCTCTGTGGACCTCAACCTGCAGGAGAAGATCTGTCCTCATCATGGCAAATATTTGGAGATATACTGTCGAACTGATCAACAGTGCATATGTCCTTTGTGTGTGATGGAGGACCACAGAGGTCATGATACAGTACCAGCAGCTGTGGAAAGCACAAAGAAACAGGTAAAGAAAAAGAAAAAACAATCATCTTTCTTGTTTTTCTTTGAGTGTGTAAGTATTTAACAAGATACTTTTTCATGGTTCTTAACTCTATGGAAGACACAGTAAATTACAGTATACTCAGAAGTCTTTAGAAGCCAAAATAATTTTCCACTGAGGGAATTCACATTTTCCAAAGTGCACTCCAGCTCAATATGAACAGCTTTCATTGTACAGAAAAGTACAGAGTAGCAGGGACAAAATGTGAGGGAAAGGAGGCATTGAACTGATGTTTTTGAGACTGTCCCTTGAGTTCAGGTTTCCAGCCAAAAACTATAAAGTACCTGTAAACAAGTGTGATGTTATAAGGTTAGGATAATATAACAAAAATAACTTCCTGCTTCACATTTAAATTTCAAACTGCTACGCAAACATATCCCTAGCAGAGCTTCCTGCTAACCAATCAGAGAGGTTGATCTGTTGGCTTGGTCAGCTACTTTGAATATTCTAGATATAGATTCGTGACAAATGAGTATAAGAGTAACTCATATTAAAAGATCAAATAAAATATAGTTATACCTAAGCGGTCTATTCTGTAACATCTTTCCTCCATTCTAATTATACACTGTAAAAAAAAATGTGTTCACTCAACTTATATTTTTTAGTTATTTTTTTGCTTTGACTCAGTTAAGTTTTATTGACTTAATCTACTAAGTATGGGCAACTTAAAAAGTTTAGTTGACATAGTTAAAATAGTTAAGCTAACAACTTATTTCAAGTAACCTGGACTTGTAAAGATTAGGTGAAATACGATAACTTACAATTTCAAGTTACCTGGACTTGTAAAAGATTAGTTGAAATACAATAACTTACATTTTCAAGTTAACTGTACTTGTAAAGATTAGTTGAAATACGATAACTTACATTTTCAATTTACCTGGACTTGTTAAGATTAGTTGAAATACGACAACTTACATTTTCAAGTTACCTGGACTTGTAAAGATTAGTTGAATTTTTTTACTTTTTTTCTCAACTTGCAATAGCACATTCAACCAAATAATTAACAGTTTTTTCCATACAAACAATTTATTTTCCCTTGCAATTCAATAAATGTTAAGGGCAAACTGTTAACATATTCAAAGGATTACCATGATTTTTTTCTTTGTAACAACTTTTTAACTGTAAAATACAGTGAACACTTCTCTTAGTAGAAATTCAAAACAATTCTGCTAATTCAAAATGGTGAAAATGTATTAAGAAAATGCATGGAAAGTGTATTCATGAGAAAAAAAAGTCTCAGTTCACACAAAAATGCTAATATAACTGTAAAATACAAAACAATTCTGAATATTTGTAAATACAAACTCAAAACTACATTATATAGTAATTACAGAAAAATTATTTCATTTAAAAATAAAACAATAATTAATTTGTCCATTAAAAAGGTATTTCAATTTCATAAAGTGTATGAATCACTTGGATTACTTTAAAAATGTCTTTTAATTCCTTTCTGGACCTTGAAAGTGCTAGTTGCTGTCAAAGGAGGGACAGAAAGCTCAGATTTCATTAAAATAATTTGATGTGTGTTGAAAAGACAAACAAAGGTCTTTTAGGTTTAAAGCAAAACATGAGGTTGATTATCTAACAAAATAATTTTCATTTTGGTTAAACTAAAACTAAGACTGTTCACTTAAATTATAAATTAACTTTAAAACACATGAAATCTTGTTGAAAAATAGATGTCAGGCCATCGATGCAGAGAACGTAGAAAAGAAAAACTGTAAAATATTCAACAAACACAGGCCTTTGGTAGTAATACACAACCTACCTCAACAACATCGTTTAACTTAATGTATTTTTAAGGGAGTGCACTCTTGCACTGCACGTCTCCGCTCCAATGTTCATCAGCAGCCGCTTAATTACCTCAAAGGTGTATTTGAGTTTTTTTGGGTAGTCTATGTTAAGAGCATAAAGCAATCCCATTATGTTCACATACGCATTTGGTATGTTACCAAGTCCCCGCAGAACAACTGCTTCCTCTATAACAAGGGCCACATCATTAGAGTCACAGGGAATGGGGCCCGTCACATCTTCCACCACTGTGATGATTCCTAGAGTCATGCCCCTGATCATTTCTTCTTCGGAATCTGTGTGCTGTATTAAAAAATGACAAACTTCAAAATTTGCTTTCACACATACAACACTGAAGCTCAAAGACTTTAACAATAATACTCATGTTGTGTTTAAGGAATGGTTCAGCATATGTTTTTAAGTTAAGACGACACATACTCTAGTTAAGTCAACTTACAGACTAGTTGAGATAGTAAAAACTTAACATGTTAAGTTGAACGAACAAATTCAGAAACTACAAGTTGTATCAACTTACAAAATTACATTGAACTAACTAAAATACGGAATCATTTGCGGAATCACTATAGTCATAATTAGTTAAAAACATGAATATTACAATAAAAAAACACTTGTTTCTTCACAGAGAGAATTGGGCATGACACGACAGAAATACAAGCTCAAAATCCACACTAAAGAAAAGGACCTGCTGGAGCTTAAACAAGCTGCGGATGCCCTGAAAGTAAGACATCCAGAACTGCTTTCACTTAAAATAGATGAATCCTCAAATGTTTTACATCGAAAACAATTAACCTGAAAATGAATCAATTAACTCTTTACTTTGTATTGTTAATAATAATAATCATAGTTTATTTTAAAATAAATATTATTAAATAAAATACATTTTAATAATACAAATCTCTTGATAAATGTTTTTGTGCCTTAAAAGAGCTCTGCACAAGCTGCTATGGAAAACGGTGAACAGATCTTCAATGAGTTGCTGCAGTATATTGATAGGAGGAGGTGTAAATTCAGAGATCTGATCCGAGATCAAGAGAGAGCTGCGGAGAGCATGCTGCAAACACTGGAGCAAGAAATCACTGAGCTCAAACAGAGAGATCATGAGCTTGAGATGCTTCTGAAGTCTGAAGATCACGTTCATGTTCTTCAGGCAACCCTGAACCCAGTGCTGACAGAAAAATATTTTTTAAAAATTGTTTAGAAGCCATCTGACAAATACGTCTCTCTCTATCTCTCTTTACAGAACTGTCATTCCTTCTCTTCTGGCCTTCCTAATCCACCCTTTACAGTTGCTTCACTCTCAGATTTTAGTAAGGTGAACGATGCAATATCTGCTCTAAAGAAGAAGCTTGAAGTTGTCTTTAAAGTGGAATGGCTCAGGATTTATCAAGCAGGTGAGAGGAAAACACCCCAAGTTGATCTGTCTGCCTAAGCAGTTTCTGTTTAACTGATTTGCAATTGTCATGCAATTCAACCTTTTTGGATAGATCGTTTCCTTGTGATGTGCACATGCTTTCCATTTTCTCTCCAGCTAGATCAATGAAGATCCTTCACTGCACAGTGCCCAGAATTAGATCAGAGTTCCTGCACCGTAAGTCAGTCTTATGCTCACCGAGGCTGCATTCATTTGATCAAAAAACTGTAATAGCCTATTGTAAAATATTATTACAATTTAAAGCAGCATCATTACTCCAGTCTTCAGTGTCACATGATCCTTCAGAAATCATTCTGATATGCTGTTTTGGTGCTCATGAAATATTTCTGATTATTACCAATGCTGAAACAGTTAGAAATCACACATTTTGTCAGGATGCTTTGATGAATAGAAAGCATTTATTTGAAATAGAAGAACAATTGTACATTGTTTTGTAACATGCAGACAGACTTTACTGTCACTTCTGATCAATTTAATATATCCCTGCTGAATAAAATGATTAATTTCTTTAAAAAAACAACATCTCACTGACCCCAAACTTTTAAACGCTAGAGTAGATGTTATAGTGTTCTTCAACCTCTCATCTGATGTATTTATATATGATTTAAATATACTACACCATGAATAAACATTTTTGATCTCTTATGCTCTATCAATTTCTCAGATTCTTGCCCGCTGCAACTAAACCCTTTAACAGCCCACAAGGACCTTAGTTTGTCCAATGGGAACAGAGAAGCGGCTGTTCAGAGCCAAGAGCAATCCTGTCCCGACCACCCGGAGCGCTTTAATTACTGGTGCCAGGTGCTGGGCACTGAGGGCCTGACAGGCTGCAGCTACTGGGAGGTGGAATGGAGTGGGATGGGAGTAAACATTGCCGTCGCATACAAAAACATTACCAGGAAAGGGGAAAGCAATGAAGCTCACTTCGGTCACAATGACAAATCCTGGAGTTTGTTCTGCTGCAGGAGAGGTTATGCTTTCCGGCACAACAGGATTGTCAGTAAGATCTCAGAGCCTGGCTCGTTAAAGATAGGTGTTTATCTAGATCATAGGGCCGGGACACTAGCTTTTTACAGCATTGAAGACTCAATGACCCTCCTTCACAGAGTTCAGACCACATTCACACAACCTCTCTATCCTGGCTTTGAGTTTGTGAGCTGTGGAGCCTCGATCAAGCTGTGTCAGTTGGAGTGAGGGCAAATCTGGTATTGAATGAAAGAATGGGTAAAATATTAAAGATAAAATAGATTTACATTAAACATCAACACAAATTATTACTAAGTATGCACAATATTTTTGACCGAGACTCATAAGCCGATAATTATTTTCATGTTATGGTCAATAACTGAGAGCTAATGGCTAACATTAAAATAATGTAATATTTTGTATAAATTATATTATTGTATTAATAATAAAGTACTAAAAGCTAAAATAAGTCATTTAAAATTTTAAGTGAATTTAGGTTAGAGAATGGATATTCAGTATGATTACTTTTAACAGTAATTACATTTTTAAAGATTGACTTTAAGTGAGCATTAAATTATGTCAATGTAATATAATTAGAAACGTATATATAATGTTGACAAATGGTAGGCTATAAATATTCTATACTCCTAATCGTACAATATGCAAAATATTTTTTTTCCAGCCAAACACTTGTGACACATTTATATCTATGATAATGTCTTTCCATTTAAACTACACAGTGAATTGCTGTTATTTCTGTCCATGGAATGTCCCTTGAGGTTAATATTGTCTGAATGCCTTTACACGTTCATTGTCAATGTCAGTTCTGATTAAAAACGTCTGTAACAATCCAAATAAAATACATTGTTTACCATAATATTTGGCTTTCAGAGTCAACCTCATTATTCACATCGCAGAGTCTATTTCCTTTGATATTTTATGGCATTTACTATGTTTTAACAGTACAAGCACTAAAATAAATAGCGCACTATGGCAAGCCATTTTAACATTTAATCTTTAATTATTGCCAGTATCTATTTTTATGCTAGTACTTATTCATTAGCTAGTAGTGCTTATTCTTCAGGTACTAGTGCCTATTCTTCAGATTCTTTAGGTACTATACCTTATTCATTAGATACTAGTAATTATTTATTAGACAAGTACTTATTCCAATAGTGTCTAGTATTTAATTATACTTCATTATACTTGCTTAGAAAAATTCTAACTAGTATTTTGCTTAGAAAATTTTTAACTAGTACTTTTAAAAAAAAAACTTAATATTGACTACTACTTTTTTTATCTGCTTAGTATGATAATAATACATTGAATATTAATGAACCAACAACATATAAGAGAGAAATTAGACATAAAATAAAAGGAAATACAGGGATGGCACTAGAGGTGATTTTCATTTTTTTTAATTCATATTTTAGTGTGTGTGGGGGGGGGGGGGGGGGGGGGGGGGTTGGTTTATGTGATTTATGAGGACACAAATTTGTATAATGACATGTGTATTACACTGGTATTACAACTTATAGGTGGTTTATGAGGACATTTCAAAAGTCCTCATAATTCAAATAGCTTAAAAACATAAAAAACAATGTTTTATTAAAAATGTAAAAATGCAGAATGTCTGCTGTGATGGGTAGGTTTAGGGATTGGGGCAGTGTAAGGGGATAAAATAAACAGTTTGTACAGTATAAAAACCATTACGCCTATGGAGAGTCCTCATAATGCTGTTGCACCAACATGTGTGCGTGTGTGTGCGTGTTAAATATATTTTATTTATTGTTTTCCATTATTATGCCATTATGTTTCATTTTTTGGTAGTTCTCAAGTTTCTTTTGATGTTAGGATTAGGGTTAGGGTTAGTTATTAACTTAGGGGCCGCTAACACAACACCGTTCTAACAGAATACACTCAATGCGCTCCGGCCCGCTCATCCACACAAAACAGTGCCTGGTGGCTCGAGAACGCAAACCCTGAAAAAGATTTACTTCCTGGTTCTGGTAAGAACTCTAGCTGCTGCGTTTTGGACCAGCAGTAGTTTGTTTATTAAGCGTGCAGGGCAACCACCCATAATAGCATTACAAGCCTTGATGTCATGAACGCATTAACTAATTGTTCCGCATTTGTCATTGAGAGCTTATGACGTAATTTAGATATATTTTTAAGATGGATAAATGTGGTTTTACAGATATTAGACACGTGACTTTGAAATGAAAGATTGGTAACAAAGAGCACACCCAGCCTCCTAACCGACGGCGAAGACTTGACAGAGCAGCCATCAAGTGCTAGACAGTATTCTTGGTTATTACGTGAGGACGTTTTTTTGTCCAATAATTAGAATCTTTGTTTTTTCAGAATTAAGTAGTAAGAATTTACTAGACTTTTTTTATCAGCTATGCATTCCGTTAAAATTGTGAATTGGTAAGTTTCGTCAGGGCGTGAAGAAATATAGAGCTGAGTATCGTCAGCATAACAGTGAAAACTAATGCATTCTTCCTAATGATATCTCCTAAGGGTCGCATGTACAGAGTGAACAGCAAATGTCCTATAGCTGAGCCTTGTGGTACGCCATACTGAACTTTTGATCGATGAGAAATCTCTTTTTTTTTACTGCTACAAACTGATAACGGTCAGATAAGTATGATTTTAACCCATGCTAATTCCACTAATGCCAACATAATTTTCGAGTCTATTTAAAAGAATGGTGTGGTCAATAGTATCAAATGCAGCACTAAGATCAAGTAACACTAATAGAGAGATACAACCACGACAGGATAATAATAGAAAATCATTTGTGACTCTAATGAGAGTTGTCTCAGTATTATGGTACGGTCTAAATCCTGACTGAAAATCCTCGCAGATACCATTTCTTTCTAAAATGCTACGTATTTTTTGGTACGTATCGTAATGACAAAGATTAATTAATGGTATGAAGAAGAGGATCTATGACCTCTGGAAGCATCTCTTTCAGTACCTTGGTCGGTATAGGGTCTAACATGCATGTTGTCGATTTAGATGATTTAACAAGTTTAGAAAATACTTCCTCTCCTATTGCAATAAATTAATCCAATTTCACCTCAAGGAGACCACAATGTACTGCCTGATGTGATACTGAGTAGACGGTTGCATAGTTATAATTTTCTCCCATATCAATCTTGAAACTAAAGAATTTCTTAAAGTCATTACTGCTGTGCTGCTTGGAAATGTCTAGGGGTGAAGCTTTATTTTTCGTTAATTTAGCCACTGTTTTAAGTAAATACCTTGTGTTTCGTTTATTTTCTTCTAATAGGTTGAAAAATAAGCAGATCTAGCAGCTTTTAAGGCCTCTCTGAACACAATCATGCTCTTTTTCCATGAAATGTGAAAAAACGTTCGAAAAAACATCACACATAGTTTTGTTTTCTTCCAGTTGCATCCACTCACAATTGCTTTTTTACTTGTCTTATGTTATACATAGGACTAGTCAGAATGGCCACTGTAGTTTTCAATTAAAAATCTTACTAGTAAAATAAAAAATCTTACTAGTAACATTTGGAATAAATACTAGTATCTAATAAATGTGTACTAGTATCTTGAATAAGTACAATTAGCTAATGAAAAATAGCTAATTAGCCTATTTGATGAATAAGTACTACCTATTTAAGAGGTACGAGTATCTAATGAATGTAGTAGGCTATCTGATAAATAAGAACTAGGCCCATATCTAATGAATAAATACTAGTATGTAGTTGGGGATATTCAAATTAATTAACCAAGCATTAATATCATTGATCAGCCCTACCAAACGTGGATGTTTTTTCACTAAGAAACAAACATTGTTATTTGATTGATATTGTGAAGCTGCTTTGATGCAATTTATATTGTGAAAAGCGCTATATAAATACACTTGACGACTTAAATAGTATCTAATGACTAAGTATAGTATCTAATAATATATACTAGTATCTAAAAAATAAGTACTACTACCTATTGAACAACTACTAGTATATAAAAAATATGCACTAGTCACAATTGGAATACATACTGTAGTCAAAACTGAATAGTTGATATCTGAATGACAGATTCCAATAGAAGTAAATGGCAAAAATGTAAAATGTGTTTCTAGTAACAATAGAATAGTTACTAGTCGCTATTGGAATAAGTACTTGTATCTAATATGTAAACTAGTGTATATTTAATATGTAGTATCTAATGAATAAGTACTAGTATTCAATAATAAGTTCTAGTATCTAATGAATAAGTAGGCTACTAATAATATTTAATAAATAAGTAGGCTACTAGTAGGCTACCAATGTAACAGGAACTAAATAAGAACTAGTATAAATAAGTACAAGCACTTGTACTTGTAGGCCTACCTAAAGAATAAGCACTAGTTGCTAATGTGCTTACTTAATTAAATATACACTAGTAACTAAAAAATAAGTAGCATGAAAATAGATACCGGTACGTATTAAGGATTAAATGTTAACACGGCTTGCCATTGGAGCACGACACGAACAGCAACCAAAGCTTTATAGACAAAATTGCAGAAACAGCGACATCTTGTGGCCAAATGGGCTAAAACCAGCCTTCAGAGGAAAAACGCCTGAAAAACTACTAGAGAAAAACATATTTATAGTAGCCTTTTAGATGATTAAGAAATACATTTGTGAACTATAAACTGTTTTAAAATGACTATATTACATTCACTATCATTTTGCGTTAAGAGTGCCAAGAACATGTAGGCAACATTTCTCAGAGATAAACTTGATAGAATCTGGATGAGGGTGAAGTCTACTTTGGAAATCAAAAGTTGCGGGTTGATAATGATAATAAGTGCTTTGGTAATAAATTGTTTACAATGAACATGCAAATGTAATTTAGCCTATAGTTTATCCAAGCTCATGTGAGCACTGACAGCCCTTACGAAAAAGCAGTATACTTCAAGTTAATTTTATGAAGTATACTTAATGTTCAAGTATATTTTTAAGTATACTTTATGTAGTAAGTATACTAATGTCAATATGTACTAGTAGTAAACTTGTAAGTGTACTATTTTAATACCGCTTGGGACCAAATTGGCCCACTTGAAGTAAATAAAAGTACATGTTTAAGTGTACTGTAAGTGTAACAGTAGTAAACTATAAGTGCACAACTAGTTCATAATTATGTTTCTCATTTGTACTGCAAGTGAACTTGTGGGTATACTAGTAGTTCACTTTTTAAATACTTGTAGCATATTTTTAGTTTATGAAAGTACACTTTGAAGTATACTCTCAGTAAACTCCTAGTTTAGTAGTTTTGTACTACAAGTTTTCTTTAAGTGAACTTAATATCATACTTAATAGTTTACTATTTATATATTATTCTTGCACTTGCAGGAGGCCTATACTACTATGTTCAAATGTTATTTTTTATACTTTAGACTTTAAGTTGAGAAAATCTTATTTGTGTCAAAGATACGCCTTGATCAGATTCAGAACGATGATGAAAACACAGATGGAGTAGATCGAGTCCAACACCCCCAAAGCTTCACAGTCGTTTTCTCTTCATGGGTTACGCTTCATTTCATTTGGAAACATAAAGCAGTTTTGATTTACACGCTGTTTGATGATCACATTATTTTACATTTGAGTGAGCAATCTTCTATCGCTCGTTTCAGCTTCTTCTTCTCCTGTGTTTTGATCTGGAGATTCAGTACTTGAAGATGTGTCATAGCGCCCCCTACCGTATAACAGTGAAAACATGGATAGCTGGAAAATTCAGTCAATGGTGGGGAAAAAGTAAAGTAGATTAAAGTAATTCCAATGTACACTACCAGTGGACTAGCCTTCACAAAAATTCAGATACGCAGAATTAGAAACATATCTGTTTAATATAAATATTTTAATAAATATTTTCAAACATTATAAGTTTCATAAGACTGTATATGAAAAACCATGTAGAAAAAGAGTATATTTAATAGGCTACTCGATCAAAAGAGTTAACCCACTACAAGCCAAGTATAATTTTAATACTTAATTATACTTTTAAGCATATCTCCATCAAAAGATTGAGTACAAGTATACAGGCCAAATTGGACTTTTCTCTCAGTATAAGTCAAGTATACTTGTGTAATTTTAAGTATATTTCTGAGAAGTACATAAAGTATATTTTTGAGAAGTATATAAAATGTAGACTGAAAGTATGCTTTCTTTTTAGTTTAAAAGATGTATACTAATAGAACACTTGAATAAACTTATTTTTCGTAAGGGAGACTGACGTTTGGGATAACCAGTGTAAGGAACTGAGTAACAGATCCGGGTCCATACACAACCTCACCAATGTGGTTTTAGACCATGATAGTTTACCAGCGGCAGTTTCGGGCTGAAAATATGCTTGCTGCTATTTGGCAGTTCGCCAAGATGCGGCCCTGCTTATTTTGGAACAACACAACATTCCCACAAGACAGATTTTCACATATTTACTGAGGTGATTCAGATTAATTACTACTGATTTACAACTGAGATTAAACCATTTGCTTATCAGCTCTACAACCTGAGGTTATATTAAATCCAGATTTTTTTTATAAAGGTCAAGTTGCATTAAATGCCTAATTTTTGCTAAATCTTTGTTAATCTCTGTCATCTGGACTGTGCGAAGCTCGTTTTACTGAAGCTCTGAAGCTGAATGAACACCATGGTCTTTAGAACTAATGTAATGGAATTTCTAGTGCTCCTCCTTTACCCTCTCATCCATTGCCATCTATTACTGAAACGTTCAAACTAAAATTGGACACTGTTTAACATCTAAATGGAGTAATAAGATGTCCTGGGCCTAAATGGGCTAAATTGATAATTTTACTAGATTTTATGAGCAAATCCGTAATTCCATCCCATCGCCTAAATAAAACAAATCATGAATATGCTAACATACTACAATCTTGTACTTACCCTCAGTCACTGAATATGGTGCTTCCACGGTCACCGTGATTTTGCCACGTAAGACATGTTCCTGGATCAACACATTTTGTTGATCCTGGAACAACGTTCCTGTCCGAACCCTATCCCTTCCCGTAAACCTGACCCTACCCATAAGTTATCCCTAAAATCAGGGAAATAGGTAAATACCGGTAACAGATGTAGAACCCTACCCTAACCATGGTTGTAAGGAATCAGGAAGATGTTGCACTTGAAATCGCAGGTTATTTTTCTTAAATAGGTGAAACTGAACAAGCACCATCTAATAAGTATTGTTGTTGTCATTTAAGAATCAAAAATTGTCGTCCAAATAGACAAATAATCCACTTCATTTACACTGTCAACCATGACAGAAACTATTCACAAATCACAAGTCCACATTGTCTTCTTACAATTTAGTGACTGTGAATTCAATGATTCTAAATTTGATATTCTCCCTTTACAAATATTTAGATGTTTGAGGGTTGTAATATTTCCTGTGTGGGGGCAGGGGAGAAGAAGTCACATTTAAACTACCAAGACACTGTGTACAAAGGACATGTTCAGTGATGAGTGATTCCACAAATAGACAGCAAAAATTAAGGCAGTTTCCCAGATAAAAAAAGGGAATGGGGAAAATATTAAGGTTTTGTTTTACATTACATGATTGTTAAATGAATTACCCCCATAAATGGACCTTTTTAGAGGATCAAAACATAATAATATAATGATAATTTATTTTGCATACAGATTAAAAACATTAGTTCCATTCAAATATGCAGTCAGAAGCAGTAACAGTTACATACTTACAACTGTATTCCTGCCTTCTGTTTTACCACAGATTCCCCACTGAAGTAGCGCAGTCTTTATTATTTTAGCAATATGCCATAAAATATTACACAGAAAATGTTGATATGATATTATCTATACACTGATTATCATTGAACTACAGCTGAGAGGATGTTGTCATCCAGGTCGACTGTCCATGTGTGACTCCACCTGAAAGGATCTGATATCCTCTCCGATGAATTCAGTCACTGCAGGGATGAGAAATTATGGTAGAAATCATTTAATTGATTGATACATATCTATCATGAGACTCTGGTAATAGTGAATTTGTGAAAAAATGACTGAATTTAGTTTAGTGCTTTATTCAAAAAAATGTTTTTTTTTTTTGTTTTTTTTTTTTTTTACAAAATAGCATAGAATTTGAATATAAGCCTTTTATTGGTTATTGGTCATAACATGAAATATAACTATTGGCTTATTGGTATCTATATCATGACATTCGGTATTATTAAATATTATAATATGTTTTACATTCAATAATATTTCATACAATATATTACATTATTGTAATTTACCATTATCTACATAATTATATAATAATAAATTATTATTTTATATGATTACACTACCATTCAAAGGTTTGGGGTCATTTAGATTTATAAGAAGAATTTTATGCTCAACAAGGCTGCATGTATGTAATCAAAAATACTGTAAAACAGTAATATTGTGAAATATTGTTAGTTTAAAAGAACTGTTGTCTATTTGAATATATTTTAAAATGTTATTTATTCCTGTGATGGTGAATCTGAATTTTCAGCATCTTTACTCAGTGTCACATGACACTTCAGAAATCATTCTAATATGCTGATTTGGTGCTCAAGAAACCTTTCTTATTATTATCAGTGTTGAAAACAGGTGTGTTGCTTAGTAAATTAATTAAAACAGTGATAAATGTTTTTCAAGATTTATTTAAAAAGTTCAAAAGAACAGCATGTATTTGAATGTATGCGTTCTTGCAGAATAAAAAAAAATTATTTCTTTAAAGAAATAAGAGAAAAAAACTCTTCAATGATACTATCTGCAACACTTTATTAGAGGTCAGGGCAGCACATGATGTTTGCGAAGAAGCCTCTTTTAATTTCTTTAGACAAAAATATTCGTATAGAATTGAATATGAGCCATTTACTGGTTACTGACCATAACATGAAAATAATTATTGCCTAATCGGTCTGAATTTTAATATCAGTGCATCCCTAGTATCACACATAAAACCAATCATACCCACCTTCCTCTAATGTGATATGTTGCATCGGTGAAGGGCCCGTAAAGTCCGGGGGTCCCTCCAACTTCAGGCTAGAAGCGGTGTCTCTTTCAGCGGGGCGCATCTGGTGCTCCCAGCTCTCGTATTGGCCATATGGAGGTGGACACAGGTCTTGATAGTGGCTAGTATTTGACGGAGGTGAGGAGCACATCTCTTGGGGGCCAGGACAGTGTGGATATGGGGAGTGAGAGAGCAGAGGAAGAGGCGAGGTGGAGATCGGACTGCTGGCAGGGAACGGGCTCAGAGAACAAGAGTGTGAGGGAGAAGGTGAAGAGGACAGATAGGGAGAGTCGAGCCACGGAGACGGGGAGGGGGAAAGCGGTTGTGAGGCTCTTGGGTACATAGGAGGAAGAAGCTCTGTGAAACCCAGCTCCAGGCTCTCAAAGCTAGGATGTCTTTCGGTCAGGGTACCGCGACCTCCACCATCCTCGATAACCTCTGGTTTCCGGCAGTAGTCCTCCTGGTAGCCGTGCAAGGAGTAAGGGTACTCACTGGGATATGGAGGGAGGTGGAAAGACATGCTTCTGTCATCTACGGATAGGTCTGACCTCATGTCAACAGTACTGCCGCTCTCCATAGGACAAAGCGTCACTCCTTCCAGGGGCAAAATGGAGGGACGGGATAGGAGTGGATCCTCCTCTTTAAACATGACTAGAAAATGAGGAAAACAAACAAGCCAAGATGGACATATTATGACATTTAGTGACTTTCCTGTGCACTCCCCATCTACCATTGGTCAACAGATTTCCCCTCCCCTGAATTCACAACATTGGTTCAGCTGGTTTTGCATTAGAAAATATATTTTATCTATTTACATAGAGTTGTATAACACAACATTAAAGATGCACCATGACATTCAGAAAATTTGATATGTAATATTAAATAATGAAATTTATTCCTTTGATGGCAAAGTTGAGTTTTCAGCATCATTACTCCAATCTTCAGTGTCACATGATCCTTCTGAAATCATTCTAATATGCTGATGTGGTGCTCTGGAAACACTTATTATCAATCTAAAAACAGTTGTGCTGCTTAATATTTTTGTTGATTATGTGATCCAATTTTTTTAGGATTATTTAATGAACGAAGTTTATTTTAGAACAGCTGAAACCTTCTGTAACATTAGAAATGTTTTACTGTCACTTTTGATAAATTCGAATGCATCCTTACTGAAAAAAAAACTATTACAATTAATTTCTTTAAAAAAAAAAAGAGAAAGACATTAAAATTGCTCTTCTGTGATGCTGTCTGGAACACTTTATTGGAGGTCAAAGTAGCACATGATGCTTGAGTTGAACACGCTTTTAGATTATGAAAGAGAACAGGTTCTTTATTACACATGGCATGCAAAAGACATATTTTGCATTTCTTGTCAACAGCATCGATTAATACCATGCGCAGAGGGATTCTACCATGTAAAAACACAGCTAACTGCTGCCTGTGTAACACTCACTGGGCAGATATTTAAAGCAGTGTGTGCTGCTCCTCTTCCTCTTCCCATTGGACACGTACAGGCAGACAGATACTGGGTGGTTCAGTGAAAGATCATTATAGGCTGGCACTCGTACACACAGCAAATTCTGGACCATAAGTAAATATAGAAAGAATTAGTCCATTTCCTTTCAAGTTCTACACAGAGTCTAACTCACAGAGTCATAGTTAGGTATATGGTCGATTTACCTCATTGCTTTTGTCCCTGTCCACATGTGCCTCCTCCTCCCACTGGACTTTGCCATCTAGAAATAAATAATAAAATAAAAATAAATACAACAACATCATTGATTTTGTGATATTATTGTGTTTTCTTCCTTATACGCTCATGTAAGATTCAATGTACACTATCGTTCAAAAGTTTGGGGTCTCTTATGGTAATTAATGCTCTCATTTTTTTAACTCTTTTCTATTTTAATACATTTTAAAATGTAAAGTAATTTATTCCTCTGATGAAAAATATACATTTACTCCAGTCTTTAGTCAAGTCAAGTCACCTTCATTTATATAGCGCTTTTAACAATATAGATTGTTTCAAAGCAGCTTTACAGTGAAAATAGGAAATTACAGTAACAGAGATTGTTTTGGCTTTACAGCAGCTCTAGAATAAAGTTATTGTGCAGCTAAAGTTAGTTTTGATTGATTCACTTTCGTCACAAAGATCATTACTTATTAACTTAGGGGCCATCTATTTGAAATATAATTGTTTGTAACCATGTTAAAGTCTTGAGTGTCACTTTTAAATTTAATACATCCTGGCTAAATAAAAGTATTAGGGTACATTTAAACGACAATGTTATAAAAACGGATAACAAAAAAATGTACTACAGATGACAACGTTGTCAAAATGAATATGAATACAAACACTGTATTAAATTATACATGCCAGGCCAGTAGTTGGCGATGTCAGATTGACTGAACATGTAATACGCATGCACATGACGTCACCATTTCACAAATTCGTTTTTTGTAGTTTACATGAACTTGTTTCAAAAACTTGAAACCCGTTTTCAAAAGTTTGCGTTTTCATCCCCCAAAACGCTGTTGTCGTGTAATTGAAAAAAATTCCGGTTTTAGTTGAAAAAGGTGTAGTAGGTGTAAAGTAGGTGTAAAGAAAAACAGCTTAAAAAAAAACTTCTGCAAGAAAATGTGCATCATTGTAAGCCTACTCAAATACCTGATCCTCTCTCCATAAAGAAGACTCTGGAGGTGGGTAGAAAGTTAGTCCCACCAAGAAGCAGTTCCTCCCCTCCCTCTGTTGAACAGGAAGTAAGACTGACAGACTCCACTACAGGAAGCTCCTGTGCAGAGCGCTGTGCTGCAGGCAGAAACAAGCATACATTGAGTGAGCACCAAATGAAGATTGTTCAATGTGTACAAAGAGTGACTAAATTATGCTGGTATTTTAGAGAAAATTGTGCTTAATTTATAAAAAGACGTTAAAAAAAAAGATAAAGATAAAAAGCATTTAATTGACTTAATGCTTGAAACAGTATTATGTACGCTCATCAAAATGCACTTTTAAAAAGTGAAAGGAGTAACTTACACATGGGAGTTGCACTTAAACAAGCATAATTGTGATTTGCTTCACTCACAGCATTCAATGGGTAAAGAGGCCACCTGCAGGGCTAAGACTCGTCCTGGGGGGACGATAGGTGGAGACAGAGGGAGGTGTGTGCGGAACACCAATCGCACTCGAGTGTTCTTTCTTCCTACATCCGTCTCACCTTTCCGGAGTTCAATGTCGGAGTTCCTCAGCTTTAGAATACCTGCACAGTCAATGCTGAGAGGCAATCACAGGAATTCATGTATGATCACTTAATGAGGTGTTTATGACATTTAATCAGAGGTCAAATGTCTCTTTCTCACAGGGCAGTCATGTTGTTCTCCGGGTTGAGTGGGATGTCCAGGAGTTTGGTGCCAGCCTGGATGCTCTCCTGACTAGCTGTGCCTACCATCTTCCCTGTTACTCTGTGTGAGAGACAAGTACAAGAGACATGTCAAGCCATGGATCAACCAAAAACAGTTTTGTTCAATACTGTGAAATATAGTTTTACCTATGTATTTGATAAAAAGGATGAGGACGTATTGATCTGTCATCAGCAGTTCCTACAAACACCTGTAAGGAGAGCGGCTGTCTCTCAGTGTAACCTACGAGCTGGATGCCAGAGAGAAAAGAAAATTGATATCAATTCAATTATTTTAAATAAATGATCTATACGCTATATCTAATTATCTATTATCTAAATACATTAATACAACAGAAAATTACACACACACACACATATATAAAATAAGTATTTGAACACCCTGCTATTTTGCAAGTTCTCCCACTTAGAAATCATGGAGGGGTCTGAAATTGTCATCGTAGGTGCATGTCCACTGTGAGAGACAATCTAAAAAAAAAATTCCAGAAATCACAATGTATGATTTTTTTAACTATTTATTTGTATGATTCAGCCGCAAATAAGTATTTGAACACCTGAGAAAATCAATGTTAATATTTGGTACAGTAGCCTTTGTTTGCAATTACAGAGGTCAAACATTTCCTGTAGTTTTTCACCAGGTTTGCACACACTGCAGGAGGGATTTTGGCCCACTCCTCCACACAGATCTTCTCTAGATCAGTCAGGTTTCTGGGCTGTCGCTGAGAAACACGGAGTTTGAGCTCCCTCCAAAGATTCTCTATTGGGTTTAGGTCTGGAGACTGGCTTGGCCACGCCAGAACCTTGAAATGCTTCTTACAGAGCCACTCTTTGGTTATCCTGGCTGTGTGGTTCGGGTCATTGTCATGTTGGAAGACCCAGCCTCGACCCATCTTCAATGGTCTAACTGAGGGAAGGAGGTTGTTCCCCAAAAAAAATGGCCCCGGTCATCCTCTCCTAAATACAGTGCAGTCGCCCTGTCCCATCTGCAGAAAAACACCCCCAAAGCATGATGCTACCACCCCCATGCTTCACAGTAGGGATGGTGTTCTTGGGATGGTACTCATCATTCTTCTTCCTCCTCTAAACACGGAGAGTGGAATTATGACCAAAAAGTTATATTTTGGTCTCATCTGACCACATGACTTTCTCCCATGACTCCTCTGGATCATCCAAATGGTCATTGGTAAACTTAAGACGGGACTTGACAAGTGCTGGTTTAAGCAGGGGAACCTTCCGTGCCGTGCATGATTTCAATCCATGACGTCTTAGTGTATTACCAACAGTAACCTTGGAAACGGTGGTCCCAGCTCTTTTCAGGTCATTGACCAGCTCCTCCCGTGTAGTTCTGGGCTGATTTCTCACCTTTCTTAGGATCATTGAGACCCCACGAGGTGAGATCTTGCATGGAGCCCCAGTCCAACGGAGACTGACAGTCATCTTTAGCTTCTTCCATTTTCTAATGATTGCTCCAACAGTGGACCTTTTTTCACCAAGCTGCTTGGCAATTTTCCCGTAGCCCTTTCCAGCCTTGTGGAGGGGTACAATTTTGTCTCTAGTGTCTTTGGACAGATCTTTGGTCTTGGCCATGTTAGTAGTTGGATTCTTACTGATTGTATGGGGTGGACAGGTGTCTTTATGCAGCTAACGACCTCAAACAGGTGCATCTAATTTAGGATAATAAATGGAGTGGAGGTGGACATTTTAAAGGCAGACTAACAGATCTTTGAGGGTCAGAATTCTAGCTAATAGACAGGTGTTCAAACACTTATTTCAGCTGTATCATACAAATAAATAGTTAAAAAGTCATATATTGTGATTTCTGGATATTTTTTTTTAGATTATGTCTCTCACAGTGGACATGCACCTACGATGACAATTTCAGACCCCTCCATGATTTCTAAGAGGGAGAACTTGCAAAATAGCAGGGTGTTCAAATACTTATTTTCCTCACTGTATGTGTGTGTTCATGTTTTCCTATCCCGATGGGGACTTCAACCTGAATGCACACAGACTCATGGGGACTCGTGTCACAGTGGGCACCTAAATAGAGGTCCCCATGGGTATACAAGCTTATAAATCATACAGAATGAGTTTTTTTGGAAATGTAAAAATGCAGAACGTTTTCTGTGATGGGTAGGTTTAGTGTACGGAGATAGAATATGCAGTTTCTACAGTATAAAAACTAGTCTATGGAGAGTCCCCACAAAGATAGTAAACCTGACATATGTGTGTGTGTGTGTGTGTGTAATTTTTCATATATTATATATATATATATATATATATATATATATATATATATATATATATACAGTCGTGCTCAGAATTAATGGTACCCCTGGTAAATATGATAAAAAATGGCTGGAAAAAATAAATCTGCATCATTTATCCTTTTGATCTTTCATTCAAAATATTGGCAAAAATCTAAACTTTCATTGAAGTAAAAGAATAGAAAGTGGGGGGGAAATCACATTATGAAATAAATGTTTATCTCCAAAACACGTTGGCCACAATTATTGGTACCCTTTTCTTAAATACTTTTTGCAATCTCCTTTTGCCAAGATAACAGCTCTGAGTTTTATCCTATAATGCCTGATGAGTTTGGAGAACACCTGACAAGAGATCAGAGACCATTCTTACAGAATCCCTCCAGATCCTTCAGATTCCCAGATCCATGTTGGTGCTTCTTCTCTTCAGTTCACTCCACTCATCAGGTCTGGGACGGTCATGGCAGAAGCTTCATTTTGTGCTACTTAACACATTTTTGTGTTGATTTTGATGTTTGTTTTGTATCGTTGTCCTGATGGAAGATCCAACCACGGCCCATTATACGATTTCTAGCAGAGGCTGTCAGGTTTAGCTTTTTTATCTGTTGGTATTTGATAGAATCCACGATGCCATGCATGTATCTGAACAAGAAGTCCAGGACCTCCAGCAGAAAAATATGACCACAACATTAAAGATGGTATATTAAATTGTACACATGGGGTACTTTTTATCCTTGTGTGCACCAAACCCATCTTGCATTTTTGCTGCCAAAAAGCTATTTTTTAGTTTCATCTGACCACAGAACCCTGTGCTGTTTGAAGGTCCAGTCATGTCTGACAACTGAATTTGCTGGGGTTTGTTTTTGGATGAGCAAGGAGGATTTTTCTTGAAAACCTCCCAAACAACATGTGGTGATGTAGGGGTTGTTCAATTTTTTTTTATAGGCTTTCTGAACCCAAGACTCAACTAATCTCTGCAATTCTCCATCTGTGATCTTTGGAGAGTCTTTGGCCACTCAAACTTTCATCCTCACCATGCATTAAGACAATATAGACACACGTCCACTTCCTGGCAGATTTGTAACATCTTTAGTTGATTGGAAGTGCTTAATTATTGCCCTGATGGTCAAAATGGGGATTTTCAATGCTTTAGCTATTTTCTTACAGCCACTTTCTATTTTGTGATGCTCAACAATCTTTTGATGCACATCAGAACTATATTCTTTGGTTTTACTCATTGTAATGGATGATTAAGGGAATTTGGCCTTTGTGTTTCCCCATATTTAAACTCTTGTAAAACAAGAAGTCATGGCTGGACAATTTCATGTTCCTAGTCACCCTGGTGTGCAAAAAAAAGGTAAATATGAATGGGAATATACTTAAGAGATATTTTACTCGTAAACAATTCTAGGGGTACCAATAATTGTGGCCAACTTGTTTTGGAGAAAAACATTTATTTCATAATGTGATTTCCCCTCCACTGTCAATTATTTTACTTCAATGAAAGGTTCGATTTTTGTCAATTTTTTGAATGAAATATCAAAAGGATAAACGATGCAGAATTATTTTTTACAGCCATTTTTCATCATATTTACCAGGGGTACCATTAATTCTGAGCACGACTGTATATATATATATGATATGCACAATAACACTTTGTTAATAATAATGAAATACGATAGTTTTTCTTTCTTGAATGGTAAAATGCCACAGATTTACAAAGCAAGTCACACACCTATGAAGTAACGGCACATACTGTACAGGATTGTACATTTATTATAGCTTATGAGCGTTACCTTTACCACTGGATGACCTCCAGGTGATGCCTTTACTGCTCCTCGACTTCCTTCAGTTTCATAATGAGCGCGATGGTGTGGTCTGGGTTGTACCTCTATACGCAGTTCATACTGGTCAAACTGTGAAGGAAGTGGCCAGTCAAGTGGCGGCAGTGCATTAGATCTGTGGAAGTATTAAGAAAGCAGAGTTGATTATCTAAGACATTATTCTGATTTCTATCAGAATGTAAATCTGAAGTAGTGAACAAAACAGTTAGTATGCTATATTTTTATCACATGACCTCAGTATGTTGTCACATAACCTCATCTTGTTTAATTCAGAAAAATTGTATAAGTTTATAATCTTGTCAATTTTGTGTAAAAATGTCATAACTTTTAACAGTCTGAATAAATAATCAGTTAAGAAAGTGGATCATGACTCACTGATCATAACATCATTGATATTGCTTCTATTTTATCCATCACACTGGAAAGGAAATGTCAAATTGTGTGCATTACATTGTGGGATACAATATTCCTGTCAGGGTCACCAGCTCTGTCACCTCAATGGCACTACACTTCCCAGCATCCCTCATGTTTCCCACCTGCATACTATCGGCCATCACCTGATCACCTATCACCTGCACGTCGTCATCAGTCACCATGGACACTTATGATCATCACAGCTGTCTGTCATTTTATCATCATCATCATCTGCATCACCTGCGTTCTGTTAATCAGTGTTCATCTAAAAAACTTAAACAACTCCTCAATATAAAAATTGAAAATGAAACATAAGAGATGTGTGCTAACCTAAAGAGAGGACTGTGAGTTTGTATTTAGTTCAATTCTGTTCAGTCAGTCTTTGTCTATTCTACTTTGTGTGAACTTTCTGTTTGTCTGTACCTTTTTAATGTAAACATTAATGTAAACAAATGAAACCACATTGTAAAGTGTTACCAAAAATTGTCTAACCTGCCCTATCTTTAAACTTTAATTATTTAAAAATACAACCTGATGAGGTCATGTGACATCAATGTAGCGTACTGCAGTTGAAATGTTTGTGTAATGTTTCAAATACTATTTTAAATTTTAGGCAGTATTCTGTTCTAAACAACTCCTCAATATAAAAATTGAAAATGAAACATAAGAGATGTGTGCAAACCTAAACAGAGGACTGTGAGCGCTGGCCCTGGTTCTGCCCCAGCCCAGAGCAGGAGGCACAGACAGGTAGTCCATTCCTATTGTGGGGGCATCCCTTCTCAGCTGAGCGACCTCTGGGAGGGGGCAGGTAGAGTTTTGAATGGGGGTCAGCTCTGGTTCGATATCTCTTGATGACACCTGGATTGGCACACAGATTGTGAACACCCAGAAACTCACCAAGATGGTCATGTGACAGAGATAATTCTTCAAATAACACACTAATTTTCTTCAAGAATGGACCATCAGTGAGTTTTAGGATTTCAAGAGGATCACCTGTTCCAGGGAGGTTTTCCTGGTCTTCTGTGGGATGTTGAGCTCACAGCTCGCTGGAGCCTGAGACTGAGCTGTGGTTTCTCCCACGTCTGGGAGGCAAGAGAGATCCTCAGAGTAGCTGCTTCTGCGGGAGGTGCTGGGGGAGGCCATTGGGGAATTCCTGCGCTTTTTGCCCCCAGGAGACGTAGGGCGCGAGGAGGGCGATAGGCAGAAGTGGGCAGCAGCTTCACTCAGCTCCTCCTCCTCCACTAGGAGAGAATCACAGCTGGAAGCTGGACTCAGCCATCCACGAGATGAGGAACTGGAAGCAGGGCTGGGGCTGGGGCTGAGGGAACCTGCCCCTGTCATGACATCACGGTAGGAATCCAGCAGGGGCAGGTATAGACGCTCCCTGTCCCAGCCACCCCCACTGTCCCAGTAACTTCCCCCTGCTGGGCCTGAGTCATCTTCAGGGGAGATAGTGGTGATCTGGATACTAGGGCACTCAAGCACTCTAGAATCTGATACCTAAAATAATTGTGATATTATTGAACTACCACAACAGCGCTGCAACACAACTAAAGAATCGAAAGCGTGACCAAAATAGACAGCAATGTTGTCCTTTTTACGAATGAATGCAGTTCTTTTTAGTGAATCAAAAATATATACAGCACAATCAGTGTTCGGATTCCTGAACTATGTGACTTTTTTTATGCATGTTACTTTTAGTAAATCAAACACATCCAGTTCACAACTACCTAGTTTTAAAACAGTGTAGTTACTGACTATGCAGTGTTATTTTGTATTATTTATATACTATTATAGCATTTATTATTATTTGGAACTAGCTTTTATTTGAATATTATTTTCTATTAAGGTTTAATTTTTATTTTAATGAGTTATTTTTTCATACTTTAACTTCAGTAAATGGCCCAGAAAACACATTTTCGTTCTTTCTTTCTTTTCTTAAAGTCTCCCTGTGGTGAAAATCAAGTATTTAATATTGTTTTAACACCATTGCTGAGTATTCTTTCCTTAAAACTGCAGTGAACCAAAGACAGTCTCTAAAACGCGGTTTGAAACCGCTGGTGTTTCTGATGTCACAAACTACCTTGTAACCGATCATCAACGAGTGGGCGATCGGTATACTAATGAGGCAAGGGTGTAGTTACATTCAAGCTATTTTAAGGCATGAAGAAATATTTTCAAGTTATTTTTCAAGGAAAAAACGATTAGATATGTAATTTTGGTGATCAAAGATGAGTTTTTTTTATGAGGATAAAATGATTGACTTAAACACTTACAGCATTTTTAAGTTTAAGTTTAAGCTTTTCATCTAATATTTATATTTTGTTTTCTTTCAGCTTTATTTCAAATAGTTAAACTTTTAGTTAATAACAGCAATGTTCATATGATAATGTGTAAATTAAAGATTTTCACCCATTATGAAGTTTTACATTTTTAAATGAAATATTATTGAATAAAATGTGTTAAATATATTATGAAATATATTGCTGTAAAGGAAAAGGCTAATATGGAACTGCATTTATGCTGTCTCTAAAAAGTCATTTAAAAAGTCACACATCTTTTGCAATAACTGTATTAAATGTTATATTATTTGAACAAATAAGATAAAATAATTATTATAACTTTTCTCATAATTTGACAATGGAATTGGAATTTTTTTTCTAAATGTCTCTCCCCCCCCCCCCCCCCCCAAAAAAAGTACTAAAAGAATCATTAATGGAACCATTAAGGAACCAGAATCGTTATGAGGAATCAGAAGCGGAACCAGATTTTTTTATTTTTATTCTTCATCCTATTTGCAACCCTGTTTATAACATGTTTTTGAGTTTCAAAGAAAAAGGTCTTGATTTTATCCATCAGAACAAAATTACAAAGACAAACATGTTTTGTTTTGGATAATAATTTGCAGATGAATGACATACAATATGTCCAGAAACATGTATTAAATAAATAGGGTCAATTCTGGTTTTGTGTTGATTTTAAATGCTAAAGGACACTCAAATTTAATTTGAACTCTGACATTTATCAACAGACCTTATGTGCCAAAATAAAAAAAAATGCAGGTCAGGTCCTGGCAACCGATTCTGTTCACAATAAACATTACTGGGCAACAAAAATTAACTCCTGAAATTAAAACCAGACATCTGGATTTATTTTGCGATAATTAATCATAATGTGTAACATATCCTAGTATCAGGATGTTCTAGAAATCTACAATCAGGCAAATGTGCTTCCCACCTGTATTGATCTTGCTGGCAGACTCTCGTAAGTGCCACTGAACTCCCTGACTAATGCCCGCCTGGGGGGTGGCGAATGCATCCCAGCTCTGCGACCGGCTGACTGTGGAGGCAAGGGGATACCCATGGGCTGGACAGCCTGTGTGGAAGTCAAGTGGGTATCTGGTGGCAAAAAAAAAAAGATTATTGTTCATAGCAAATCACATGCTTTTTGAGCTGCAAGTATGTGCATATGGGATAAACAATTGCTGAAACATGAGACACAAGGCCACTCAATAGAAAATCATAACAAACACAGGGAAGCCTTTGTGGAAACGTCATTTATTATTTCCACAAGTACACACAGACTTGTTTACCTCAGAAATGGGGGGATTTCTGAAATCTCTCAACTCTCAAACCTACAATCTGCCACAGCAAATCATTAGTATAGCAATGACAGTTTACACAAAAATGCCACAGTTTCTTTAGTTTTTTTGTCTTGAGGATGCTTTTTTGTTCCCACCCTTGAGCTTCACAATAATAAAGCTTTATTGCAGACACAGGTCCATATAACACATCATACAGTACAAAAAGGAGATACAAGGATACAATAATTTATCTTAATAATTTAGGATTATTTAGCTTAAATTAACACTTAAAACACATTTGTCTGATAGAATGTTTCAGATATTATAAAAGCTACTTTAAAATCAACTTATCGCACTGGTAAAAGCCCTCATTTGCAGTCACTGCTCTTTTGTTGTGGTAAACTATGATTAACAAATTAAATGTTTGTAGGGGCAATTCTAAAGTTTAAAATTTAGAACCTACTCAGCAAGTTTAATCCTTAAATTGTTAATATGATGTAGGGCACAAGTAAATAAATAATTATATATGGCAACACTTAAGAACATAGTAAACATCTGAAGAAAGCACTTGCGGTAAAAGGCAGCAAAGTGATGCGGTGTGTGTAGACGGAAACCTGAGGTGCATGTTTCAACAACTTCATCCCAATATGAAGGCGTAGGATGGGTGTACAACAGAATGTGTGCCAGGAGGGGGAAACAGGGCAGAAAAAGGAGGGAATATTGGAGGGAGGTATCTAAATGCATGCTCAGTAAACAGAGATTGAGGGTTCGGGTCCAGATGGCAGCTGTTAACTCTGCTCACACGCACAGCTGATTAAAAACACATTGCGCTGTGCTCCACACTTACCCATAAACACACGCACACTTCAGCGGATAAAATTTAGTTACATGGGCAGTGAGTCAGACTACATGAACATTTAAGAATTCTTTAGAGAAATTCCATGTTTTGTGCCTTTTTTTAAAAGTAAAGACATTCAAAAAGTATCCTAAAATATGCACAAAAAGTGTCCTGCCAATGGGTCAATGACAAATAAGAATCAAGTTCATGTATTTTAAAAAATATTAAACATTTTTCCGCATAAAATATTGAAGTAATGACTATATATAAAGATGTCAACTGGTCTAACCATCATCATGCCAAAAAACTCAAATATTTTCCCTCCTCCTATAATTCACTAGTGTCCACAACGTTATTTTTAAGAACTTTTTAAACATGTCAATGTAAAAAGATATTGTATGAATATAAATGTTTAAGCCATGATTTTATATTATGACCTGAATAAAGTGTTCCCTTTCATAAAAGGTGATAAATTGTTTTCTTTTTCTTTTTAAATTAACCACCTGGACACAGCCATGAAGGTCTTCACTGTTTATGATTTTCTTGAACAAAATCATTTGCCAGATAAACTTTTTACTTCTTCTTTAAAATATGAATAATATTTGAATGCAAAATCGCTTCACAGCACATTTAAATAATAATAATAATAATGTAATAATGAGCCAAACTACATGTGCCAACCTTTTTTAAGGGTGGATGTTTTTTTTCCAGGTTTTATGAGTTGTTCGGGAATTACACCACCTAGACATTTTTAACAACTATATCAGAAATACTTTTAATTCAGAAAATGAAAATGTGTTCATTAGGCCAATAAAAAATGTATTTGTTTGAATTGAATTTGTATGTGCTTTGAATAACATAGCGTCACCTCATCGACTCACACACACACACACACACACACAAATTAATTCTAATCTAATAAATGTATAGCTTTTTCAGTTTCAGCACATGCCCCTCAAAAGGTCTGTGCCCGGCCCTGTATGTATATGTATATGTGTATATATATATATATATATATATATATATATATATATATATATATATATATATATATATATTATTTTATTATAAATTAATTGACTGCTCAAGGGGACAATAGTTATCATTTAATATATATTATGATTTACGGTTTTTGCACCTAAAACATAGGTTCCAGCTCAGATCTATAACCACTCATATGCACCATCCCAATACCTATAGCTTCGGCACCCTTCCATCTTTCACACATACCGGCTGGCTCATGATGCGTCTGGCCGCTCTCGGTCTCCTCTGGGCCGCAGCGGCTCTGGCGCGGCGGATCCTCCTCGAACACGAGCTTGAACTCGAACTCTCCCTCCTCCCATCCCGAGCCCGGCGCGGCCCCCATCTCTGACTCCGAGAAAAGTACGACCGAGACCGGCGACAGAGAAATCACTGACCCTCTCTCACTTCTCAATATCGGCTCCGTCTAAAACTAATGGGAGCCATACAGCTTTTCCAAAATATCACTGTGCGCGATCCACGTTAAAGACTACATTAAAGAATTAAAAGTTATCCTCAAGTTAAGGTATCACATTTGTAATGACCATTTTCTTATTTCCGCATCGCTCTTGCTGTTTAACAGTTGCACATCTCTTTATTTAGCTTTTTCTTCCCTTTAGATTCGCTTACGATTTCCGTGACAGTCGGTTATTATAACTTCATCTCACGAACTTCCATCGTCCAGAACAGTCCATATTCACAGCCTCAAGTCCCACATACGTTCACGTTCAATAACAAATATCCGTAGAATTTACATTCATACCATCACTCCTCCACCAGCATAGAACAAAAAAGTATATGTAGTTCTTTTTCGTTCTTTACCCTTAATTGCCTTTGGGCGGGTTCCTCAGTACCCTTACTCTCTCCCAATTGGCTATTTGACTTGTCAATCAACAGACCTTAACTTTACATGCCCGCTTTTGCTCCAAAGTGTGTTGATTGGTCAGTGAGTAACTGCATATTTTAGGGTGAACTGTGAAGTATAACTTTATGATACCCGCAAGAATATATTCCAACACATATTTTTAAAAGCAGAAACACATTCTCTTCTGCCCAATAGAGAATTCCCTGGACAGACACCAGCAGTCTTGTCTGGCGAAGAGGTTCTGAGAAAAACATATTTCATATTCCTTTTCCACATGCTTAAACATAGTGGCTATTTTTGTTTTAGACAAGACACTGATGCTGAAAGTTTGTCCATCTATGACGCCATAACTACAGTCTCTCTCTCTCTCTCTCTCTCTCTCTCTCTCTCTCTCTCTCTCTCTCTCTCTCTCTCTCTCTCTCTCTCTCCCATAATACTTTCCTCCTTCTATGTCCCTCCCCTTCCTTTCCCCCAACTCTTTATCCCAATTCTCCCTCCTTTCCCTCCCCCTGTAAGATCTGTTTCTCATTATCCTCTGTAGTCTGCACTCTGTCTGAGACGGGAGATGAAAAACTTAAATAAACATGTTCTTTCTCCCCTTCTTTCTGCTTTCTGACAATTCTCACAATAATTATCTTTTGTCTTACTTTAAAGCTTGTCTCAAGTTTGATGCTTAGAAGTGAGATTTCCATGGCATCTGTTGCTTGATAAGTTGATGTGGCATCTGGCTGGGATTCATCAGTACTGGAATTACATTCCAATTTAATTTAGTGATGGGAACAGCCATAATTCTGGGAGAGAATAGAGCATATAAAGAATACGAGCCTTTTTGAAATGAGATCTTATGCTCTTAAGCACAGGGCTTGATTGTGAGGTTGCCCATTTCATCTAGTTATATAAATATCAGAGTTATGCACGAGCTTCCCATCAGCAGCAATCTGTGCCCATGGCTTCAACTATATATACCATCCACTAGACCAAAAGTATATTTATGGGAGAATGTTGCCATCATGTGGACAACAAAGATAGCTAGTATGTTTAGTTCCCACACAGCCTCCAATCACGTCACAATGACATATATGCAAATTTGAGTAACTGTAAACATGCAAAGCAATGATTAAGCTGCTCACTTTGGTGCTCCATTGAACCCAGTTATGAGAGTTTGGAGAAGCTTATGTTTCTCATGGGAAACATTTCACTGAATAATGACCCAGAGGTCAGAAATAAGGAAGTGTATTTTCTCGCTAAGTTTTCCTCTCCTCTCCTCCTCTCCTCTCCTCTCCTCTCTACCCAAAATCAAGTCCTGGCCAAAACATTTTCTTGTTCGAGAAACTGTTCCACTTATGTCACAATATTGAAGTCGTAACTTCTGTTTCATGCTGACTTTAAAAGTGTGAAGAATTTTCTTCATTGAACTATAATGCCAAAACCTTTATTTTTAAGGGTGTACAGTTGCCAATTTTGACCAAGTGCTAAAAGTGCTATAGCACATATTTTCTTGGATGAACCTGAGACTTGTGTTTTTCTCTGCTCTTCTATTTAATACTCCTCTGAGTAATTGCTAATAATGGCTTCAAAAGACGTTTGAACATCGAAGATGAGTTGTATGAACCACTTTTATGATACTTGTATGCTTCTTCGTCTTCTTTTTCTTTTTTCGCAGCTCAACATCACCTTACACTAGGGATTTTCATAAGAATGAGTGGCCATTCTTAAAAATGTCTCCTTTTGTGTTCCACAGAAGAAAGAAAGACAGTATGAAACATGATGGTGAGTACTTGATGCCAATATTTATATTTGGTAAATATTGGGTGGGTTGTGGATTTTAAAGCAAAATATTTATGTGTCAGGAAAAAAGCGGTAAAGAATGATCAGAAAAGTCAAAGCAGGTAAGAGCACGTAGAAGAAACATGCCAAGGCATGAAACTGTGTGTTACACCTCATCCAGTCCTTTCCGCATTCTTTCTGGAATGCTGTAGCCTGCAGGTTAGAAAAAAGAGCTTTGTGCTTTCATAAAATAAAAAAAAAAGACATGGAAATCGGTGTGTTGAAACATAGGGAGGAGAAAGAGGATGGTGGGCGGAGTACATCTGAACACGATATGTCAGAAGACAGTTTAGAAAGAACTGACAGAAGACAGAAGAAAGACAGAAGAAAGTAACAGAAAGAAGCAGTAGGGAATTGATAAGTATAAGTGTGCTTTATTATTATATACAATTTGATAGAGTGAGATCACTGAAAAATAATATAAACAAACTTAAGAAATTTAGAATAAGATGTGAAAGTTTATCTGAGAGACAGGGGAAAGAAATAGAGAGACCAACTCGGAGACCACACAACCTAACCAGGTCCATCTGGTCACTTCAGGGAAAATACATTTCAGCCATTTGGATCTAATCAAGTGTATTGGTGAGTTACAAGAAACCCTATTTAATTTTCAAAGTGGAAATACATTACAGTCTTATTTCTCATAATCTGCCTGTATTTTTCCATCTCCATCTTTGTTCTTTCAGGCTACCTTCTGTTGACACAACTCTGTTCAATTTCTCAATTTCACTCATATTTGCCGTTCTGAGGTCAACAAAATGCGCAATCAGAACCTACTGATGACATTGCCGACTGGACAATCGTATCTTCTTACACTGTAGGGATTACACTACTGAATAAGTTCACCACAGTTCAATTTGAGAATATCCACCAATGCTATTTCTTTAAATGCCTTGCTTTACCTGTGGTCTTTTAACTTGACTTTAAATTAGGTCTTCTTTTCTTGACAATTGCTGTAAAAAAAAAATGAAATTAGTACTTTTAGATAGCAGAAGAGAACTTTTGGGATGAGGGTGAGGACGTGAGCCTCTGATCAACGGATATTACAGCATCTAAGGGGCTTTAGTTGAGCGCAAGATCACAGCAAGTTGTAGCACGTTGTTTCCATGCATGTTTTTTTCATTGATGGCAGATAACTGGCTGAATTTCAATAACTACATGGTTGCTGAGAGCCCATCCTTGATGCTGGCTCAAACTTTATTTGCCCACTGAAGCAAACATTATTAAAAAAAGAAATCCTCAATAATTCATTGTACATAATCTGAATTAGATAACATGGTCAAATTGTATTGGGTTTTTTTACCCCACCTGATCATGTGCTAATAATAATAGTTCATATAATAATAATTCAAGTTACGGTAGTCTAGAAAATAAAAGTACAATGTTAAATTTTAGTTATTTTTTTCAAATATTTTTCAAGATTAATGAAGTACGTTACAATTTCTTAGGCTACACCAAAATGTCAAGTTTGATTTAATGTGTTACTTGTCATTTCTTGTTAATTATTTGTGAAATTTACAAGCAAAGTGAAAATAGTTTTAAAGTAAATCCTATTTCTTCAGTATATAAAAAATAACAGCTGACAAATAAGTAAATACATAAATAAATAATCTATCCTGTTGTCTTACCTGTTGTCAGGATAGTCTGTTGACTGGTTTTTAAAGGAATTTTAGACACTTTTTAAAAACATTTTAGCAGGGTTATATGGTTATGAAACAATTTTCAGCTTCAAATAACATTGCTTTCTGATTCCATCAGTTCTTCTGACGCCTTCCTCATGGGATCAGAAAATGGGAACACCTCAATGGATAACACGACAACAAACGATCCTGAGGGTGAGAGCATTGTGGGTAACAATATTTCTGTTACCTTTGGGGCCCTCATCCTCAGCATCGTCTTCCTCCTGGGTGTTCCTGGCAACCTCTTCATTATCTGGAGCATCCTGGCACGTGCTCGCAAACGCTCTGTCACTACCCTGCTCATCTTCAACCTGGCGTGTGCAGACGGTTGTCTGATGTGTCTGACCTTTTTCTTTATAATTTATCTAGCCAAGCAGAAGTGGATATTTGGAGGTGTCATGTGCAAGCTGCTTTTCTACTTGTGCAATACAAACATGTACGCTTCTATTATGATCATTACGCTGATGAGTCTACACAGACTAGTGGCAGTGGTGTGGCCCACATACTTGACTGCTTGTACTCGTAGACGGATGGTATTACTTGTGCTCGGGGGCCTGTGGATTGTTGTATTTCTTTTGGCACTTCCTGCTTTGATATTCAGAGAAGAAACAACAAAGAATGACCATGGAATGAAACGCATAATATGTGCAACTCATCACCAGCATTCACATCATGTGAGTGGTTTCTTTTTGCTCCACTGATGCTTGATTATGATTGGTCCATCCATCGTCCATAGCAATGCTGTATATATCAAACTGCTTAGTATTGTATTTCATATCTCTCATTTCACGCTGCAGACTTGCTCTCGTTTCATAAACCAGTGATTCTCAACCAATGGGCCCGGGGCTTCTAACTTCTAACAGGGCTCTAGGATTAATTAATATTATTTAAATTAAGTTAAATTAAACTGAATAAAAAAAAAATAAAAAAAAATCAAGGTGTAAACAGTATTTTTTTATATTTATATTCATTTGAAAAGTTTTTCATTGTGAAATTGTAGTATTATTAAGAACTTTTGTTTTACTAAAGAATAAACAGTTCTAGAAACTTCTGAATATATTTACATATATTTGAAAACAAGCTGCTTTATCATAAATGCATACCGGAGAAATTATTGTAATTTATATGATGAGCCTTTGAACATTTTGTTGGACAACTGGGGGGCTTCCAGTCAAAAAGGTTGAGATCCACTGATATAAATGCAACTGGTGCAATCTTTCATTTTAGTTATTAATCATATTGAAAATTACCTCAGAAAACTTCAGTATTTAATATAACTGAACTATAATATATATATATAGAAAATATATAAACTATTTTTTTTATTTTTAGATAATGATCTGCAGAATGTGCATTATCCTTACAAAATGTCATAATTCATACACAATGTCATTATGAACAGGTGGTATTCCAGTACACACTTGAGACAGTGGTGGGCTTCCTGGTACCATATGTGATCATAGTCAGCAGTTATGTGTGTATCCTACGCCGCCTCAGACGGACCATGTTCAAGAGAAGGATACGATGCGAGAATCTTATTCAAGCCATCATTGTGACATTCTGCATTTTTTGGCTTCCTTATCACATTATTAATATAGTGCAAGTAAGTATTTTTTTTTTTTTAAATCTGGTAATTTTCCCAAATCCTAGAAATTATATTGTAACAAGTATGAATGAATTATCATTTGTCTTCTGGTCAGGTGGTGGCAGCACTTATACAAAAGGGACCAACCCAAAAAAGGTAAGGGGTGTGCTAAATATTTTAAAGTACAGATATTTCTCCAAAAGTCAACCACGACCTTCATTGTCTATCCTCAGATTGGATAATATCTCGCAGTCCAGCCGTGCGGTTACATCAGCACTGGCTTTTATCAGTAGTTGTGCCAACCCTATCCTCTACGCCTTTGCCGGACGCTCCTACATCAAAGCTGACGGCCTGGCATTCATGGCCCGACTCTTTGAGGGCACAGTCCTGGACTATGGTGCCCGAAAAAGCCAGACCAAAGAGGTTGTCAGACTTTAAACCTTGTGGAGTGGAGAACCATATAAAAGAATCTAGGACAGTACATTTTATTGATACTGTAGGGAATAAAAAAACCAGGACAAATTCATAAAGCAACCTTTTAAAATACATTTATTTAACTCCATTGATATGAATGAGCCAATTCACCTTCATATTAAAATGACCTTGTAAAATGTTTGCAAACTTGAAATGTTGCAATGCTGGAGTATGCATATGTAAAAAAAAAAAAAAACAAACAAAAAAAAACTTATACCTCACACCAGTGTGTACGTGTACTTTTACAGGAGTGGGATTATGAAATTACATGAGCATGAGAAAATGCATTTTAGAATTATACTTTGGTTTCACTTGTCGGTACAAACTCAAAGGCAGAAAGCAAACACTTCAGGACTGTTTGAATGGTCAAATATCTAAGACAGATAGTTTGAAACCCAATTTCATAGGAATATACATTAAATTAAGACAGATATAAATGAGAATTTATTGTGGAAGTTTTAATTCTTACCATTACTGACAGTATTTATTGCGGTCACCTTTCAAACTAACAAGACAGCATGCAACTCAAAAATGGACAAATCTACAAGTCACAATTATATATTCTTATGTTAGGTAGCATAGAATTGTTTTTGTCTCTAGCAGGTCTATGTAAAGAGAAATTAAACCAATCAACTCCATAGTAGAAAGCCAGGTCACATGAAGTAAATACCTAAACAAAGAAAACACAAAATACACAGACTTAGAATAAAAAGGATCTCAGACTGTTCTTTAAGGATGCACTCAATATCAGAATGAAAGAAAAACCTACCTTATTGAACACCTCACTGCTTACATTTTTAGAAGTTGAGGTTCCTGCAGAATATTAGCAATGATGTCAGAGCATTCAGACTAAAATTAGATTCGTTTTAACCAACAAGCACTTTTTTCAGAGCATGTCAAGAAATCACTGAATTTCATAAACACGGACGCATGCAGTTCATCAACTTTGTGCAAGATATTAGCAGGAGAAACACGTGATTTGGACTCACCATTTCCATAAAGGCAGGTCCCTGTAAAATAAATTATCGCACATTAGAATGTAGTCTGAAGGGAATCCATAACATTTCAGCTTTATTTCGCAGCTTTAACCAGTCAGTGCAGTAGGTTTGTAATCATTAGATTCAGGTGAAACACGGACTGCAAAATCATCATGTCTAGGTTGAGAAGCTGCGCACTTGGTTCAGGCAAAAACGTTACAGCAATGAGACAGCCGGGTATAACATACGGAATTTGGATGTAGTTAAAGCAGATGCACCTGCCAATTCAGCAACCAACAAAACTTGCCATTGAAAACACGTAACTTATTGGCTTTCAGTATTGCTCTAAAAAATGAATCAAAGGTTAAACTTACAGAATACGCTCCAATGGGTCCATTACAACGGTATGGTTATGAAAACGCATCCTTTTGACCTGTAGTTATGTATTCTCTAAAACGGTCAGAGCATGAAGACCGAGAACTAGCCACTTTTCGTCTACAGTTAATAATAAATAAATATATCTGTTTTTAAATAAAAGAAACTATATAAATAGCAACAAAACTGGTGCTAAGGTATTAATATAACTAAAATTGAATTAAAAACAAACATTTCGATGACTGCACACAAACGCTACAACACCATTGAGAATTGCAAGCACAAAGGATGTTACTATGGCATGAGGCCGAATTTATCTCCTAACCAACCACGTGTTTCTACAGAAAAAAGCGCTTCCGGTTGCGTGCGGCACCCCACCCCTATAAATTATAAATGTATCAGAGTAATATCATTAAATTCAGGCAGTCCAACATGATGTGACTTATGTATAGAAACGCGTTGGTTAATTTTTATGTTATAGGAATTATCGGCTGACATAGTATGATGCATTTAAAAAAGTAGGTGTGGGCATAATGCAGAATAATTCCAAAGATTAGTAGTACTCAAAAGGAATTATTATTAATTATTATAACATATTTCAAATATCATATTACATATTGGTATGGAATATCATTGTTACATAGTTAAGTACAACGTTGATAGTTTAAGCCGTCCTTATCAACATGGCTGCAGTTACGCTCCAATTTGTGTGGATCACGTGGTACATACGCGACCTTCGTAGGCATTTAGGCACAGTAGTAGCAGGCAGAAAGATGTGAAAGAAGTGGATTTCTGCAAGTTGTCAGGATAAACGGACTCTACTTTACAAGCACGATGAGAGTTGCAATAGGTATATCACATTTATTATTTTTTTCGTTATTCCTGCATGATAGCGTAACAAAAATAGCTCATTGCGAGTGCTGGTTTGTAACACTGAGAGCTTTTTGATAGAAACATTAAAACTTATGTATGTATTAAAATATCCTGGAACCTTCTTTGATTGTATGTGATTGTGTTATTAGGATATGGCTGGGTTCATTTATCAGTCACTGGATAAATGAGAGTTTGATTTTTCTTAAGGTGATCTGTTTCGTAAGCGCTGTAACAGCGCATGCGCGTGTACACGTGCGCGAGATGGCTATTATTATAAATGTGCTGCAAATGTCATATGCTATATTTCATACGGATAAATGGTTGTACTTTATATTCTCTATTTGATTGTACAATTTATAAAGCTTTAGTTTTCTCACTTTTTTCCACTCTCATCAGGCGGAGGCTCAGGGTTTGTGGGTCGTGAGCTGATACGTTTGCTAAAAACCAAAGGCCATGAAATCACAATCATATCCAGGCAGCCTGGTCCAGGACAAATAACATGGGTATGATGTAACTTATTTCATAAGTAAAGGATGTCCACCTTTACTTATGATTTTTTGGTATCCGTAAATATGTCAGTGGTGAATATATACATTTACAAGTCAAAGTAATACCAGACATGCTATGACATTATTCAGTACCATAGAAATAAAAATGAATTTCCTTGTAAGGCCTGGCTCAGTTCAGAGTTTTTCACTAAATGTGTGATGCGTAAATACCTCTTAAATGTAGAGTTAAAGGCACAATATGTAGCATTTTTCGGCACTAGAGGGCGCAGTTTCCAACAATAACAAAGGCGTATGTTTGTGACGAGCGCTGAATGATGGGACTTGCTGTCAAACTGATGTATCTAATAATGTTTATGGATGAGTGCAAACATTCACGTTTTTTAACATTACAGTGGTATGAAGCAGGTCGCGATTGCTAAAGAGACAGATATCACACGCGAGTCCCGGATATAAAGGAATAAGGACATTTAATTCTACCGATCTACCCGCAAGTGCTGAATTACTCAAACAGGTCAGTTTATTAGACGAATTAAACTTGTGAGGTAACGCAGCGCTGCTTCACTTGCTCTAACGTTACACTATCACACCAAACGGCATTTACATGTGTGTTAAAAGTTATGTTATTCTACGTGTTAGTTCGTTTGCTAGTTATACGAAACTAGCCGTAACGTTAAGCTAGATAAGCATTAGAATAACATACTGACCATATTCTATTTCTAACATTTCATCATGTTGACCTAACGTTATATATCATTGATTTGTTTTATGTAGCCTACATTTGCTCATCTGTCTAATAAAGCTGTCAAGTCCAAGTTAGTCGCGGACGTGGAGCTCTCGGCATCTCAAAAACGCCACGCTGATGATCCTTATTTTAGTTCTCCTTGTTTGTCCCAACGTCTGATTGCTATGGTCTATGTTTGAACGAAACAAGAACTGCGTGCCGCTAAACGTTACGCACGTAACGTACGCGCCTAGTTGTCCACGTCTGTCGCCATGGTTACGTCATGGCTATGGCAGTTCGAGCGGAAACCGAGGATAGTGCAGATATTGCGTCATTGACAGGCGACATTTTTTCCTGGACGGCCACTCGTTTAAAATTGGAATTTCTCTGAAATAAAAATCTTTCGAGACTTTTGGGATATTGTAAGTATACAACTGCAGGAAATATATCACACTGTGCAAGTGATTTTCGGATAATTTATTACAAAATTCTTACATATTGGACCTTTAAATGTAAATGTTGATGATGAGGCCACTTTGACCTATGTCAGGGGTACAAACCTGAAGGGCCACAGCTCTGCAGAGTTTAGCTTCAACCCTAATTAAATGCAACTGATCCAGCTAATCAAGTCATTCAGGATTATTTGAAAACTTCAGGCATACGTGTTGGAGCAGGGATGGAACTAAACTCTGCATGTCTGTGGCCCTCCAGGAAATGAGTTTTGGACCCCTGAGTCCCTGACCTATGTTTACTTATCACAGGATGATGTAGAATCAGGGGGCCTCCCGCCATGTGAGGGCGCTGTGAATCTAGCAGGGGAGAATATTATGAACCCTTTGAGATGGTGAGTACTTTTTTCCCCCCTCTGTGTATATAAATAATTATCTTCCCTTTAATATGGTTTTGTTAATATCATTTTTTATTGTATTTGACACTCTAGGTGGAATGAAAATTACAAAAATGATCTGTTCACCAGCCGAATAAACACAACCAGAATTCTTGCCCAGGCTATTGCTGCATCACCTACTCCACCACATTCATGGGTGCTTGTTACAGGAGTAGGTAAATAAGTGGTGGTGTTTTAGCAAGCTAGACATAATATGACTTTTTTGATCAAATAATACAGAATAGCCTGACAGAATAATCTCATTCACTTCTCTATTCATCTATAGTCATGTCTCCTCTATACTGATTTGATAATTTAAAGGGAAAAAAAGTCAGAGTAATGCTTTTTTTGTTCTACAGTTATTTTTAATTGTGAATGAATTCTAATTTTATAAAGTATACTTTTGCAGTTTTTCTCTGATTTTGTCTTCAGCGTGTTATAAACCTAGTCTTCAAAACCAGTACACTGAAGAGAGCAACTGGACACCATTTGACTTCCTGTCTCGCCTGGTGAAAGAGTGGGAGGGGGCAGGACAACTTCCTGAACACTGTGCTAAGAAAACAAGACAAGTGATCATCAGACCAGGTGAATCTAAACAAATGTCTCATTCATCACAAATGCCTTTATTCAACAAGGATGCATTAGATTGATTAAAAGCATACAATTTAAAGACATTCCTAACATAAAAAGTTTTCTATTTCAAATAAATGCTGTTCTTTTGAAGTTTCTATCAATTAAATAATTCTGAATATATCATGGTTTCCACAAAAATATTAAGCAGCTCAACTGTTTTCAACATTGGTAATAAGAAATGTTTCTTGATCAGTAAATCAGCATATTAGAATGATTTCTGAAGGATCATGTGACACTGAAGACTGCAGTAAAATTCAGCTTCACCATCACAGGAATAGAGTACATTTGAAAATATATCAAATTAGAACACAGTTGTTTTTAATAGCAATATTTTTACAATATTACTGTTTTGACAGTATTTTTGCTGAAATAAATGCAGCCTTGGTAAGCATCAAAAACAAGTCTTGTTGAATCTTAACTTCTGAATGATAGTGCAATTATGTAATTTCTTCCACTCACTTTCAGGTGCAGTGTTAGGGCGTGACGGTGGTGCCATGAAACAGATGATGATTCCCTTTTGGCTTGGCCTTGGTGGGACGCTTGGCTCGGGACGTCAGCCCTTCCCTTGGATCCATGTTTCAGACCTTGCTGGCATCATTGCCCATACCTTGGAGCCCCATGAAGGACCACCATCCACAGAGCCAGATGTATTTAATGGAGTTGCGCCTGCATTGAATACAAATTTTGAATTCACTAAAGAGTTGGGCAGTGCTCTGAAAAGACCTACCATCTTCCCTGTGCCTGGCTTTTTCTTGGATGTCGTCCTCGGTTCTGAAAGAGCTGTTATCCTCACACAAGGCCAGAAAGTAGTGCCCAAGAGAACTCTTGAATCAGGCTTTGAGTTTCAATACCCTGATCTTACCTCTGCTATAAAAGAAATTGTTGGATATTAGTGATCAGTCGAAACAGAGAAGAGACATGAAGAGATTCTTTTATGCATAGTAGTGCAGTTATAACATCTAATTTTTTAATTGAATTATGCATATACAAAATAAAGCTTGCTTGTACAAAAACGACAAATACATTTAAATAATTTGATTTAATGTAGATACTCTGAGAGAAACAATGGTTGAACTTTCTTTTGATTGTCTGTCCCTCGTAAGAACAATTTATATTTGTTTGTGTGTACAAAATGAGCACTGCATTTGTAAATAAATGTCTACATGAAATGTTTTGAGTCCAGTTGTGGTATCTGAGTATTTTCCATCATTAGATGATAATAGCAGATGTTCTGTCTCTCATGACTTTGAGTGGCTATATTTGGCTCCTCTGTCTGATCCATAAGGTCATCCTCTAGATGGAACGTTTACATATTTTACTTCAAAAACTACCATGGGAACAAAAGCACATCAACAACAAAAATCTGTTTATGGACACAATTCACATACACCAGCTTTTTAATCTTAGATTCACTTAGATGTGCACAACATGCTTCTAAGGAATTTATCATGTTAATGCTTCCTATAAAACTAAAAATACGACCAATAGTAATAATTAAAACTTGTTAAACTCAAGATTAATTATGTTGAGATGCATCACAAAAGTAAACCTTTGTGGAACTGATAGTGGAAAGTTTAAGTACCTTAACTATCCAAAATTGCACATATGGAAATAGTCATTAAATGTTTTTGAGAAGTTGAAATTTCTAGTGTTGTATCTTGGTATACTCCATGCAAAACTATCTTAAACAGCATTTCCCTTTTTTTATTTATTAAGCATGCAGCTATTTAAAATAAAGACTAGCAATTGTGAAAATTGTGAAATTTTTAATATACAACTTCCCTAATCCAATAATGTTTTTATTTAGTGCCACGAGAACAATAATTATTACAGCAGTCAAACTATTTACAATTGCTGAAAAAAAAATCAGTTGCATATATTTTAATGCTTTTAAAACATTTACATTACAATCCATATTTTTAATGTACTGGTTCCAAAAGGTTTATGTATAATTTTACATACGTAAAATGTAAGAAATTTGGTTTGTGTAAATGGTATTTTCCTAATAAAATACACAATTACATTATGTATTACTTTTTACATTCCAAAAATATATATGAAAAAGGTCTAAGTACACGTCATGCCTCAACTACCCAATCACTGCGAAACAATTTACATAAACACTACCTTGAATGTTCTACTGAGTTTCGTGTACTATATTATAACAAACGAAATAACAGTTATCTGTGAAAATTAGTACCTGATGTGTTTATACCTTGATGTTTTATAAATGTTTTACTTCCCATTACCTAAATGACTCACCATCTATGTAAAGTATTGTTCAGTAGCAAGGTTATAAAAACACTCGTATGCTACGTCATATAATAGGGCGGCAGGAAGCTCACTGTAGAGGTCACACACTGAGTGCTCGTCACTCGTCAATTCACCTCGGGGAAGGTCTGAGACAAGAGCCAAAAGCTGTCCTCGCAGGACATCATCTGAAAAGATGAGCGAGCGCACAGAAAATACGGGTTATTGCGCGGTGTTCTCGCACGAGACGTTGATATGTGCGCACGTTACAGCCAATCAGCTGATGCGATCCTCGCTGACTTGGAAACACTCGCGGCTGGCGAATGAGTTCAATGTGTGAGCTAGCACAAGCTGCTAGAACCCAATTCAGACTACTCTCCCTCCGCTCTTTTAGAAATGATTATGCATTATTATTGCCCAGTTTCATAGACTAGCCCCGTAAAAAAAATGCTTGCTCTGACATTTCTTAAAATATGACATTATTTTGTCAAGATGAACACCGGTAATGTTTTTTATTCTGTTTCTAAGTCATGTTTATAAAAGCTACATAAATGTCCTAATTCAACTAAAGCCTAATCCTTGTTTAATCCAAGCCCTGTCTGTGAGACCAGGCCTATGTATGGGTTTATTAAGTCTCATTATCATTAAATAATAAAAACTAATAGAATACTACTCATATTTAGAACTATATTATATACTGCTGTTAGCTCTGCCTTGAGGGGAATTATGCATTTCTATGTATAACTTTATTGACCATAAAATCAAAATGGACATTTTCTTATTTTTATGGAATATTGCAGTATTTGTTATAAATTATTTATCCGAGCAGCACAATACGCACATAATTTTTAATCAAAATAACTTTCCTTCCCCTTTGCAACAATGTCTCTTCTTTTCTCTGATGACGTGTATACTGGTGCGAGGGCGGGACAACCTGTCATGAGATCACCGCATTAGCAAACACAACCATCAATTCAATTCCCGATGGACAAAACCAACTCCCGCTCTTCTTGTTCAGAAGCTGTTTCACTCCAATATACGTCACAGTAGGGAAGAACTATCGCAGCTTCAATTATGATGACTTTAATGTGGATTTTGGGCTTTGATACTGGTGAATAGTGAGCATTGAGTTCAGTGCATTAGCAAATCACAATCAGGTTGCATTGATCACCTAGTGTATTTGAAAAGAAACATTACAAAAACCCAACTGTAATCCACAAACACTGCATTAACAGATTATCGTAGTAGCCTCATTGAGTCTCGTCATTTTCAGTGGAATCTTCTGCATGAAATATTGGCAGCAGATCTCCCCAGTCACTGCTACGAGCACATCTGTACATGTCCCTGTTAAAATAAACAACAAAAATCATTGTTAAAACAACCTGTATGATCTCCACCTGCATAACATAATAGAGGTAGTAGTATAGGAGGGGGTCATTCACTGAAAATGCAAGAGATCTATTAAATGAAAGCATAACATACTTTCCATGATGACGGGCTGTAACAGCGAGTTGTTTGAGTTCTCCATTGGCGCAGCACAGCTGACATTGAACATGTCTGGGTCGGCAACGGACTTGTGCGATCAGCCTGGCCATGTCCCAGTGCTCAGTCTCCTGAGCCTTCTCTCCATCGGACCTGGATATAATCAGGAAACTGAACTTCTCCTGCTGCCTCTCTTGGCTCTGTAATGATTGATTCATATAGTGAGATGGGGGAGAGAAATATATAATATATTAGATTATACAACCATCCATAACTACTTTATAAATAGCCAAAATGTTGACATCTTATGAAAACTACAGAACAAAAATTCAGTAATTCAAGACAAATATCACAATTCGAAAGTCAACTGCTTGAACACAGTTTTGAACTTACCTGAGATAAGGGCAGAGAATAGTAGAACTGGGTGAAGTTACAAGGTACTACAGGTCGCTTGATCATCTTGGGACAAGGCAGATCATGAGTGCACTGTTCAAAATGAAACCCACCAGTAGATATTGTCAGCCACATAGTATACATCAGTATGTCATAGTAATGGAACAAATAAGGATGGTTTCAATGATATTTCAACCTACAGGAGCAAATATAGATGGTCTCCTCAAGTCATGCTGTACCTCCTCTTCTCTCTATAGTTATACATGAAAAGTTTGAGGGAAATTACATCAGACACTTTCTGGTATTTCTGAAGATTTCTGAAAGATGCAGGTCTATCACTACCACTTCAAACAGAAAGAAATATTTTAGCAATTTGACATACAGCAAAAAAATTAGATCATACGTTAAGTATAGCGTCTCTGGCCTCCATTAAGATTTGATGGCCATCCTTGGTTCCATTCTCCACCAATACCTGTACAAAGTATCAAGAACTGCATTAGGAAAACATAATTCTGTTTAGATAGCATTGTTATTTTAGCAATATTTATTTAAAGTATTTATTAATATTTTGAATTAGCTCTTATGTTTTTTGTCATTTTTTGTTTAGCTTTGATTTATTTTTATTTCAGTTTCAGTCATTTTAGCACTTCAACTTAAACTACACTTCCAAATTGTATTATTTGATTTGATTTCCACTTTATTTTGATTAACAAAAATATTTTTATTAGTTTTAGTTAACAACAATGCAAGACAGTAAAAAAAAACTATATTCAATGTCAGTTACATAATTTATTAAATGAGTTTAATCAATAAAAATAACTCGAGCATCATCACTCACAAGGTAGGAGTTGGTTTTTCTCCAAAGTGTGAAAATAACATTCAGTCGCTCGTTCAGATTGGCCAGTTCTGACAAAGAGAAAGCGGCTACCACAAGATCAAACTGCACCTGTGGAAAGGAAATACATTCGTTTTATTCAGTTGTGTAAAAGCAATGTATCATTTGGGCAAATAAATTCAATCAAGGATGTCATCTGAAGATACCTTAGGAGAAACAGGGAGGAACTGGCGGAAATATACTTGCTGGATTACTGGCTTATCCATCTCACTGCCCCCTGTTTGGTACAAACGAAAATTTTTCTGTAGATCTGTTTATATAACACTGTGCTTAAAAGTTCGACTGAATGACCTTACCTCTAAGAAGTTGTTCTGCCAAGGTGTTCATGTCTCCAGAGCTGTCTACACAAACATACTCCTTCAGAGAGTCTCCCCAGAGTGAGTGTGATGCCCTGAGTGAAAGAATAAAAGGTTACACTTTATTTTACAGTATGTGTACTTACTGGTAACATAATGTAACTACATGGGTTAAGGTTAGGTTTAGGGGTGGGTTCAGGGTTAGTACCTAGTTATAAACCAGATATTGTAATTGCTATAATAAGTACATAGTATGCACATGTACATAGTATCTACCGAATAAAATATAAAATAAATTCACTAATTGATACATAATTAAATCATGCATCTTTCAAAGCAAGTTAATAAATACCACAATAAATCAATCCTATTTACAGTATATGCCCCCAATGTTCTTTTCACTTTAGAATATTAAAATATTAATATCTAAATCATACTCACCATGTACCTGTTCCAAGTCCTGATCCAAAGTCCATTAGAGAATATGGTACAAATAAAGGCTCTCTCTTCTTAATCTAAGATGTATATCAGAAAGACTGTTTACGACAGAAAAATACAATGAAAATACTGTTAAAATGTGCATTAAATACCTCATGTAATGCTCTGAGGACAGCAGCATAACCACCTGCTAGTCTAGCAGCCATATACACCAACCCAAGATCTTCATTGTACCTTGAAATAAATCCAGAGTTATCCATTAAAACACACAAAACCTCACAGTCCCATTTTTTGACAAATGTTTAATACAGATTATGTATTTGTACCTTAGGGGAGTCCTGCGGTATGTTGTTCTTCTCAGTTCAGATAATACTCTGTTTTTTATTCGAGCCTCTAGTTTGTGGTCATTGCCATCTGAAGGAAATATTTAATAATAACTGTTTTATTTACAGTCTTCAGTGTACAGTCTATCATATCTATAACTCACTATGGATATCCCCCTCTTGCTCCAAAAATGTCATCTCAAGAAGGCTGGCTTTCTCCCTGAGTTGTGAGGTTTCTATCGCTCGCTTCCTGCTCCAAAGGAAGTTGGACAGCTTATGTGCCCTTTCAGTCAGACTTTTTACCTCTGCCCCTAAATATCAAATAAATCCATATAAGAGCAATTACACACACAACTATAGCGATATGTGATTGATATGTGCATTTCAGAACACAGACTGATTTGAATGCTCAAGACACTAAAAAATATAGACTGATAGATCAATGTTTACTTACTTCGTAAGACGGATTGTGCTGCTACCTGCAGTTGCTCCGGTAGGTGCACAGTTTTGAGGTTTGTCACACCGGGGTGCTTTCGATGAGGAGCACCTTTCAAGAAGTCGGCCTGTTCCAGAGGTGCTGCAGAACTCTGACACTTAAAAAAAGGAAGAAAGAATGTAAATGCTATGTACATACAAGTACATAGCAGCTGGTTGGAGGGCAAGGCAGTATTTTGGTATCATTGAGATACTATTAGTTTTGTTTTTTTCTAAAGAATGCCTAAAAGTCCATATAGTTTCCGTTTTAGTAATTTTGATTACATTGAGTTAAACTAAATGAAAATGAGAAATGTTTCCTTGGGAACTTGCTGTAATAAAACACTTTTAAGTTTTTACAAAACAACAAAAACAGAGAGTGCTACATGGGTGTCTTTACATAGCCACTGGTGTTCACTGGATAAACTGGAGGTAACATCAAATTATAAAGATGAAATACTCCGAGGCACTCACGTTGTGAAAGTAGAAAGCTTTTAATTAACTGGCCTAAATCGGCTACCCAGCCTTCTTCAGGATATATATCATTTATACTTTGATCCTTTGTATGTATATATATATATATATATATATATATATATATATATATATATATATATATATTTGTCTTTTTTAGTGTGTGTATACCTCACATACAGACCTCACAGGCCATTTGTTTAACCAATCACTGAGCAGCAATTCACATTTTCTCAATCTTTTATTATTTTACTGAGATTTACTCATTCAAACGAAAAGTTTCGTCAACAAAAAAAATAAGTTTTCTCAAGAAACCATTTTAATCGGACAAGAAAAGATCATTTTTAAATTAGTACACCCCTTACCATTGTTTAAACAAATAGCTATAATTGGATGTTATATAAAGGAGGCCACATATATATTTAAAACAGAGCGGAAGGAAGCTCACTGTAGAGGTCACACACTGAGTGCTCGTCACTCGTCTATTCACCTCGGGGAAGGTCTGAGACAAGAGCCAAACGCTGTCCTCGCAGGTCATCATCTGAAAAGATGAGCGAGCGCACAGAAAGTACGGGTTATTGCGCGGTGTTCTCGCACGAGACGTTGATATGTGCGCACGTTACAGCCAATCAGCTGATGCGATCCCCGCTGACTTGGAAACACTCGCGGCTGGCGAATGAGTTCAATGTGTGAGCTAGCACAAGCTGCTAGAACCCAATTCAGACTACTCTCCCTCCACTCTTTTGCTGATTTATATATTTTATTCTTAAGAATTCTGTAAATAACTTATTCATCATTAATATATATAACGGATCAACTCACCCGTTGCGCTTCTCTCAAACATAAAGCAAAACGGCATCTTGAACATTGAACATAAATTCGGCTGCCGAGTAAAAACATGTTTTATTCACAATTACTACTCATAACAACAAATTAGATAATGTTGTTAACATTAATTTAACGCCGTTTACAGTCACTGTATGAACACCGGTCAGTATGTACGGTCGGTCGCGTGCTCATGTGGTCGTCGGCAACACGACTTCAAAATAAATCCGTGTAGAAAGAAACTGTGAACAATTCGTTCCTAGACAACAGGTCCGAGGTATTATACTTTTGGCGCCAATCAAAATCTCTCAGGTTGGTGTCGAGAACCATTTCAATCTTGTGATTATTTACATTTTAGCAAGAGAAAAGTGTGACTTTAACGTATGTTTTGTTCAAACGTTTGTCTTAAATAGTTTTTGCGCAATATCCATGGCTTTGTCGTGTGTCGTGTCCCATCCATAGGTAACGTAGATGACGAGGAAGTGAATACAGACTCATATATTACACCACCTCCTATCTGAATAATTGGGTTTACCTCATACTGATACGTAAACCATTGTTGACATTTACGAGAAACGTTTCCTCTCATTTTAGCAGTTTTATTGAAAGCATGCGACGAACAAGGAGTTGCCGGGGCAAGTCTGTGGCCGATTCGGGCAGTGAAGCGTCAGAGACGAAGACAGGTATGAACATGCCAAAACAGCTCAGTTTCACAATCAGCAGTTAAAGTCTATGAGTCACGCACTGAAGTAACAAACATTGCCCATTCACACTAAATGCTTTTCTAAATAAATGTATTTAAGTGCGTAGCATAGCCACACCAATTTGATTGTATTTAATCTCTAAATGACTTTATCTGTATAGGTGTGACACTGGTTTAGGTTTAGATGTTCATATTTCACATAAAGAGTGATTATCTGAATACAAGTTTTTATTCTTTCCAGTTTGGCAGTGGAAGGGGGACGATGGGTGGGAACCTTATCCTCCAGCTGTCTGTGTCCAGCTGGATACAGCAAAACAGGCTGGAGAAAAGTCGGTCTCACTGGCACTTGGACCTGGTTATGAAGTGGATCTTGTGAAAATGACTCAAACTAACACTGTCACTAAGTACAAACGGAAAATACGGCTTCAGAAAGTGAAGTCAGGTACGCCTTTGTGTATTAGCATCTGATTATGCATTAGTATCTGGCACAGAAAACTAATAGCAGTATTTGCTGTATTGCAGAAGATCTGAATGAAGGGGATGCTTTGAATGGTAATAATGGAGCTGCAGCTGTTCTTCCGATTGAAGAAGAGAAAGAGGAGGAACAGGAGCAACCCGCTTCCAAGAGGCGCAAAGAAGGGAGGAGTCAAAGGGTCAAAGAGTCAAAGAACAAAGCCAAGCCCATTGTAAAAGAGGAATGTGAAGGTGATGCTTCCCTAATAAATTAACTTACCTCAACTTCAATTTTGGTCTGATGTTACCAGTCCCTCTTTTTTATTTTCAACCCGTCTTTCAATCTCGTTTCAAATTAAGAAACCTTCCACAACTCTTTCAATTAAAATAAAATATGTCCTGTCCTACATTTTTTTTCCACACAAATGCATCACATTATGTTACATAATTGACTTTTCATATCGATTTTACCTGTTGTTTTTTTCCCTCCTGTTTTTTTATGTAGAAGTTGTAAAGACGGTGGTTATGAAGGGAAAAGCCCCAGTTGATCCGGAATGCAAGGCTAAAATTGGAACGGTATTTTCCTTATATGTAATAGACCTTATGCAGCCCCTTTTCAGCGCTGTGCTCGTTGTGTTCTAGCTTCCGGTTTGTATTTTCATAGCATGAAGGTAAGATCTTACGGAATGAATGAACCAATCGTTTTCAAATCTTCCCGGTCTACTGACATTTATGACATCTGCTTCAAACATTACAATGCTCATAATAACTTTAGTTCACTCTTATAAGTAAATCCACTTATTACTCTAGCTAAATACCAGCTAACCCTAACTCTTAGACAGCGATGCCAAAGAAATATACAGAGCTACCGCAAAGACGGAAGTTCAATCAAAAAATTCTAAATAATGGCTGCATGCTTGTTTCTCTGGTGCATAAGATCTATAGGGTCACGCAAAATTAAATTGCTGTATAGTATTTGCCTAACTGTTGTGTAATCGCCTTTAAAATCTTCCCTTTTCCTCAGGACAGACTTTGTTTGCTTTAATGCATTCTTCTGATTAGATTTCTTTTCTTTGGTTATTCACAGGCCCACGTCTACAACGAGGGCGCCGATGTATATGACGTTATGCTGAATCAGGTGAATATTGAAGATGTTACATTACTGTTCAAAAGTTTGGATTTTTTTAGTGTTTTTGAAAGAAGTCTCTTACCAAGGCTACATTTATTTGGTCAAAAATACAGTAAAAACTGTAATATTATGAAATATTATTACAATTTAAAATAACTGCTTTCTATTTTGGTCAATTTTAAAATGTAATTTATTACTGTGATGCAAAGCTGAATTTTCAGCATCATTACTTCAGTCTTCAGTGTCACATGATCCTTCAGAAATCATTCTAATATTCTGATTTTGAAAAAAGTTGTTCTGCTTAATATTTTTGTTGGAACCATGATAGTTTTTTTTTACATTGTATGACATATTTTAATTTTACTCTTGCGTTACAGACTAATCTTCAGTTCAACAATAACAAATTTTACCTGATCCAGCTTCTTCAGGATGACAGTGCAAAAGCCTACAGTGTTTGGATGCGGTGGGGACGAGGTATGTGCAGAAACACCTCAGATGGTCTTTACCAGGCTGACCTTTGTTATCATGATGTTTTATTATTATTGTCCATGTTCTTGGTGTTTTTCTCTTCAGTTGGTAAAGTAGGACAGAACAGCTTAGTTAACTGTGGGGGGAATCTAGCTCAGGCCAAAGACACCTTCAAAAATAAGTAAGTTTATCTTTTACTTGATAACATCAACGTTATTTCCGAATATACGATATGAGTGAATGAATCGGCATATAATCTGCTTATATTCAGATTCTTTGACAAGACCAAAAATGAGTGGGAGCATCGAGTACATTTTGAGAAAGTTGCAGGAAAATATGACATGCTGTTTGTAGACTACAGCACTGAAGACAAGGTAAAAAGACACTTTTGTGCCTAATCCATTGTTCTACATTGCATTTATGATTCATTCTTTTTTTATAGTCATATTAAGACCTATTTTTTCCTTTCACCAGAAGAAGGACAAGGCTTTGGTATCATCCCCACTTCAAAAGCCCTGCCAACTGAACAGCAAGGTCCAGTCTCTACTAGAGCTTATATGTGACCTCAAAGCCATGGAGGAGTATGTGCTTGAGATGAAGTTTGATACCAAAAAAGCCCCGCTTGGTGGGTGTGTGTGTGTGTGTAGGTGTGTGTGTAGGTGTGTGTGTAGGTGTGTGTGTAGGTGTGTGTGTAGGTGTGTGTGTAGGTGTGTGTGTGTGTGTGTGTGTGTGTGTGTGTGTGTGTGTGTGTGTGTGTGTGCATTTGTGTACCAAACTGATGAAAATAATTTAGCACATTCTTAATGATGAAGATTGCAAATGAAACAAATTGAAATAATTGATTTGAATTTTCCCTAAAGGAAAACTAACTACAGAGCAAATAAGAGCTGGCTACGCCTCCTTGAAGATAATTGAAGAATGTTTAAAGAGGAAGAAGAATTATAAAGAACTCTTGGATGCATGCAACCAGTTTTACACTCGTATCCCGCATGACTTTGGGTAAGTTGCACTATGCTCAAAAGTTTGGGGTCAGTTCGATTAAAAATTTAGTTAATACTTTTATTCAGCAAGGATGCATTAATTTGATCAAAAGTGACAGCAAGTACTTTATAATGTTACAAAAGTTTTCTATTTCAAATACAAAATAAAATGCTGTTCTTTTGAACTTTTCTGAGAATCCTGAAAAAAATGTATCAAGTATTCCACAAATATTTAGCAGCACAACTGTTTTCAGCATTGATATTGATAATAATAAGAAATGTTTCTTGAGAACCAAATCAGCTTACAAATATGATTTCTGGAGGATTGTATGACACTGAAAACTGGAGTAAAAGCCCGATATACTCACAGCGAAATTCTTTTTCGTTCTTTGGTTAGTGGTAAAATTAAGTTCGGAATACGGAAGCAGGAACGTAGCAGCTTTACAGTATTAAACAAGAAAAACAGTGTCATAGTGTGATAGTGAAAACCATTTTCTACTATAAAGCTGCTCTCAGGTGTGTGCATGTTTTCACTCGCGGACGTCTGACCTCGACAGACTGAACAGGAGAAATGAACTGGAAGAGATTTCCATGCGAAAGAAGGCAGAGCTACCTATTATGTAATGGCCATGGACCAATAGTAGTACGAAGGTGTTTACCAGCTGTACCAAACTTTTCCGGAAAGTTCGTTTTGGCAAGCTGTTTCGAACTCCCAAAGCGAACTTTGTTTCGGCCTGATTTTGCTTGAAATTATGTCACAGCAGTTCGTTCTTTGATTTCGCTTGAAGTATATCAGGGATTTAATTGCTGCTTTGCCATCAGAGGAATACATTTAAAATATAGAAAACAGTTATTTTAAATTGTAATAATATTCCACAGTTTTACGGTTTGCTGTATTTTTAATCAAATCAATGCAGCGTTGGTGAGCATTCGAGACTTATCTAAAAATAAAATAAAAAACAGTAGTATACATGGCTTAATGATTTACATTGACGTGTGTGTGTGTGTGTTTTTGTGGTTCCTGACTACTCGATCCTCATTTAGGTTGAAAACACCACCCATAATACGCACAGAGGATGAGTTAAAGGAGAAAATCGCTTTGCTTGAGGTGTGACATTGTAATCGCTGCTCGCCTTATAGGGAAAGCATTGTTGATGCTGAATTGGTAGACTTGATTTATATTTCACTGCATTCTCATAGAATTCTATGTTTATAGTCAAATTTTACAGACAATAAGGAATAATTCACACACAAAAAGAAAATTCTGTCATTGTTTTCTGTCTTTTAGGCTCTAAGTGACATTCAGATAGCAGTAAAAATGGTTCAGTCTAGTGTTCAGACAGATGAGCATCCTTTGGACAGACATTATCGCTCTCTACAGTGTCGTCTGGAGCCACTGGATTCTCACTGCAATGAATACAAGGTACAGTACATGGGACTTACCACTTTTATGGTAGAAATAGAATCTTAATAGTAAAATCTTGCATGGTGGATGTTAAAAACTTGACTAGTGGATTTTAAAATATGTAATTTTGCACATCCCAAAACACAAACTGTCTGTCTTTGTGTAGGTTATAGAGAAGTATCTTCAGTCCACTCATGCACCCACCCATACTGACTACACAATGACTATTCTGGATGTCTTTGCTGTGGAGAGAGAGGGCGAGAAGGACAACTTCAACTCTGAGCTTGAGAACAAGTACCAAACCACCTTCCTCAATTACACATTATCACTTATGTAATGCTCTATGTAAACAGGCGGTCCCTTAGATTCTGGTCTAGTGTGTGCCTCATCCCATTTTAATAGATTAAGACAATTTTACCATGTGCTTCAGATAGTAGAAGTTGTTTTTGTGTGGATACAGGATGCTCCTGTGGCATGGCTCTCGTCTGACGAACTGGGTGGGGATCCTGAGTCAGGGGCTGCGAGTGGCCCCTCCAGAGGCTCCCGTGACCGGATACATGGTGAGACGAACAGATACTGAATCACACAAATATTATCAATAGAAGAATTCTAAATCAATCTTTGTATACAAGACATCTGTAACCAATCTATTTTTCTTTTTTTTTTTTTTTTTTTTTTTTCCTTTTCCTCCTCCTCCTCCTCTAGTTTGGTAAGGGGATCTATTTTGCTGACATGTCATCTAAAAGTGCCAATTACTGCTTCGCCAATCAGAAGAACAACCAGGGACTCTTGTTGCTGAGCGAGGTTGGTTTTTTTGTATCTAAACATGCTCCAATTTCTTAAAGGGGAAGTAAGTGATTTCTAAGAAACACTGTTGATATTTGAAATCAACCCAAACGAACACACCCCTCCCTTCATTACTCCCACCCCAAAACGCATAAACACGCAATGCAAGAGTAGACGGCTCTTTATCATAGATGAAGCAAAGCAAAATACTGCGTAGATGGCGAACGACAAGGAAGAACAAAAAATGAACATACAGTACACAAGAGTATATACAAGCAAGAGTTTGTTGTTAGTCGCCAGCAGCACACCAGCTCCAGACTACAGCTGTGCACTTAATAGAAATCACAATGTGAGCATGTGCAATTTCTAAACCGCAGAAAGCATGATTTTTTTCGCAAGCCACCTCAGTGTGCAATATGAATGCAGTGCGCCTAAACCTAGTGCGAGAACAGAACAAAGTGAATTTACCAATATGACATGGATGAAATCACAGAAACAGGGATGGTGAATTCAGGGCAGGATAAGGATATGGCCTTGTAAAGCCTTTTTACTATAACATTAAAACTACTTAAATCTGTTCATGGTAAGTAAAGAATTATATATTTGGAAATAGGGCTGGACGCTGAGCTTCCAACTCTCACGCATTGGCCATGAGACACACGCATTTGATTGGTTTCACACGCCACACGTCTAGAGCGAGAGCACATGCGAGACAGAGAAACCGCGTGGCACGCGCACGGCAGAGTGGGAAAGCGAGCGAGAGAATGTAATCGCATTTTGCTGGGGCAGGGACACTGTGGCTAAGTTTACATGCACAACTTTAGTTTCAATCGGTCCAAATTCATTCCGATTGATGAATCTGCATGTAGTGTTTACATGAACGCTAAACATGTTTATGTGATTTCACATAAACCCGATCACTGGGTTGTGCGTTTATGTCACAAGCATAGACTGTAAAAAAATACATGCTTCTATTTATCATGCAGCAAAAATGCCCCTCTGCACCCAAAACCAGTCGTCTGACGATGAGAATCCGAAAGAACAAGAATTGGTGGGACTTTGTCCTGCTCCACTTCACAGACGCTGAGTGAAAGTAGAATGACCGGACACTCATTTATATGACACTTTATTCAGCAGGAAGAACAGCTCGTTCCGCACGTCATATGCCATCCCGCTATTTCTACGTTATTGCGCATACGCAGTCCTTTCGGTTTTCAATCCGATCAAGTGTTTACATGTTCTCTCGATTAAAAAAGCAATAAACAGTAACAGAGTTATCAGAGAAACAGAGGAAGCTCCCGAAAAAAAAGTTGCTTTATTTTATGATAGTCCGGTATAAAGAGACGAGACGTAGGCTACTGTTAGATAAAATAAAAACATGATTGTGATAGCCTTTATTATTGGTCTGATTTTTTCAAGCGTTCACCATGTTTTTTTACTATGCGTGTCTTCAAGTGTTTACTATGGTAATGGTTAGCGCGCATAGTCTTTTGCATAGCGTATAAATATTTCTACCTTATACGGTGATCAGAATCCACATCAGATCACAAACAGAAGGCATTCAAACATGAAAGTGAGTTAAATTATTTTAAAAGTCTTTAATGCTGACAGAATCATCCGGCGCTGTCTCCAGACTCAAGTAAACCCCACCTCTGTTCGTAACCACCCCTCTAGCCCGAGCTGGCCCAAGGTATTCGACGGGCCAGAAATCCTGGCCATTGGCCCCGAGTAAGCCCCGATCAAGCCCCGGAAGTGACAGTGGAAACGCGACTGGCCCAGGCACACACTAGCACGGCCCGGCCCTGGGCCGATAGTGGAAACACGGCTACTGTAACCTGGTTTTGTCTGTTTGGTATGGGAAAATGTCCCCATGACTATTTATATTATGTAAGTGGTTAACTGAAACCAATAAGCATTTAACATGGTTACCGGTCTTGTTTGACTTCTTAACACAACACAATACATAAATCAACATAGTGAAATTAATGACTCACTAAATGTTAAATGAAAGAAAAAGGACATGGTGAGGACAGGAACATCATTGAACAATAGACAATCAGGGACACACACATATCTGTGTTAACTTGTGTTAAAATTTGCGCTAAACAGATAATGATGTTAGAATGAAAAGTGTATGTATGCATGTATGTTCTCAGTCCAGTGTCATAAGTCATTTTACAAAATAAGAGTCTCTAGTCAAAGAGCCTCACTGTGACACACCCCTTTCAATCGGATTGAAATTTCTTTCAGATCGAGCTCAATCGGATCGACACAAGGTGTTTGCATGAAGGCTTTTCATTTTCAACAGATTATTTGGTTGCATGTAAACGTTGGGCTGTAATGTATATTGAAATATCGGAAATGTGTTTATGAGTCAATGTGTTGTGGTGCTTGTTGAATAGAAAGTTATATAAATAGAAAAGAACAGCATTTATTTGGGATGTTTATTTGAGTAAGTAATACTAGTTTTAAAAAAGTTATTTATTTACAATTATTTTAAAGATGTAAAAGCTAAAAATGATTCATATCTATTGAAGTGTTGGATAATTAATTGCAGAGATACATTATTTTGTTCACTTTTACCCACCACAGGTTGCCCTTGGGAATAGTAGAAAACTTTTGGATGCGGATTACAGTGCTGACCAACTGCCTTCTGGGAAACAAAGCACAATAGGCCTGGGGCAGACTGCACCTGACCCAAATAACTATGTTGCATTGTGAGATGACATTTCAATTTTTCCATTTTATATTTTAAATGTTTGAGTCATAATTGCTGTACTGAATATTTTTTCTCGTTCTCTTTCAGGGATGGTGTGAGCGTACCCATGGGGCCCTCAGTGAAGACTGGGGTGGGGCAGAAAGGAGGTTACTCTCTCCTTTATAACGAGTACATTGTTTACAACCCTGCTCAGGTACAGATGAGGTACCTCCTCCGAGTTCAGTTTAACTTCTCTTCGCTGTGGTGAGGCTGAGGGGATTCTTTACATTAAGCACACTGACAATCTTTATAATCTGAGGTGAAGGACCTGCCCTATAGTTACAGTTACAGTTATAGATGCAGTTTGTAGCTCATATTTCACGAATTTGAATAGACTCTCAAAAATCCCCCCAAATGTATTATATTGTTCTGTTAATGTCTGTTTTATCTCCAGTTGCAACCTGAAGCTCATATGGGTCATTTCTATTAACATAAATGGAATATTGCAATTATTAATCAAAATAAATAATTCAATATATTTTCTACTGATAAACTGTCATTTTTGATTAGTGTAAGATGAGAAAGATTATCATAAATGTAGTATTTACATTGTAAGTCTTTAAATGTCATGCTTTGTGTTTGTGTGCTGATTTGAAATGGCGTTGAGTGGGCCTCATTCATGGGTATTGAATCTGTGTAAACTGATATTTCTTATGTAAATATCGCTTCCAGTTTAATTGGCATAAGAATGGTTGTATGAGCAATTGACACAGGATGTTTTTAATAGAAAGTCAGATGAATAGAAAAGAACTATTAGGGTAAAAACTAGAAATGATTAAAACCTGCTTTGTGTTGGAGAAACTAATGCATTTTATATAGATAATGAGTGGATTACAATGAAGCAAATGTCAATATTTATTGCTTGGACATTTAAGCACCAGAATGCACTATTTAATGTGGAAAAACTGGCTCTTGGTCTAATGGACCAATTTTGTGAAATTTGCCATCACTCCATTCACCACTGTATTAGAAACACCTTTACGGCAGTGTTAATTTTAACTGGCAAGTTAATATAACTCAAAGTACATAGCATTCTAAAATAAATACACTACCGTTCAAAAGTTTGGGGTCAATTTGTTTTTGTTTTGTTTTTAGAAGAAATTAATACTTTTCTTCAGAAGGGACGCATGAAATTGATATAAAGTGACAGTAAAGACATTTATAATAATGCAAAATATTTATTTTTTAATGAAATGCTTTTCTCTTGAACTTTCAAAGAATCCTGAAAAAAATGAATCACTGTTTGCACAAAAATATGAAGCAGCACAACTGTTGTCAACTGTGATAATAATCATAAATGTTTCTTGAGCATCAAATAATCATATTAGAGTGATTTCTGAAGGATCACGTGACACTGAAGACTGGAGTAATGATGCTGAAAATTCAGCTTTGATCACAGGAATAAATTACATTTTAAAATATATTCACATAGAAAACAGCTGTTTTACATTGAAATAATATTTAACAATATTACTGGGTTTGTTTTGTATATTTAATCAAATAAATGCAGCCTTGGTGAGCATAAACGACTTCTTTTAAAAACATAAAAAATCTTACCGACCCCAAACTTTTGAACGGTAGTGTATATATATATATAAAATGATTAGATTTGCGATGTTGATAACTGGGGAAATGTTTTACACTGTCTATAAAAGGGTCCATTAATATTGCAGCTGAGGGTTATCACAGTTTATAGAGTTTACTGATTAATTATTAGATGAACAAGTCTAAATATTTTTCATGTATTAAATGTTTAAAGCCTCACCTTTGTTTTACACAGGCTTTAGATAATTTCATATCTGACTGAGCGGGACATTGAGATGAATGATAATGCTCCGATTTGTGCGCTAAATTTCAAGCCATATGAAGGCTTTTTGTGAGGAACAGACTAAAATTGAAGTTATTTTGCTGAAATTCTCCCTATCTTCCCTTCTCTTTGTTGTCTTGTTTGGAATTTGACACACATGGAACTGTAAACTGTCATTGTATGGCGGATTGTGTGAAGATTCTTTAGAATCTTTCTGTTGTGTTCAGTGGAAGAAATGAAAGCACAAAGATTTTGAATGACATGAGGAAAAGGTGGCTACACCCTCTACTACAATGAATATCAAGTTTCAAGTTTGGTTTATTTATAAAGCACCATTAAATCAGCAGCAGCTGACCAATGTGCTTTACAACATCGGATAAAAGAAATACAAGCAAAAGCAGTAGAATACTAATTTCACAAATAAAATCAGAGACAATTTTCAAACTAAATTGCAAAAGAAAAATCAAAATACTGAAAGAAGTCAAATACAAAAATAATCAAGGAACATTAAAATCAATGGAAAAATAATGAGTTTTAAGCAAAGATTTAAAAATCTCATTTAGGAGCAAATCTGTTGTGAACTGGTAACCCGTTCCAGAGTTTAGGTTCCGCAAAAGCAAATGCATGTTGCACTTAACGCAAAACCACTTGTTCCATGTTTTCTTCACACTATGGCAAGGCAGAGAGTCTAATTCTTTACATTCAACTCATTAATGGTATTGAATGTAAAACGAAGATACAGTTCGTATATGTCAAAGACTTAATACATACACAGATGAGCCAAAACATTATGACCATCCTAAAATGCTGTTGGTCCTCTACGTGCTGCCAAAACAGTGCATGGACTCTACAAGACCCCTGAAGGTGTCCCGTGGTATCTGGCACCCAGACATTAGCAGCAGATCCTTCAAGTCCTGTAGTTTGCGAGGTGTAATTGAACTTTGGATTGAACTTGCTGGTCCAGCACATCCCATAGGATGCTCAACTGGATTGAGATCTGGGGATTTTGGAGGGCAAAATCCACATGAATGGCTGGACCCAGGGTTTCCCAACAGAACATTGTCCAGAGCATCACACTCCCTCCGCCAGTTTGGGGTTCATCCCTCCTCAGACCACTGTTGATAAAAACTCTCCACTGCTGACTGGGAGCAACCCATTCGCCTTGCCATTTCCTGCCCCTTTCTCCTGATTTCAACACATTATGAGAACTGATTGTTTGCTTGCCATCTAATTTACTCAGACCTTAATATGTGACCTTGTCAGGAGATGATCAACGATATTCTCTTCACCTGTGACTGTTCATAACGTTTTGGATCATCAGTGGCTGCATCAGAAATCGCATACTTCACTACTATATAGTCGGCAAAAAACAGTATGTGACCAAAGAAGTATGTCTGAATTCAGAGCACTCATAAAAGAGTAGGCAAAAAGTACCCGGATGACCTAGGTCTGTCGAGATTCTTAAGTGTGCATACGATGGACACCTTACTATCCCGTGAGGACACAGAAGAGGATCTGTGATGCGACGTAACTGGTACTGGTAACTGGTAGCTGGTAGGTCACATGATAATGACAGCATGGTGAATATAGTACATACACATACTTTTTTTTTAGCGGCCATGAAGTAATTATGTGATTTCGTACGCAGACAGTGTATATGTAGCTTTTAAATTCATTAGACTGATTTGAAAAATGTTGTGAAATTGTTAATTTCATTTGACTGTGTTAATGTAAGAGGAATAGTATATTATTATTGATAATAATAATACATACACAATACATAACATGTATTAGATTTATATGCAACGTGTGTAGGCTAAAAGATTTGAGTATTTTTTCCTTTAAACATGCATGTTAAACTTTTTTTTATTTATTGACAAAACACTTTATTGATTTCATTAAAAGCATAAATAAGAAAGCTGTCATATATATTACAAGGGCGTATAAATGTTAAAGTATTTCATGATTCACATCATTAGGGTGTTTGTCACCATAGTAGAAGTCCAACAAGTGGAAACAACACAATTATCTGCTAAAAAAGAAAAGAAAAAGAAAGTGAAACTTGAAGAAATAGAAACAACCAGAGACAAGTAGCAAGATCAATGAACAGTAAAGGGGGCAAAGGGACATGTGACGTGAGAATATTTGAGGTCAAAAGGTTACATTTCATCCAGGCATGTGCAGACTTAATTTTTGGAGCCTCCGCCCATAATCATAAGTATGTAGAGGAATATCATAATGATATCCAGGTAGATAATTAAGGCAGCAAAGACATATTCTTCAGGATTAAGGCTGTATTTTTGCCTCCCCATCACCAACTGACAGTCCACTGCCAGGAACTACAGGAGACGGAAAGAGAAACATCGATAACAGTGAGAAGGAAATTATGTCATTCTTAAGCACTTACATATAGTTTTAGATTTGTGATCAGTATTACAGATTATTGATTATGCTTTACCAAAGCGTAAAGAAGGGCTCCCAGAGATCCGTAGAGAATTTGCAGAACACGGGAGTAGAAAAAGATGCTGAAGAATCCAAACATGAGTAAGTTGACGGCCAGTACAAGCAGAATGCCGTTACAAACGGTGAAGTCCAAGCGAGTCTGAAAGAATGACAGCAAATCAGAATGACCTAACTGGAAAGAAAACAACTGGCAGAGCAACTATATAAGCTCAGGTCAAGCTTTTCTGAATTTTTCTGATTTTCTATAAAACTAATGCATTTTATAGAAGATTTGGTGTTTTAAGTTGCATTTTTAATCAAATGATCTTACGTCAGATTAGTATAACTTACAGCAGGGGGTTTCAATCTTTTAAGTGCACAGACCCCAAAATATAATTCTAAAATTTAAAAGGCAACTATATATTCATAAAGACAATTTATTCAGTGAAAAAATTTGGAATCAATTTTAAAATATGTAGTTTCTATTTTCACATACTCATTTACTCATATTTTTTAAATTTTGATAAAAATTATTTATGTATTAATTTAAGAATTTACATTTTTGACATGTTTTTCATTCAACTTTTCAATGGACCCCCTAGTCCCCGGACCCCAGTTTTATTTATAGAGAAACTGAACATACCTGGGCAGAAAAGATGATGATGGTGAATGAGATGACCAGAGTTGATCCTAAAGCGATCACCACAGCTTCTGTGTTGTGATATGAGGCTACAGTTCCCACCATGTAGGACAGACTCAGTGTGACCACCGACTGCAGGCAATACAAGGACATGTTGTGTGAAAGGAAAGTATTGACTGCACTCTGACTTCTGTTCAAGAACCATGTGTATAATGATTATTGAAGGGAGGCCAATGCGTCTCATTCAATAATCAAACAGCGATCAAATTTATTTTCATTTATTAATTATTTTTATTACACATTGCAGAACCAGCTGAAACCACATGAAAAACTTAGTACCAATTAAAAATTACGAAATGGCAAAAATGTAGCCTGTATAGGTCTATGCAAAAATTAGAGGTCCGAAACACGAACTTCTCATCTAAAAACATTTTTTTGTGATTTAAGTGATTTTGACAATGGCGCATTTCACTTTTTTTGTGTGAATATCTTGATGCGCATGCGCTCAAGGGCAAGCGCGTTGCCGAGAAATGGTAATGTAGCCTATTGAACTTGATACAGAGGAAGTACTACAGTCTGTACCAGTTTGTCAGAGTGAAAATAACTAATGGCTGAGTTGAGGGGAGGAGGTTTTGTGTTTTGTCATGGGTAAACCTATATATTATAGAACGTTATTAAGTAGGCCTACTTAATTTTGGGGAAGATTCAAAAGGAACTAAGAGGAGGAACCTACTTGGTTAATATAGTTCACTGAAATGCTGCCTTTCAAAGAGTTCACACCCACATCAAGTTTTCAAACTATTCCTTCACACGGAATATGGAGAAGAATCAAGAGAAGCACAGAGTACAACAGTGCCCGTTCACTTTTTTAGCTGCCTTAGTTCTGGTTCAAACTTTGATTTAAAGCAAAAAAGTATCAGGCAAATATAAAGGTAGACAGTACAATCCCATGAAGCATTGAGAATGGCATAAATTAATAAAAATACTGTAGAAATTTTAAACTGTTGATTTGAAGATGTTGATTAGGCTATATATGCAAAATATGCATAATATTAATAACTTAAGTGTAGGGAAACTGGCTCTACATCATTCGCAGTGCTTCATGGATGAGTGATTGATGGAGATTTCTCTGCAGAATCATGGGGTTGTGTATTTTTTCACCAGGAATTCCTCTGTTGACAAGATTATTTGAAAAGTAAGTTAAAAATATGGGCTGATGGCTTCAACAAAAGCATATACCATTATCAACTTTGTTGCTCACAGTAGATCTGTCTACAAGTTACTGTTCAAAATCAATTTCCCTATGGGAGATTTTTACTTCCAGACCAGAACCTGACTGTTGCACTCTATTCTGATGCCGTTCTTCATCTTCTAACTGTAGGTGACTTTTCTGGGTTGAGGTAATGTTCTACATGTAATGCAAAACATAAAGATATATTGGTAGCACTTTATATTACAGTCCTGTTCCCCATGTACATATGTACTTATAGTAATTGTAATAACTAGGTACTAACCCTGAACCTAACCTTAACCCATGCCTTATACCTTACCTTATAATACACAGTACTTTCTTAGGTAAGTACACTGCAAGTACACGTACTGTAAAATAAAGTGCAACCGACATATTCATACACAGACACTCACCAGTCCCAACATGTTCCAGGGATGTGTGCGACTGAATGTGGAGCACACGGCAAGACACATGGCCACCACCGCAAAGATGATGTATGAACTGAGGTACACCCAGATGTTACCCTGAACTGCAGTCTTGACTGTTTTTGAGAAAGTGAACACACAGACTACAGTGAACGTGACTAGCAACTGAATCGTTACCACACTGAACACCTGTGTGAGTGGAAAGAGAGATTGGAAATGACAATGAGGACCACTGTTCAGAGCAATCATTACATTTATTGTAGCTGGCAAACGACAAGAGATTCACACCTTTCTGATAAACGCTTTCCGAATGGTTTCATCCTCAAATGATGAAAAGAACGGCTGATGTTCCTCAGGTGGAAATGCATCTGTATTAAAGAAGAAAAAAAAACGTTATTCTTGTGATACCTTCCATGTCATTAGATGGCTATCGTCCTCTAAAATATCTCAAACATTGCTCAGATTGTTCGATTTTGTCTTTATAATGAAGTAAATGTTAAATGGATATTGCAAACAGTGGAGTACCTGCTGGATTTGGGTCTTCTGTTTTGCTGACGCCTGCTTCTTCCGGTGGCAGATCAGGTGGGATAAAGCCAACTTGTGCAGGAACAGGTTGGGGGTACATGACAGGGCCCGTAGGATAAGGAGGGGGCATGTATGGAGGGGGAGGATACATTGGTGCTGTCGTTGCATGGCTAGGGTCACACTGAATTTTTAGGCTCTCTACGTCCGTCATCCTAAACAAGATGTGGTTAGATGGGATTGTATTGTCAGATTGTCAAAACAGGAAATTACTTAACATTGGGGTAGAAGTGAATTTTAAGTGTTTATGTGCAACCTAGAAGGATAAGAAAAAGCATCAGTGTACAGGAAATAGGTGTCTGCAGTGTTCGTTTGTTATTATGTGGTTTGTTATAGTTCTATTTGATATGCCAACAGCAGATTTAGAAATGCTTTGAAAAAGAACCTGAGTGTAGAAGTATACAGACAAAATAAGATGTGAAATTTGGCACTTTAAAAAAATATATACATTTTTTCACAACTAACTACAACAATTTTAGACAGAATTTGTTAGCACACTAGAAAATGATAGGCAGGTGAATTTGATCAAGGTTGGAGATAACTGCAGGTAAGTGGATCTCGAGGGCAAGAGTTGAGAACCTGTGTGTTAGCATATGAAACATGTCTGCTAAAAAAGTATAAATTAGTATACTTTTATTAAAAAAACTAAATGTATCAATATATTTCTATTTTTTTAAAAAGCCGTTGAAAAATAAATCACACTTCACAAATACATTTTATATATATTTTTTAAATTATAGCCTATATTAACATTTCCACTAAAAACTAACACATTTATGCCTTAATCTTCTTTTCATTGTTTTTAATTAACTCTTTTAGTTAATTAAAAGACAAGAACATTTTCTAAAACCACTTCATTCCGGGTTTTTTCCGAAAACCTTTTCATTAGGTGATTGCACAGAGAATGCTTTAGACTGCATACCCTAAATTGTATCACTAGCATGCTGATTTCACCTAAATCTGTAGTATTGTAGTTTGTTTGAATCAGAAATGCTGAGTGGATTACAAATGGGCCAAATCCTCAATTTGTTGTCTAAAAGTTGAGTAGACATTTGAGCTATTGAGTGCATATTCAGTGTTAAAAGCTGGCTTTTGTTCTCACTTGTATTTCAGTTGATGTTATCACTTTATTTTAAAAAAGTCTACTGATTATAATTACATCAGGTTTACTTAACAGATAGTTTTTTCTCTTTAGAACAATCAATTTCTGCATGGAAATTAATTCAAATATTTTATATTATTATTATATTAGAAAAAACAGGGGGGGGGAAAGCTTACCTTCTCCTTAAGTGTTGCCTTGATTGAAGTCTGAGCTAATGCTTCATCTGTTTCACACAGGCTGAAGTAGGTTCCACATCCTCTGCTTACATCATTTACAAAAAACCCTGTGTGGAAAATCTGCTGTGAAGAAGTTGATTGCACACAATCGGCCAAACGTTTGCTAAGGTATAAGTTCAAACCATTGGCTTCCTTTCTCAGCACACTCTGTACATTTGTATGAGGACACCATTAAATGACAATAATTCTTGTGCAATATTTTCTTCTTATTTTTACACTAAAGTAGATTAAAAGAAAAGTATATGTTGACCATGTTTGTTTGTGTGTGTGGTTGTGGGGGGGGGGGGGATGCAATCACAAAATGCAAGTGCAATAAGAGCTGTTGAAATGTAGGTTATTCAAGATTTTGACACTTCCTAACTCAGACACAAGGGCTTCCTTTTTAACAGAATTCAAAATGTTTCATTTCAAGTCTACAATCTTTTAAACAAAGCATGGAAACATAAGAAAAGATGATCCAAAGCACAACAATCACACTTAAGCATATTTATTGTAAAAAATACATATAAAACCAATTTTTCAGACATACAAAAGATTTATGCATAGAAACAGCATCATGGAAAAACAAAAGACAAAGCCATTTTGAAATGCGATACATATTTACACTTTAATAAATAAATACTAAATTGTTCTTTAACAGAATGAAGGCAGATTGTCCGAGTTTGGGGATGAGAATATTGGCAAATCATATTGACCTGAAGAACATTCCCAACTCATTCATAATAGACAGACAACTGTCAAAACACAGGATTAAGTGGGTTAAGACACTTAGCACTGAATAATTACAGAACTTTCTAGAGCATTTATACTGTGTGTGTGTGTGTGTGTGTGTGTGTGTGTGTGTGTGTGTGTGTGTGTGTAGCCTATATAAATAATATTTTAAGAAAAATAATCAAACCACCTTTGGAGCTTGTTTCCAAAGCTTCGCCCCAGGTTAGTTTAGTAAATATGATTAAGGTATGGCACCACATAAATTAAAGGGCAAAAGCTAACTTACAGAGCTTAAAAGATTGTCAAAATATTCTGACAATACCTTCCTCCAGTCCACAATGCACTACACCAACACAAAACATAAATGTAACTGTAAAAATTGCTCTTGACTTTGACCCACACCGACACACTTGGCATTTCTTGTGTTTTCAATTGGAAAGAACCGTTAGACTGTCATGTAAAGGAAACAAATTGCAATACTTTTAAAGGTAGAAGATGACACCTCTCTGATGAGGCAAGGAAATCACCATTCAAAGGTATTACCACTCAAAATATGAATCCTTGAGCTAAGGCAAAAAGGTAACAGACCAACTGACCGCTACAAGACACAATAGAATACATATGGTGAACATAACACCCAGCCACAATCAATTAACCTCATAAACCTCAAAGCATGTAAAAAAAAAAAAAAAAAAAAAAAAAAACTCTAAATATTTAACAAGCATCTCTGTGAAGGGCTGTCTACAAAAATTACCTTTCCATTGTTCATTCCAAGGGGGTCGATGACATCGTAATAATTACCCCTCATCTGTTCTGAATCACCATCTTCAGGCAAAGCATGGCCATATGGCATTACTGCACCTGACATACACCTCCACACCACAGACGGCCTCATTCGATGCAGAGAAGGCCTGGTGTAAAGAGCATAAAGTGACTGGATTTCTTTAGCAGGACACGTCTGAGACGCAGAAAAGCAATTTCATCTCCTGCACACAACTTTCCCTCCAAGAGTAGTATATGCAGTCAGGTCATCAGTCAAAATCTTCAGCTTTTGAGTACACACTTAAACACAAACACACTTCACCGCAACCAATAACACGTCCATTAATCTATCTAGTGGAAGTATTGCTCTGATCTGTAAACAAATGTACAGTTCAATTGAGTAAAATCAATCAGATCAAGAGGTTAAAAGAGCTTGATGTGGTAAGTTTTGCCTCAATGATGGATAAAAGACACTGTTCATGGTAGTTTCAATCAAATGAATCTATTGGAAATTTCACTCTGCCTCTGAAATGTTCCTATAGTAACAAAAAGGGAAAAGGGTAACAAAATAGATTAATACCAAAAACATTTTGTATCATTCGAAATATAAAACATCATGCCTTAGGTAATCCTGTGCAATATTACGCATGTTCAAGCCAAAGCAACCCCAGCAGGCTGCACAAAACTCAATGCTAAGCCCAGCATAAATGACAGATCGCCACGTTTCCATGGTAAAAGAACCCAAAGCCCACCCCACTGCGGGAGATCAAGATGTCCACGCGGAGAGGGGTTCCATGTGTAACTTTTCTCTCCATATTTACATATGATTCTTTTTCAAAGTTCTTTTCAGTTTACCAGTTTCACTCTTGAGTTTTAAAGTTAAAGAGCTAAATATAAAGGCAAGCAGAGCAAACCCGGCGTTCGCACGGGTGCTATAGAGCAGAGAAAAGCCAAGTCTCAAGAGTCACATCAGATAGTTAAAGCCAGGCTCACTCAGGGCCAGACTGATTAAGCTGACCACAAGTGTTGATGCTTGTTATGTTTCTTTGTGCCTTATCTCCTCAGAAAATATATGCACCTGCCAGGGGGGGTATAGTCTCCTAAAAAGAAGCAACAAATAAAAAGTTAGAAGAAATATAAAAACAAAATAAAGTTATAATTCACTCAAACATGTTAACAAATTTGTATGCATTTTTTTAACACAAAATCAATAGATATTTTGAAAAATTGTGGTCAATACAATCAAACATTGGGGTCTAATGTTGATTATTGAAAATATCTATATATGCAGAAGAAAGTCATACATGTTTTGAACAACAAGGAGTAAATCATGGCATTTTGAAATGATTTTACTAATACATTTTTAAAAAATAAATCTACTTGAACGAACAAGCTCACCTGAGTCATTGTCATTGCACGTGAACATGAATCAATCAAAAGGATGCTCGGGGCAGCATGGCTTCACTTTGCTCCAAGTGTCAATGCAGCTATTTAGAGAAATATTCACCATTACATATTTGAAAGCATTCATTTGTACAGCAAAATTATGATTTCTAATTCTTTTAAAAGAATGGTTAGTGTAACGGATGCTAACGATTATTCGACAATCGATTAATTGTTGATAATGATTTAATCAATAAAATGATTGATGTTCGATTAAGCAAGGTCATCATTGGAGTGCATCGTTTTGCATCGGCTTACGTGCAGAAGACACGCGTGGAAAAATGAAGCGAGCACGCTGCGGTCATTACGCCGTCTGCTCTCTATTGGCTCTCACAGTACTTTGATGTCATACACCGATCGGCCTGCACAGCGTAGTAGTGCAGCGTAAAAAAATATATACATACAATTTTTTTTAAATGATCACTCAAAGATATGAAATGGAGGCAGGGTGAATGATAGAATGAGAATGATACATTTGAGCTGTAACCAAGCTAGTTTGCATTGCAGGTTATATAATATATTCTAAATATTGTTGCATAATCCTCACTAATGACTTTGTCTTTTTATTTATTCAAGTTATATAAAAAATAACTTGTATCAATAAATGTCATTATCTTCCATTAGTAGTCTTAATTCCTCCAGTCTCTACCAGTGGAGGTCTTTTTACTAAAGTAAAGTAATAATACCATAATGAAAACATGTTTAATTACGTATGTACAGTACTTTTACTTAAATACTATTTTAAATAAGTAGTCAGAGCAAAATGTACTAAGCGTTAAAATACTCATTATGCAAAAAGGCCCTATATAAATTGTTATAATTATATAAATTATTGAAATATTGCTTGATGTTGTAACGTAGCAGAAGAATGGACTTTAACACTGTCGACACCGGACGCAGCCGTTGTCGCTCGCATCGCAAGAGCCGTTTACGCTGGACACAGCAAAGCGCCCGTTCAAAGTATTTGTCCTTCGCGTCAGTTGTCATTGGCAAACAATGGAGCTGGACAAACTACGTAATTACACAATTTACAAGCATTTTATCCACGTTTTATGTTCTGTAAAAAAAAAAAAAAAAAATTCATATCGCACCAGTCAGGCTCTATCGAAAACATCTAATGTCTTCATGCATTGGATTAGGTAGGCTAGCCATTTATTTCTAAACAATTAACCAAGGGTCCAAAAAACAAACAAGTGATTTTACCGAACTTAAGAACTACTTGTGTAAACGCCACAATAAAAGTACAAAGAATAAACAAATAATAAGATCCTGGTGGATGAGTGATCTTCTAGCACTGTTTCAGCTGTGCGCTCCTATTCTATGGGGCATGGTAAATCAAGACCAATCAAACCAATCCAAGCGCGCTCAAGCAGTAAAATGGTGTCCAATTGATCTATACACATCATCCTTAACTAAAAAACCCAAGATCCAGTTAGTTGAACTTTCAAATGACGTTGGAAGACACTGCATCATGATCAAGATGCGATCATATCCCAGAAATCCTATAGCTTTAGCCAAGCAGCACGTCATGTCACTCAAGATGTTGTGTTTGGGCTCATTCGACACCACCACCACTATGGTTTACTATTGTTTGGCAAAGTTACAAACAAAACGCATCTCATCATGTGTATAACAATTACATATGCGTCAGCTGCGCTTTTTCTTTTTTAACAAATACTTGGTATAATTTGGTCTCAAACTAAGACAAATATGCTTGTATTGTGCTAGTTGAGACCATAGAACATTTTTATGACAAGTCATTTTTATGACATTGTACCATTCTTCTGTTATGTACAATGATTTGACAGATCACATTTCCATGTAAAGCAGCTACTTTTTCACACTGAAAATAGAGCACTTCTAATATTCCAGCAAATTTAAAAGCACTCGTTAAGTGATGGTTACATTCCCCTATATTCACTGTAAAGCCAAGCTTCTAGGCTTTAAATTGACACCTATTTTGTGTTGGTTAAGCAAGCGGTTAAGTAACGTGTTAACTTGGTAGCACCACCGTCGTCGGATTTAAGGTTGGTTAACAATTAATCGATTGTTCATTTAAACAACGATCAATTATGGGAAATTATGTAAATTGACATCCCTATTTAGTGTAATTTACAATTACCTCTTATGGTAGACGCACAGGCAAGCCAGCCGAGCAATGGTTTCTCCCTGTAGAAGGTCTTCGAGACAGATAGAGCACTCTCCACTGTCCTTAGCTAGCACATCCGCTGTTGGACAAATAAGATACAACAATTAATAACAAAGATATTAGCAGATGAAAGAAAAACGTTGATAAAAACGAATTGGATGCTTACTGTTATACGGGAGAGGTGGAGAAGTAAGACAACTTAAAAGGTGTTCCTCGATCCGCCCTCCAGGGAACGGTTTGGTGCAGAAGGGACAGCGAATAGCTGGTAAGGAGAAAAAAAACGAAAACTAAGCAATGGAAAATGGATACAGAAAGCGTTTCATGGCAAGCAGGCCAGTCAGAGTAATAGACGGGTGAGTTTGTGCCCATGTGGCCCACTTTTCTGAACCCTCTGGCTGGACAATGGCCATCTGACCAATATAGTGTTAAAATGTTAATTAAATTACACAGACATCATTAGTAAACTGGATTAACCTTTGGTCTTTTCGTTTCAATCCATCATGGATCATCCTGTCAGGAATGCCTGAAATGTCTATATTGTCCCCAAAGCCTAATTAAACTACAAGTACTCGTGCAGAACCATTCATCGATTTTATTCACCTTCCATATTTTAAATGCTTTAAAACAGAATAAAATCACTTAAATACCAGTCAACCTGGGTTTGTTGTGTATTATGTACATAAACTTAAGGTAACAATTTACAATAGGTCCAACTTATTAATGATTTATAAGTATTATTCATTGTTAGTTCCCGTTGAGAAATGCTAATAAATGGAACCTTAAAGCAAAGTGTTACCAAACTTGCATTAAACTAACTAATTAAAAGCAAAATTAGATGAACAGTAGAGACTGACAACTGCAGTCACTTTCTTTCAATGAAAGTGAACGGTGACTGGGGCAGTCAATCTACCTAAAATATTTTGTTAAAGTAAAATAGATCTTAAACAACATAAGATGAGTAATGACAATTTTATTGTGTGTGGGTAAACGATCCTTTTTAAGTACAGTTAAGTACATATAGGCTTATTTTGTTACTTTAATACATAATACATTAACCCGTTGAGCTCGGGTCAAACCTGTTAATATATATTTGGCTATCACTCACAGTAAACAGTGCAGGTTTAAATGACAGACCGGAGATTTAACAGGGTGTAACGTTTGAAATTACTGTCGAAGGAACTTAACAATCTGCTCTTTAACTTACTACCGTGGCGGTTGTTGAGCCTGTAGAGACCGATCCACGCCTCGGAGACTGGCCGTGCGTGGGTCCCTCTCAGCCGGGCGGATCTCGCCGTGACGCCGCCGGTGGAAGAATGGCGACCGCTGGGCAAACGCTCCGAGAAAGTGCGCTGCGGTGCACGGCCTATTTCCTCCCCGCCCACAGGGCCTCCAGGGCTGTCATCCTCCTCGCGTTTCTCATCGGCTCTGTTCTCGTCCGTCGGCGAGGCCTGGCTGCTCAGCGACGGGGATGTGTGGCGGTCAGCGGGACTGCCTTCGCTGCTCGCCTGCTGCCCGGTATCTGAGTCACTACCCTCCTCTGACCGGCTGCGGTTCGTCTCGGAGTCATGATCAAAACTCCCGGAGAACTCCACCATGAGGCTAGTGGGCCTGGTGCTTCGGATTCGTCGGCATGATTCTCTCTTGATGCCATCTTTATCGAAAGGTGTCGAAGCAGCTTCCTCGTGTAAACGGCTCGATCTCGTCCCCATGTTCAACCGCGCGCAGAGCTCGCGCACTCCCTAATACCGATCGATCTATGACTGATCAGCTAACCCGATTTCTTTCGTCACAAAGCCCTTAGGCCATATAACCAATTGCCACATTTATTTTAAAGTCGTAATGGTAACACTAAGATGTGGTGTGTTTTATTTCCCTTTTAGTTATGACAACTGCCTATCGCATTTTCCTTGCAGCTATGTCCTATGGTCCCTGTTCAACAGCAGCAACAACGGACCATACCGGAAGTTGGCCTCTTTCCTTCTTCATTCAACCGACAGTGTGACCTCACGCTCCAATTAACTTTTTATCCAATAGAGGAGCAGACGCATGAACGTCTGAAGAGCGGTGAATTAAATATTATGCTAGATGTCATCCGCAACAAGTTATTTTACGCGACGTCACAAAATTGTGCTGCCTTTTTATAGCCTGAGCTATTATTGATTCATATTATTGATGATTTTCATTCCTTGTTATAGGCTATCTATATTAAGTAGGCCTATGTACATTTGTTTTTTATGTTTTTTTTTTGGTGCTACCTTGGCATTGAAAAAAAGCATGGACGTCGCTGCAACCATTTATTCAAAGTGACAAAACACTTAACATTTAACTTTTTTAAATGAATGTTCATACCATCTTGGCAGACAACAGTAAACACTTCTCAAATATCCTACATTTAATTTATTTATACAGCTCATTTTCATATCACTTAGGCTATATTATAGTTTTATAAAGGCTAATATAAACATTTTGTGTCAATACTAAAATAATAACTATTGAAATAAAATAAAAAATCTCTTGTCTCTGAACAAACCACTGATTTCAAGCTGGGAATCTTTCATATCACAATGCACAGGATTATATATTGAGGCATTTTCCTATAAAGAATATACCCAAAAGAAAACTGAATAGTGTGGAGAGTTGAGGTATTGCTGCAAAAGTTATTATTTGTGACATTTGATCCTCCCACTTAAATACACATTAAGCTTTTTGAGTCAGCATTGCAAGTCCAAACAATACAAGGGTCATGTTTACTTTTACAGCATCATGTGGTTCAGTATTGCCCCAAAACTGTGCAAAATTCAACATGCAACATAAAAATCAGCCATACAAAACTATGAAGATGATGCTTTTATTGCTTTGTGTTGGCGTCTCACTGGCACACGATTTAACTACATCAGCACAGCTAAAGGACATTCAGGAAAGGCTGCGAGCCACAGAGGAAACACTGAAAGAACTGAAGAGAGAGAATGAAGGTATGAAGGTTTTTATGTACATCTATAATTTTCAAGACACATTAATTTGCTGAATCATTTCCAGCCCAACACATTATAAAAACCAATGGCATTATAACAAAATGATGAAATGTTCATTCTGAACAGCTTTAAGGATTTTCACAAAAGCCTCAAGTGATACACTTGAATCTATCCAGGCGGAGAATAAAGGTAAATGGAAAGAATTATTCTGTTATATTTTAAAACAAGTGTAAATAAATATGACACAAAAACTAACCAAGCCCACTTATCTTTTCACAGCCAAAAAGGTTGCCTTTTCAGCTGGACTTTTGACATTTGGATCCCAAACAATTGGACCCTTTGAAACTCGGAAAACCCTGGTCTACCAAAAAATTTTCACTAACACTGGAAATGCGTATGACTCCAACACTGGTAACCTGTCCTGTTCATTTCTTTATTATGTTAATTGTTGTGTAAAGTAAATCATTTTCAACTTAAAGGCATTTCTTTATCGTTTCTGAATTCATATGTGTATGTGTCTCACAGGTATTTTCACAGCACCAGTGAAAGGAGTCTATTTCTTCAGATTTTATGCTCATGCTCATCCTTTTAACCAAGTGGCAGTCAGTCTCCATAAAAATAGTCAAATCCAATGTTCTGTGTTTTTTCTGAAGCCTGAGACGAATGCTAACGGCAGCAATGGTGTTGTTCTCTCACTGGAAAAGGGTGATGAAGTGTACACACAGCTGTGGGAGAACAGCTGGGTTTATGATGATGAAAGCAGCTATACCAGTTTCAGCGGTTTTCTGCTTTTCCCTTTGTGACTGTCCACTTAATTCAGAATTGAATGTGACAAAAAAAAATGTTATTCGTGTCATAATAATAATATTTGTGTGATATTTACATTTCAGGAAGAGATAATTACATTAAAGATTATATTACATTAAAGATCCAAAACTCCTCTTGAATTTTTAACATTAAAAAATAATTAATCATTAGCTTCTCTAATGACATCAAACTTGAAAACATTTTAGGAATTGTATCTTTATTCTTTTTGTTGACGAGTTTTCTTCAGCCCTTTTTTTAATGTATCAGTATGCAGTAAATTCATTTTTAAGAACCACACAAAAAGCCAGTCAACGTGTCATTATTTTACTAGTCTTGATTATGGTATAACTACATTTATCATAAAAATAATCACCTGAATGTTTATGATACTGAAAAATCAAAAACTAGTAGTATATGGAGTTTTGTATGTGGCTAATCCTCTGTTTAAGATTTTCTTTATTCCTTTATCATTCAAACATCAAAGCAATAACAATTCATAATCTGTTTTACAGTTCGCACACCACATGCCACTCAGAACTACAGTCAATATCATTCCATACACCACTTTTGTAAATAACTATACAGTCCTCTGCCCCTTTATGATCGTTCGGCTCATTTTCTTTCCAGTTGGTGAAAGTTAAAGGTTGGCCATTCATATCTACAAAATCCCCTTCTTTCTGTCTGTCTGTTGCACCAACATATATGTAAGTAGACTCGAGGGCAGCTTGCAATGATGTTAGAACTTTGTTCTCATCTTCACTTCTTGGCAGGACAATTTTAGCACCAGCGTCAGAGCAGAACCTCTGTGCCTTTTCAAAAGTTCCCTTTAGCCCATCAGACACATAATATTTCTGTCCCAGTTTCCTGAACATTTGAAATCCTAGGACTTAAAAAAACAAACAACAAAAACATTCTAAAAAAAATTTTGTTACATGAATAAACAAAAGATGTGGTGTAAACATTATTGGAGTATTCTACCTTTCTCTACTGCAGTGAGTCTGTCAGTTAGGTGTTTGACATCTGCTTGAAGCTGTAGTACTACTGCACTTTGAACACCAGTACCTGTAAAAGAATACCAGAATGAACAATAAAGCAGAAGCAGAGTATGTGGAAGAAGAATATTTGACAGATTTTGTATTTTACTTTATGTAACTATAAACTCAATTAAGATATGGTTAGAAGAAAAATACTTGATCACAGTCTAGATCTTCATTCAGCATCATTCATTTTACATTGACCTTATACGTTTTTTTTACTGATTGATTGATTGACTTTTGTATTCTGTTTTCAGACAAGAAAAAGATTGACACCTTACTTGTTTCAATTAGTGTAGTTTTTTCTGTTTTTATAAAAAAAATTATATTAACCACTCACACGCACGCACGCACGCACGCACGCACGCACGCACGCACGCACGCACACACACACACACACACACACACACACACACACACACACACACACACACACACACACAGAGAGAGACCTGAATTTCCTTTGTCTCCTTTAGGGCCAACAACACCCACGGGTCCTATTTTCCCTGGAGGTCCCTGTGCACCAACTCCTGCAGAAAGAGAGAGAGAGAGTGTGTGATGATTAAATCTAATTTCTCTGATCTGATCATTTCTCTCATTTCATCACCTTATATTTCAGCATACAAAGGTTCTTCTACCACTCAATCAATTTTGAACACAATAAAACCAACAACCAGGGGGAAAAAGGCATAAACCTGGATCTCCTGTTTCCCCTTTCGGTCCAGGAAACCCGTCTCTTCCATCTCTGCCAGGGCTGCCGTTGTGTCCAGGTATGCCCGGCACCCCAGCATAAGCTGGACAGCTACTTTCAGATGCAGTTAGTAGAAGCACAAACTCCATTAAGAGCAGCGCAGCACAGAGGTGATGCTTTAACAGCGCCATCTGCTGTTCACTGTGGAAATGGCAAGATTTCGGTTTCTGCAATGCAGTGTTCAGCCGTCAGAGAACACGCCTTCTTGAGTTCAAATGATAGCCTACAATTATTTCAACTTTTCCAAATTTCCATTTTTATAAAGATGTCATTCCTCTCTAAATAAAATGATATTTAATAACAGTGAGGTAGGTTTGATATAGCTAATATAGGTATATTTAGTGATTTCAAACAAGTTTACTTGGTTAAAGTAAAAAGAAAGTAGCCTAGGCCTAAATTAAGAGAAATAGGCTACATGTAACTTTAATCTCATATTTTTTCAGTTCTTGAATGTTAAAAGAGATTTTGCCCGACAGTGATCATAAAATCCTTTTCACCGAATTACTGGACAACAATACAAATAACTGACATTTACTTCAAAGAGCCTAACATGGATCTTACCAACAGAATAGGCCTGGCGATCAGCAGATTCAGCACTAAAAGTGAACAACTGCGTGCAGACCCTTTACCAAGTTTCAGTGACGTAGTTAGTAGGCTAGCCTAACTCAGATCAGAGTTCGTTCGACGACAAAACAAAAAGAGAAACAGACTATTAGGTTTATTTATACCGGTGTAATTTTTAGATCTGTATAGTTCTATCAATCGTATGTTTTTCTTTCCCTTAATTTAGCCTATGCGAAATGTAACGAAAAACGACACTGTGATTTACGACTCAACGATCTAGGTCACTCAGCCTGGAAACGGATAAACATGAAAGTTGAGGTGTTCAGTGTTTGTTTAATGCAAAGGCACTGGGTTTGAACAGTTGAAATAACATCAGGACAGGACATCAAATGCTTGAGTTTCAAAGAGAAACTTTTCTCATTAACCTATTTATCTGTTATAATTGCATGACTAGGCCTACACTTTTGGTGAAAGTACACACTTCAGGTAAATCTTATAGGACTCACTGATTGAATGCAATTGATTAGGCCTATTGGTTAATTATTTAAAGCTACTAAAATGTCTGTGTTTTTTTTATCCGCTAGACATTCAAATACCACATTTGGGCTATATAATTATGTGAGAAATCGCAGGATCATTATAGCCTATCACTTATTGTTTTGATTTGTGAAAAATATGTGAACCATAAAGTAGAGGTTTACATTGATGAATCCAAATAACACATAAAATACTTGACACTGCTTTAAGTTTTATAAAACAACAAGATCCAACTCTTGTGTAAATATTAATGATTCATTTTCTTAGGATCAGGATTGAAGTCATGGGTTTGCTTATTTCATTCAGAAGTACAAAGGCTAAACTACTACCAATTAATAAATTAATGTGTAGACAGGGTGTTATAGGTTGTTCTTTTCCTAAACTAAAAAATAAATAAAAACTTTATACTTAGTGTGCCTGTATATGAAAAGCTTTATGTGCACAAATCAGCATGCTAGCCAATACATTTAAATTAGTTTCAGTTATTTGAAATTTTGTTAGACACACAATTAATGTCAGATTTGCAATGGAAATAAAACATGACACATGACACAATAATCATAAGAAATATTTTATTCATTAATTTGAAACAATATTAGGCTATTTTTATTTATAATTTCATACATTTCATAAAATCCGTTCATATGTAGGCCTACTGTGAATTCTGTGAGCATATTAAAGACATTGTTAACAGATTTGTAAATTCTTAATATTGTATCACTGTAAACAATTATTTTTGCTGCTTGTTAAATTTACTTCATTAAAAGTTACACAAAGTAACACACATAACAACAATGAACATAATCTCCAATCAATTGTAAAAATAATAAAAATAAAAAAATGTAGTTTTGTTTTGTTTTTTACTTGTAAAACTGAAGTTTACTTAATTTTATTTGAGTTTGAACAACCTGAATATTTTTGCAGCAGTAATAATTTTTAGTTCCCTGCATGCTTTATATGCTGAATCAGAATGGTAAATGTGAAAATTAGGTGCTATGAGTTTTTGAATAAAATGAAAGACCTGTTAGTGTTTAATGTTCAGTGTGTGACATATGAAATGGACATTTGGAATTCCATTGTGCTAAAGAGTAGAGCTTGTGGGTTGCTACATGAATTAAGTTGACACTCAATGAGCTTTAACTGTACTAATTACAGTACAGTGACAACTTAGTACTTATTTATTCAATGCAAACATGCTACTCACAGCTATTATAAAAGTAAATAATAATCAAGAGTTCAGATAACTCGAATGAGATCCAGCGCCGTTATCTTCTAAGTGTTTGATTTTTAGTTCTAATATTTGTTAAACAAGCTTAAATGTCTGCAATATGTATTCAAAACTATATCAAATATTCTATATTGTAAAATATGATTGAAAATAAAGGAATTATCATCCAAACCAATGGTTGTGAGTAAATCCTTAAACATTAATTCATGTATGAATTCAAAGAAAAAAGTACTATAGTAAAAATGAATCAACCCAACATGCTGGGTTAAGTAAACAACCCAGTTCGCTGGGTAAAATAACCAACATGTGTTCTGTCCTATATTTACCCAGTCCTTGGGTTGAAACGACCCAAATGGGTTGTTTGTAACCCAGTGCTTTTTAGAGTCTATTGAGTAGACTATAGGTTTGTTTTTATAGTGTAAATTCTATCTTATTACTATTTCACATATAATGGGATGAGGACCATTACAACCAACATCATCCCAAAGACCAGAGTCTGTGATAGAACCACAGTCTTGTACTCCCTTATAGTCATCAGGCTGACCGGAACTCCAGTTTGTAAAAGTCAATTGCTTTCCCTCAGTGTCCACAAACTGTCCCTCGGTTTCTCTATCTGTGACTCTAATATATGGCTTCTTATTACTTAAACCACTGGATACTAATACTTTCAATAGTGCCTGGTTTTCTAAAGCAGTACTTGGCAAAACTATTTCTCCACCAAAGTCCTTGCAGTACCTCATCCCATTATCAAAAGCGGCATCAATACCATCAGTGACGTAATATTTCTGTCCAACTTTTCTGAATGTACTAAAACTCAAAGCTTTCTCAATCATAGAAATCTTGGCATTAAGATGCTGGATCTCAAATTTCAGGGAGTCAGCTGTGTTTTCACGTCCAGGCAAGCCTGAAAACAGAATAATTACACTTAGATATTAGGTACAGGGTTGAAATCTCCTGGGGTGTTAAATATAAATATTAACAAGACCAAAAAAAAAAAAAAATGTCCAAACTCGCTGAAGCTCTACAGTAATTTCAACATGAGGAATTTTTAAATATCTAAATTACTTATAGAAACTTTTAATGTTTCATACCTGGTTGACCTGGGGGTCCCCTTTCACCCTTGGCTCCAGTCGGGCCAGACGGTCCTGCTTTACCTGGCATTCCCTGCACATTCACTCCTGAGACAGTATAGTAGGTGTGAAAAACATAACCGCATCTCTCTTCCTTAAGGAGGTGAACCACTGACTCACTCATTCATTCCCTCTCACAGACAAACACAAACCTGGCTCTCCTTTCTCTCCTTTGGGTCCAATTGCTCCATCTTTGCCATCTCTCCCATCTCTACCAGGCAGACCGTTGTGTCCAGGAGTGCCTGGAACGCCACCATAAGAAGGGCAGTTCAGGTTCTGAGGTTCAGCTCCATCCAAAAGCTGCATTGCAAACTGAAGTAGAAGAAAAGCCCTGAGGAACATCTTTAACAGCGTCATCTGGTGGAACACAATGGGAAAACTTCAGAGAAAACTGATTTGTTTAGTTCTGCCTGTAGCGTCTTGCCTTAAACCCACAGAAACAAAACAAAAGCTCCAAGTATTTAGCAGTAATTGCATTTTTCTTAACTATTTGCCTTGTAATGACTCATCAAATACATTAGACAATGTATCATTTACAGGCGTATATTACTTGCGTTATGTATAGGATTGTATTTGGGTTTTGGTTTCTTTTGTTTGAAAAATGTTTCTTTTTTAAAAAGTCATTATTTTGTGTTTCCATAAAGCCCTTAATTACTAGCAGAGAGCATTCTGAATTGCATCGTAATCTGAAGAATATTAACTTCTATCTATTGTTTATTAAAATTGTCTATATTTAATTGTGTGGCAGGATAAAGTTACAAACATGTTGTGAATGAACATCGCTGAACCACAACAGTCTATGCAGTTATGCTGAAAAGCTGCATACTTTTCTTATCGGTGTGACTCGATCCCACAATTTTCCCCCTAAGTCAGCACAGAAACACATCTAAACCCAAATTCATTAGTCTCGTGAGAATATAGAGGAAAGGATTTGTACGGAGTAAACAGGAAATATTTGCTTCAGGCGGACAGACACAAGTTCCCATACAAGTCTTTTCATTTGCCAAATTTTAAAGCTTGCCCAAATGAGATTTTGAGACAAAATTGCCCCGATCAGTTTGTAAATCTTGATATAAATTAATTTAATTCACTTGTATAATTATACAACGCACAATAATTTAAAATAATTATTTATCATCATCTAATTTCTAAAAGTTTATTCAGGAGTCATCTGGATAAATTGGAAGTTATTATTGCACTAACAAATAAAATAGCATAATCTGTTATCACCATCCATTTAATTTCTCTTTACTAGATAGTTCAAACCACTTTTTTTGGTTCACTGTTCCTGTGTATTCATTCTTTTATTAACTTACTGCAATGGTTCTCATATTAAAATAACATTCATGTACTTACCATTTTAATGGAGTCCAGGTGACAGCCGATGTCTGTTGCCCAACTAGTCCACAAGACTAAAATCGCACAAGTGACTGAAGAGAGGAAGGTCTTCTTGCTTTAAATCGGAGGGACTTGTTGTTGTAAATCTCATATTCTGAAATACAGCTCTTCCTCTCTGGATATGCTGCACATGTGCAATGTGCTTTTAGGACCTCCCAACCTCACATATATTGACACCCTGCTGAACTGATTGTGTTGTACTATTGCTTCAAAATCATATGCTAAATAACTGAATTTAAGTGTATATATTTCAATTATGAATTCTATGCATTGTAGTTGGGATACAAATTTGAATGGATTTATTATTTGTTCGTGTATATTAAATATAATGTAATCTTACGTATGGAAAAAAAATGCTTCACAATCAAATTTAAACTGGATTTTATAAACATAATATCACATATTTTGTTAATGAGATGATTCCAACTCCTGTGAGGACTTCAGATTATGCAAACTCTGAATCAACATGCACCAATGCAAAATTTTCTATAAAATGTATCATTATGTCACAACTTGTATTTATGACATCAGTGATCTCATTGTTTCTGCCTAAAATTAATACATTATGTTAGCTAACTCAACTGCGTGATTTGTATATCTAAATTTCTGAAATATGTTACTTGGACAATGATAACACTCGGTAATGACATTGTAATGACATGCATTTTCTGTAAAGCTGCTTTTAAATGATATGTATTGTGAAAAGCGCTATAGATGTGAATTGAAAACTTTATTGGAATACTGGAATATTGAATTATATTATTTGTTATCTATTTCACATAACAAGGTGTACTTCATTACAACGGCCATCATCCCAAAGGCCAGAGTCCTCTATAAGACCACAGTCTTGTACTCTTAGTCATCAGGCTGACCAGGACCCCAGTTTGTAAAAGCCAAATGCTTCCCCCCAGTGTCCACGAACCACCCCTCTGTTTCTCTGTCTGTGACACCTATGTGGTTTCTTACCTTATATTTATACCTTATACCTTACCTTGAACCACTGGATAATACTAATTTCAATAACGCTTGGTTTCTGCAGCAGTTTTTGGCAAAACCATTGTTCCACCAACAACCTTGCAGACTTTTATCGCTTCATCAAATGTTCCCTCACCCTCAATGCCATCGGTAAGTATTTCTATCCAACTTTTCTGAAGTGGCTGACATTGCAACTTTCTCAATCACGGCAACTTTGGCGTTTAGATGTTGGATCTCAGTTTTCAAGGTTTCAAGAGCACTTTCACATCCAGGATGTTGTTCGTGCACAATTTTAGACTCCATTTTCATGTGAAGAATTTTAATTTACTCAAAGATGCCTTGTTCATTTTAATGCATTTAAAGTAGACTATGCCTCCTCTGTATGGAGAGAAAATTGTTATTATTACAAAATACAATCTATAACCAAGACACAAATTCAGATAGGCTTCTCAGAGGTTACTCCGCATGTTTTATTATGACAGGTTTCAAAAATCAATGAAATAATGATATAATTAATGTCTCTACTGTAAAAATAAATAAACAATAAATAACTTAAAAAATACCTCCATATTGAACAAAAATCATTGTTGGCCTGGGATTTCCGTTTCTCCCTATAGGCTTAATCAGCTTTATCAGCTTTAACAGCGCCATCTGTTGGTGTGTTAACAGGAAAACTTCAAAGTGATTATCAACAACCAGAGCCATAGAGAACCAATGGCAAATCATTTAACCTTTTAATTTTCTGAGATTAAGGAAATTCCTTTTTCCTTTCTACACACATTCAAAAATAATAAAAAATAAATAAAAGGCAAGTTTTAAAAAGAAAAATCATGAAATTGTATTATTTGTGTCCTAATAAGATGTAAAATAGCAGAAAATAGAGTAAAAATAAAGTTTGACCTCTTCCAGCACCCATACCGTAAGTGCAAGATTAGACGCGCATACTAAAAAAGTGCGTCTGGCTTGAACGTGTATTTTTTACGCGCGGCCCGCTTGACCGCAGTTACAAAATTGAATAGGCTACTAGTTCCTGTTTTTTCTTTTAAAATAAATTGCATCAACTTTTATTTTTCAAACAACGTTCAATTACATACCAGTTTTATGGAGGAGCTTCATAGAAATGTCAACAGCCTTCAAAATTAAAATCACTCGTGACTGGATAAGAGTATTGATGGAGAAACGCTCTAGAGACGCCTGCAGCCATCTTTTATAATGCATCTATTTGGTTCATTACGGTAGTGACATAGTCATGACATGACAGGTGAGGAAGTTAACTTTAGTTTCACTGGTTATCTGCAGCTCACCGGTTTACTTAATTTTACACCAGCACTTGGTCACGAAGCATTAAAAGGTGAGTTTATGTCTTTATTTTTTAGTGACACCAACAAACCGTGTCGCACGTAATAATCCAAATATAGTGCATGAGTTTGTTTACAACAGGGTTACTCGGCTGTCTCGGCAACTTTCATTTCTTTAATTACTGCAGTCAGTGTCAGACATGCTTATGTGTGTATGTCGTGTGTAAACATTTTACCCATAGACCACAATGGATTTTTGTTTAAATGCACGTGAAACATGAAATGAGGGAGTGGTGATGAATTTGTCTTCTTTGCGTGGCAATAAGGAATCGACAATGCGAAAACACATTTTTATTGTTCTTCATTCATTATCAGTTTGAGATACAGGATGCTCTTTGACCTGCACTCCAATCGACAGTAAGTGCCTTGCGAATTGGACTTTATAGCATACCGATATCTTTAAGAGAGATTCCAATCCGACGGGAGCGTAACGTTAGCAGTACCTGTACATTTACATGTCAGCTCGGAAGACACTGCTAACAGCAGCATCAGCATGAATAAGGGAATCTAACATTATTTCATATGCAGTGTATAGGGAAATGTAGCTACCAGTACTTAAAGTTTAAATAAACCCGGTGAAAGGGCGAAAAGGAGTGGAGAAAGCTATTGTTTGATTTTTCTGGTGTGTCTACATTACGTTTGTTGTTTGCATAAGACACACCCATGCTTGTCAATGCTATTGTGATTCTGAATCGCATTACCTTCAGACAGAAAATCTCTAAAAAATGTTGGATGACAAAATAACCATCATATTATTATTATTATTAGGCCTATTATCACCCATGTGGTAGACTATTATATATATATATTTTTTGCCTTAGGCCTATAGCTACTAGAGCCTAGTTATGAGACAAATTATATAAAATAATAAATTATTTCTTTACAATTTGTGAAAGCATAAAGGTAAAATTTTTCCAAGGCAGGGCAGCTGGCATTGAAAAATGTTGTCCCCTCTCCATATAGCGGTGACAGTTAGCACAATTACTAAACATTTGAATTAAATTACTCACCACCCTCAAGTTGTTTCAAACCTGTATGAATTTCTTCTGCAAAATACAAAAGACGCTATTTTGAAGAATGTCAGTAACCAAACAGTTGATGGCCCCCATTGAATCCCCCCCCCCCCCCCCCCCCCCCCCCCCCCCCCCCATTGGAAGTCAATGGGGTCTGACAACTCAAAATATCATCTTCAGGTTTGGAAAAACTTGAGGGTGAGTAAATAGTGACAGAAATTTCTTTTTTGGGTGAACTATCCCTCTAAGATTATCTACAGAATTTGAATTTACACACTTTGAATTACCATAGGGTATGAAATGTGCTATATAAATAAACATGCCTCGCCTTGACTACAAAAACATAATACTCACCAGAGCCTGCATGGTCTTGTTGAACTCGTAAAATGTGGAAAGAGGACTTTTAGGATTAAGTAGATTAAGACTGACTTTGGCAATGTTTTAAAAAAAAAACATTTATGTTAAGAGAACTTTATTGTGATCATATCTGATTCAAGTTTCTTATTTAAAATCTAATTTGCTGGTAAAGTCGTGTTACATATTTTGTTCAATATATCAAGAATTAGTGATTAGAATGGTATTTTTAGCATTTGCAATGTCTTTGGACAAAAACAGACATTTTATGTTTCTCCTTTCTTCAAGCAAGCAAACATGAAGGCTCCAGCTCCTCTTCAGTCTGATCTGAAGGTGAATATGGATGCCAGACTGCAGCTAAACTATAGCACTCCAAGGCTGGAAAACCGGTTTCTGGTTCAAGCGTCCTCAGCATTGTCTCACCATCAGTACACATCTCCATCCTGGTTAAATCAGACCTCCACCTTCTCATCATGTCCAGCACTCCAGCCAACCAGCCTGTCCTCCACCATGGCCACCTCATCTCTTCTGTCATCCACAATGATGAGCTCAATCTCATCGAATTCCTCTCTGCTGAGCACCAGGAATACCCTCCTAATGAAGCCTCCACTCCACCCTCCAGTCTCATCCTCTCTAACCTCCACCTATTCCCATAATCCTTTACTCTCTTGCTCCCAAAATTCCACTGCCAGTGCCATCCCAACACTCTGCCCCTATCTGTCACCTTCAAAGGAGAATAAAGTGGGCACAAATGAAAAGAGAGAAGTGGAAGACATGCTTTTCTCACCTGAAGGCCTGCTGGGATATAGTGAGGAGCCCACACAGGTATAGAGTGATTTCCTCTGTAATGCTTTGTAAAATTGTATTTGAATTAATGTAGCATAATTATTTTTAAATTCTTTAACTCTCCACAAATTCTTATTCATATTTTTTAATGAAAATAACACAACAATTGCTACTAATTCAACTCAACCACTAAGCATACACACATTTTATTAATAATTTAATCTTTAGGTTGTACATCTGTTTATCCAACCATAAATACTTTGAAAAACATTAAGAAAGCACATTACGGTTAAGACAACTCTGATCAAAGACTTCTCTTTGGTTCTGCATAAACGTACAGATATCTTGCAAGGACTGGTATTTTCTTCAGGAAATACAAATCTAGTTAATTATATTGTGTCTTAACAGGATGCCATCAAGATGCCTTCCAAGGAAAGCCTAGAAGAGGAAGACCAGATGCTGTCCTCTGAGATCCCGGTTTTGGATATGGATTTAGATAGAGAGGGGGAGCAGACTTTTGCTCCTCATGAGGAATTTGGGGTGATTGAAGCAAGTGAGGATGAAAAACTTGTGGAACTGAGGGAACGAAAGGTGAGCCAAATGGTCACAGTTCTGGGGTTTTAATAATAATTAATAATTTGCTCACCCTATGTATTTTTTTTTTTTTAGCTTATCTCTTATGCTCACCAAGGTTGTATTTATTTGATCAAAACTACAGTGAAAACAGTAATCCTATTTCTGCTTTCTATTTTACTATGAATGCGCTTGACATATCATATTATAAAACATATTTATAATATATTTTAAAATGTAATTTTTTCCTGTGATGGCTAAGCTGAATTTTCAGCAGTTATTCAGTGTTACATGATCGTTCAGAATAATCTTACTGACCAAACTTATTTGTAATCATTCTTACACCACATAATGGATATACAGAGTGGTGAATGTGAAGTCAAACAATGTTTCTAAATCGACAGTTCTTTTGTTTATCCTTCAGAACAACCTGCTGAATATGGTGTGCTGCTCCCTGGTTAATAAGAGCTGTACCCCGGGCCAGAAGGACTGGGATAAGAAGACGAGTGTGTGGAGCATTATTAAGAACCTGGCCACAGAGATTACCACAGAAGACCCAGAGTTTCTCCTTAAGGTTGGTGATTTTGCATATGTCAGTGCATGTGGGTTATGTTGTCAGGTGATTATGTTGTCAACGTGTGTTGTTTTGCATATTATGTTGGTTTTAGGTTGCAGTCTATACTAGGCAGGAACTAAACATTCGAATGACAGCCAACTTCTTGCTAGCGCTGGCGGCCCATCTGCCTGCTTCTAAGCCACACTTGAGAAGGTACTTTTGTGCTGCTGTGCAGCTGCCATCTGATTGGCTGGAGTTGACAAGAATCTATAGCATGGTAAGTGTTAAAATAGTAAATATCTTGCTGTCCTAAATTTATCACCATATTCATATACCTTTATATGGTACTATAAATAATATTATGGTGGATGTACAAATAAGGATTTTATTTTTCTTTACTGTATTATTTTAATGGTTGTTTTTGTTTGTTGAGCTTCTTGTTTTTTCATGCTTTTTAAAATGTTTGTGTGCAGTGTTTCAGTAAATCTTTACCCTCCTGCCTGAAAAAAGCTCTAGTGGATAAATTTAAGCAGTTCACTGAATATCAGCTGGCCAAATACAATACACGGAAGCATCGCTGCAAGCACAATAAGAAACGAAAGAAAGGAGAGGTAATATGTCAAAAAACACTTAATATTTAATATTACAGATCAAACACATACAGTGGGGTTCACTGAACATGGTTCTTCGAAAAATATTTGGTTTTATTTTTTATTTTTTTAAATAATTTAAAAATGGTTCTAGTTTTAATAGTTTTAAAGTCTTTAATTTATGTTTATTTCCTGGTTACATTTTTTGTAAAGATATTTTGAATCCTTTATTTTTTAAATGTTGTCTAAAACTTGTATCTTCTTTAGAAAAGCACACATTCTACCAACATACAATAATGAACACATTATTTCTTCCAGATTTTTTCTTTCCACATAACTAAAATGCTTTTGTTTTCTACCCTCTTCTTTCAGAAAATCTCTGCTGCACAGTGGAAAATGTGGGGGGACCTCGTCAGAGTGGACGATTCAATTCTCAAAAAATATGTGAGCTTTGCCATGTTTAGTTTCATCTGTTTGATGTAACAACATTGCACATGATTATTGCACATCAAAATGTCTTCTTCTGAACATCTTTTGATTCAGTTCTGTATGTTATGATATAGTTGGAGAGCCAGAATCGTACTACAAAGGATAAAAAACAGAGTGAATTCAACTTCAAGAAAATGATAAAGCGCCTTCACATCAAAGAATCTGCAGAACATGTCATGGCCATTCTGGGAAAGAAGTTAGTCCTACAAACTGGTATATACACTACCGTTCAAAAGTTTGGGGTCGGTAAGATTTTTTATGTTTTTAAAAAGTCTCTTCTGCTCACCAAGGCTGCATTTATTTGATTAAAAATACAAAAAACCCCCAGTAATATTGTTAAATATTATTTCAATGTAAAACAGCTGTTTTCTATGAGAATATATTTTAAAATGTAATTTATTCCTGTGATCAAAGCTGAATTTTCAGCATCATTACTCCAGTCTTCAGTGTCACGTGATCCTTCAGAAATCACTCTAATATGATTATTTGATGCTCAAGAAACATTTATGATTATTATCACAGTTGACAACAGTTGTGCTGCTTCATATTTTTGTGCAAACAGTGATTCATTTTTTCCAGGATTCTTTGAAAGTTCAAGAGAAAAGCATTTAATTAAAAAATAAATATTTTGCATTATTATAAATGTCTTTACTGTCACTTTATATCAATTTCATGCGTCCTTTCTGAAGAAAAGTATTAATTTCTTTAAAAGAACAAAAAAAAGAAATTGACCCCAAACTTTTGAACGGTAGTGTATATTTTAATCAAATCTGTTTAATGTTGGTGAACTGATTGCTATGTTGGTGAACTGATTGCTTAGTCCAGTGTAAATTTCAGTGAGTGACTGTTTGTTTCCTGTTTTTGCTTGCAGATACCCGAGTGATCTGAAGGCCTTCACTCGCAGTGGTCTTAGTGGGGTCTGGGAGAGAGAGAGAGCTGGAAAACGGATGAAACTTAAGCAACCCGACACATGGGAGTGCAAACTAAGTCAGGAGGGAAACAAAGCGGCCACCTGGGAGAAACTTATCGGTGTGAATTAGTGTCCAAGATGCACTGGGTCCATAATGTACTTAATTCTTAATCTACTCATACTTAAGTATTTGTTTTTTTTGTGATTTCAGATGGAAAGTCTCTTCCTTTTATGGCAATGCTGAGGAACCTGAGGAACATGATTTCTACAGGTATCAGTGAGAAACATCATTCTATGATCCTCAACAGACTGACCTCGAGGGTGAGCATTTCTTAAATTCAGATTTTCACTTACTGGAACGGATATAAGATAGTCAATTCGTTAACAGATTTAAATTAATGTTACAGAACGCTGTAATCCAGAGCAGACAGTTTCCCTTCCGTTTCCTGTCAGCTTATAAAGTTGTTTTGGAGCTCAGTAAATTTGGTAAGTTGGTGTAGCAGTGTGATTGTGTTCCTGATTTTAGGGTTAGGTTTTCAGCTGATGTTGGGGCTTCAAAAACATTATCAAGCTATAATTTCCATCTGATTTTAGAAGTTATTAAAAATTAGTTTTAGGACTATTTTTGTTTATCAAGGAAAATATACTGATCCAGAAATTGGTCCTGCTTGCCAGTACAGACAATTATAATGTTACAAAACTTTTCTATTTTAAATTAATGCTGTTCTTTTAATCTTTGTATTCATCAAATTATCCTTAAAATATATATCACGGTTTCTTCGGAAATATTAAGCAGCACAACTGTTTTCAACATTCATAGAAAATAAGCATGTTAGACTGATTTCTGAAGGATCAGAACTCTTTCATCAAAGGAATTAATTTCCTAATGCTCATTAATTAAACTTTTCCCAAAAACCTTGAAATCTTACTGAATGCAAACTTTTGAAATTTCATCAAGAAAAGAATCACAATGTGATAATGTAAATGTCTTTTATTGGTGTGTTCTTGGGGAAGTTTCAGTGACATATTCTCCCCTTTCAGCTGGTGGACCTGCGGTCGAGGTGCCAAGCTCCAAGGTGATCCTACGTGACATTCTGACGAAATTGCCGAAGACCAAACAATTCCACCGACACAATTGGGACACAACAGCGCGCAAGAGACTGAGAGCTACAATGCGAGTGCCCTTTGTATACCGCATATTCAATGTCAAACGCAATCTCCTGAGAAAAGCAAAGTGTGTATTTATTATTAAAGCTGTATGGTAGAGGGTTTTTTTTACTCCTAAACTGACGTTGTTGTTGCTGTTTTTTTGTAATGTAATTTGTTAGCCAGAGACTGTACACTCAGGAGCTTCTGAAGAAGTACTGCTGTGCTTTGGAGAAAGCTGTGCAGATCTCCTGCAAGTACAACATCCCCCCTCTCCCTGGACGCACTCTTGTGATCTGTACTTCTTATTCTTTAGAGGATCGAGACTGGAGTGGAGCTGCGGATTTCTGCTTGCCCCCTGAAAGCACCGATAACATTGACAGCGATAAACTCTCAGCATCGGTCAGATATGAACATCTGTGACTGTGGATTTACACTTTTTTGTGTTATAAATGAGTACTATAGTTTGTTATGTAATTAAGCGTCTAGTCAAAATGAAACATATTGTGAAGTATATTTCTTTTGTTTCTCCAGATGCTGGAAGCTGCGCTGCTTTTATGCATGATGATTAACTACTGCAGTGAAGATTCCCAAGTCATACTGAATAGGTTCCAAGACTTCAAGGAGTTAAAGTTGAAGTCTGACGTCCTTCTGGATAATGTGAGACAAGCAATGAAGCAAATGAATGTAAGGATTTCCCTTTTATTTTGTATACAACTTTAGAAACAAACGGGCTTCTGCTTTAAATTAAATTTAAATACAAACAGAACACTGAAATGAGAGAAAAAAATAAAAAAATATAAAAAAATGGATGCAATTTATTTATAAAAATAAAACACTAGAAAATAAAATCACTTATTTTAAATGCTCTAAGTGAAGTTGAGCATCACAACATTATAATGTACAGTATGAAAAATGGATATTCATTTTGAGATTGGCTTAAGATTACTTTTAAACGCCGTTATTCAATTATTAATTTTTTTAAATGTAAAAACAGTTGATAAGCATGCACAATTAAATTGTAAAATGACTTTTAATTACATTTTTGGATTGTGTCATACCTTTTTTGTGTTTTATCCTCTTCTTCTCTCTCTGTCCCTCTCTCTCTTAGGATATGAATGATTGCGACGTAGAATCTGAATACATAACTTCGTCTACATTCTTTGCAAAGCTGACTGAAGAGAAGACAAAGGTGTGAGCTCCTTTTGAATTTATGGTTATAGCTGTGGCATAAAACTAAAATGTGGCACTCATTAAAATAAGTGGCATGTCTGTTAAAACCTCTCTCCCCACAGCTGGATCGTATAGTTGTGTTTGAAATTTGCTACACCAACAGTGCTTTAATGGCAGATATCAATAACTATCGGCAAGATACTAACGCTGATGCTGTTGTGATAGAGGTGCTGCTCGGAAAAATGTACGTTTTGTAAAACTTCTTCTATCTCCAATTTCCAAAATTGAAATTGATTCTGATATGTTACTTTTAGAAGAGCAACTGCTTATGTTTCCTTGAAGCATCTGCTGCTTGGAACATAAATGCTTGCAAAAATAGTTGCAAATCAATCTTGTATTGTTTGTTTTTTAACAGGACTCCACTAGATGATATTCAACACAGACTGGAATCCAGCACAGTACAACTTTGTGGGTTTAGCGAGCAGATCCTGAAGTAAGATCTTTAGTTCATTCCTGTGTTGTACTCAATATATATGTTCTCTCTTGTGAAAAGATTTAAGACGATTTTCTGTTGAAAAACAAAACATGTAATTGGCAGTAAGAGCTAGTAGTGCTAGTCCTTCTTCTTCTTCTTCTTCTTCTTCTTCTTCTTCTTCTTCTTCTTCTTCTTCTTCTTCTTCTTCTTCTTCTTCTTCTTCTTCTTCTTCTTCTTCTTCTTCTTCTTCTTCTTCTTCTTCTTCTTCTTCTTCTTCTTCTTCTTCTTCTTCTTCTTCTTCTTCTTCTTCTTCTTCTTCTTCTTCTTCTTCTTCTTCTTCTTCTTCTTCTTCTTCTTCTTCTTCTTCTTCTTCTTCTTCTTCTTCTTCTTCTTCTTCTTCTTCTTCTTCTTCTTCTTCTTCTTCTTCTTCTTCTTCTTCTTCTTCTTCTTCTTCTTCTTCTTCTTCTTCTTCTTCTTCTTCTTCTTCTTCTTCTTCTTCTTCTTCTTCTTCTTCTTCTTCTTCTTCTTCTTCTTCTTCTTCTTCTTCTTCTTCTTCTTCTTCTTCTTCTTCTTCTTCATTAAATAGCAAAACAAAATACAGTTGGCTTACCTGCCTCCATATCAAAAACAAAGCACAAACAAGTTCACCAAAAAAAGAGGCAGGACACCTCATACGCTCTAAGATCTTTTAACATATTTTTAACATAATTGAATATGATCCACGTGTGAAATTGAAAATCTCTCCGTTGAGTGCCAGCAGCGTCCTTATAAAGACCACACCTCGACTGAACAGCCAATGACTGTTGTACCCATCCTCAGACAATCTATCAGAAATCAAAGACAGAACTAGACAAAAAAGCGCTAGAGAGAAAGAACCCAGCGCAACAACACAAATACAAGTAGCGCAGGTCGTAACACACTTTTGATCTGTTTAATGCATACTTGCTATATAAGCGTTCATTTCATTTAAAAAAAAATGTACTGAACTCCCGAACTTTTGAATATTGCAATGATCTTAATATGTTTTTTGTTTGTTTGTTTCTTAAAGGGTGTGTAATAATTAAAAACTTCAGTTGCTAAAACATATTAGAGTTTGTAAGTTCAGTTAAATTCAAACTGTCCTTTTCAATGAATCATTGAAAAGTTTAACTCTGCCATGTTCATAGAAGCCCCCTATCTCGCATTTTGACTGTTTGCATATAAATAGAAGTTATAAACATTCTTCCTTTGATCATTCTTCCTGGAGTTGTTTCAGATGTTCATTCAGATCTGTTTTGTGATCGTAGGTTTGTCTCCGAGAGAGGCTCCTCAAGGATGCTGCAGCACGTGGAGCACATGGACAGAGTCTATAAAATCCCTCCACCACAGGGGCGCAAAACTGAACCTGAGAGAGCTGCTGATGTCATCCCACTTCCAGCAACACCAAAGTTCAGGTAAGACCATACAAATATCCATAAATGACTTGTATTAAACAAAATGTATGTCAATCACTTTAAGTTTAAATTGGGTGGTTGTGGAATATATTCCAATGTAGACCACACTAGATATAAGTACATTGTAAATTAAATGCTGGACAAAATTTGTCCTTGTCAATTCTCTTTTCATTCTTTTCTCTCTTTATAGATGGAAAGGTGTGCGAGTGTTCATCTCTTCTACGTTCAGGGACATGCATGCAGAGAGGGATGTTCTTGTGCGTAGTGTGTTTCCAGAGCTCAGAAGGCGGGCAGCGGCACACTATCTGTACCTGCAGGAAGTGGAGCTGCGTTGGGGCGTTACGGAGGAGGAGTCTAACCGTGCTGTGGAGCTCTGTCTATCGGAGGTCTGTCGCAGCCAGCTGCTGCTGGGGATTCTGGGGGAGAGATATGGCCTAGTGCCGCCCCGCCCCACACTACCTGAACTTCCTCAATACAACTGGGTAATAATTTCATTTATTTATCTGATAGATCATTTTATCAAAAGTGTGATACAGGTGATTAGTCATGTGCTGCACTTCTAAGAGTGTACAACTTCAAGTTTAAATGTGCAGTAAGCGTTTTCTGAGAAATTCTGTTGAAAGTGGATCGGACCGAACATCACAGCACACTTGTAGCCAATCAGCAGTAGGGGATTTATACACTCATGATGTGGGAGGAGAGAGAGTGAGCAAGAGGGAGATTTGAAGAAAGACTATAGAAAGAGAGATGGCTGAGATACATTACAAATGAGAAAGGGTCATGGGAATATGAATACGCTTTCCAGCATTAGAGAGACCTAAGTAGGAAGGCTTGAAAATGGAAGCAGAGGTTGCATTGTTTCTGCTCCATATGTGAGTGACATTGGTTTTGCTATGTTACACAGAACCAAGATATGCTGCTTTTGTAATGTTACCTATAGTAACAGGACAGTTTTGTGTGTCATTGTTTGTCTGGAGCTGGTGTGCTGATGGCTATATGTTATGGATATATGTTAATTTATTGCTCTTCCTTGTCATTCGTTCATCATATTCACTTTATTTTTTGTGAAGATTTATTTTTCTTTGCTTCAGCTATGACAAAGAGACATACACTCTTGCGTTGTGTGTTTGTGCATAAATGGGGGTGGATAAATGAAGGGAGAGGTTTATTTGATTGGGTTGATTTTAAATATCAACAGTGTTTCTCAGAAATCACTTACTTCACCTTTAATATTCACCAGAGTTGACATTGAAATGTATGAGCTAGATAAAAGAAGAAAGGTGAAAAGTAAATTTCTAATTCAACTTTCTATTAGTCAAATTGTAAAAAAAAAAAATAATAATAAGGGACACTGAAGACTAGAGTAATGGCTGCTGAAGATTCAGCTTTGTCATCACAGGAATAAGTTGCATTTTAAAATATATTAAAATAGAAAAGTTATTTTAAATTAGAATTAAAATAGAAAAGTTATTTTAAATTAGAATATTTCACAAAATTACTGTTTTTACTATATTTTGGATTTTTTGACTATCAAAGCAAAGGCTTTAAAAAATAGGTACTGTACCCTCTGAGCTTGGCCAGAAGTTCTAAATAAGGGTTCAGTTTTAAAAACTAGTAGAGCCTTGCCCTTTATGTTCAGAGTCAGTCTTTTACATATTTATTTAAAATGACTAGAGAGGCACAATATTAGTGTTATCGTACTATCATGTATATTACTTTTGCTGTAATATAACGCTCACTTAAAGAAAATCTTTTAAAAAACAAATAGTTACTAACACCGTTTAATGTAATGTTTAGCAAATCTCAAAATGAATATACATTTTTTTTACTGTACATTATATTGCTGTGATGCCTAAATTTATTTGTAGTTTTAAAATATGATTTTAGTCATCTATATTTAACTTTCATTTATTTTGACAATTTAATTTAATTTATTTAGACAAAGCATACATTTTAATATCGCCATTTATTGGTTATTATCCATAACATTATCACCTATAACATTATTGGTATCAACCAGAATTTTAATATTGGTTCATCCCTAAATTACTAATATGTAGCCAAAGCAATATAAAATGACATTGTATACTGGTTTGGGCCCCTTGTCCTGAAGTTTCATGAATTGCTTTCATGCTTCACTCTGTCAGCTGAACTCTGCGCCTGATGGGTTATCTATTACTGAAATGGAGATTCGACAGTTTCAAGTGATGTATCCAGACTCTGCCCAGAGCCGCACGTTCTTCTACTTCAGATCACCCCATCTCACCAGGTATACATTCATTTATCATTTGTCTGCTGATTGGGTTCATATTTGTTTCTGCAGGCTGTTCTCAGTCAGTTTTGATGTAATGAAATGAAATAATGGATGAAAAACAATTACAGCTGCCAGCTAATGTTTCTGAGGCTATGCGATTTAAGTACAGTTATCATATTATCTACATTTTCTGTGTTTGTATGTTTAGTTCAGTGCCAGTGCCATGGAGAACAGACTTTGTGGCAGAATCCAAAGAAGCTGAAGCTAAAATGAACAGCCTAAAAACATGGATCCAGAACAATGAGTTTAAAGTGACAGAGAAGTGAGTTCTGTACATTTGTTTTGCCTTGCACAATGAGGAATGACATTACATTTATTATTTGTGCCCTGCTTCATATTGTCTTAGTTATCCCTGTGAATGGGGTGGGGTGGTGGATGGAAAACCCTATGTGAAAGGACTGGAGGACTTTGGGAGAGCAGTGCTGGAGGATATCTGGGAAGCAGTGCAGCAGCTCTTTGTGGAGGTCAGACTCTCATTAAAACAAATGAAAATAACTGTTTTCATATGCTCTACTTTATGAGGGCCACTCACAGTTTGAAACAACAATTGAAAGATAAATCAATTAAACGGTGAATAAGAATGATGAGGATAAATAGATACAAGTCTGCAATTTGATCATTTGAAGAAAAAAAAAAGGTGAGTTAGATGAGTAAATTGAAAATATGATATTTATTTGAATTCAGTACTCACATATATTTAGTGTGTGTATACCTGTCTATACTTGTGTGTGTATATATAAATGTTGGGATTGGGATATTCGGCAGTCTAAGGGGTTAAATACATTATTTGCTAATGAATAGAATTGCCAAAATTTGTTTATTAGGTCCCACCTTCTTTGATAATAGTAGATATTAGAAAATGCAAATATTAAATTACCAATCACTTCATAGTCACATGTCATTATTTCTATAATATCAATTTGGTAAATGTATATTTTCTATTTGAATATTTATAAATGTTTTTTTGTAGATTATTTTTGTATTATCAAATTGTTCATTCTTTTTGTTTACACATTTCATACTTTATTTGATTAAACAAATTCTTGACATATGTACCCCATACATCCCAATGCTTATTTTACATTTATTAATTAGTGGAATGATTTTCAGGAATTTTTTTCTCTCCTTTTTTTTTGTAGGAGACAGATGAAGATTTGATCTCAGAGATTAAAGAACAGGAAGTCCATCAGGATTCCCAACAGCGGCAGTTTCACGGCAGGGCAAAGCTTATTTCTATGGCAACAGAGAAAGTTCAAGAATGTCAGCAAAAAGGAGGAGTTCTGATGGTTGAGGGAAAACCTGGAGAGGGCAAAACTGTGTTCATGGTAACTGTACATTTGTACAAAAAAACATCTGTATCTTCATGTATTAATGCCCAGTGTATGATGAATTACTAGAAGTACATCTGAATATCTCTCTATCTTCTGTTTTATTAAGGCTGCCCTGGCCCAGGCACTCAAAACCTCTGTCAAAAACAAGAAAGCCCCTCTTTGTGATGTCATATCCTACTCCACAGATGCTAGCCAGTCAGCTTGCAGTGTTGAGCAGCTTCTGCGCTGTCTTGTTCAGTGGCTGAGGAAAAGAAAAGATGATGTGGAGTTGGCTCCAAACACATCTTATAAGTAAGGAAGGATCTGATGTAACATGCATTATTATATGCAAGCACAAGCAAACTTGTTTCATAATTATTCTCTTGTTGCATTACAGGGACTTGTTGTCTGAGTTCCAGTTGAACTTGAAGGACCTGAACAAAGAGAAGCCACTGGCCTTGGTTGTTGATGGGGCGGACCGTGTCCATGACGGTCGTGGTCAAAGGGTGTCAGAATGGATACCACAGCACATCCCTAAGGTAAGAGAGAGAAACATGCACACTTAAAGGGGTAGTTCGCCCAAAAAATGTTGTTCCAAACCTATAAGACTTTCGTTCATCTTCAAAACAAAGGTGAAGATATTTTTCATGAAATCTGAGAGATTTTTGTCCCTCCATTGAAAGTCTAAACACCCAGAACTCTGATGCTTTAAAACGATCATAAAGAGATCATAAAAGAAGTCCATTTGAATCAAGCAGTTTAATCCATGTTTTCAAAAGAAACACAATTGCTTTATATGATGAACGTTTAATTTAGGCTTTTATTCACATATAAACATTGATCAGTGGACGTACATAGAGCACTTAAATATGATAAATGGAAGCTCAAGCATGCTTGCCAGTCAATGTTTATATGTGAATAAACTTTCAAATAGACTGAATAGACTTTCAGTGGAAGGGGAGAAATCTCGAAGTGTTTCGAAGATGAACAAAAGTCTTATGGGTTTGGAACAACATGAGGGTGAGTAAAGGAAAACCGTATTTTCAATTTCGGTGGAACTAACACTTTTAATAAGTGTATTAAAACAATTATGGAACCTTCTCATCAACCAATAACTTTGTTCACTTCACTGTCCTCTCAGGGTGTCTGTTTGGTCCTGAGTGTTACTTCAGAATCATCCCTACAAAACACTATTAGCAAAAGGAAAGGTGCCGTGTCATTTCAACTGGGGCAGTTATCTTTACCTGACAAGAAGGAGATTGTGCAGAAGCAGCTTGTTGGGTTTGGAAAGAAACTGAGCGATTCTGCTTTCAATAACCAGGTGAACTTCCCTTGTGCTCTGTGGCTGTTGTAGTACTATAAGGAAATATTGAGAGCTGTTTTTGCTTAGCTAGTGAATTTATTGTTGTGTTCCCCTGTAGCTTCAGACACTGCTGATGAAGAAAGGCTCTGTGAGTCCACTCTACCTCCATTTGGTCTGTGAGGAGCTCAGGAATTATGCCTCATTTGAGAAGGTAAATCATTGTTAAATCGTTTCTTTTATAGTAATCCACATAATGTTATTTAGCTTAAGTAATGTAAAGTTGAACGTAATGTTGATGATGAAATTTGTCATTTAGATGAAGGACAGCCTCCAGTCTCTTCCTCAGTCCCTTGGTGAGCTGGTGCAGCACAGTCTGCTGAGACTGGAGACTGAATATTGCAGAGCAGGACTGGGATGGGCATTAGCCACTCTTGCTGTCAGCTCCACCGGTACAAGACATTTATTTATTGCTGACTTTGTGCAGTGAACTGCAAGAACTGTTCTACGTTATCTTAATTTAATCCTGTTTTTAACATTTATATTTCTTTTAAGGTTGTCTTCACAGGGGACAAGCACAAATTAAATAGTCCTGCCCTTCTCTCTTTAAATGGGTAACATGGTACAGTGATTAGTATTAAATAGTAATATTAATATGGCACTGAATGATTCATATATCATGGTATTTGCATGCATGGTACATATCTAGAAAGCATGATTTTGCTGTGTCCAAAAATCCAGGGTTACACCATGGTACTTGTTTTACTTATTGTTTTATTCCAAACAAAGATCTGAGGCCCAATTGATTTCACAAATTGGATGTGTATCAGTTTTATTAAAAAATGTCACTGGTTGCACCTTTTTAAAAACACACCACACAATTTTAGAGACTATTCAATATTAAACATTAAGCTAAAGCTTCATTTTAAACTGTATTCCATATTAAAATCTTATATAGTTTTTATTGTTATGTTGTTAGAAGTTTAATTGTATGTTGTTTGTTTAATGATTTAAATAACATTATTATTTTTATGTAAGATGTATTGAAAATAAGTATTTCTCATCACCAATTTGTTTCTTCCACAGGGCTGCGCGAGAGTGATCTTTACACTATACTGAACGTGTGCAATGATTTAAACTCCAGAGGAGGGCTGGTGTCATGGCAGGAAATTCTCCATATAGCAAGGCATCCACAGAGCCGTGTTCCCATGGCAATATTCTCTCAGCTGGCACAGTCTTTGCACAGGTACAGCACATTGAAATGTGTGGACATAAGAAATAGCTTCTATTTTATACAATGAATGATTTATTCTTGTTGTATCGCCAGTATAATAGGACAGTCTCATGGTCAAGGGTCAGATGACCTCCTGACTTTGACCCATCCAGAGGTGAGGTCAGCCTTTGAACATCTGTACCTGTCTACTGAGGAGAGTAGAACCAGAAGTCATCTGATAATTGCAGGTAAAACAGGATGCATGAAAATTGTGATATATTTTATGTGTTTTATACTCTACAGTTTGGCAGCAGTAAGGTTTTTTTTTTTTTTTTTTTTTTAAGAAATTAATACTTTTATGCAGCAAGGATGCATTCAATTAAAGTGACAGTAATGACTTTTATATTGTTACAGAAGATTTATTTTTTCCAAATAAATGGTGTTCTTTTAAAATTTGTATTCATCAAAGAATCCTGAAAAATAAAGCATCATGGTTTCCACAAAAATATTAAGCAGTACAACTGTTTTCTACTTTGGCAATGAAAAAAGAAATCTTAATTGAGCACCAAATCAGCAGCATGATTTCTGAAGGATCATGTGACACTGAAGACTGGAGTAATGGCCATCAGAGGAATCATTTACATTAGCCGTTTTTATAACGGTTCCAGTTATATTTTCACTTGAGCTTGGTTCGGCATGGCACGATTACAAACAGTTCTCGGCCCCAGAATTCTGAACCGTGCTGGTAGAATGTGTGTAGTGACGTCGCCACTCAGGATTGGTCAGTTGTCTGTTGCCTGGTTGCCATTTTCTCTGTAGCTAGGCACTGTGAGCGAACTGAATGCAAGTTAATAATAAAATAAAAATAAATATCTGATCATCTTCTATGACAGTTTTGTATTATATTCCAAAGATCTCTGTTATCAGCCCCACAGTGGAAAATGAAACCATATCACAGAATGAAACGGATAAGCAAAGAGAACAGATTGGTATCAGCTATTTTAAAGTATATTAAAATAGAATACATTTTTAAATTGTAATAATTTTTCGCAACATTATTGTTTTACTGTATTTTTGATCAAATACATGATCAAATTTACTTGGTGACCGTAAGAGGCTTATTTCAGAAACAGACTTTTGAGCAGTAGTGTATGTGTTTTTATATATTTGTTTCTAAATAACTTTTTTCAGCTCACCTTTGGGTGCGGTCAAATCCTCATGGGAAAGACACATTTCTTCACTCTGATGCTGATATTCTGTCTCATCTCCCTGCCCACCTGGTCAGTGTCCCCCTACTCTCTTCTTCAACCTTTCAGCTTCAGTGACCAATGTGAGGTTACTAAACTCATAAGAAATGTCTATTCTCTTTCTCTCTGATCAGGTGGGTGGTAATCAATGGGAGCCTTTGCGTTTTCTGCTATCGAGTTACAACTTCCTCTATGCTAATGTGCGGTATGGACTGCTTCACCAACTTCTGGAGACCTACATTTTGTTCGGTAAAGCGCCTGATGTTTTTCAGTACTGCATTTTTCTTTTTTTTCTGTTTAGTTCACAGGTTCTCATATTGATTGGTTTTCAATTTTATCCATTTAGCCCAAAAATATGGGACCGATCATCTGCAATCCAAAAAATCAACAGGTATTTTACTTTTATATTTTTGTATGTTTATGAAAATCATACAACACTGACATTTAAAAAGATCTCGAAATGAATTCATGCTCTTAATATGTACTAAAACTACAAATTATAGTTTGTATATTGCGGTAAACCTATTCCAAATTTGTGGGGGGGTTTTTTTCAGATAACCTGAAGGATTTTAAAGACACTCTCAGTTTTCTGAAGCGCCACCGCCTCCTCCTCTCTCAATGGCCTGCTCTCTTTGTACAAACAGCTCTTAATGAACCATGTGACAGCTCTGCACACTTGTGGGCTGAAAGCATGACAAGAAATGGAGGGGTGCATGCTTTAAAATGGCTAAATTTCACAGATGCAGCACAAAAAGAAGTCAGGTACTATAATTGTGTCTGATTAATAGCATTTTATTCTCAGATTCAGAAGTTCAGATTAATTATTGACTGACCCACAGTTATACACTTATTTAAAAAAATCCAAAAATCCTTTTTTTGTTTTCAGGTTTAGAATTTAGATTTAGAATTAGATTTCAATGTGCTTTCAGACTTTCTGGACACCACTATGTGCAAAGGTTGTTTATCTAGAATTTTTCTATGTATGTTAATTCTTTCTTCTGCTCAGTGAGCTGGTTTCCACCTTCCACTCTGAGCCAAGTTGTGTGGTGGTGAGTCCTGATCGAAAACTTGTAGCTGTGGGAACCATAGAGGGAACACTTCACTTTCTACATACAGAGACTGGACAGGTAACAGTTCAAAACGTGTATAAACATACATCTACTAAGATATTCTGCATTTTTAGGATAATTCAATCACAATTGGCAATCACAATTTTGTACATTCTTTTTTTCAAACAGGAAATGAAGTCATTGGTGAGCAGTGGTGACGGCATCTCTGGATGTATTTTCCTTGGGGAGGAGCTTTTGGCAACAACCTCGTTTGATGGGCAGGTGGAGGTGTGGGATGTTGCGAGTGGTTGCAGGTAGTTTGTTTTTCTGGCTCAAATGTACAATTTACATAGAAAATTTTGCACAGGTTTGTCATCTTCGGTTTTATTTTTTTTGCTGTCACTTTAAGAACTGCCCACATGAATGCCCACTCCAACAAGATCACAGGATGTGATGTCAGTCCAGACAGAAAACTCTTTGCTACCGTTTCATTAGACCTAAACTTGAAGGTAAAACCAAGGAAAAAAATCATTTTAAATCTGAACTAGGTGTGGTGTTGTACTATTCTGAAATATTCATCATTTATTTGGCTGTACTCAGGTGTGGTCAGCCCAGAAGAGCACAAAGGTGGCCTCTCTCATGAATCCCTCCCCCCTGAACTGTGTGAACTTTGACCTTGAGGGCCAGCTCTTGGCAGTGGGCTGCTGGGATGGAGCTGTTCGTTTGTGGAACTGGCTTGAACAGAAAAACGTTACGGTGAGGAACGAATCCAAAAATATGTTGCTATGCCTGATATACTAAAACTTAATTTCCCTCCCAATGCTTTTTCTTTTTCAGACTCTGTTAGGTCATCAGAGTTCAGTGCGGAGTCTATCTTTCTCTCCCTGCTCCTCCATATTGTGCTCAGGCTGTCTGTCGGGAGAAGTGCGGCTCTGGTCAGTGGCAGCAGCTGCTTGTGTGGGCAGTTATCATGCTCACCGCGGCTCCACGCAGTCACTGAACTTCCTGCAGGGAGGAAACCTTTTGCTGAGCGCTGGACATGACAGTGTGGTGAGGACTATGGTCTTACATTCTTAATTTTCAGTTGTTAGATTTCTTTGCACTCTAACTGGCATCCATAACAGAGGTCTTTTTTGTTGTCCAGGTTAATGTGTGGTCCGGTGGTCTTGGGCGATCTGTCGCTGTACTGGGAGAGAAAAAGGTACTTTCATGTTCTTAAATGAGAATGCTACTTATAAGTAGTATAAGCAGTATAAATAGTATAATTGGTATTAAATTCAGCCTTAACTGCTTGATGTACAGACTCCAAACTGACTTTTTCTGCCCCAAGGTTTGTATACAAACTTGTATATCTGAATGTTTAAATGACGTTTAGGCCTGTTAATTTAACTTTTAATTTTGTGTGAATTTACTATTCTAATTTAGGGGCCTATGAAGATAATTCATATATTAAAATCTATATTATTATTTTTTTTGTACTGATAAATGTAATCAACTTAAACATGTCATGTCATTGGATTATATTTTCTACTTAATATAATATAATATGTATCTCACATCTAATAAACCAACTATAGCACTCTTTACACTGCAAAGGATGTGTCACATTACAATGATTTTCATGCACAGCAAGGCAGCTCTGATGTGTTTCATATATGCTGAAACAGAGCTTAAGCTTTTCTGAAACATCAATACTATTCATTTGCCGCATTGGAAGCATGGATATTTCCTTCAGGAAATGAATTTTTTTTTTTTTTTTTTTTTGACTGCCTATAAGGATGATATTTATTAATCATCATTTGCAGGTAACAGTATTGCAGCAGCAACAAAAGCGCACCAGATGTGGAAATGAAGATGACGCTAATGCTCTGTGTGTGGCTGTGGCCAGTGGGTACGCTTCTGTGGGTTACCATGGAGATGGTATCAAAATGTTCAATTTGAAGTCAGGTACATAAACATTTGCATCCAGCATTTACAAATGTACTCATCCAGAAATACTTGGAGCTCATATTTTCAAACTGATTCTCAATATTGCTTGTTCTCAAAAGACATAAAATGAACGAAATAAAGTGCAAAAAACAATCCACACTTAATAATAATGGAGAGGACTGTGAGTAACCAGTAGTAGAACCCATCCCAAAATGCTTTGTGCTGTAGGAGAAAAGGTCTGGGCCAGTGAGGAGCGGCAGGTGTCCATGCTCTGCCTCATGTGGATGGAGGGAGGAGGAACAGAGCTGCTGCTGTCTGGGAGCATGGACCATCGTCTCAGAGTCTGGGAAAGGCAAGGAGAAAATTCGGAAAGCCTTGTGTCAGTAGGATCTTTTGGTGTGCAAAAGGGAGCTATTCTCGCTCTGGCTCAAATCTCCACTTGCGTGGCATCTGCATCTGGTCAGTAAACAAAACATTTTGTTGATTTATTTTGGTCCATACTGGATATTTAATTTTTGCATGCTCATTTCTACCTATTTTGACTTTTAGATGATCTTTTCTAACACTCACTTAAAGTTATTCTTTAAAATAACTAATAATTTAATAACACTAAAATGTAGTCTTTAGTAAATCTCAGAATGAATATCCATTTTCATACTGTACATTATAGGTTGCCATTTTTAGGCAACTGAGTAGTTTTTAGAAATTTAAATTTGATTTATTTCATGTTTTGAATTTTTATTTTTTTCATGGTTTAAATTGTTATTTTATTGAAAAATGTAATTTTGTTTTAGATGACTTCACTATTGCTCTGTGGTTGAAGAGTGAATTGACTTCTAAGCCCTGGATCGACCCTAAAGTGATGTGCATTCTGAGAGGTCACAAAGGAGGGGTCACATGCCTTGCTTTCAGTCCTAATGAGAAAGAGTTGCTGTCAGGAGGGAAAGATCAGGTACTTGGTCCACTCCACATCTATCACTGGAAAAAAATGAAGAAAATACACTATCTCTCTCACAAAATTTTTATCATTATCTCTTCTAATAGGCTTTGATGATATGGAATGTAAACTCCTCCCCTCCAGTTCTTTCCCAGTCTTTTTCCCATTGCCATGGAGACTGGATTACGGGATGTGCCTGGACAACAACTGCAGTGGTAAGAAAGCCATTTGAAAAGGGCAGTTAGTTCATTTCGGTAACATCTGACTCTGTGTGTCTGTAACCAAATGCAAAACTTCTCTTACACCTCAGCTTAGCTGCTCCACTGACTGTAAGCTGCGGATGTGGAATATCCAGACAGGAAGTTTGCTGAGAGAGATCCTGTCTAGTTCATCTTTGAGCACATTGTGTTGTTGGGTAAGGCAGTTGCACCTTAAAGCAAGGTCACAAAAATACACAGTGGAACCTGTTGATATTTATGTAATTTTTAATGACTTTAGGAGGATCATGTAATGGCAGGCTCTGCAGATGGACTGCTGATGGTTTGGAAGTGGGAATCAGGTATACAAGTAACCAGGATCCAGGCCCACAAGTCCCGTCTCAATCACTGCACTGTTGTCTCTCAGCCAGGTACTGTGACTAATACACAAATTAACACACAAACAGCAGCTTGATATCTAAATAGTGTATCTTGCTTAAACAAACCTTAGCAAATTCATTTGTTGCATACAGATCCGGGAGAGAATTTAAAACCAGAAGACTTATTGGTAGCTTCAGCATCAGAAGATGGAACTGTTAAACTCTGGCATCCACTGCAGGTAACCAACTCTCACTTCTGTATTTTTTTTTTTTAAATCTTTTTTATTTAAATTAAATTAATTTCAAATCAGATATTTTAAATAATTCCCAGAGATTAATTCTAGGAATGCATAATATATCACTACCGTATTGTTGATCAGTTGATACTGTATATTTATTTATAAAATAATTTCTTTGCAGCTATTAAAAGCGCTCACATTTAATATTTAAAAAAACACTAATAGTTTAATAACAATGTGAAATGTAAATGCCATATCAGTGCATTGCTAATTTATTTACAAAAATTAAATTTTCATAGGTACATCATCATCATACTCTGCATGGTCACAGTGCAGAAATCCAAGCTCTAGTGTGCAAAGAGGCCGGACTGCCAGAGTTTCTCACTGTCTCTGTGGATCGTTCCCTCAGGTCATGGAGTGTCACCACGGCAATGGGTACGGCAAAATGGTCATTCCCAATTAACTCAACTAAACTGTCACACAAATCCTCAGAACATTTTGTTAGTGAACTAAAACAGAATCTAAACTGATGTGAAAGCGAAGACAACATTGCAATTTCTTTTTAAACTACAGCTGTACATCCAAATATATAATTTGATTGTATATAAAAAAAGTTATGTTATAAATGCCAATCATCCACAGAACCTCCTCCTTACCAGAAAGGCAGTGTCAGAGCTGTGTGCTTCCTTGATACTGATGAACTGATGGTCTGTGGTTATGACACAGGCAGATTGGAGATATGGCATCAGAATTCAGTGGTTTACTGGAAGAAGGTAATCATGGGTTGAGAACTGAGTTTATTATTTGTTGATCAGTTAATAAAAACAACGTTACCTTCTTTCGGTTGGAATTTCTGAATGAACGGCTCTGTGTGTGTTGCACTAAGGTCAGTGATGACAGCTTATGTGCAGTCACCGGTATGCCAGAGGATCAGCTAGCTGTGGGTTGCAGCGACTGCTCGGTATTTGTGTGGAAACTGGAGAGAGACACCAAGAAGTGCTTTGTGAGGTATCAACTTTTATCCCCATTCATTTTCATATTTTAATTTCAGTTTTGCAAACTTGTTGCCTGTCAATCACCTGATTCAAGAAAAGCCAGTTTTTACAAGGGGGTGATGAGAAGAGGGTAAAAAATTTGCCAAAAGATTTGTCAACATAAGACCACTGAAGATTTTTTGCGTTGTTTGCTATAAATACATCTTCATGTCAGTTTAAAAAACGCATTTTGCTCTTGAATTCAGCAGTGTGATTACAGGCATAATAATATTTGTTATTTCATAATAATATTGTGTATGTACAAAACTTTAAAATGGTTGATTTTAGTGTTTTGCTTTTAATTTATTTAAAAATAAAAATAGTATAGATTTAATTTTTCAGCGATTTAGTGGTTATTATATCAGCCAGTGTCATTTTGTGTTCAATAAACATAAAACACACTGTGGCTAAGGAAAACCGAGCTCTTATAAAGGATGATATAATGATTGCTTCACCCCTGAGTGGTTGTCTGTAGCTAATTTAATGTTTGTCAATTTCACACAATTTTTATTTGTGGATTTTATTTTGTAAATAGGAAAGCACTGCAAAAAAGCCTGCACACTCTAACAATGAAGAAAACAAAACAATTGCAAGATAAATGAAAAAAGTGGCAAACATTTCGGTCAAGTGACCTTTCTCAATGCCTATTTAACAATGCTTAGTGCAGGAGCCATCTTGTTATAAGGAATCACATGATTACATGGATCACATGGCCTACATTTTATGTTCTTCCAGACTCGATAAGATGTCTTCATACAAAGTGGAGAATCCTGTGAGCTCTTTGTTCTTCTGTGGCAGTCTGTTTGGAGTATGTGTGAATGGAACAATCGTCGATGTGATCTCTACTAGCTCGTCGACCAAACAAACTTCTACGTAAATAAAAACCACATCATTTTTACACATAGAAAAGATGTCCCGCACTCTTCTGTTAAGCCTTTTTCAGTGCAAGGTGGCACATGAACAGTGAATGATAACATTACTTCATTGGATTATAAAAAGTGTGTGCGTTTTGTTGTAGCTGGACAAACGACATACGTCCTATCTGCGTGATGCCGAATGATAACAAGTGCTTTTGGCTGTTGGGACAGAAAAGGAGTGTACTGTACATTGGATTGCTTGTAAGTTCATCATCTATCATTATCATGTGACACTGACATTGTAAAAACTGTCTGAAAACTAAATGATCTGAAACGTTCTGTCTTTCAGTTGTCTGTAAATCCAAATCACCCTTTCATCTTAAACTTTTGTTACGATGCGGTGGGTAAGAGGCCTGAGGAATTGGAGCAGGAGGAGGGGATGTGGAATCATATGGAGCAGTACGAGGAGCAGCAGCAACAGGAACAGCAGGAGAAACCCAGCAAGGAACAGATTAAACAGCTGCGAATTGCAAACCGGAAGGCGAAGGAGATTAGCTCCTGGATCACAGCTGCAGCAATGCAAAATGGTACACTTGTCCTTACACTTTAATGTAAAGCACAAATGAATGATGTATCTATTTACCTTTTTTAGAATTTAAAAAGATAATAAAGATATTGTTTGATAAGTGAGATCTCTGATTGAAATCCTTGATAACCAAAAAGGTAGTGCTTGAAAAGTCCTTGAAAGTCCTGGAATTTCATTTGACAGTATCTGTACGAACCCTGAATCTGGTACATTCGTCTTTGCAAACGGGTGCATGATTTTGTATTGAAGTGTTCAATTGTGCTCTGTCTCTGACTGCTACAGTAGCCACGCCCCAAACTCTCGCTATAGGTTGAGCTAGACAGAGACTGACAGATCTGAGCGGACCACGTTCATCTTTTTGATAGTGCCTGGGAGGCACAATGTTTACAATTTTGGGGAAGATAAACCCATGAATGCCATACAAATAGTTGTTAATGTATTTTGACAAAACAAAAAATCTTACATACCCATGACCCATTGACTTTTTTAGTGGTCATTACGTGAACTGTTCATGAATGATAAATTATTTGATGATTGATTTGGTTGTTTTCAAATCTTTTTTTTTTTTACAGACTTTATTGTGTGTGGTGATTGCAAAGGGAACATATGGTTCAACCAGCCTCCTAATATGTCCTCCTGGACTGAAAGAAAACTGGCAAGTATCCTTTAGCTTTCCTGATAGATATAATGCTCATAAGTCGTGAAGGCATGGGTTGGTGATTAATTGGGTGGCTGTTGACTGGTCTCTATAGGCACACACAGACAAAGTGAGTGTACTGCGGCTTACAGAGAGCCTCATCATCTCAGCATCTTATGACAAATCCGTCAAACTATGGGACAGACACACTAAGAAACAGGTATTTTTATTATTTCTTTTATTTTTTTCTTATATTGAAGGAGTGGATTTGCAATCACTTCCACTCCTCCACTATATCTACCAGTGTATAATCCATTTCTTTTCTGTTTCCCACTCATTTTCTGCCTTTCACAGGTTGGCATGTTTGTGTGTGGAGGCCCTGTCAAGGTGCTGGAGGTCAACCCCCGTGACCCAAAGGAATTTGTTTGCGGAGATACGCAGGGTCAGCTGTACTTCCTGTCCTGGAAAGGTTGATATCCTCATAGTCTGTACATTCGTAATATTTAATCAGTTGTAATGTTGCATTCTGCTCATTTTCATTTACTTCACATGCATGGAGCATTTTGCACTAATGACACTATTGCCTTAAACTAAACCATGACATGAAGAATATTTGCTTTGTTTTTATTGTTTGGAAAATGACAACCACTTGATTTAATATTTTGTTATATTCAGTAAATTGATTTTTTTTTTTTTAAGGATTGTACATCCTTGATGTATGAAAAGCTTTTTTGGGTGAATAAATTGTCTGTAAGATCACATGGGGAAAAGCAGATGTCCACTTATGTGCTGTGATGGTGTTCTCCATTGTCAAAAATCCATTGGCCAGGATAGAGATTTACTTTTACTGTATTCCCTTCTTCTAGCTGCAGAGAGACTCCATTTGAAGAACTGATAAAACCACCTTCTTGGTGTCCATGTGTAGAAATTATATGCTGGTCATTTTTAAACAGGCCTGCGGTGACAGCTTTCTGTGGATTTCCGAACGCCTTTGAGAAAACCCTGAATACGTACCCTCCCCTCACAGGTGCTGTGAAGATTCCTGTATCGCACAAAGATTAATTAGATACATTCAAATGAGAGCATTATTAAAAATTACAGAGCGATATTAACACTATATGAATTTATTCACCTGTCTTTGCATCATAGGCGTTTCCAGTGTTAAGGAAGATGTGTTTGTAAATCAGGGTGTGTAAATCATGAAAGGGTCCAACGCTTTGTGGTCCAAAAGAGGTCAACAGAGAGGCTGAGAAAGCCACTTTAGGAGCTAAAACATAGACTTATACATTAGATTAGAAATTATTTCATTATATTTACACTGCAGTTCAAGAGATTGGGGTTTAGATTTTTTTTTCTTTTTCTTTTTTCTGCTCACCAAGGCTGTATTTATTTGATCAAAAATACAGTAAAAACAGTCATATTGTAAAATATTTTTCCTATTTAAAATAGTTGTTTTCCATTTTAAAATGTATTATATTCCTGTGATGGCAAACCATGATAAGGTTTGGAATAAGTAATATATGAAATAATAATAATAATAATAATACTTTTATTCAGCAAGGACGCATTAAATTGATCAAAAGAGACATTTTATATTGTTACAAATGATATAATATTCTATTTCAAATAAATGCTGTTCTTTTTACCTTTCTATTCATCAAAGAATCCAAACATAAATTTATCACGGTTTCCAAAAAAATATTAAGCATGCAAAAATGTTTTTTATCATTAATAAAAATAAGAACCATTTTTAATATTTGAGCACCAATACTAGCTGATGATAATTGAGCAAAATTAGCATATTAGAATGATTTCTGAAGGATCATGTGACACTAAAGACTGTACACTTAAGGATGCTGAAAATTCAGCTTTGAAATCACAGAAATATATTACATTTTAAATTCTATTTAAACCAAAAACATTTTAAAGTGTAATAATATTTCAAAATATTACAGCCTTGGCGAGCTTAAGATACTCTTTTGAATAAACATTACAAAATCGTAATATTTACAAACTTTTGACCGGTACTGTGTATACATAGAGAAGTTATATCAGCTTCTTTTTCCTGGGGCTGTTTTGAAAAGCCTTTTGAAAGTGTTTTTTTTTTATTTACAAACCTTGATTCTGCTTTATTAGTTCATCCATTTTGATCTTTGTGTCAATCGTTGTCATACAAAATCTTCAGTTCTTTTGCTTGTTCTAAAATAATAATCATTCAAACAGATGTTCAGTGCATACATGAACTGTAAATAAAAGCTGAAGAAATGTATAGATTCTTGTGTCATGTATGTAGGATACTGTCACGTTACCTTCGTTCTCTGTTCTTAGTCGTTCCATTTCCTTCTCCATCCTTGTTCCCATGGTCATTATTTTCCCTAGTTCTTCAACGATGTTTATGTGTGGTGAAAGTACATCGTCTGCTGGTATAGCCCACACATTTAGCATAACAACTGTTGCAAGAATCCACATTTTGTTGCCGGTAACTAGCAATATACTGCATCAACTGAATTGTTCTTTGTAGGAAACTCAGAAGCGAAGACCAGGATAATCGGTTGTATCTTCACCCGGATTCTTTATTGAGAATGTGCTGTTGGTATCTGCAGTCCTCTAGTCTGATGTACATTGTGGGCAGTCCTTAAAGGTGTTGACCTTACACACAGCCTAGAAGTGACCACTGAAACAAAAGCATCTAAAGACAATACAGGAAATAACCCCCGACTGTGAGCTAATAGTACACCCAAATGGTTTAAGAAGCACCTGGTCACAGGAACTAGAGACATGTAAACATTCACACATAGTTGTCTCTCAGTAGGAAGATTAAAGACTGACAAAACCCCCACACTGGAAACTATTTCATCTAATCAGTTAAGTTCACCTTAGTTTTTCATGTGATGTTATGTCAGGATAGGATCAGCAGATCTTAAACAGATTCTTAAATTTGTAATCCCACATCTTTCTTATCAACATCTTGTTTAATTGTTTAAACTGTCCAATTGACTTTGGATTACAAGAACTACATTTTGAGGCAATTAGTTTTTTTATGCGTCCACTGTAAAATGAAAAAGTAAGTGTGCGAAAGGAACTGTTAAACTATTTTGTGCCCTTTTTCCCCATTATTTTCATAATCCTTCTTTTCCATATTGTTCTGCTATCATTGCTATTGGATAATGCTTTCATTCTATTTCTAATCATTCTAATACATTCTAATAATCTAATCTATATTTCTAGTCTCTTTATTCATGTTGTATTTAGATCAATAACCCCAAAGCACAACACAATCTAGGGCCTTTCAACATTGTTGGAAATTTGCCTTGATGCTTAAATTTAATATACAAATCAAGAAATGTAGTTTTAAAGTGTACAAGGTTATTTTCAATACATAGTGAAAATTAAACATATTGTACTTTTACCATATAGGCCTTTTTTAATTTCCAAATGTGTAGAGAAATATATTTTATATATTTGCCTCATAGGTGCTGAAAAAATTCCTATATCAGACAATAAATAGATTAATAACGCAAATTGAAAGGTAATGATTCCTGTATGTGCACTGTGGAAACCTAAAGCTGGAAGGCAATAATATGGCATTGAACATTATTTTGTGATTAAAGCCTTTTGATATACAGAAAGGCTTGTGAGTGAACCTTGGATATGTTTTGATTGCATGGGGAAAAACAGACGTCCATTAAAAGTGCTGTGATGGTGTTCAATTGTCAAAAATCCGATACATATAGGGCCGCCTTTTCCAACAGCAGCTAAACTCCATTTGAAGAGCCAAAAAAAAAAAAAAAATCTTGTTGTGCAAATGTAGAAATTGCATGTAGGCCATTCCTAAACAGGCCTATGGAAATCATTTTATTTCAACCTCCAGGCCTTAGAGAAAAGCCTTCACAGGTGCTGTAAAGATTCCTGTATCAGACCCCAATCCATTTAATTTTAAAGGTTTGTAAAGTAGTCACATTTACAGTATATGATGTGATTTACCTGTATTTGCATCATAAGCATCTCCAATATTGAGGAAGATGTGTTTGCAAATCCACTCGCAAAATGTGTTACAAATCACAAAAATGTTTAATTGGACTCACTTTTAAGATTTACCCATTTATATACTGTGCTTTATTTAAGCATTATTTTGCCCAATCTTTCTTTTCCATATTGTTCTGCTATGTGTGTGCACTAATTTGGATGGGTTAAATGCAGAGGAGAACTGCACATCACGTCACTTCACTTAATGAAAACGAAGACTCCAGAAAACGATTAAAGGGCATTAGATTATGAAATAATGTGACACTCAAAGTTTACTATTTTGATCAAATTCTTTTATGGATTACATTTGAAACATTGACACACATGTGAGGGCCTTTTATAGGTGCTGATACATTTAATGTACAAGTAAGTATCAAATTTACTGAAAATTGTATCAAATTCATCCACTCCAGTTTTACAGACAGAAAAAAATAATGTGAATTTTTGTATTTTTTTCAACTCTTGTATGATTACAGTCTTGATGTCCAAAGATGTTATGTTCCGATCACATGGGGAAAAGCAGATGTCCACTAAAGGTGCTGTGATGGTGCTCATTGTCAAAAATCCAATACCCAGGATAGAGATTTACATATATTTTATCCCCCTTTTCCAGCAGCAGAGAAACTCCATTTGAAGAGCCGATGAAACCACTGTTTTGACGTGCATATGTAGAAATTTCATGCTGGCCATTCTTAAACAGGCCTGCGACAACCGCTTTATTTGAACTTGTTGTAGAAATTTTAATAGTCATTTATTCCTAACAGATATCATAAGGGATTGAACCTATTCAATGTGTAAAAGTATATGTGTGTACGTGCTTGTGCGTGACGTTTCAGGAATATATGGGACAGGACCTCTTGACCTTAGGAATGGTCAAGATTTGGCTAGTTTATTTCAGGGCCAGGTTGTGTCTTTAGTAGAAACTGAACAGCAGTGGGGACCTTATCTGAGTGGGTGAAAGGGTAACTGCTGTGAGGAGGAACCTTGAAAAGAGTATAAAGGCTGTCTCATGTCTTCCTGGTGTGCGTCACTCACTTCACAGGGTAACTGCTGTGTTGGCGACTGGGCCTATTCTTGCAAGAATAAATACTTTTCTTTTTTATTAATTTGACTCTGAGTGTCTCTTACGCAGTGATGATGTTTAACAGAAGTTTTGCCACAACAAACTTCCATAGGCCTTAGAGAAAAGTCTGAATACATACACTCCCTTAATGGGTGCTGTAAAGATTCCTGTATCAGACAAAAATTACATAAATCAATCAGGATTAATAAAGTCACATTCACAGTATATGAAGTGATTTACCGTACCTGTATTTGCATCATAAGCGTCTCCAGTATTGAGGAAGATGTGTTTGTAAATAAGGGTGTGTAAACTGCTGTGCGGCCCATTAGAGGATGACAGAGAAACTGAGAAAGCCACTTTTGAAACTAAGACATAAAATATGTAAATTAGGTTGCATCAGTAAAAAAGTATTTAATTATATTCATTTTTAAGGTTTACCTAAAGAAAGTATAACTGAGATTCTTTAAAAACGGCATTACCTTACGATTACAAAGCTTAGATAATTAAAAATATATATATATATATAAATCACAAAATTCAACATTGAGAAATAAATGTATTCAACAATATGAATTTGTGGCTATAGTTAAGCAGCCCTGCAATTATTTGCTAATGCTAAAACATTTATGAGTCTTGTAATATTTAATAAACAAAATTGTAATTTAGTTATATTACCTTAATTTTGTTTTATTAGATCATCCATTTTGGTCTTTACGTCATTTGTTGTTTCACGCAATGTGTCCAGTTCCTTACCTTGAGCTAAAATAATAATCATTGATTAATAAACATTCATTTATTTACATTAAACTTTTCTGATCAATTGAAGCCTTGAACGTGTTGCTGTTTTTAGCCTAAATATGTGACCTTTGTCAATGATGAAACTATCTTTTATTACCTTAAATAAGTGAATAAGTTTAATAAGTTATATAAACCCGCGTAGTTCACCTTTTAATTAAGGGTTTTTGATGGAAACTAGTTTTATATTTTATTAAAGTTGTCAATGTTCTTAAGCAGTGTGACATTACCTGTGTTTTCCGTTCTTAGTCGCTCCATTTCCTTCTCCAGAGATTCCATCCTTGTTTCCATGATCTTCATCTTTCCCAGTTCTTCAAGGATATTCATGTTTGGTAAAAATATATCGTCTGCTGGTATAGCCCACACATTAAGCATTAAAACTGTTATAAAAATCAACATTATTTATTGTTCTGTCTGTTCTAACTGAATAACATTCACTTGTCTGAAAGACCACAACTTGCGTAATTGTTTAAACAGACCAAGGGACTTTGGAATGCATTTTGAAGCAATAATTGGTATATGCCATGGAATTTCCAGTTTGACAAACACACTGTGATAGTGCTGGATTATATTTCCCCATATCAATACAAAAGGACAAAAGGGTTAGTAAAGGTGTAAGCTTAAAAGCCTGTAAAGGTGGTTGTAAGTAACCACTGTATATTGATTTGTTTGATCATGTTTTACCCTTTCATGAATTATACGACAGTCAGATTTTTTTTCACTATTTGTTTTTATTGTATGAAAAACAACATTTGAACTTTTTTTTACACATTTTAGATTTTCAGATGTCCACTTGAGTGGACAGTTTGCATTTATGTTTTTAACCCTTTCATGCATAGTGGTCACTATAGTGAACAGCTATTAAAAAAGCATTTTCTTGAATTTGCACGGGTTTTGATCCCATAGGGTAACACTTTACTTGAAGGGTCGTGCATAAGACTAACACGACACCTTCATAATCATGACATGACACATGTTATGAATATGAAGGAAGTTTTATGCATGTTTGTGACAACTGTCATTAAGTGTCATTCACTCAATTATGACATTTTTAATGCAAATATGACATTGTTTGAGATGTCTTTGTTATGACACCTTTACATAAATCAATACATCATAACCTGTCTGTGTCTTTGTCATGACAACTTGACATTACTAAGACAAAACAACCTGTCATAAACATGACATAGCAGATTAATTATGAAACTTAAGAAACCACTTAGCTTTATTGGTTAACATTACATTAAACTGTCAGGTGGTTGGTTTTGACATTGGCTGTCATGAAGCCATTATAACTGTTTAATGACAAATTCAATTTGTACCACTGTAGTTGAGGTCACGAAAAATATTCATGACACAGTTAAAATGGACTGATGACAGCCAATGTCAAAACCAACCACATGACAGTTTAACTTAATTTAATGTCAAGTTGTCATGACAAAGACACTGACAGGTTATGATGTTATGGTTTATGTCAAGATGTCATAACAAAGACATCTTAAACAATGTCATATTTGCATTCAAACTGTCATTATTGAGCGAAAGACACTTAATGACAGTTGTCATAAACATGCATAAACCCTATTTCATATTCATGACATATGTCATGGTTATGAAGGTGTCATGTCAGTCTTATGTACACCCCTTCAAGTAAAGTGTTACCAAAAAATATTGTAGCATCAAGCAATATCTAATGAGTCGTATCACATTTAAATTTTCCAAGTTTTGATTTTAGATTGGGAGAAAATTCTTATTAATCATATGTCCTCTACAGTGGACCTCATGCATCAATGACTATATTTCAGCTACAATTCATACTTATACTGTGAATGCTGTTTTTGAAAATAAACTGCATTTTTTGACTGTAAATAAATGTATTTGTATTATTAGAATGTAATTTTCATTGACATCAATGTAATACATTACTTTACTCATTTCATCAAAAAAGTAATCTAAGTATGTAATGCACGTTACTTGTAATGCATTACTTTACATCAAAAATTAATCTGTTTACATAATGCATGTTGCTTGTAATGCATTTCTTTACTCGTAACATCAAAAAGTAATCTGATTACGTAATGCATGTAACTTGTAATACATAACTTTACTCCGATCTGATTTAATCCCCAACACTGCTCATTTCAGATGAGATTGAAAACACCTAGGTTTTCTCACAGGAGAGCCATGCTAGAAATGTGTCCATCTTGAACATAATCATAATTTTCAGCTAATAAGGGCAATCTGACATACTCTGGCACACTGGAGGGAGTGTTTCCACAGTTGTATCTTGACAGGCTGTAGAAATTTCTGATGGAAGCACGTCCTCATGTTCTGATTTCAAAGATACGCAAAGTCCAACTTGTATGAAGTTCAATTGCCTTTGCAACATTTCACATTTTTATTTTTTGTATATATTTTTTAGTTTTCGCATGATTTTATATTATTTTATTCATTGGTTTGTTAAATACACACACTATCTGTTAGATTATTGTATTATGTTTAATACAGTATCTCTGCAGTTTAAACCTTAAACGCATGCTGTCCACTCAAGTAGACATCTGAAAATCTCTTTGAAAAATGTATTAAAAAAATACAAAAATTAAAATCTTGTTTTTCATGCCCTTAGAGCAATAAAACACAAAGGAAAAAAAAAATCCTGACTGAGGTTATCATAATTCATGCATGAAAGGGTTAACGGACGAGAAACTGTATTAAACATAATACAGTAAATACTGTGTATTTAACAAACCAATGAATAAAATAAAAAATCATGTGAAAACTAAAATACAATAAATATAAAATAGCTTCAATTATTGCAAACGCAATTTGTGAGATTTTTGTTTGTTCGTTATTTTCCTGGTGTCTTTACAATATATGCCTTTATTCATGAATAATGTGATTTATATTTATGATAATGAATGATAAACAAACAAACAACCAACATCAAAGTAGTGTGTAAATTGCGCTACATTTGAAGGATTTTTGTAAGCTATTTTAAAACCTGTCTGAAAAATTTTTTGTCCTGCCAAGTGCATGTTGACAGCTTCAAGAAAATTAGATTTTCTACTTTATTTTTTTGTATCTAAATAAAATCTGCATTTGAGCTAAATTACATGGGCAATAACTTTACATGGTAAAAAGAAGGTGTCCACTGAAGGTGTTTCGTTTCCACATATCTGTGTAGATACGACAGTTCTGTAAGAGCTGAAGAAGTATCCGGTCCCCTTGTTCCAACAGAAGAGTGACAGAGTTGCACGCAGTGTCCTCTGTGTCTTGCCCGGGAGGGTTATCTGATGCTGCAACCACAAAATTGCCGTTCTTTAGCAGTCTTACACCGGTCGATATGGCATAAGGATTGAAGACCACAAAGTTGAAGAAATAAACTCCTTTTACTGGTGCAGTGAAGATTCCTGTTGATAATGGCAAACTTAGGTTCTTAAATAACAGATGACATGATACAATTGTTAAAGCATTGTGTTAGGAATTTCTTTGTGCGATGTTATGATACCTGTATTGATGTCATAAGCATTTCCAATGTTAGTAAATGCATTTTCATACACAAGATTGGTTGCTTCTGCATAAGGGCCAATATATTTGATATCCGTTGAAGCTGACAGTGAGGCTGAAAAGGCTACTTTCACCCTTTCTGCAAAATAGGGATGAGAATAAAATTATCAAGCAAGCAAAAAGAAAAACCCTTAAGTATCTTTTCATTTCATCTTTGTAGTGCTATTTCTTGTTGAACTTAAAGGTACAATATGGTTAAAAAACTAAACTGCATGCATTTTGCGGAAAAACATTGTTTTGGTTGTGCTTCGGCTCTGCTTTACTGGGTCTTTCTCATAACTAAAAAAGAAAGAGATATTATCTTATTGCTCATAAAACATTAACTATTAAGAGATAACCTATAGATAACCTATATGCAGTTAGCAAGGATCTCAAGGTAGCTGAAGATGTTACTGTAGTTATACCCATTAATATACACAGTACTTCCTTGAAACTAAATTACAGTGCAGCACTATAGCCTACAACATGATAGCACTATACAAAAATGACTTTTCACTATAGATAATGTTTTACAATTAACTCTGTTAGAGAGATACATATGGCAATTTATCTGTTCAATAAAATAACTTGCTCACCTGTTGAGTAATAAAAATGCCATCTACTCGTCACTTTTACATTTCAAATCCCTCCATACTTGCCATCTCCGAGAAGCCAATAGGTGTGTTTGACTTGAAGTGGGGCTGCGCAGACCGATCGGCGGATGACGTCAAAATACCGCAAGAGCATTTCGAAAGCCGAGCCACGATCTGTTCTAATTGCTCTCGCGGTAGCTTACTTTGATGTCATACACTGATCGATCTGCACATTACCACAAGTCGAACACAAAATCGTTTATTCTTGTTTCATTACGAGCTCTGTCGGGTTCTCTTTTGCCAGCAGATGCTCCTCTGTTCTGCGTTTTTTTGAACGGGTGATTCAAGGTTCGAATAGTGATGGCCGCTTTCAAAACACTGCTTCATGACGCTCCGATCTGTGTCCGACTTGAGACAGCGCCGACGCCACTGTAACATGGCATCAAAGTAAGGGAGCGATTCGAGAGCAGACGACTGACTCAGACGCCACAGCTTCTCACAGCGGCTGCACAAGCTCTAATATTCTGATTGTTCCAATCTAACTTCTGACCAATAATGCTAGCTGAATCATAATCATACACTGTTCTTCGTTCGTTGGCCAGAGGAGAACTGGCCCCCCAGGTTTTTTTTTCTCCATTCTGCCACTTGATGGAGTTTTGGTTCCTTGCCACTGTCGCCGTTTTTTCACCTTTTGGCTTGCTTAGTTGGGGACATTAAATTTAACATTTAATTTAATATTCAATAATAATATTGATCCGCCTTGCATGGACACCATTAAATGAGAACTGAACTGAGGTGGACGATGACATCACTGTTTTCTCCAGAGCGGCTATTTATATAAATGAACTAAATTTATAACTTTTTTACAACAAAAATGAAACATTCCTGAACATACTTAAGCTGACTGTGACGCTATTTTCTTCTGGAAACAAACCTTGTTGCATTATTTTTCTGTTATCTCTGTAAAGCTGCTTTGAATCTGTATTGTAAAAAGCACTATATCATTAAATGGGACTTGACTTGATGACACAGCTGTTCCGCGAAGAAATTTATACAGGTTTGGAACAACTTGCGGTTGAGTAAATGATGACAGCATCTTCATTTTTTGACGAACTATCTCCCTTTAAGCTTTATGTTCAAAGAAACAAACTTGTCTCTGCAGTGTGGTCAGTCAGTCAGTTTCTAATAAAAAAAAACATTTAGTACCTTGGTTTAGTACCTTCATTCAAGTCATATTACCTGTGTTTTCTGTTCTTAGTCGCTCCATTTCCTTCTCCATATATTCCATCCTTGTTCCCATCTTTCCCAGTTCTTCAAGGATGTTTATGTTTGGTGAAAATATATCATCTGCTGGTATAGCCCTCACATTGACCATTAAAACTGTTATAAAAATCAACATTATTTATTGTTCTGTCTGTTAGACCTTGCCTACTAGTTATGTAGGCTATCAACTGAATAACATTCTCTTAAACACACAACTTGCAACTGTTCAAACAGACCTTGGACTGCAAAAACTACATTTTGAAGCAATAATTGGTGTCTGTCATGGAATTTACAGGGACAGCTGCAAAACGCTGTGAGAATGCTGGATTACATTTTCTCAAAACAATACAAAATGCGAATTAAAAATATCAATACGACAACTTTATTTAATACTATAGTTTTTATGATATGTTGACTTTTTGGTGTTTCGTGAATTGATGTCTCGAGTTTATGTTCATAATTAAGACAATGTCCAATATAGGTTCCATTGTGACAAAAGAGTTTTAAAAAAATCCACCACTCTAACCAGCAGCAGACTAGAAGTGGAGGAAGCCTGTCGCAAGATGATCAGATATTTCTTTTAATTGTAATATTAGTTTGTGTTTACGCCACTCAAATAGCGCGCAGCCAAGCTCAAGTGGAAATACAACTGGAACCATAACGTTCGGCCACGGTGGAAAAGCGGCAGCAGAAGTTCAGAACCTCTGCGTCTCCGACAATCACAGTGTTTTGTTCCTAAGATGAGTAAATGATTCAAGCAGGCTATAGGCCTGATTCAACTCAATAATTTGCCGCCACCTATAGCTACTCGTGGATGTATGCCTACTTTCATAGTAATTTAGCCTATTTAATTTTTCCAATAATTTAATATTTCTACAAAAAAAATTAAAACATTAATAACTTAATATAATTTATGCAAAATCCATCTATAGATTTTATTTATTTTATTTATTTTATTTATTTTATTTATTTTATTTATTTTATTTATTTATTCATTTAATTTATTCATTGAATTTAAGAGGACACAGATATGACAATACATTTCTATAATACTATCTCTGGCTTTATATTGCTCAGTGTTATTTCAGGGTTTTGATCTTCTCTCAACTGAGAGAGAGCACATCCTGTATTTTATGTAAGTGATAATGTTATATGGCTACCTACCAAATAAATCAATAATTTGACATAAATTGTTGATTTAAAAAGGAGTTTATTGATTTGCCACCTACTGGCAACGCTCTGTTTTTCATGGCAATGGTGTGTTATACTTAGCAGCGGTCTGTTATCAAGAAATAACAGACAGCAGTCTACATTAGAATTCAATCGAGCCATGTAATAACGACTATTTGATATTACATCTAAACTTTGACTATGCTAGGTATGTTGCATATTAATTGTTCTATGAACATCAAGCATAGGCCTATTTAAATTTTTGTGTATTTTGTGCTACTCCATAACTTAATGGTGTTAGTTGAGGTCATAGTGTAGGTAGGCTAACGTTATTATAGGCCAGGGCCCAAACATAACCTCAAGCCCAGGCCCAAGCCCCCTGCCCTGCTGAATAGCACCACCTGACTGCCGTCCATGGATTTACAAAACGGAGGCAACAAACACAGCAAGGGCGGAGTTCATTACATTTCTATACTTCACACTGCGAGGTAACCACTGCACGTCAAAAGAAAATAACATGGAAACAATTTAAGGTACACAGTTGTCTTTCATTTCATAGATAGATCACCGTTTTTTCTTCTTCTCGATAGCCTACTCAACTTTTTTACTCAGGGAAGTGCGCGGTAACATTAAGTTGAGCATGTCTTGCTTTAACTTTTGTGTTGTTGCAGTGTTTATTTGTAAAACAACTGTGCAAACTTTAATATGTCGGGAAAGCACTGCCCGACCGAGAGAGGCATGGATGCGTTTATTTGTTATAAATCCCTTGATTTGACTTGACTCAGCCTGAACGTGGATTGTTGACCTAACGTTACCCAAGGCTTCGAGACAACCGTTACTTTGATTTAATTTCTAAAATGCCCTTGTACCGAGCTGTCACCCCTGTATTTGTCTTCAATATTTATGTTTTACCTAGGTATTTGTAGATGTTGCGGATCTGGGGTCTGCTTTGCCTTATTAGCATTCAGTGTTAATGAAGGTCATTCTTCAACAAAAACGCCTTTCTTTCTCTGTCTCAGGATGACCTCCCAGTTCATAGTGAACCTTCAGCACGTGATGATGTTTGCTCTGATCGCAACATCATGAGTGTTTAATAGTCCTATTTTTACTCTTCTCAGTCCTTTTATCTGTTTCTTGGTCCTCCATTAAGACATTCTTATAATGAACAGAGAACCTTTTAAAATCGATGACAACTGTGGCCAGCCCTCCACTGCTGAAGTAAGTCCTTGTCTGCCTTGATACTCCTATATTTCACTCTGTCCCTCTCACTTTCACTTTCTTTCACCTTAAGGTACTAACTGTTTCACAGACTTTATCTTTTTTGTAATGCCACTAGTTCTGATAGGTGATAAAACATGTTGTAATAGGAAGGCATCTTCTTCCCCAGCAGGACATGGAAAAAACACAACAGTTCTTGGAGCCCACTGATAAACCTGACGTTAAACAGTCAATATCCATGCAGGTGGGCATACTTTTTAAAGATTTAATGCAGTTTTGTTAATTATTTGTGAGCTAAATTACAGCTCAGATTTATTAGACACATAATTGGATGGACCAGGACTGCCTTTAACCATTGAATCTCAAAAGACGGGCCATTTTCATCAACATTTCAGGTCATCAGGTCAAAATTTTTCAATTTTATTGTCAATGATTCACTTTTCTCTTTTATACCAGGATATGGGTTCAGGTTTAGATGCAGAGGAGCTGGTTGATGTGGAGAGCCAACCAACCCATAAGAAAGTAAATATGCATTTTCATCTCTGCACTGGTTTATAATATGAGTAACGGTTAAGTGCTGTTGCTTTGACTACCAAAATGTGATAGTACATTTTATTAGAATTGTATTATTGTTTTATAATATTTTATTGTTAAATGTGTATAGTATTATTATATTAATTTATAATATCATTAAAAATTATTATGATTTTTTCAAAATGTCATTCTGGTGATATTCCTGTATTGTTTGAATATTAAAATGGCCATATATATATATATATATATATATATGTAAATGTATACACACACACACACACACACACACACACACACACACACACACACACACACACACACACACACACACACACACACACACACACACACACACACACACAGCATAAACACCACCCCTAAACTATAAGCTTTATTAAAAACATGTTGAAACAGACTAGTTAAGTAGCTTCTGTTCATCTAGGTATCTTGTGCAAGTCCAACTTGGTATGGAAGCTGTTATATGAACATGCCTTTGGGCTTTTTCTGCAATACTTTTTGGTTTTTATTGGTCCAGCCTAAATCGCTAGAACCAAACATAAAAGACAAGCACCTACTTGCACATCAGAATTCCAGGTGAATTATGACTCAAATCATTGTGCAAGATCATTTAGACAGGTTGAATTATGTAAATCAATAACAAAGCAAGTGGTGAGGCAATAATTTAAACACTTGTCTAGAGCATGAATTGAGCAGTGAATAGCGCAGTTATTGGTGCTATTTTGACTGGCAACCATGACAGGTTACCTAAAGTTTCTCATAATTTAGGTTCTGTATTCTCTTTTTCTTTTTTCTTCAACACAGATTATATGCCAAACACACTTTTAAAGTCAAATCTGAATCATAGGAATAGGGTTATATGCATTCTACTCATTATTGCAGGGCAATAGCAATGAGGACCTGGAAAAGATTACTGACACAGTGGTTGAGACACCTGGAGAAGAGGTAAATACAAAACAATATTGTAATGCAAAGTAATTGCACCCATCTTATAATTTTAAGTGAATACTGATGCCCTTAGCAGTGCATTTTTCGAGAGAACCAAAACAGCTGATCTGGACTTCATCCCAGTTGAACAGCTTTATATCATATGACATTTTCACAGCAAAAAGGACAAAAGAAGAAACCCAAAAATCCATTTATGCCCCAGGTTGTACCAAAGGTAAACAACTATTTTTCCTTCTTACGTTTTTACATGCTCACAGTTGTTATTCAGTGAAATCATGTGCTGTTATTACAGAACAAAACAATGCAGAAAAAGAATGAAAACCAAAATGGAGGTGGAGGCAGTGGGAGTGGCAGTGGCAGTGACCTTGCACAGGTGCTGAAATGTCCTAGCAGTTCTTTTAATCAAAATAAAACTTGTGACACTGAAACCAAGACACAATATGGCAAAGAATGAGAACTGAGAGACTGTTGTGGTATCCTAAATATAAACCCCCCACATTCATTAACTGTTTTATGCTACAGGTCAGGTGACAATAAATTAGTTTTGTATTTTGATTTAAAAAAAACGGGGAAAAATTTGCCCCCTATATTTTATTGCACCAGCCACAAGAAATAGTGCTTTTTTGCAACCTGTGACAAAACCATATGAACAAACTATCTTCCCATTTGACTCGCAACTTCTGCAATTTCTGTGTGTTTCTGCATTTGAATTTTCCCGTTAAGTTCTCTTTTACACATTATTGTCCAATCTCTGCTTGCAGAATAACCGGACATTACTTTTTTATTTTTTTTTATTTTTTTAATCAGACTAAAGGACACAAGAAGTCCCTGATGGAATGGCTAGATGAGTTTCGTTTAAGTGAAAATGAGAAAGAGGATGAGGAGGTTTGGTTCATTAAATATAGATCCTTGACTTTGTTTTCTAAAATAGATTTTTTTTTAGTTATCATATCATAAATGTATCTATCACAGGATCTTGATGGACTCATGGATTGGTGGAACACTGTGGAACGTGAGTTTATCCAATCATGTTGGCGTGACTGTTTGTCCCCTTTCAGAAATAATCCCCGACCTCCCATCATTTAACTTCTTAGTTTAGACAAACTAACATTAACGTAACCAAGTTTTAACATATGCACATATATAATTGTGACTTGATATTCATAGCTATTGTCCTCCCATTTTGTTTTTTCCAATTCAGAATGGGAGGACATGCCCAAAAGTGAAAACATGACAGAGAAAGAGGAAGCCAAGTAAGTCCCAATTCATTCTCTGTGTGTGTGACATGGAAATAAAGAGAATTTGACTGACCATTGGCCTTTTTCTCAGGGCTTTTGCTGTAACTGCTGAGAAGGTGCAAAAAGGCATTTGCGTGTTTAATAAACTTTTCTCAGAGAGAGCAGAAGGGCTATGGCAGCATGTGATTGACCTGCATGCCATTGCCGACGGCCTGGACAGATTCAACAAGAAGACTAAAATCGCCCAGATCACCGGAGGCTCCACCAGCGCTGTGGGAGGTGTTGCTACCATAACCGGTCTCATCTTGGCACCTTTCACCATGGGAACCTCTCTGATTGTCACTGCGGTTGGCCTTGGTGTTGCCATGGCAGGCGGGCTTACCTCTGCGTCTGCTGGGTTATCCAGTACCGTCAACAACTCAATGGACCGCAAGAAGGTGGAGCGCATTGTGGAAGACTACCAGGCGAAGATGGCAGACCTTAACAAAAGCATGAAGTTCATCAAGCAAGGCATTACAAACCTACGCAAGTTCAACCTGAATAAGATGAAGAAGCATGACTATAATCGAGACTTCCCTTGTTTCGACAATATCTATGAGGATGGTGCCATGGCGGGCAAAGCTATTCTAACTAACGCCAATGAGATTATGCGTGTGATGCAGATAGCCAATGTAGCGGGAACCACTGCAGCCCGTGCTGTGCAGATTGCTAGTATATCCACAGGGGTTTTGACTGGGCTTTTTGTCGGTATGGACATCTACTTTGTGGCCAAAGACTCTCATGAGCTTAAAAATGGTGCAAAGTCAGAATTTGCTGTGAAAATCAGAGAGGTGGCAGACCAGCTACAGGAAGGCTTGGTGGAACTTAACAGCATCCGAAATGAGTTGCAGTTGACCACCACTCTGAAAGAAAACAAACTTCTATAAACACTCTGGGTTTATAATTAATACCTTCACACTAGATGTTTACAAATTATATTATTATATAACTACACTGGCTTTCCTTATTAGACAGCAAAGAAAATTTGGCATCTTAACTTGTTTTTATGCCTTTATATCCACTGCTATAATTGATGCTTTTATAAGTCTAAAAGAGTATGAATTTATATGGTCCTGAACACGTTTATGTAAATATTTTCTCCTGATAAAAAACATATTTAATTATTTATAACATTTATCTGCTTGTATATTTGTCATCTGTCTGTCTATCTATCTATCTATCTATCTATCCATCTATCCATCTATCCATCTATCTATCTATCTATCTATCTATCTATCTATCTATCTATCTGTCACAGCCTTTTGATAGCCATCTGTGTCTTAAAATTCTTATAATTAATTTTCTCACAAAAAATATTTTAACATTTCCTTTTGTATTTAAATGTATTTAAATTTGAATGTGACCTAGTTATAACAAAAAAGTTATAATTTTCACATTTGTTATAGTAAACCCGATCTGAAGAAACCCATGAATTTTTTCAAAACCCATGGGTTTTTGCTCTTTTTTTCCCCTTACTGTATCTAAAGAGACTGGAGTCATACTGACACCCTGTTAAACCGTCTCGCTGTGATTCTATTATTACTCAACACAGATCAACCGGGCGGAGCTTGACAAGTTTTGACCGTTTCTCTTTAGCTGTACGCATGGAACACAAGGTAGGCAAAACAGTACGGAGAAATATCGTCGCAATTGTCAATTTTGTATGTTTATCAAATAAACGAGAGTCAGTCAAGTTTCGGTAAAGTCAAGTGGCTTCCTGTTTGGCTCGCACGCGCAATGTGTCATACTAGATCAGACGCTTTGCCTCAGACTAGAAAAATCCACATTAACAACGGAATGTCAGTATCGAAAAAGAATTATACATTGGTTGCTTGTAAAAAAAAAAAAATTAAAAGCATAAAAAGTGAGCAAACCAAAGTGCATCCTAGCGAATAACTAATGAAGCGTCGTGAGCCCGAGGCGTTGACACTGGTGATAATGTTTGCGGTTGTTTGTGATCATGAATGATGTCAGTGTTTGTCGCTTTTCAGATTGTTTTACAGTAGGCCTAGGCTACTCTCCTGCGCAGTGTTGCGTGTGAAACGCTTCAATATTAATCATTTTGGTTCCTATATGATACATTGTGCAAACTTGAAATGGAGAAGTCCAATGGTTAATCAGACTACAGAGGGAAAACTGAAGCAGAAGCTCAGAGCTCCCCTACCCTAAAATGAGGTAAGAAAGCAGTCACATGAAAAAATTAATAATAATTTAAATATTTTTTTCAGTTCCATGGTCCCACAATGCTAAAATAATTTATTTAAATATTTAGCTATTTTCAATTTAATTTGAAGAAATATTAATTATCGTATAAATTAAATAAAATCAAATTATATATAATAATTACTACTTGCCTTTTTTCTGTAGATAATTTAGAAATTGTCAAGATGAGGAGAGAATTAGCAGTGTAAAAAAGGTTTCCATATGCTCACTAAAGAGGTCGCAGTAATAGTGCCATCAGGTTGGCTATGGCATTTTAAAATAATACATTTATTAGATTTTCACATAATTCGAGGGTGTGAGTCTTTGTGTGTTAGCTCTGTGATGGACTGGCCATCCGTCCAAGGTGTTTCCCTGCCCTTAGGCTCCAGCGTCCCACAATCCTACATTTAATTGTGACATGAAAAAGGCAAGGCAAGTTTATTTGCATAGTACATATACACAATGATATTTCAGTGTCCAAGAAGAGTGAAAGAGAGTTAAAAAAAAAGTACAATTACGATCAATTAAGAACATTAAAGTTAAAACATTTTTTAAGTGAATAAAAAGGAAAGCAGCATTAAAGAACATATAGATCAAATATAGATTTATACGAACAAGGAAATCATGAACTAGAACCACTGAGAACATGTATTGAGCTGAACCCCCGTTTTATTAGTTTAGGTGTGAATGTGAGATAATGAACAAGACTGTCTGTATGTTGCAAAAAATAAATCTGGCACAATAATAAATAATGATTCTAAATAGTATTACTTTTCAGGGCAAAATTAGATTATCTGTTCAGAAAATACTTAAATCAGAAGCAGTGTGCCTTCAAGTTCATTTTAAATCACAATATTTTAAAAAGCATGACACATAAACTGAGTTGTAAGTAATAGTGAATACTTCTATATAGGTGAAGTTGACACACAGTGACATGATGCAGAGGAATATTATTCAGGTGAGCAATGTGTCATTGTGTCACACAGTTAAATATTTTTTTTGCAGCCACATATATAACTGTTTGTGTAATGCTTTGTGTTTTTGTCTCTGCTTGTGCTAAAGGAGAAAGCAGATTCAATGTCAAGGCGATCAGACGCAGCTGAGCACTCATCTGAGGCGAGACGGTACATGTTTAAGGGTGTAGGAATTGGAAGCATTCACACTAGGGTAATTAGTTTGATGTAGCCTGACTCTCTGTAATACCTGTCCTTTCATTTGCAATGGTTAGTTCACCATTTTTTTGTTCTCTAGGATGAGAATATTGTGCATGGTGGAATCACTAGTAATAATGACGGTCTGTTTGAGAACAGCAAAATTATGGTCAGTTTCTAATTGTATGTTCTACCTTTAATGCACTTTTAGAGTTGATGTTATAGTTTGATTTCTCGGAATACCATTTTGACTGCTTTTTTTGTTTTGTTTTGGTAACATTTTGGAATAGACAGACTGCAAAAAAGGAAGATTCTGATTTATTATTGTAGTATGAAGATTAAATAAATAAAGCAATGGTATTTTTCTGAGAATAATCAATTAACATCTTTTCCCAGAACATGCTAACTGAGAGTGAGCTCTCGGCTCTCAATGATCAACAGCCAGACAACAACAACCCTAAAGTCATCAAATTATATTCTTGACTTTTATCATACATGGTGTATATTTATATCCATTTCATTGTTTTTAATGTTTCTTTTTTACAATGAAAATGTTTGTAGAATGTACATTTTCTTTGTGTCAGGGGAAAGCTGCTGTTTTCAGCCAGTTGTTTAAAAGAACTAAAAAGTTGACAAGTCTTCCTACACAATAGGTAGAACATATGTTTATATATGTTTATTGATGACAGACACTTGAAGCTATTTAATACAGTCTGTTGATTTACAGATGCTAGTTGAAATAATAAATTCGGAGTGTATTTAAGTAAATGGCCTGATCATGAAATTGAACATCATTGAGGTATCAAAATGTTGCTAACAACCATTGTCTATAACAGTCAAATTTATGTATTTTTAAGTTTGGTTCAGGTGTCCAAAAACTTTTTGCAACCATTGTGTCTCATTATGCATTGCAGACACACATTCTTTTTTTATACATGTCATCACACAGCTACTTTTGTGTTAGGCCATGAAAGTGTATCCTCTTTTACCACTAGGGGAGGCAAGAAACTTCCTCAGTGAATTTGCTCATACATCATCCAAATACTCAGGATAGGAATCCCATTATCAAATTAGATTTTTGCCTGTAGAGTTGCATATGCACTTTGAGCTATTGATTATGATCTGATATATGCAGATAATGCAAGCTTTTCAGCGATTATCTTTTTGTTTTCCCCAGGATTGCTTCACTGCCACTACTGACAGTCTGTCCAACCAACACAGCAATAAGGTCTGTTGTAATTACATTACACTTGACATAATTTCACATCTTAACCCGAACGCCCAATGTGAATCACAGCTTTTGTAATGACACAATAGGTTTGGATTAGGCTTCTCAAAGGACACCACAAAAACTCAGGTGGTACACCCTGTGTCCACAATCTGTGTTCAATCTGTAAAAATCATGCTTTGATGTTACACATTACACAGAATAATGCTACCTGCAATTTTGGTTTAGCTCAAAAATACTGTTTTTGGTGTTTCCTTCCTCTTTCTTTCTTGACAGGAAGAAATATCATTACAACATGGAGAACTCTCGGCCGGCAATCTCAACCAAACAGAAAACAACAACACCAAGGTGTGGAAAAAACTACAGCCTTGTTCATGCAGTCATTTATTCTTATATAAATGTCTTAAAGTTTACATTTATACAGCAATACTGTCTAAATTATGATATCGTTTGTTTAGCTTTGTATAATATGAAGATTTACTGTCCATTTACAAGTAGAAACAGCATTGAAAAATGAGGATTTTTCAGCCAGTGAGAGTCTTGTAAGCCCCAATGTCACTGTGGTTCAGTGGGACCAATTACGTTGCCCATATATCATGAATTCAAAGTCAAACAAAATGCAAAATGACTACATTACGATCAGTTGAAATACTTTACAAACGGGCCTTAAAAACGTTAGATAAAAAGTCAAATTCATATCACTATTGTAAACTTTTAATTAAATATGACCTGCTAAATTGGGAAAACATGATTAAATTTGCAGATATTTTACTTGTATTTAAAATGTTTCATGGTATGGCTCCCCCTGCGCTCAATAAATTCGTCCAACAAAATGTTAACTCATCCACCGGAGCATCTTCAAGAGGGGATTGTAAAATACCATGTAAAAAAAGTAGCTTTGGACAGTCGGCTTTCTCTTTTCGAGCAGCTCATGCATGGAATACCATACCCACAGAACTAAGGATTCGTCTAACTAAGGAACTATCATTTTCTAAATCCATAGAACATTGGTTATTAACAAATCAAATATGTTCCCATAATATAGAATAATGTGTTTGTATTTATTATGTTTTTATTTTTTTTATTGTAGTAGTGTATTTATTGTTTTAATTTTTAACCTGCTAGGGACTGCAGATGAAAATTAGCCTGTATGGCTAAATCTGGCACATTTACATGTTGGACCTTGTACTCATGTTAATTAATGTGCATTGTCCCTTTAAATAAAGAAACTCAAACTCAAATGCAGTTCTAATTCTCAGATTGATTTCTTTAGGATGGAAATTCCCTGCTTAATTTTCTCCAAACATTTCCTAGAGGAACTGAGGACACGTCCGGGGAGGTATATTTCACAACAACAAAATAATTAGCATATTAATGTCTATTTTTCTTTATTGGTAGTGTGCATTTGTGTATTTTTTGCTACCTTCCAGATGATAATGCACAGTAGTAACAAGCTTTCTTCTTGTAGGACAGCCCACCATTACACATTAAACTGCTGGCCAGTAATGATGATCTCTTATATATATCTTTCAAAAACGTAAAGTTGCTTATCATTGCCCTTTATATTGTATACAATAGAATATAATGTAATTGGTTAGTCATCTGCTATTCACAATGACTGTCCCTTTTGTGCAGGATAACTCAGGGAAGCTTAGTGGGACTTTCCACAGTTCTCCAAAACCGGCATTACGTTTCACTGCTGAGACGGTAACACCGTTTTTATTTCTGTTTTTTTTTTATATTGTTGACAGTCTTTTCAATTATCATGTACTTTTGAACCATTTTATATAATTAAAATGACAGTTAATTATATATGTAGGATCCGCTAAGTGAGCACAGTAAATGTATTGACTGGGATTATAGCTTCTTGGACACTGGCACTGAAAAGGTACTTTACCAAATAGGTAATGATCTTAAGTTGCCTGTAAGTAAATTAAGTCATGCAACAAATGTTGAACTTTTTCCTCTATGTCCTAGAAATCTATTGCAGCACCCAGAAAATGCATGGAAAAGAATGATATAAAACTCTCTAAAAGTAATACCAAGGTGAGGATCACTTGTTTTCTCTTCGGTATACACAGGTGGGGAATATTGTAGGAAATAGAAGCCCATCAGTACAATAAACTACACATATAACTGATGATCATTTTCATCATAATGCCACAAACAGTTGTGGAATTGGGCTTTTTGTTTGGACTTGAAATTATTTAGTGTCAGTTCACATACTGTATTCTGCTTAATCTTCTTTGCTGTTCACATCCTTTCAGGTTGTATCATTTAGAGTGAAGAGGACTCTACCTAGAATGTCAACATTTTCACCAAGTAAACAGGTAATGTAACACTTTAAAAATATATATATAATTTAATAGTTTACATAAAATAAATCATCATACTATAAAATCTTTTTATAGTGTTCCGATCAAGAAGATATAATTGAGGTGCCGATGGAAATGCAGAAACTTCAGACAACTGATGTGAGTTGTAATTGCAATGTTATAATTGCAAATTATTATGTTGCTTCTATGGTGCATTGATATAACATTATGCCTTCACTTAATACTTGTATAATATCTTATTGGGGCGACAGTGGCTCAGTGGTTCATGTGGGTTGTCTACACACCGGAAGGTTGGTGGTTCAATTCTCGGTTCCACCTGACCAAGTGTCGAGGTGTCCATGAGCAAGACACCTAACCCCAGCTGCTCCCGACGAGCTGGATGGCGCCTTGCATGGCTGACACCACCGTCGGTGTATGAATGAGTGAGTGAATGGGTGAATGTGAGGCAATATGTAAAGCGCTTTGGTGGCCCAGTGGGTCTGTGAAAGCGCTATATAAATGCAGTCCATTTACCATTTACCATTTATTCTCTGAATGTTATAGGTCTCTACTTTTGAAATCCTGCCTGTGGAAATGGCTGCCTACCCAACAGATTTAAATTATTTTGAGGAAGATGAGGTATATTATTTTTTTGTATTGTTTTATATATACATACATGCATTTATATATATATATATATATATATATATATATATATAGTAATGTTAAATTTGACTGATTTTGAAATCTGTTTTAACCTCTTTTTTTATCTCTTGCTCTCTGTTCATAGGAGGATGGCCTGATGGACTGGTGGAAAACGGTTGAGGGTGAGTTGGGTCAAATTTACACATTAAACACAATATGCATTTGAAAAATATATGTTTATGTTTTCCTAATTTGCTGGCCATGGGTTTTGTAGAAGACTAGTCTGCTATACTTTTTAACCCTTAAACGCTTACATCGGGTCTTTATTGACCTAGGACGTCATTCAATACCCTTTTTTTTGGTAAGTTATACATCACATCAACCGTATTAGTATTCCTCAATCGGTGTATTATAAACAATATAATAAGAAAATAATTATAAAAGAATGCCTGTTTTCTAAGTAATTTTGTGTATAGGGTCGCTATTGACCCGAGGTATGTATTTTTTCTGTGCAACAACAATCAAGTACACCTGGCTAGTAACCAGAATGGGGCAGGGATGCACGTGTCGCTCCACTCCATACCTACTCTGATTGGCTCGATTGTCTTTCCTAGGCATACATGATAGGAAATGGGTTTATAGTCGGTGTTGGACAGAGTATATCTCATTCAAATCTATATGAACTGAAAAAGCTGTGCAGTTTCACAAAGCCTTCAGAAAAAAAAGCCTGTATCTTGCAATGTCCCTGAAATGATTGTTTTGCTAAATTGAGCTGGTCTTTAGACTGACGCATGAAAACCCCCACAACATTTAACTAAAATGTATTGGTTGATTATCCACACGCGGAGGGTCAGGTCTTCAGGCTAAGCTAATGTTGTCTTTACATTAAACATTAACATTAAGAATGTTGTCAGTGCATTATAGTGAAGAGAACTCCAAACACATTTCCTATCATGTTTGTGTCACGTGTGGTTTCAGGAAGAACCAAGTTCCAACACGATGTTTAACGATAAATATCCTCAAGGCATGCTAACAGGCAGGGTAACACACACACATAGGGTAACAACAGTGATTGGACAGAGAATGAATGTAAGGGACCATCTATATAGCAAACATAAATGGCTGCAGTCAGGTCCTTCTCACAATTAATTGAATCTCTGATGACTCAATAAGTGGAATTTACCTTTATTCCTCAAGGTGACAATGTCTGATACTCGATGACATGATAATGACTCATAATTACCGCTGGCATAAAACAAAAGAATACACAAGTATCATCAGCAAAGCCGAGCAAGTACCGTAGGCAATTAAATATTAGTGTCACTGTCACTTGATGGTCGATCTGGTGAAGGAGCTGTCAACGATCAAAATATTGATGTTGAATATGTTGAAAAGATAGTTTTGAGAGTGAGAATATAGTTGAGATCGTAAATATGAGCCAGATGCTGAATGAACTGGGGAAATGAGCTGACGATGTGAGTGATGATGGTAAAAAAAAAACCATCAAACTGAACCCTTCCAAGTTTCAAATGGTAATGAAATATGCATTTTATTAAAATATTTTATTCTTTTAAAATTGTTATTAAAATATAAAGAAAGTTTTATTCTATTACGACAGTTAGAGAGCCATATGTGTTAGATCCGAGTCACTAAAGATCTGAATATGTAATAATGATGAGCAAGTCAAAGTTTCATGCATTTAAGGGCTCAAGAAGTCCTTGTATAATTAGGCTAGTTTTTGATTCACCTCACCCGTTTCTTAGGGGGCAATTACATAAGACATGTTCAGCTGCACAGAGCATAATGTAATACTACAGTGAGTTGTATAAATTCAACCATTTTAAACTTAACACAGCATCTTAAAAAGCATGTCTTAATGACAGAATACTAAAAAAAACAGTATAAGACATGATGCATTGGCCTATTACAGCCATGTTGTGTGTTTGTAGCTGCAGTGCTACAAATATAAAAATATAAAATAATGATGAACTACTTGTCCTCACTAATTTTATATGACTTACTGAATTTTGACAGGTTGGACTGAATGGAATGGAACAGCAAATTTTCAGGAAGATGAGGAGCTGTGAGTAAATGTGGATTTTTTTTTAAAAAAAAAAACTGTCTAATTGCCTCCTATGACCACTGATTTGTTTTGTTAATGTTTGTCTCTTAGGGCAGTTGAGGCCGCTGCAGACCGTGTGTTCATGGCAGCCCGTCTCTTTGTCAGTCTGTTCAACCAGCGTGGAGCCTCTCTGCAACGTCGCATTGTAGAGTTGCTTGCACTAGCGGACACTGCTGACAGCTTCCATAAGAAGACCGTGAGCGCAGCTGTCGGAGGGGGTGTGGCTTGTGTGGCCGGGGGCATAGCCACCATTACCGGCCTCATACTGGCACCCTTCACTTTTGGCACCTCTACTATCGTTACTGCGGTGGGTATCAGTGTGGCAACAGCTGGGAGCATCACCTCAGCCACAGCTAACATCACTGATGCGGTTCAATCCAAAATGGACCGCAAGAAGGTGGAGAAGATGATCCAGGGCTACCAGAACGAGATCAATGACATCAGAGATTGTCTGGAATTCATGCAAGTATGTCTGTCTATCTATCTATCTATCTATCTATCTATCTATCTATCTATCTATCTATCTATCTATCTATCTATCTATCTATCTATCTATCTATCTATCTATCTATCTATCTATCTATCTATCTATCTATCTATCTATCTATCTATCTATCTATCTATCTCTCTGTCTCACTTGTGGTTTTGTCTGTTGTGTATGTAGGAAGGAATGAACACTCTGCAAGAATGGGATTTTAAGGAGTACTCTGAGAGTGTGGTCAACACGAGACTTAGCCGGAACATAAAGCATGTGATGAAGGAAGGTGGGCGAGCAGGTAAAGCCCTCATGATTAACACTGAAAGGCTTATCAGCACTGTGAAAGTTTTAGGTGTTGCTGGAGGAGCTGCCAAAGCCGCCAAGGCCATCAGTATCACCACAGGGGTCATGTCCACTCTCTTTCTTGCCCTGGATGTCTTTTTTCTTGCCAAAGACTCCAATGAACTCCGCAAAGGTGCCAAGACTAAATTTGCCTCCAAGATCCGAGAAGTATGCAAAGAGCTTCAACACGGCCTGCTGGAACTAAACAAAGTGAAGACTCAGCTTCAAAAGACCATGGATGGAATTGAAGTGGAAGAATATGAAGAAGAGGAGGAGGATGAAGACAAATGTGAGTCAGATCCTATTAAACTGGCTCTACTTGAGCAAGAACTTGATCAGTTGAAGGCGAAACTTGACCAGAAAACTACACTGGAGCAAATGAACAAAGAAACCGCAAAAAAGAAATGAGTAGTCAAAGAGCAAAAAGCAAGTATAAAAATTATATTAAAAAAGTCTTAACAGTGAGCTAACATATGGAAACAAGAAAAGCAAGATGGTTGGCAAATCAAATTCAAAGATTTGAAAGGAAAAGTGTAAAGAAACAAAAATGAAGAGGAATAATGAAGTTGGCCTGGAAAGATTTAGAATGTAGAAAAAGGAGACTTGGCGCAGGGGTTTGATCACAGATTATAGGAGGAACTGAACACATCTGGGTTAAAGAGACAGAAAGGGGATCATTTAAGTGAATACAAGGGGGGATAAGTATAGAAACCCTCATGTATTCTTCAAGCAAACATAAAAAAGTGACAGGGGATATAGTATATTGAGAAGTAAGAAAGAGAGAGGAGGAAGGAAAAACAACTATTGCATTACCAGAAGTAAATACCAGATTCAAGTAATACTATGTTTAAGGCTTCTGATTCTGTCTAAATAAAATGTTGCATAATGTATGCCTTTTGTTTTCTGTGTGCTACACACAAGAATCAAAATGACAACTTTAACCTGAAAGTGTTAAATATATGGCGATCACAATTCAGTATATGCAGAAGAAAATTTCAAAATGAATTTCTATATTTAGGGTTGTGGGCTTAGAACAAACCACTAAGCTTTGATGTTTAAGGTATATCAGTACAATCTCATCTTGCTAGCAGTATAAATTAATTCTAGAGAATTAATGTGAAAAAAGCAGACCAGTGTAATGGTCAAAGAATCTGGACTGACAGTATAAGGGTTGAGTCAGAAACTATATTCTCAACCAGATAACCATGACCTGTAGCCTATAATTGAGATTTTCAGAATTCTCTGGTGTGGTTTTGATTTTGAACACACAAAACAAAAAATCTGTTTGTTTCAGTTCCTCAGCATTATATATGCAAAGCATTCTTTTGTGACTTTACATTGATGAAACACCTTAAACCAGCGCTGGCAGTGTGCACTTTTTTTTTATTTAGTAGCATTTAAATATTGTGGATTTAACTCTGGGACATGTACAGGTGTCATACGTTTGGATTATGATCCTATTTCATCCCCTCTGGTCCCTAAATAAAAAATAAAAAAGGTTTTATTCATCATAGTTGTAATATATTTTTGATATGTTCTGTATTATTTATTTTTGTACATACATGACTGTACTTTTACTTGTTTTACATTTTTTCCACAAAAGATTTTGTATGGTTCTTTTTCTATGGATTTATGCAATGCATAAAAGTGGTTTATAAAAAAAAATAGCAGACACTAGCTGTGTGCATTCATGTGTTTTGGAGTAGGTGTGGCTTTGGAGAGTGCTCTGAAGGGAGATGGGAAAGGATCTTATGCTTTAAAAGCTAGCTTGCCATAGATTGGTGCGGGTATGACGTCAGAACCCGGAAGACTAATTTGTGGAACTAAACATCAAAGTACTCTCAAGTTGTTTACCACAGGCTTTATTTTACTCATAAATTGAAAACCCCCTTTATAAAACCCCATAGGAAAATATTGAAGGAACCAGTGGCGAATTAGACTTCTCGGTTCTAAAGCCATACCTGCACCACTCTTATTGCTAGTCTCTTCAAAATTGCCCACCCTACTTTTAAAAGTAGCCCAATTCTGCGGGAAAACCACGGAATTGGCAACATTGCCTAAGATTGATAGAAAGAAAGAGACTGCACTCTGCTGTTGAAATAATAGTATAGGTTATTATAGTTTTAAAACACTATCAGACTCGTATCAGGCATCATCATCTCCTCTCGCAAGATTTTAGGTCCATTCACCTCCTGTTCTTCTCATATAAGCACCAAACACAAGTAAACATGCATTCTTTAAATGATTAAATTATGTAACTATTGACTGTACTTCATTAGGGGACAGCAACAATAAAACTAGGTATAAAAAGACAACGACAAGTAAGTGGGAACATCCAATAATTACTACTTCTTTTTTTCAGTTCATTTCACTTTACTCCTGCATTATCCTGCAACTATTTTAGATCGAAGGTTAAAAAAGTACTAGACTGCAATAGTAGCAATAATTATTGAAGTTGAAATATACATTTACATTGAAAATTCTATATATTTTGATGGAGAAAAAGGCAAACTAATGTTATATAATGTTCTTCACTTTATGTAACCATCTACTTACTGCCCCTAGTACATACAATTCAGGTCAGGACATACAATTATTTCTATTGAAGCAGTGAGTCACACTGAAAAAAGGAAACAAGTGTAGGATAAAGCACTCAAACACACATGAGCACAGAGAGAGAGAGAAGAAAAGAAGAGCAATACAGGAGATAAATGTCTGTCCAACAGTAAAATGTGTCATAGGCTACTTGATATAAAATGAACAGAATAATAACAGATGTATTCAATAATTGCCTTGCCAGTGGTTATCTGAAAACGATCAAGCACAGATGACATTTTCATCACACCTATCTCAATGCAATTACAGACATCATTTGTCCCATTAACTGCAAGACAATCATGAGTCTCTATATACTGCTCTAATTTTTACGAGCTATTCTGAGATATCTGTGGAGACCACTTTAATTATAGGGGAAGGAGAAAGATAAAGACACTTAAAATAGATCAAAATGTTACACTTTCCTTGATAATCATCTTCATTTGAGTCACCAGTCTCCAAAAATTCAAGGATCTCACTGCATGCCAGTGACTTCTTGCATTGAAGCAAAAATTAAAGGGATTTATGCTAATTTAAGTGAGTATGACATGAATTAAAAGGTTCTTGACCATGTGGTAAATTCAGCTAGCAATTTACAGTTATCTGAATAGAATGTTAAACTATTTCAAGGCCCTGTGCCTAGTTTAATAGGGCTAATTTTAAAAATAACAAACTATTGAATTTATACTTCAGTGTATCTTGGTTAAATTCCTGTCCAAAATGCATAAATATGCAAGATAATGCTAAGTCTTCTGAGAATGTCAGGTTATAATATTTTTTCTGTTATTAAATAATCATTATTTGGTCTGCTGTTGATACAAAGATTTCTTAAATTTTTTAATCACTTGTCACTTGAACAAAAAAAAAATGAACAGCCTACTCTAAGAATAGATTTACAACTAAGCTACTTCATATCTATAATACTGATTCACGCCAGCATGTTTTACTGTAAGTGCAGTGCAACATTTGGTCAATTACTGCCCTTTGAATTCTTAAGTTTAATATCACTTACATTTGTTCTGTTGCATCAATGATACTAAATACATTAAATGACAGATGTGTGTTGCACATGTAAGGGACGTTACTATATTTATGTCTACAGGAGAGGAGAAGGATGGAGACAAATCTAGACAAATATAGTGAGAACAGAATCTGCCATGTCTTTTAAAGTGAAAATCCTTCCCTATTCTTATGTCCTAAACTCTAATCTACCCAGCATGTTGATGCCACAGGGCTATCATTTGTTTTCCAAACCCATAATTTCCCACCCACACTTGACTTTCCTCTGTCTCTTCTTTGTTAATTCTCTTTCCATAGTGAATATTGTGAAAGGTGTTTTTGTCCACCGATTCTCTTGTTCAGGCTTCCCTTTTTTACTTCTTTTTCTTCTGGAAGCGTCTAAACTGATTCTGTATTGCCAAAGCTGCTTTCTCTGTCTCTGGCGCCTCCAGATCAATGTCGATCTCTTCTTCGGGTTCTTGCGTAGGGGGCTTCCCCTCTTTGTCCGCCGGTTTCTCCTGGGCGGCTGAGGGACACATGACAAGCAAACATTGACAACATTAATGGCATAGTAAAAAGGAACTGCAATATTTCTTACATTTGTGAAGCCACTGCATGTCTGCATCCCAATTCAGGTCTTAAATTATGTTAATTGTTATAAATATAAATATACCTGCAGCAATTGTTTAAATTTTCATACCACAGAACTTTAAAATATGTATTTGTTCTAATATCTTTTAGCAGTACAGTGCATTTTCATGGCTAAAAATGAGATGTCTATTTGTTTCGATGTTAAAAGGTTTTCTTGTATCTCAGCTTAAAGTTTTCTCGTATCTCAGCTTTCAGAAACAAATATGAGTCATTTAAGGATGATGTATTTTCTGTAGACCACCCAGAAACGAGTATTTTAGCACTTCCCAAAGTCAATGGGTTTTTTTGAATGGGTGTTTGATTAAATGCCTGAAATAATGTCTGTGCTCAAGGTCAAGAGATTTTCACATTTTATACTTTGACATAAAATACATCAGTAACAATTGTGTTTTTATTAAAGCTTTTACTTGTCAAGAGGCTAAATGGGACTACAGAGGTTGTGGGGAACATTAAACGTCATCGAGACGAAAAACGTATCTATTCACTATAGGCTGCTTTTATAACCTTGTTGTGTTTATTATTCACGCTCTTGCAAACTATTCTTACTTTTTTATGATGCTTAATGGTGGTGACCATGGTGTAGTCCGTTTATAACATACGATTAGCTTTTTACTTATGGTGATTGTATTTAGGCTTCAAAATTCATAAATGTTCTGTTGGTCGGAGCTTATTTTCTGCAACTATCCTAAAGACAAAGAGAAAAATCCTATTAGGTTTTGTTGAGGGAACAAGGATGATGCTAACTTTCGCATTGGCCTACAAAAACGTGACCTTAATCGGACAGTTTTGGTGGAGAACAAAATGTGAAGGAGTTTTCAAGAAGTAAATCATGAAAAATGTAAATGTGCTGTAATGGAACACATAAACACACCTTTTCCATCTGTGGCAGGCCCCTGAGTGCTGTTGGGAGGATCAGATGAACTGTTCTGCAAAAAAGAGGCAGCAGCTTTCAGGTTTATTGTGAGAGCATTCAGGCATGCAGTAAAAACTAAAATCACAGCATCTGTGAATTTTTTATTTGGTCTGCCATCAAATTAAAACCTGATATGGGCTTTATCATGCATGTGTTAGGACACCGAGCGATAAAGACCCCTTAATCCCATCGGTTTAATCCCCCTTTTTCAATTCTGTGTGCAATCTGGAACAGAGGCACTCAGCCCTGGAGAGGATCCCCATGACATGCGAGCTTACTGTGTGTGTGTATGTATTTTATATGATATATTTCTTAAATTAATTTATCCATTTGACATTTGATAGTTGAAGTACGGGGTTATTAAATGTTTATCTTTCCGAGGCACACAGTGTAAACTACTTATACATAAATACATTCAGTATATCTGTGACCTTGCTTTTTCAATTATGAGAACAAATTAGCCTTGAGATGATGCCCTAGATTTGAGTTATTCATATTTACATCCAAAATGTGTCAGTTTGTGTTCATGTATTTTTGTTTAAATCCTTTTTAAATGTGTAATTTCAGCAATGAAATGTCATTTAAGTCTTAGAAACACTGTATTATTTGCTTGAAGCTTCTGATATACTGTAAATACTTCACATATTTTCTTTTGAGAACAGAAAATGTCATCAAGGGAGATGAAATGGAACATTGCCTAAACACACACACCGACTCACATATACACATATTATTCACTATCTCTCACTGCAAGGGACTCTTTCAAATGCAAATCGCTGCAGCCCTTTCCCCGTTAAGCCTTTTTTGGAATGAAAGAGCATCTTCACCTTACTCTGAACTCTGAACCAGCCTCAGCCTCCTCTCTCCAGTAAGTTTTAATGCACTATCCACCACATTATGTATGCTGTCAAATAAAATCTCTTCGCATTAAAACGACTTCTTTTGTCTCAAGAGATGGCTTTTTTGAGATGGGGGGGGGGGTCCTATGCATGCTGCCAGCTGGCTCTCAGTGTGTTATTCATTTCTTTTTTTCTTCTATATTACCACAGACAGCACTTCATTTTCACTCTCACACCTCACTTGATACACACAAGCCTCCCGGCACAATCTCCATCTGCTAATTAGCCAAGCTCATATCAGCAAGGTCAAGCTCCCCTGAGCCACTTATTAATTGACAATTAATGGGACACACACGCACACGCACAAAAGAATGTAAAGCATCACTTTCATTTTAAACTAGGGAAATCTAAAGATTTATATTTTCGCATTGAGTAAAAAGCACTGTAATATGTATTGCAAAATTCATAAAGAGATAGCTGTCAACCAACCTCTAATTTCAGTAAAGATAAAAAATATAAAGAAAGGGTTGTATTTCTTTACTCTTTACTGACGAGAAATTAGAGGTGGGTTTTAGCTAAGCCATCTATTAATGCAACTTGCATGATTAAAAGGATTTAATCCTTTTTGTCTCAATAAAGAAATCATTTACATTGAATTGGACGTCCTAGATTCATATTATGTTATTATATAAATCTTCGAATTAACTTTTAAGTTAGTCGGGTTAATCAGACAATCTTAAAATAACAAATGAGAACTCACCTCACTCATAGTTCTTTCTGAGAGAATGTCCTCTTCGGTTCGCGGTTTAATTTGTAGCGTGATTTTAAAACCTCACAGAAATATAATCGGAATTTCCCTCCTGTTTTTGGTCAGAGTGCTTTGAAAATATGTCAGAACAACAGAACCGAGAATATTATGCAAAGGACTGTTTGATATCCAGCTCTCATCTAGAAAAACACACGCCCCCCCCCCCCCCCCCCCCCCCCCCCCCCCCCCCACCCCCCCCCCCCCCCCCCCCCCCCCCCCCCCCCCCCCCTCTCTCTCTCTCTCTCTCTCTCTCTCTCTCTCTCTCTCTCTCTCTCGTTTTTACAGTCTTTGGTTCAGGCTTTTTCACAGACTTTGATGACGCGTAAAAAATACAGGTTTTAACGGTTAGCAGCATCGTAAATCCTGCAAAGTTTTGTTTTCTTTTACTATTCTTTATATTTTTGTTATTCTTAATACTTATTGTTGTGTTCTAATTTGGTTGTTTCAACTGAATGTTCAAATAAAGCACATTAAAAAAAGATCAGAATTTTTAGATAAAAAATAAAAATGCATAGTTTTTTATATTATTTTTTAAATGTATGTACATTTATTACACTATGCTTAGTTACATATTACCTTTGCATCAAATTACAAATCTTTCTCTTTTCTGAGTTCCTCTGTCTATTTTTAGTTTATTTTGTTTTACTGTTTTTGAAAGTTGTGAAAACATGTGGAGTTTTTCTTTTGCTATTTGAGGGCAAAATGGGAACACAAAAACATATATTTAATTTAGTCTCTTCGCTTCGGAGAAACCCAGAAAGTCGTTGATAATAATAATAATAATAATAATAAATAAAAAATTACTTTTGAATATATTATTTTGTACGCTTTTAAATTATGATTATTAAATTGAAATAATTATCAATTAATGATTATTATCATTAATTAATCCAAATATTTCTAGATTTCGATATTGGTCCATACTTTTACCTGTATAGGCTGTTGTTTTTGTTTTGTCTTTTGACTTATGATGAATATGCAATTGGTATAATACTACTACTACTAGTAGTAATAATAATTAATACTACTACTATTACTACTAATAAAAATAAAATGTTGCGTTTTGTTATCATTATTATCATTAATATACCAAATGGCGTAGTCATAATCAATATTCAGTGCAACAACAGCAAAAAAAAAAAAAAAAAAAAAAAAATCCGTGTGCATTTTAGCGTGAACATTTACCAATATCACATACTGTATATCAGTGTGTACTGTAATACTAAGCGCCGCTTTGTTTGTGGCTCCAAACCAACTTCCGGAGAACGATCGTCTTGCCGGAAAAAGAAAGAGAGAAAAAAAGGAAAGAGAAAAGGCAAAAAAAAAAAAAAAACACAGGAGATCAGTCAAAACATAAACACTGCGGGCACGACAAAAAACGTGACCTTAAACTGCGGTGGTTTTTGGATCGCCCGTGCATGAGTGTGTCCAGGGCACATCTCCCTAATGTGTCGAGCTTTTGTTAGCGCGTGACTCGAAGGTGAAGGAAGGAAATCTGCGCAGAGGATTAACAAGTGCGGAGACTTTGGGCCTACAGTAGAGGTAACACCGCTCGGTAGTTAGCTCTCCATTTTCTCGCTACGACCAATGTTTACATTTTGTCAGCTTGAGCCAGCACTCATAACAGAGCCATTACTGACGCTTTGAACTCGTGTTTCTCCTGCACGACACATTACACAATATTTACTCGTCGGTACTTATTTGTAATCTTGATAATATATCTCTCTTTGTTCAAAACTGAAGAGCTACAATTTAACTGCCAAGAGCCGAGCGAGCTGGCAAAAGTACTTAGCAGCTTTTCTATTTTTGACCAGTGTAATGCCTCAAAAGCAATTGCTAAGATTAGTTAGCACACTTGCTAGTCGCAGCCAGTTTACTGCGCACTGTCAAGTTGTTATGTGGCATTGTCACTAATGCACGAACAGTACCAAGCTGTACAAGGTAATGGTATGGGTATTGCGATTAGAGGCAGGTGTTTACCATGCAAGCAGGCTTATTTTGCCACCTTTAGCTGATGTCAGGGATCCTGTCAGCTCACTGTGGCTGGGTCAATCTGAGCGCTCAGCACCTTTTAAATGTATCAAAATTCCAATTATGTCTTTTTATGTTCATCGGTTTGAAGACATGCATTTGACTCTAGTAATCATTGACTATAGGACATGCCAACGTTAAATGATCTCTCAAGCATTTCAATCAAGTAAAATATATTGTATTAACATAATCCAGTGTTCTTGAAGTAAGCTCTTTTCTCTCTTATTTCTTCAGGGTCTCTTCTGTTAGAAGAGACAGTCAGACAGAATGAGCGATACAGACGGCAAATCCAGTGTCTCAAATGGTGAGTAAATTACTTGTTTTAGCTTTCATTTTTCTCCCAAAACTGACAATTGTGTCCATTCGAAGTTACAAACCCATACTGTTTTCTTTCTGAGTGAAATATAAAAGAAGATCTTAGACAGAATGCCCTATTCTCCGTATGAGGACACTAAACAGTGTTTTACACTGCCATGTTATCATCATATTATATTGTAAAAATAGTCTGTCTTCTGAAGTCTTATAATAACTTTGTGTGAGGAATAGACCAACGTTTCTGTCATTATTAACTGATAATCTTCCCCTCTCTGTTGTAGCTGTATTTTGCTGCTGTATTTTTTATGACTTTTATGGTGCTTTACTGTCAGCATTCACTTCTGTTTTATGGTCAATAGTAGCACTGAAAATATTCATAACATCTGATTTTGTGTTTCATGGAAGAAAGAAAATAAAATGGGGTCAATACGGCAAGAGAGTGAAGAAAGTCTTGGGTGAAATGCTCCTAATCTCTCATTATTCAAATGATGAATTTGAATAATCTTATAATAATACAGCTAATTCTTTTTGCCTGGGGCTTAATTTACCAGGTGGTTCTGATGACCCAGAACCTGGAGAAGGAAGAGCAGATACATCTGCAGCGCCAGAGACACAAACCAGTCCTGAGTCAGGTATGGAAACAAATAGAGTCCAAACTTTGTCATACACATTTCTGTTCATAAGTTTGGGGTCAGTAAGTCTCTTATGCTCATTTATTTTTTCAAAAATACAGTAAAACTGTAATATTGTCAAATAATGTTATTACAATTGAAATAACCGTTTTAAATTTTAAAATGTAATTTATTCCTGTGATGACAAAGCTGAATGTTCAGCAGCCATTACTTCAGTCTTCAGTGTCACATGATTCTTTCAGAATCAGTATAATATGCTTATTTGGTGTTCATGATTTGATGTTCATGATTTGTGCACATGATCCTTTCAGAAATCAGTCTAATATGCTTATTTGGTGTTCATGATCTGTGCTGCTTAGTATTTTTGTGGAAACAGTGATAATTATTTTCACAATGAATATAAAGTTTAAAAGAACACCTTTTCTTTGAAATAGTCATTCATTTCTAACATTTAGTAACATTTTAAATGTCTTTACTGTCACTTTTGTTTCATTTAATGCATCCTCACTAAAGAAAAGTGTTAATTTCTATATAAGGAAAGTCTTCCTGACCCCAAGCACCACCTTGACTGTGATATATGTAAGCCAATGCTCCACCAATTTTTCAAGTTTTCTCTTGACAGCATATTTGAGTTCAGCTCCAGAGGGAAGTGAGGGTGGTCCGGACAGGCCCATGGCAGACTCTGAGCAGAACCAGGAACTGGGAGAAGAGGAGGACACTGACAGCATGGATGGCAGTGGGCTGTACTCTCTCACTGAAGAAGGAGAGAGAGAGAGTGAGGGAGGAGGGAGGGGAAAAGATGAAAGCAAGCGATCCGCCAGGAAGAGGAATCGACCCAGCGGTGGTGCCACACATCACTCTTCTAGTTCAGATGATGATGATGATGAAGAAGATGAGGAGGAGGATGACGTGGAGGAAGAAGACGAGCAAGCCATGGACGCGTGGCTGGGAGCAGATCTGTGGGACTTGAGTCTTCCTTCATGGTGCGTGGTCCCCTCGCTGCGTGCCAGAGAGATCGGCCGTGATTCTCACCAGTTTGCGCGGAGGGTGTGTGGGGCGCGGGGTCTGGTGCAGAGGCTGGAACTGCAAGGCCGCCTGGAGAGACACACAGGCTGCGTGAACACCCTCCATTTTAACCCCTCCGGCACCCGTTTGGCATCCGGCAGCGATGATCTCCGCGTGGTGATCTGGGACTGGGCTCGCAGAAAGGCGGAGCTGGAGTTTGACAGCGGACATAAGAGCAATGTCTTTCAGGTGAGGAAGCTCAGTTTAGCTGACTGCAGATGTCTGAAGCTCTAAAATCTTTGCATTCCAATTTAAACAGTGGCACATTGATGGGAAAACTTGGAGAGGCACAAGGCACAAGGAAAAACTTTTCTTGATGTTACTGAAGGTGACATTTTGAAACACAAGCAAGACTTGTTTCTTTTGACACTTGCTCAGGCTAATGTGTGCGTAGTGTTTTATCAATACACTACCGTTCAAAAGTCTTGTGCTCAATCAAGCTGCATTTTTATGTATATGTATATATATATATATATATATATATATATATATATACAGGTCCTTCTCAAAAAATTAGCATATTGTGATAAAGTTAATTATTTTCCATAATGTAATGATAAAAATTAAACTTTCATATGTTTTAGATTCATTGCACACCAACTGAAACATTTCAGGTGTTTTATTGTTGTAATACTGATGATTGTGGCATACAGCTCATGAAAACCCAAAATTCCAGTCTGAACTTTATCACAATATGCTAATTGTTTGAGAAGGACCTGTGTGTGTATATATATATATATATATATATGTGCAATTTATTTCTGTGATGCACAACTGAATTTAAGAGGCATTACTCCATTATGTGTCACATGCTCCTTCAGAAATCATTCTAATATACTGTTATGGTGCTCAAGAAACGTTTCTTATTATGATCACAGTTGAAAAACCGGTGTGCATGCTGAATATTTTTGTGGAAGCAATGGTTAAATAAATAAAATTGATCAGTTTTAAAGCAATAAAAAAAATCTTACTGACCCCAAACTTTAGTGTTTTTTAGAAGTGTATGTTCTTCACATTATTAAAAACTACATAAAAGCCACATCAATAGTATACCCCCAGTCCTGTAGGCTAACTTGACCATACATTTTGTTTAACTTATATGGGATTTCTAACATTTGTGTTGGGTATGTTGGACAGAAACCTTTTTTTGTGTTGACCCTCTAAATGTGTTTTAAGTTCCTCTGAACATCTTAGTTTCAGATGTCCAGAAGAAGATTTTAAAATGAAGAAATTTAAATCAGTGCTTCTTCACTAATTATTTATTATTCTGTCCCCAGGCAAAGTTCCTCCCACACAGCGGTGACTCCACATTGGCCATGTGTGCCAGAGATGGACAGATCAGAGTGGCTGAGCTTTCTGCCACACAGCGTTGCAAGAACACCAAAAGAGTGGCCCAGCACAAAGGTGCAGCTCATAAGGTATGATCATCCATAAAAGTTTTTTAATTGTATATTTGAAATGCATAATAGATGACGGACTGAAAGTTGTTTCATGATAAAGTTGTTTCATGTTGTGGCTGTTATTCTGATGGGTGAATTAATTGTTCTGGACTCGTGTTATTTCAGTGGTTACCTCAAACCAAACCTGTGTAATCTGTGAGAGTTGGAGCTTTACAATCACACGTTCATTTATCAACAGGTGGGAACATCCGTCAACCAATCAGAATCAAGCATTCAAACATGCTGTGGTGCAAGAACAAATAACATATTTCTGTATAATATCAGAACTTAGGCCTATTGGTTTAGGGCAGTGGTCGTCAACACAGACCAAAACTGGCCCGCCAGCAATAATATCTGGCCCACACCCGCAGCCAGATTATTTTGATAGCGGCTGGTTCTGAAATAGATCTGTCATGACTCATGACAGCAACAGTTACTCACAGTTTTGCTTGATTTTGTCAAAAATCACATCACAGTTCTGATCGGAACGTGCGCACTGTTGACGTTGACAGCAGCGCCGATTGATAGAAATGGATAGAAAATAGCGCCGATTAAAACTGAGGTATGAATTTTGACCGGCGTGTTTTTTGTGTGGTAAATTAATCAAGCTTTGAAACGCAAATCATTTTTTCACGTAAAAACGCACAGTTTTGTGGCCCAGGAAAATAACCGGGAGTACTTTATTGAAAAACTTCCAGCGGCCAGAACTCTGACCAGGGGGGTGACAACAGAGTGGGTCAGTGTGTATGCACTATAGTGCTGGTAAGGATTGCATACAACTTCATGTCTTAAATGGGCAAACTAACCTTTATTGACAATATTGTTTGTTTTCCCTGTATTTCGCCGACGAGAATTTCAAAATGAAACCGAGTCTCAATGCAACAGACAGCGATGATTTTTTTTGACTGAAATCTGCGTTTTGAATGAATAATTTTAACGATTCAATGAACAATTTTTCCTGAATGATTCAGCCGTTTGAACGAATCGGTTGAATGAATAACTTCCTCAACTCACTAATCAAGACAGTGACTTGCCGCCACCTACTGGCTTGCATTTAAAGTACCCTTTAATCAAAATGTAACAATTAGAAATCAGTTCCTTATTTTTTTTTATATTGAATTAGAAAAAATCTGATAGCTTTATTTATGCAATTGTAAATGGAGTGTTAATTTATTAATGCCAGTTCTGATGCTGCTTCTTTGTCACCTCTGCACTGCAAAGATGGATTATGATTTAATGATTTCATTTGACTGGTAATAGTGGTATTGTGTTATTATTCTAATATAATTTCATTTGAATGTTAGAATTTGACATAAAAGGTGATGCATAAAAATAAGTTTTAAAAAAAAGTCCATATGTGAAAATGCCCCTGGAAATCAATTTAAGGTTTTAATTAATTTTCATTTTAATATTGTCCGTTAATAAAAAAAAAAAAATTCTGTCACTGCTGTGAATTGACCACTGCATAGAATAAGAAAAATATGAATATCTTTGTGAGTCAGCTGTCAACAACAGGCCTAAACCAGCCATGATACCAGTACACAAACACAATCAGTAAAATATAATCTAATTATTAACAACAAAAAGTTGAAATATCGAGACATATTTCTGTCAATATTGCGCTCCCCTAATGTAAAGTATTAATTTAGATTTCTTTGTGTCTTAAAAAGGTCTTAAAAAGCCTTAAATTTGACTTTAAAAAGTGTGCAGATACCCTGGGGTGTACAGTGGTACATATGAAAGCGCTATATAAATGCCTCATTCTATTCATTCTAAGACACACCAGTTTTGCATTCACAAAACTAGGTAGGATGAACGCAAAGTTGTCTTTCGATTCTTCTTTGTATGCCCGATTTTATCTGTCAACTGTCCTCTTTAGACTCTTTGATAGTGCCATTTTCTCTCACCAGCTCTCTTAAATGTTAACATCACTGCACACGACGTAATAGCATACCTCCAGCACGCAAACAATTAAAAAAATTCAGTTTTGTACGTGAGGATGCCAAGGAATAGTTCTGAGTGTAAAAGTAGGCTACGTCAAATAATTATTACAATAAGTTAGGCTCCATTGTGTTACAAGCAAATTTTACAAATTTATTATTCACAATATGGAAAGAGGAACTAAAACATATTTCGTTAAGAACATGACTCAAACATGCCATTAATGGGCTTATTTAAGTCCTCATTAGTTATTTTTATCCATTCCGCATCTCCAACATATGTGTGTTTTAGCAAGGCGGCCTGTGTTGCATGTTGGTGAATGAAGATACTTGCCAGTTTACGTGTCACTACTGCTTTTTTAATTTATCCAGTGTAAAACCCGGACAACGCCACACAGATGTGGCTTTTTGTTAATGACTGTCCTACTACAGGATGTAGCACAGAGTAACAGCTCACTACCAGTTACAAAAGTACATTGTAACAGTCTGCCACTGGCAATTCTAGTTGCATTTTTCATCAAATTGTTTCTTAAATTATCCTTTGACTATGTTCTGAAAAAACGTTTTGGCCCGATGCCAAACTTACTTGCCGACCCCTGGTTTAGGGCAACATATAAAAAGGAATACACTCAAAAGAGTGAGTCACATGTGAATGCTTGTGAAAAATAAAATTTTATTTTCTCTCTCTCAGCTTGCACTGGAGCCAGACTCTCCCTGCTCTTTCCTCTCCGCTGGTGAAGACGCAGTCGTGTTCGGCATTGACCTGCGTTTAGACAGACCTGCCAAGTGAGTGCAAAGTCATGTCACAAATGTCACAGACAGCCGCCCTAAGATTGGCAGAGGAAAAGAAAATGAGCTTTTCAGCAGAGGGACAAAAATTAACAATATAGAAGTAATGGTATAAAACTAACTAATTTAGTAACATCATGGTATACTCTACAATTCAATTGTTTGGCATCAGTAAGGTTTTTTAAATTTTATTAATACTTCTAAGCAATGGAAATGGGAATAAAGACATTATAAAATGTTACAAAATATGTCTGTTTCAAAAAAATACTTTTCATTCTATTCATCAAAGAATCCTGAAAGTATTTATCAGTTTCCACAAAATATTAAGAAGCACAACAATTTTCAACATTGATAATAATAAAGTAATTTTACTTGAGCACCAAATCATCATATTAGAATGATTTCTGAAGGATCATGGGATACTGAAGACTGGAGTAATGATGCTGAAAAGGAATAAATTACCATTTTAAAATATATTAAAAGATCAAATATAAGCTACCTTGGTGAGAATTTTTTCAAGAACATAAAAACAAAATCTTACCGACCCCAAACTTTGAATTATATTGTATGCACTTCAGCATTCTAATAGTAAGTAATAGACCCACTTTATTGGAGATCAATTTGGGGTGTACTTGGCTGTAGAATCTGATTATGTGATCTCTCTTCACATTTACTATAAAACATCACATATTTGGGTTAGCAATCTTAGAATTGCTCCCAATTGTCATATTTTTTCAGACATATTTTTTTCCCCAGCAGCTCAAATTTAAATTTTTGATATTCTGACTTGCCATATTTCCTGATCCAGTTCCCATTTTCTTTTCTATGCTACAAAATTAAAAATGGCAAGAAGGCTATGACAATTTAAAAAATCTGCTTAAGAAAATGAAGTATTTGGTCACATTAGACAAACTATAATCAACCAGATTCCTATTTACTGGCATCATGGAAACATTATCTCTTTACACTCAAACTTTTAACAATAGTATTTACTCATTTAGGTGGGTTTGGAGTATTAAGTCTACATTGTTTTAGAGCATAGAATGGGTGTGATTTTATAGGATACACTCTTGTTCTATATGAAGAATTAAATCATTGCTTTTTTATTCGCTCAGCAAACTGGTGGTGGTGAAGGAGGGCGAAAAGAAGGTTGGGCTGTATACCATTTTCGTGAACCCAGCCAACACGCAACAATTTGCTGTGGGTGGTAGAGACCAGTATGTCAGGTGAGGCAAACATCTTCACTGACATGTCGTCACCTCCTTTGCACCAAAGTCATGCTTCTGCTTATGTCTGTAGTTTTATGAGTCTTACGAGTTTTGAAATCATGTCTTAACATCTAACTTTGTTTTATTTTTGTCTTTTATATCACAAGCTTCTGATGCAATTGTCAAACTCTATACCTGTTACAATTGTTTCTCCAACGGCACCCTGTCAGTAAACAACTCTTGTACTGCATCACTGTTTCTCTCTCTTCCTGTTTTTATGTGTGATAGGATCTATGACCAGAGAAAGATAAATGAACACGATAATAATGGTGTGCTAAAGAAGTTTTGTCCCTCCCACTTGGTGTCCAGCGAGTCCAAAACAAATATCACCTGTTTAGTGTACAGCCATAACGGCACAGGTAATAAGTGAACTTATGACTCTTTGACCCTTGTATGGTTTCATGGCTTTGATTAAAAACTTTACATGTTATTTGATCTGTTGTAGCAAGATTCAAAGTGTGTCATAATTGAACTTTTTCAGAACTGCTGGCAAGTTACAATGACGAGGACATTTACCTTTTCGACTCCAGCCACAGTGATGGGGCTGATTACCGTAGAAGATACAAGGGTCACCGCAACAATGCTACAGGTACTTGTCTCAAACCTGAATGCTTTCACTTGATTTAATTTTCGTATAAGGCATGCATCACATTTTGCATGCATGTTATAACCAATATATATTCCGTTTTTGTGAAACCATTTCCCCTTTTTTTCTCTTTCCATCTGCTATTGGAAAATCCAGTGAAGGGGGTTAACTTTTATGGTCCCTGTAGTGAGTTTGTTGTCAGTGGCAGTGACTGTGGACACATCTACTTGTGGGATAAGAACTCTGCTCGTGTGGTTCAGTTTATGGAGGGAGACCGGGGAGGAGTGGTAAGACCCTGTCAGTTGACTAATCTAGACTAGAACCTTTAACTTCTGTTTAACAAATTGATAGAAGTGTCATAGTATTCTTTACCGTCCCAAAAATATTTTCTTTCTATGTTCAGGTGAACTGTCTGGAGCCACATCCTCATCTTCCAGGTTTAGCCACCAGTGGTTTGGACCATGATGTGAAGCTATGGGCGCCCACTGCTGAGAATCCCACAACACTAAAAGGACTTAAAGAGGTACATACTATGCCACAGAATATATTTTTCCATATAATGCATATGACATGAAGTGTAGTGTAGGGCTGGGCGATATGGAGCCAAAAATATATCTCGATATATTTTGCTATATCTCGATATACGATATATATCTCGATATCTTTACAGGAAAAATCCCCCCCCAAAAAAATAAATACTGCAAAAACAAATATGCCAAATACCACAGTCTTTTTTTTTTTATTGAATTGCAAAGAGGTAGGTAGGCAGTTAATGTAGGAACAAAGTGCTTCTGCGACATTTAAAAAAAAAATCCCTGTATACAAAAATAATAATTTAAGTGTAAAATAAAGGAAGAAATAATACATATTGCCGCCTTTTCATTCAAAAATGAAACAACTCAACTCAAGGTAGGCAGTGCATATAGGAACAAAGATTTACACTACTGAACAGAAGTTGAAGTGGGGTGAGGGGATTTCATTTTTATTTTTTAAAGTCTCTTATGCTTGCCAAGGCTGCATTTTTTTTAATACAGTAAAAACAGTAATATGAAATATTATTAAAATTTGAAATAACCATTTTCTATTTTAATATATTTCAGAATGTAATTTATTCATGTGATGGTAATGCTGAATTTTCAGTAGATTTTCAGGATTCTTTGAATAGAAAGTAAAAAAAATAGCATTGTGTGTGAAACAGAAAACTAAAATAGTTATTTTAAATTGTAATGTTCACAGCAGTGCCGTAGCAAAAATGTTATTTTTGGGGTCCCATCTTAAAATGAGGCGGCATATATATATACACACATATATACACACACATATATATATATATATGCATTAAGGGTGTAATGATACACGTATTCGTATTGAACCGTCCGGTACGAGGCTTTTGGTTCGGTTTTCGATACGCATTTTCAAACCGAGCGGTTCGTTGGACCATTTTTCCTGCCGACCAAAATGTAGTTATTTCAAATATAGTGGCAAGCGCGCTCGAGATGCTGGCGCGACCATAACTTTTCCCAACATGATCAAATGGCAAATGTAATGTAAGCGGAACGAAACTGAGCTACTCATTAAATGTGGTTGACGGACCGTTTATCAGTTTGAACCCATGCAGCGCGAGCCGATCTTGATTAAGCAGGACTGTTACTACACAGCGAGATCCAGTAAAGAAAGCATTTGAATTCGCTACTGAAGTAATAACAGATCGCTGCGAGATCTGGTGAGAAGCATTCGCATTTCTCCGTTATTAACGGATCAAACAGCGCTGATGTGGAAACCAGGAAGAAACATTGTGTCATGAATGAACTATTCAGTGTCCACAGATCAGCAACATCACCATGGGTTTACTGTAGTAACACTCACTGTAACCATGGAAGTTTGGCAGGAATAGTAGGCTATAATGCTTTTAAGTAACATTACGTCGGTTTTATTTTGACATTATGAATACAAATGCTGCCCTCAAATGTTAATCTGAACTAAAATAAACCTTTGTTTATAACTACTACAATATTACATTTCATTTTGTGCAAGGAGCTGTTTTGTTTTATATGCTCCTAAGAAAAGTTTAGCCTCAAGTTTAGCTCCATCATTGCTCAAAGTAAAAAAAAACATACTTTATGATGTTAGTTTTAATAAAAATATAATAAAAATAATTAAATCAAGGACATTTCTCTGGCATTTCTTTCTTTTTTCTGTATCAAAAACGTACCGAACTGTACCGAACCGTGACACAAGTGTATCGTATCGGCGAACCGTGAATTTTGTGAACCATTACACCCCTATTATGCATATATATATATATATGTATATGTATGTGTGTGTATATATGTGTGCGTAACACCTATAAACGAAACAGCTTAACACCTGCACACATTTCAAACAGCATATTTACTTCACTGTTTCAGCAGAACAGACATAACAGCCTGCTACAATGCTTCACTCGCTGTCGCCTCGTAGTAAGCTGAAACAGACTCAGATGTAGATGCCACATTTTTTCCTCGCTCTTCTTTCCGTGCTTTTTTGAAAAAGCGTAATATTGTACTTTGCGCACCTGCCATTGTCACCGCATATTGATGAACTCTCGATGACAGCGTAGGTTACGCACAACACGTGACATAATCAAATCAAGTTTGAAAAGTCGCATTTTACCGCACAGCATTTTGATTGGTCAATCTATCAATTAGACTAACAAATCACCAATTTTTTTTTGAAGCAATCAAAAGCAATTTTAAGCTACGCAACTGGTTCACAGTATTACTGTTTTACTGTATTTTTTTTATCAAATAAATGCAACCTTGGTGAGCATAAGAGACTTTCAAAAACATTTAAAACTCACTAAACTAAACGGTAGTGTAGCTAATAAATATTTTGTTAATGCAACAAAACATAAATGTTTGTCATTTTATTGTGGCTGTTTAGGTAATGAAGAAGAACAAGCGAGAGCGTGATGAAGACAGTGTTCGTCATGGTGACCAGTATGACACACAGCTTCTCTGGTTCCTGATGAGACACATGAGAAACCGAAGACCTCAGCGGGTGAGAATTTACTCTTCTAAGATATTTTTCATTACTAATATATAGTCTTACTGGCTTGACTATGTAGTTCATTTCAATATACTTAAGATATAGTGCCATATACTTTGTGCAAAGGAACATGCTGCTGTATGAAATCACTCAGATGAAAGTGTTTTTGTTTGCTTTTACACAACATACATAAAATTTGTGCTTTTTCAAACAAAATTTGAAAAAATAAATAAATAGAATATAGGGCTGCTCGATTATGGCAAAAATCACAATCACGATTATTTTGGTTAAAATAGAAATCAATATTTTTGAACACAATTGTTGGTTGATAATATAATCAAAGTCTTATTTCATGATACGAGTAATTTTAAATATCAGTGAAATTTCACAATTACCGATACTTCAGCAAAAACTAATACTAGGTTAACTAATGTAGCTAAAAAGGTTCTCAAAACAGTTACAGAGGAGAAGTAAACAGTCAGGAATTCAGTAAGAGCAAAGAAAATAATTACAAACAAAAAGGACAAATAAATCAAAAGTACAAATTAAACTGTGCTTTAGGTTTTTCAGGAAGATGTAGTAACAGTGGTATCCAGATAAGTAATAGCCTACAACAGAAATTTAATAAAGTTGTCAAATGTAAAATAGCACTGCTGTATATATTAAATACAGACAAATCCTTATTAAACCAGTAAAAGTTATTCATTCAACAGCAGTGAGTGATTTTATCTTGGTCTTTTTTTGTTTGATTAACATTAATGACTGCTGCAGGTTTATTAGGGTGCTGTCACTTTAAGAGCTACACGGATCCAATATACTGAAATACACATGTATTTTCTTTCTCAATTGTTTACATTAATTTAAGACATAACCGACTGTTTTTATGAGGATACTCGCCAAAATGGCATTTCAACATAAGTGTGTGTAGGCTATTTGACTGTTTAGGAATGTATCTGAAGCCTATAGTATCAATGTTGTAGTCGAGACCAGCTCACTCGTGTCTGAGTCGAGACCGAGACCAGAGAGAGTCGAGTCCGAGTCGAGACCGAGACCAGAGAGGTTGGATAACCTAAGGTTGGGTCTGAAACCAGACCTAAAGATATCTTCAAGAATATGTAAAACATTTGGTGGTGACAATAAAATTGGCACCATAGTCAAACAGTAAATCAAATATACCATGGAATCATGTACACTGTAATGGTAAAAAGGCCACATAGTAGGTGATGTAAAGCTCATTTTATTACAATTATGACTTACAATTATTACAATCAGTAAGTGCTCTTGTCCACATAACATTTACTGTACCACTCTATACAGTAAGACCACATAAAATTTTCTAGCTAGAGGCTCCACATCACATCTGACCTGGGTCCTGCTGCATTTGCGTGCCGCGAACGTTAGTCTCAAGTCACGCGCAGTTGCTTACAAGAAAGTCGGCAATCATTGGACGTTTCAATCAAACAACAATTTAAAGAAATATTAACATACAGTAATAATCATGAAATATTTTGAATGGGACTCAGGAATAAGTCCAACTCCTAATATGTTCGAGTACGAGTCAATTCCAAGTCAAAATGCTCACGAGTCCATGACAAGACCGAGACCATTAAAATATGGTCTCGAGACCGAGACACAACACTGCATAGTATACTTTGCTTATGTGCGTTCCACCACCTTCCCGGAGTGCGCACACCGAAAGCCGCCGAGGGAACAGTATCTTTTTTCGTGGCATAATGCGCTTTTAATTACACTGTTTTCATCAAGCACATCCATCCTGCAGTTTAGCAACCGTAGTCTGCATTTTACAACACTCACTTATCCAGGTGATTTGGATGTTAATTTTGGCTTAGGGAGGAAAGAAAGTGCACCGCTGTGAAGGAAAGGAAAGTGTACTGGACAGAATGCAATAGAGGCACAATAATCGTTTTACCTTGATTATCTTGTTTTCAAAATCGTTCAAAATTATTTACGATTAATCGCACAGCCCTAATAGAAAGTCCTCATAATGGTTGGTTTGCCTGACAGAAAAGAACTTAGCCTCAATGCTCCATGATCTGATTTCTTCATAGCCATTCAAAAATTGTACACTGAAGTCTTTCTCAATGTTTTTGCCCCTTTAAGGCCCGGCGAGGGGAGGGAGGAGAGGGCGACACAGACGAATCCTGGAGCTCGCCAGATTCCTCTGATGAAGAAGATGGAGGGCCAGACCATGTGCAGTGCATGTCCTCCTGAGCCACACACACACACACACACACACAAACACACACACACACACATACTCTTTGCCATATATTTAAGCACATACATACTAGTAACACACTGGTACACAAATAGACACTGAAAGGCGAGCAACAAACCCACACACAGCTTTATACACATACACACAGTGTGAGGGAGAGGGAAACGTTTGTCAAAATCTGGCTTTATGCTACACACACACACACACACAGAGACATTACTAGGGGAAGAACTGATACTGAAATTCATGTATTTTTTTTATACATTTGCAACCACACATGCAATTAACCACTCTGATTTTATGCAAACATGGACACAGACACATTTCATTCCCAGTTTTACGGTGTATCACATGGAAGACCACAGTCGATGAACGAGAAATATCGCCTCTACTGTTTTGCTGCCTTAGTTTATCAGCAACCAAGAAGCAGCGTTTTGCTGCAGCAGTCGTGAGGCGCAGAAGAGGACATTTCTCACCTGTGCTGTTCAGTGCATGATGGGACAGTGTGGACACTCAAAGCCAGTCCTTTTGCATATTACTGAGATGATGAGTGTTACTTATTCAAAAACAGCACCATCCTTCACTCGCCTCATCAGTTTTCTCCACTGATCTGAACTGCCTCCGTCTCCAAGACTGAGCTGACGTTTGTTATTTTTGGACTGCAATCTTTGTCTTTTTCATTGCATTGATAGACTGTCATCGGCGTCCGGCCGTCCAATCCGGTCTTGTCTTTGTTCTCTTCTCCTGTGTGTGTGTGTGTGTGTGTGTGTGTGTGTGTGTTTTCTGAAGCCAGGCGCGGCAAATTTTTCTTGAGGTCAATCATGCTCTCTTAGATCTGACTGAAGACACAGAAGATGAGCCAGAGATAATTAATCTGGTTTTAGAGCTGGCTGTTTTTCTCCGTTTCTCTCTCCCATGCTACTGAGTGCACTTTAATCAGGGATCTGCTTTGAGTTTTGAATCTCTAAGACAAGTGTGCGCTTAGGGGGCATGCAATACTTGGATTAAATTTGTTTATTTAGCTAATTTAGTTGTTTTTGCCCTGCAACTCCCCAAAATGATTGTGGACTTTTAAATTGAATACAGAGATTTGTCACCAGCTCCTTGGTTTTGCACTTGGGTAGATGACTTGGAGTTCTTGAAGAAATTTCAAAAGGCTATAAATGTAACTCTCCATGGACTGCTTTCGTCTTCTCAGCCCTGTCCCGTAGAAATTGAGAGCAAAGACGATGATGTGCTCAGATCCAGTGATTTGTTGAATCCTTGTTTCTTCCTCTGTCTTTTGTTTGAATGCACATCCTCGAGATCTTTGCCTAACTAGGTGGAAAGGATCAAATGTAGCAGGATGTTCCATGTTTGCCTGAAGAACCCACTAAGCCCTCGCAACCCATTTTTCATAAAAATGGTGGTTGTTCTTTGTTATTATTTGGATTCAGCTGGTTAAGAGCAAACATGGATAGACTGTGACATGTTGTAACTTGCATGTTGAAAAGATTTATGGGTCAAAGGCAGGGGATGTAAAGCACTTGTGGGGGTACACAGGGAGGGGTAAGAAGCTTGAATTACTTTGCCCCCTTTTTCCTTCTTCTTTTGTAAGGGAAATAAAGTCTAACTTTTCTCTTTTTGTATGAGAAGAATAACTTAAATGACTAGATGTATATACAAATATATAAAGATATATATATATATATATATATAAATATATATATATATATATATAAATATTAAATACATGTAAAAATCATCATCAACCATTACTCTTTCAAAGGGTGTCTAAATTTAATTGGTATTGATGCAGAGATTTATATTGTATAAGACAATACTTTTAAATGAATGAAACATTGTTTTTTTTGGATTACAATCCTAATTGTCACTGAAGTTAAAATTATTTTCTTTCACTTGTCTGCTCAAAATGTCTGTCCTGTCACTGGCATGTATTTTTCTCTTCTTTTTTTTAGGGTTTTCATCTTAGTTATCCCACCGCTGCCTAATGTTGTGTTCTTTCAGTTCGGTTCAGACAACATGTATGATTTGTGCAGTAAAAAAAAAGAGAAAAATCTGTTCTTTTGTTTCTGACCAAGTGCCTTATTATTTCAAGTGCCTTCATTTAGCTACTGTAAATACAGGAGGAATTTTAATTTATAGGCTGTAATGCTATGTAATCATAGTTTATCATCCTGTGCTTAGACAGGAAATAAATTACAAATAATTGATTTCTGTTAGATAATTGATTTCCACAAATATAACACATTTGTGTAATAGGGGACATGCCATGTACAGGCTTAACATTTGATTGGCATAAAATCTAAAATGTTTATATATATATTGGTAACACAACAAGAAGTTATTTTTTTAATTTAATGCATTAGCATAACATCAATAATAACATCAGAATAAGCTTTTTTTAAGCATTTGTTTATGTTAATAAATTACAGTTGTTTACGTTAGATCACAGTTCCTAATGTTAAGAGATATAACTTGATAAAAAAAGTAAATTAACATTAACTAACTAAAATATATATTGTAAGTATTGTTAATTGTTTTGTTCGTGTTAACTAATGTAGCTAACTTCCTTGCTGTAAAGTGTTACCAATATTCTTACACTAGTGCTGTTTTTTCTCTGCTATAGTAGTCATATTTAAGTCCTGATTTTAATGTTCCTTTTCAGTTGCTGTTTGAGCAATCCGCATTAAGGCGTTAGAAAATTGTGAAAATAAATTTCAAGAAAAATATAATTTGGACTGACACTCTTTATGAAACCTAAAAGTGAAATGAAACTAGACCCAAAGAAGCCGCCTTGCCTTCTTTGAACATCATTTGTTTAGGAATTCAACCTTCAAATGAGTGGAATGGACTTTTTTTTCTTTCTTTTTTTTGCAGTTTACAATTTAAATTCTTCTGGCCTGTTTGATTTTCAGTCAGATTTATACTGCATTGCATTTTAGGACCATCATTTTGAGTCGGACGGGGGAAGATGGCCCCTTAAGAACAATGTGGATTTACTTTGAAAATAATATATACCATGTATAATATAACACATTTAGACATAAGTTTAGCATGATGCATCAGCCAGTGTGTTGTTATAGGAAATAAATATAAATATTAATTTTCCTAATTTAGTTGTTATAGCACAAAATGTAAATTATTGAAAGAGGGGTAAGAAGTTTGACCCTATTGTGTTAATTTTGCCTCCTACCTGGGGTAAAAAGCCTCCCTTGGATTAACTTTACAGAATGTATATATTACTTTTGATATAAATGTTATATATATATATATATATATATAAAACACCGATGACAGACAAAGCAGAATCCCAGTAAAAGTCATCTGAAAGGTAAAATTATTCTGGGATTTATGTACAGGCATATTTTAATATTTACATATTTAATTACCGATATTTTAATTAAAGATATTTTGGATGGGGTCATCTACCCCAAGGGTCTAATTTTATCTTTTTACTTAAAAACAACGTTTACTCCTTAAATCCAAAACAATTGTTAAGTTTACAAATCCCCTATTAACAAATAGAGATGGAAAAACTTTGATATTCAACATAAAACAAAGTCATTTTTTTTTTCCAGAGACAAAATCAGATCAATTATTCTCAAAACTGTTTCGGCTGACTACATCTCACAAATGTTGATACCGTTATTCAGATTAACTATTTATCAACAGTACTGAGGTGAGATTTTGTGCCATATATTGTCAGAAAAACTTAATATATATTAATTAATCCAAATTAATATATAACCTTGTATAAAAAAATACCATATGAAAAGTACCATATCCTTGACCGTGTTGAACATAGACAAAATAAATACATAGACACCCTATTGGCTGCTGGAGCGTACGTCAACGGCGCCGCCATATCGAGGGCAACTTTCCCATACCTCTCATTATGGAGAAAAATGCCTGTTTCGTGCGCTGCTTGGGGCTGTACAAGTCGCCACACAATTGAAAACAGGTCTCGGGGAATTACCTTTCACAAACAAGACTGAAAATTTTTTTCTGGTTGTATTTGGTAATTATATAATTAGTAATAGTAACGTACACCATGTGCAAACCACTGAAATCGGCTGATAAATGTAAACGTTATTATTGTTTTTCTCCAGGAAAACCGCAGCTCACCCGTTTACTTGCATTTGTTCACAGCGCAGTCTTGCCCTCCGCAAAATGGCGGACACGTTGACGTATCGCAGCAACGCTCCAAAGCGGCCAATAGGGCGTCTATGTATTTGTCTATGGTGTTGAAAAACCGCTTCTTTTTCTTCAACATATCGTTATATTACGTCACTAGACGAGAGGGAGTCGTTTGCCGGGCTCATGTTTTTGTTGTCTGTTTCTACATATAAAGTTTTTATACAGTAAGACAGTTGTGATTGTGATTATTTTTTATTCATTGTCACCAAAATGGGACCATTCAAAGCCTTTATAAAGTCCCTCTTCCAATGGAAACTGTCTCCAAATGGCTGACACAACACATGCAGGTAAGGGTCCAAAACAGCTTTGCTATTTCCTGATAATAATCTGTACAATATTGTGATCTGAGCATAGTGTTATACATAGGCTATCGTCGCTAACGTGGATATATCTATAACACTAGTCTCTCACCAAGACAGCTGCCCTGTTCTCCTCACACACCACAACTCAATTACTCCTCTGACCGTTTTGTATAATCCTGGCCCCTGCACTCTTGGCTGCACAGCAGGCTCATAATTATATGGCTGCGGTCCATACGAGTAAACAGGCTACAATTTCCTCAGCGTCCGAACTGTCATTGTGATCCATCACTTTATGTTATTTCATATAACAGTAAGAGAGAATAATAATACAGAACTTAACTTTTAATTTAAATAAACAAAAACATTTAAATATTTCAGTGTTGCTTTGGATGAACGATATATAATAGCGCAAATATATGGCTGCTTTTGACAGCGCCTCAGTCACAAGCTCAGCTTCTTGTTGGTCTTTTTCACCAGAACACGCACATCAGGGGAGAGGCGCGTTCACGCAATAGCAGGTTGAGTTTCGGTCCGCTAAAGAGGGGCCTCAATAAGGGACGCGATTTGTCCCGTCTTTTACATAAGGCCCACACAGTTGGATTAAACAGGCTTATACTAATAGCAAATAGCCTATAAATAAATCAATTTCACAATAATGTTACATTATGATTAGAATCAAATTAATTTTGTCAATTTTCTAAGCTTAGAAAATGCTCATTTATACGGGCTGAATTTTATAGGCCTAAAATAAATATTGTTTAGTAATTATGTGAATTACACTGCGCAAACTACCCACCGAATAGAATAGAGAAGGGTTGGCTCTCAGTCTCCACAGAACAAAATATTTATTTTATTTTTAGTGTTCGCATTTATGAGGAAAAAACAATGTTATGGACGTGACAGTTCTCCATTACGGACGCGACGCGCTCTGAAAGCGGCACTATGCATAATAAGGCGGCAAATCAATGTCAATAAGAACCGAGCGCACAACTGATGCTGGTGCGCGCGGTAAATGACTTTCGCGAGAGGATAACAGATCCACACGCGAGGAAACGGCGACTCGCGAGCTCATGCATACCCTGCGCGCGCTCATGACATCTCCTCTGCACGCAATACAAGTCCTCGTGCGCGCGCACGATCATTCCACACGCTCTCGGGCTTGATCTGCTCTCGCCTGCTGCTTTTGCTGCTCGTACAACTTTATTTTTGACAGTTACCGGAAGTCAGTTGTGATTGGGGCATGTCCAATGACTTGTAATTCACTTGACTTGAGACATCACTTAATTTGTTTTATTTATTGTGGTTAATTAATGTGTAATGTGATTTAATGCATTGTTAATATAGAATATATTCTTACCAGATTTTTTTTTAACAAAGTATTACTAGTGATTGCATTGTGTTGTTAAGAGATATTTACAGACTGTAATGACACATTTCCATGGTTATTAGCATTGTAAATCTACCAAAATTCTTATAAATTTTTACATTTTATATTTAAAACACTATGATTTGTGTTATTGGCTTAAAATATTTAAAATAAATTGCAGAAAAAGTCATATTTGCTGTAGTTCACCACTACCACTAGACCCCCATTTACCACTATTTACTTTTTTCCGACCAAAATTAAAGTGGATCTGAGAACCTCAGAATTTAAAAAGTGTCCATTAAGGGCTTTGGATGAAAGATAAATTACTTGTTTATATCAATAAGCAAGAGTTGTTGTGTAAGCTTTTTGTTTTCATCCTGTGTATTACTATTATGTCAATTTTGAGTGGTTAATTATATTTTCTATTAAATGTAAAAGGGGTTCTGGCAGCATGAATGCATTTATTTTTTTTTAAGATATGTTATTTGCAGATGGGGTTTAATAATATGCTGTGTACTACTTGCCTCATTCTCTTACTAGGTTATTAGCTTACAAAAAGTTAGATGATTAAGATCACTATATAATGTTGTAATAGCTTTGCTGGGTTTAATAATTTGTTGGATTTAATATAGTTTCTCTGTATTCGGTAGTAAATTCTGAAAAGGCATTTTTTAAGCTATAATTAATGCTGTGTACTGTATCTTAACTTGAGAAGCCAGAACCCCTTTTACATTGAATAGAAAATATAATGAACCATTTAAACTATGTAAAAATTCATAAGAATTTTGGTAGATTTACAATGCTAATAACCATGGAAATGTGTCATTACAGTCTGTAAATTATCTCTTAACAACACAATGCAATCACTAGTAATACTTTCTGTTTAAAAAAAGTATCTGGTAAGAATATATTCTATATTACCAATGCATTAAATCACATTACACTTTAATTTACCACAATAAATAAAACCAATTAAGTGATGTCTCAAGTCAAGTGAATTACAAGTCATTGGACAGGCGTCCAATCACAACTGACTTCCGGTAAAGGGGAGTCCCGCCCCTCGACTGTCAAAAATAAAGTTGTACGAGCAGCAAAAGCAGCAGGCGAAAGCAGATCAAGCGCGAGATCGTGTGGAATGATCGTGCGCGCGCACGAGGGCTTGTATTGCGTGCAGAGGAGATGTCATGGGCGCGCGCAGGGTATGAATGAGCTCGCGAGTCCCCATTTCCTCGCGTGTGGATCTGTTATCCTCTCACGAAAGTCATTTACCGCGCGCGCCAGCATCAGTTGTGCGCTCGGTTCTTATTGACATTGATTTGCCGCCATAGCTTTAATACTTGCAGAGACATCAAACAGAAAGCACAAAACCTTTCTTTAAAGTGAATTTTGTTCTGTATTAATTTTGTATCTTAATTTTAATCAATGTTTCATCAACCAATTGCCTGGATTTAATAAGAATTATATAGCAGATGATAGATAATCACGAAATGGAGGCGCCGGCGCGTGAACTGGAGCTCGTCTCGTAAATGAACCGAAACTCACTGTATAAGGTAGCCAACTTGCCTCACAGACACGTCTACTTTTAAACAGAACAATTCAAAACGAAAGAAAACAGACTACAGACTGCTCTCTGCTTATGTAATCCGAATGAAATGTGCATTTCTCTCTGGCGCGTCTACTGATCGCGAGTCAGCATGAGTCACCTCAGAAATCCTTGTGATATATTCAGTTTGTGCTGGTCTGACTGAAATAAAATAGTGTTTAAAAATTACTTTCTGTTTAAGTCAGTTTTGTGTTTGTATAGACCATAACGCATAAAAGGGCATTAATGGGAACATTAAAGATTTTTTTTAAAGTAACTAAAAAGTTACTTTTAACAGTAACGCATTTCTTTTTGGTGAAGGTAATCAACAAAGTAATTGAGTTACTTTTTGAATGAAGTAACTAGTAACTGTAACTAGTTACTATTTCTTAGTAACTCACAACACTGCTACTAATTCCAGACATTCATAAAAAAACTGAAATATTAGGTGATAAGAAATAAGCAATGACCATGTAAGCACCTAGAGACTGTGTGCAAGTGTGTGTGTGTGTGTGTGTGTGTGTGTGTGTGTGTGTGTGTGAGTGAGAGAGAGAGAGAGAGAGAGAGAGAGAGAGAGAGAGAGAGAGAGAGAGAGAGAGAGAGAGAGAGAGAGAGAGAGAGAGACTGAATGTGTGAAACGCGATTTGAAAAAGGTCATGATTCTTTCAAAATACAAGCCCTTTCTCAGTTGCCAATTGGCACTACTGCGGCTTAAAAAAACACGCCACCACTTTAACTTAACACGCAACTAAATACATTGTTTCTTGATATTTTATTAACTATGTGCAGGTCAGCGTTACGGACTTTAGACGAGAATAAGGGCTTATAAAAATAAATAAAACATTTGACTTTAAACTTGAAAAATGTGTGGCCAGCTTTATGTCGTAGCAGATTGACTGCTCGCGGCGAATTCACAGTTGTTGCTTTTTTGCAGGCACTGTAAGAGTAGTCCTACTTAAATAACACATTTTAAACTTTTGGTGAGTAAACTATAAGTTTTTTTTATTTTAAATCAACACTGACCTTTGCATATTTTTCGTGCGTTTGCAGAAATATCCGTTATACCTCCGGTCTATGATCGAGGCCCTGTTTGTCCTCTTTGTCTACTTCGAGGATTTTCTATTACATTTCAAGAATTTGAATATCTGCCACGTGTGTTGGGTCACAATGCCTTCCATCAATAATTTAATCGGAGAAGCCAAACCGCGTTCGTGAGTGTTGAGGGAATATTCAAACTCAATAGTGGTCGATATCGCGACCACAATGAATGAATGAATGAGGTTTTTATATAGCGCTTTACTATGTACTGGTACATCCAAAGCGCTTTACAATCATGTCAGAGGTCTCTCCTCAACCACCACCACCTGGATGAGAATAACGGCGCTCACCACTCACCGGCTATATGTGGAGAGGTTGAAAGAGAAACCCAAATTGTTGCTCTCTGGTCGCGCTGGGTATTTCAGTTCAAAGTCAGCGATGTTAATCATCGCGGGAATTTGCTGCATCACTTTTTTTTTTGGAACGATTAAACTAAATGTTTTCTAGATTTAGCCGTTTTAAACAGATACTTTTTTTCTTTACGCCCCCTTTCTCTTTCCCCCCCTTTTCTTTATAATTAATTCTTACTTTGAATTCCACTTATAAAATGTCCGTCTGGCCATAATATTTTGCATACTGAATTCTGATTGGTCATCTTTCTTGTATATTTAAACATTGAACCTAGATCTATTTAAAACAAATGTTGATTAAAACATATCTAACCTTGTCCAGATGTAATGAGGTGTGTTTTTGTTCTCTCTGTTACTGTTAGCAGCCAAGGGCCTCTCACTGGTTGGGGTGTTGGAATTGTTGCTTTCGCTGAGAGCAATCTGAACTTTGGGCTATTCCCATTGACAAACAGAGGACTGCCCTGCAGTAACACCATGGAGTGAGTCACAGTCATCAACAGTTTCTTTCAATCTCTAATATCATATGTGGTTTCTGTGTATTAATTATTGAGGAATAGTATTGTCTTATTGGATTTATAATCTAGCCAGATCATCCACAAATTAGCAAATGCATACCTCAGCAAGTAGCAAAAAAACAAAATTCTGTGCTAGATGTCAAAAATAGGATAGGCTCAATTTTGCTTGCTTTCCCCTTGAAAATATCAGGGTTCCCAAGGGTCCTTGAAATCCATGAAAGTTAGTGAATCTGAAAAAAAGATATCAAGGCCCTGGAAAGTTTTTGAAAATAAACACATAGATACAGGTCCTTGAAAGTGCTTGAATTTTTTTGGTGCAAGAAGTTTTCTGTAAAACATTCCATATTTCCTCTGGTCCGCTAATGTGTTATTTCGCCAACACTTTGTGGCCTATGCGCACTAGCTTGGTTGATTTACATTAGCTATGGGCATTTACGCGTTGCGTTAAGTGTTTCCCGCGTGAGTTTGTGTTGTGCGTTTCCATGACGTTCACGTGCACAAAACTGTAACAAGTATCTTACAAGGTAACACGATGTAACCTTGCTCTCACTTGAAATGTGTCCCCACATTAAGATCCTACACATCCTTGAATTTGAGGTTATTGGACCTGGAAAGTCCTTGAAATGTCCTTGAATTTGAAGTTAGCCAAGGCGTGGGAACCCTGAAATATACTAATTTCCTTCCTTATGTCTCCTTTCACTGCCCTAGTCGTTCTCCCAGTGCTAGTCAGCTGATTGCCAGCAACGTCACAAATAAGACAGACCCACGGTCACTGAACTCAAGGGTCTTCATTGGAAACCTAAACACTATGCTGGTTACCAAGGCAGACGTTGAAGCTATTTTTAGCAAATACGGCAAGATTGTTGGCTGCTCCGTGCACAAGGGCTACGCTTTTGTCCAGTACGTCAACGAGAGGACCGCTCGAGCGGCTGTTGCAGGAGAGGACGGCCGGATGATCGTTGGACAGGTGCTTGGTGAGGACACAAAACAATCTGAGACTGTCTTATTATTTTATCTTCTCATATTGTTTTTTTTTATTGAACAATTGCCTTGTCTTTCAATCAGATATTAACTTGGCAGGAGAACCCAAACCTCACAGACCAAACACGTCAAAGCGATCAGCTGGAGATATGTACAGGTAAGTAATACATTTGTTTTTATTTTTATATTCACCCATTTTAATGTTTTATTCCAATAAGCCAGTTTTGTTGTTGTTGTTAAAATCTCTATTTTTCTAAAGTCTCTCCAGCAGTAGTTCTGGTTTTGAGGTTGATTATGATTTCCAGAGAGAATACTTTGACAGGTAAGATCTACAGTTGTCAATGTGTTGTACAAACACTTTGCCAGTGGGTGTATATATATATATATAAAAATGTGTGCACTTTTTGCTGACACCTCAATCTCTTTGTGTTGTACAGAATGTATTCATATCCCTCCCGTGTGCCCCCGCCACCACCACCTCCTCTGTCACGGGCTGTGATCCCTTCTAAACGTCCACGGGTCAGTATGAGTGGGGGAACCAGCCGCCGCACAAAATCCAGTTTCTCAACTGCTTCCAAGAGCAGCCAGCGGACATCCTCTCGAGCCCGTCAGTACCTTTTCTTTATTTTCACATTATAGAGGGGTTTGTTTAAAGGGATAGTTCACCTAAAAATTAAAATTCTAGTCATTAATTACTCACCCTCATGTCGTTCCAAACCTGTAAGACTTTAGTTCATCTTCGGAACACAAATAAAGTGTCACAATAAAATGTCCCTACATTGGCAGCTACGCAACTGACAATTTGACGCTTCAAAAAGTTAAGAGATCGTAAAACTAATCCATATGAATTGAGTGATTTACCTGTAGTTCAAATTTTCTGAAGAGACATGATCGCTTTATACGCTGATCAGATTTAATTTAGGCTTTTATTCACATAAAAACATTCATCAACTCACACATCAGTTGTGGTAAACGAAAGCTCAAGCATGTTCCCTTGAAGTGTGAGTACCAATGAGGTTCATTCTCGTGTTAGGCAGCAAGTTTGAGCTTCAGGTCAACATTGCATTTTTTTTTAAACTTTATTCACTTTTTTTTTTTTTTACAGCCTTCCTTTACTCATTTTACTTTTTGACCTTGGTTGCCTTGTCAATTGGTACATGCATTCAGGGAATTCTTTTTCTTTCAGTAAAAGCAGATGACCTCCAAACAATTAAGAGAGAGCTGTCTCAAATCAAACACAAGGTTGACTATCTGCTGGAGAGTCTGGACAGGATGGAGAAAGACCACAGCAAGAAATCCGGTAAAAGTGTTCACGTTTTCCCCCCGAGTTTCTGCAGCAGGTTTACCATACATGGCTTTCAAATGGGCCCAGAAAATAATCATTCGATAGTATTTTTCCAAAATAATACATTTTAAAATACCATTACATCAAAACATTTTTTGTATGCACAAGGAGTCTGACAACAGCTGGTATGCTCCATGCGGAGATCTGATATCACCATCGAGTCTATCTATGATTTCATGAAGAAACAGAAAAAACTGACACAGACTAAATCCAGAAGAACTGTGGCAATGTATCCAAGACGCTTGAAGGAACTGACCTCCAAAGATACCTTAAAAACTATGTGCAAGTGTTCCTAGAACAAAATCTGTTTTAAACGCAAAGGGTGGTCTCACCAAATATTGATTTGATTTAGTTAATTGATCAATAAAACCTATTTATGACGTTTTCTGAAAGCATCCTCACTTTACAGCAGTTTTACACGAAGAAACATCCGTCCAAAGCTACAGTACTGAAAAAATTTTAGCCACTCAAGCGTCTTGGAGACGTTGCCACAGTTCTTCTGGATTTAGTCTGTCTCAGTTTTTTCTTTTTCTTCATGTAATCACAGACAGACTCGATGGTGAGATCTGATCTCTGTGTGGTGGAGCATATTGGCTGTTGTCAGACTACTTGTGCATACAAAAATCTCACTGGACTACAATTAATGGCAAAATGAATGTTTGGAAATGTAAACTGATATTTCCTACAGAAACACTACAGCAAAATATATAAATAAAATATGTGGGGTGAAAATACTAACGTGCCTATGACTTTTGCACAGTAGTGTATATGTATGCATATATATGTATATGTACGTATGTTTATATTTATTGTATGTGCATGTTGTTTTTTTACATCAGAGGGGAAGAGTGTGAAGGCAGAAGTGGGTGAGGCTTCCTCCCTGCAGCATTCCAGCAAGAAAGACAGAGAGAGGGAAGAGCAAGAGATAAACGATTCTGAGGAGGAAAGAGATCTATTGGAGGAAGAAGAGGAGGTTTGTGAAAATGAATCTATTTGCATTTATGATTATGGATGTTAAGATTAAGTGTAATTGGTGCTGGATTAGTGAGGACATGATTTGAGTAAAGATGTCTAATATTCTCTGTTGTTTGGGTCTCTAAGATTTGTTTCCAACTATGGCGATACACTGACAAGTTTGTTTGTTTGTTTGTTTTTTCTCTTAGGTTAAAAGCCAGGAAGGAGAGAATGAAGAAGAGGAAGAAGAGGAGGAAGAGGGTGAGCATGTGGAAGGGGAAGATGGTGACAGCGTTAATGGCGATGACTCATAGGCTCTTATAAACACCATGGATTTCAGACACCCACTCAAAATTCAACCCTTTCAGTTCTTTTGAAAGGTTGAAGCCAGTCTTTAAAAGATTTGTCTATAAATGCCTGCAAACTTATAATAACTGACACTACAATTACATCAGTTTCACTGATGTCGGTTTATTTTTAATGTAAGCATGACAACTTTTCAGGCTTTTGAAGTCACTTAACCTTGATGAAGACAAACATTTGTTTTCAAACAACAGAAACTATGACATTCTCTCCAGTTATTCCTAATAATTCTGGGTTTTTATTTTTCACTATCAGAATATGTCCATTATTTATTCTCAGAGTGAAACTGGCCTGCTCCCTGTTTGCCCTGTGTCTCTATGGGAATTTTCTTTCTGTGAACAAAGCTAAAATTTGTATTTTTAAAGGGAGAGACTTAAGTGGCTCCTCTATAGAGAACCAACAAGCTTCCATGAAACATCTATGTTTGTATTTACCTGTCTTTTTTATATCACCCTGTTTCAGAATAATTCTACAGGAAAGTTTCAATAAAATATTAAATTAAATGTTTGGGTTTTTTTTTTTTTTCAAATATTTGATCATGTGACAATGCTGTCAGTAATTTTTAGGTTAAGTAGTTAGGATGGTCTTTTAAGTTATACAAATAAAACCTTTTTTTTTCATATCAATAACATGAATTTGATGTGAAGTATGATTCATATTTGACCATTAAACTGCACACTATGAGCTTTAAAAGTCTAGTTTTGACTGTTTATCATTGACTTTCCGATTCTTTGCTGGTGTCTGACCACCTGGGAGGAATAATGCATGTGAATCATAATTATGTGACATATTTGGTTTATTTAATGACATGTTCAGCATTTGATATGCTAGAGATATGGAAAGTACAACTCTCATTCTTAGATGGATCACATGAGTTTAGCTCAATTACTCTTCAGACTTCAGAAAGAAATATGGAGTCCAGACATTAGCATATTGTAACTAAGAAGCATAAACAATGATCTCCCTTTCGTTGTCCCTATTTGCTCTAATTTACTTGGATATAATTAACTTACACAGGAACAATTAAGTTTCATATAATTGTGTTTTGCATCACATCCTGCACTGGATTTCTAAGAAATTCAGGTGTTCACAAGGGGAAAATCAGAAAGCCACTGAAACTAGTGTAACTACCTGGATCATCATAAACCCAGGTGTTCTTCCAAAGTTGTGTGTAAATCTTATCACCGATCTCCAGAGTGAGAACAACACCATTGCTGCCATTACCATTGCCAAGAGGCTTCCAGGCATGCACAGAACACTGGATTTCACCGTTCTTCAAGAGACTGACTGCCATTGTGGTTCCAGCATGAGAATGACCATAAAATCTGAAGTAATAGGCTCCTTTTATTGGTGCTGTGAAAATACCTGTAAGGCACATGAACAAAGCAGCCACAGAAAATGTCATCATATGTGATCAGGTTTAAAAACAGTATTCCTGTAATGGTATTCTCTTTACAGTCCTTACCAGTATTTGAGTTATAGGCACTTCCAACATTACTAAATACTTTTTTGTATTGCAGAATTTTCAGATTACCAGTGGGCCCAGTTTGTCCACTTCCAGATGCCAGAAGTCCAGCAGAGAAAGCAACCTTTTTGGCTGGATATAAGCAAATGGGCTGATGTAAAATGTGCAATCAAATAAAATATTTAATTTAATACATTTAAATGTCTATGGGAACAAAATGTGCCTTATACTTGCCTTCAATCTCCTCTTGGACAGTTTCAAGCTTATAATGTGAATCTTGTACCAAGGTTTTCAAACCTATATGGAATACACATTGATATGATAATGTCACAATATTGCAAAACAATGAATTTATAAAGATGTGCAAGTTGTAATTTCTTTGTAAGTTCATAAATTGTAAAGTTTTTCCACAATGACGTTCAATACAAATCCACCTTACCTTCATTCTCACTTAATACTTTGGTCAGTGTTTCTTCTAATTTTTGTATCCTTTCATCCATGTGTTTTAGCTTCTGGAGCTCAGCAATAATGTCCACATTTGGTGTCAATAAATCTTGTGCAATTGAGCTCCCAGCACAGAGCAGCAGTACCAGCAGCAGTACTGCCATTGTCTCACTTTTTTATTTATTTTTCAGACACTCAAATTATTCCTGCGATTATTCCAGAATTCACCTTTGAATGGCAAACCTTGTTCTTAAATACTTTGTTGCGAAAGTTTGTAAACATTTGTACTTTAGACTGATGATAGGAGGGTTTTGTTTATTTTAGGGCGAGTTATGTAGATTTGGGTACACTGAAAGGACATTTAGTACCTTTGGTGAAAAAGGCCAAGTATAAGAAGATATCTTAAATTGTGTGGTTGTCTCTTGTATTGTATTGTTTGTTGAGCCCTTGTCTAAAGACAATTTTCTACCCCCTGTGGGGATAGACAATAAAGCTTTTTTTTTTATTATTTGAATTTTGAATTTGAATTTTCAGCATAACTTTTGCATTAATGGCCTATGTGTGTGTATGGTTGTGTAGATCAGGCATTCATTTTGTTATGGGGACAAATGTGAGGACATTTTCCTCATATTACTTCATCCTGTTAAAATTAAAAAATTAGTCAATACATCAGTTATATTCTTCCGAAAAATGGTAAGCCTATTTTAAGTGTTTGAATTTTAGACATGCCCGGATGGTTTTCGGGGATATAGGCAAGCCAGCTGAAAACGCCTTGTTATGAGCGCTTGAGAGCGTTTTGGCAGCGCAGCATTTTTGCTTGTTATGATACGGAATATCCGCGAAAGTGTTAGGGTAGACCGGGTACAGTTGAGACACTTTTTGCGTTTTGATTTTTCACACAAAAATAGATACTGAAAAGAAGTGAATTTCCACATGACATGCCACATGACATTTCATTAGCTTGTAGACTAAGATATTATAAATCAATATTACCCATAATTAGTTTATATTTTCCACAATTAGCTCATAAAAATAAGGTGCTTTTTGTCTCAACTTTGTCTCAACTGTACCCATATGTGGTACAATTGAGACAGTACCATGGTACAGTTGAGACACCCATTTTTAATGAAGTAAAGGTAACTAACCGTTCATTGCAAATATAATAAATAAAGAAAATAAAATTTGGGCAACATGTTTGTTTATTCATCCATTTAAATTAATTCATTTTATTTAAATTAGCACTGGTTAAAATGTATAAAACAGGAACAAGATATTTCATGAACAGATATTGCAACAGTACAAATGGAAACATTCTAATGACAACACTAACAATAACAATGTCAAAAGTAACAGTAAACAACCAACAAAGGAAAAAATTGATTCATGTGTCACTTTCACAATGATGGCATGTGTAGCTGTCTCCGCCAAGGGTACACTCTACGTGTGACCACATGCTACACCTAGAGCAGGACACCCATTTCTCTCCCGACCGTGAACTTGAGAACCAATCGTCACACACCAGGCATTTTGTGTCTTCTGTGCTTTTCTTTCTTCTTTTTCCTCCTTCCTTTTTCTCTGTCATGATCTTCCTCTTCACCTTCATGGAGGATCTTCTTTTCTCCTCTTCAAGGGTCTCCTTTACAGGGGTATCAGTGAGTCCTTTTCCTCCGACGTTGACCATTGGCCTTTCTGGGGCCAGCTTTTGGATGAGGCCTGATTAGTTCAAGAATAAACTTTGGAACATGCTGGACCTGGTGAACATAAACACCCCCCACACACACACTCTCTCTCTTTAAATTAACTATGTGACTGCTGCACACATCTTAAAAATGGTGTATCAACTGTACCCGTTTTACCACCTTGCCTATTTGACAACATGCTAGGTTATCCTTATAACATTGATGTTAGAAAATATTTTCATTAATAATACACAGTCTAAATATCACAAATATACAATTTTATTTTCATTTGTGTCCTATGCTGGCTAATTATGACATTTAACCTGTTATCATAACACTGAACAACTAAACAGCGTGTGACGTAATCGAACTCTATCGCGGGTACAGTTGAGACAGTGTGTCTCAACTGTACCCTGATGGCCACCTCGCGCATTTCTCTAGATTTTGCAATGACCATGTATTACACAATACCATGAAATATGCCCGTTTTTAGGGCACAGAATAACGTTTGTGATGATACCAGTTACGTTTAACAGTCGCATAAGGATAATAAGCTATTCATTGTGGAGTGTGCATGGGGAAGTGAACGTCTTACCTTAGAAAAAAAACTTTTGCCGATATCTTCGGATCGGAGATGCGTCCATTGTTCAAATTTCCCACGATCAAAGAGGACACTAATACGCATGTGCACAGCAAAAATCACAACTTGTGCTTGCTGCGCACGCAAGTTATTTAAGGTGTCTCAACTGTACCCAGTCTACCCTACTAATATCTCATTTCACACATATTTTGTTTCTGGGTTGATTCTATAATAAAATGCCGATACAACGTAACGTATTTTCTCTAGCTCTTGTTTTAAATTATTTTGTTCTGTCATTATGCTTGATGTTGTCATGATCATCTGTTGACGTAGAACAAGCAGCATGTGGGTTGGTCGGTGTGGAATTAGTCCCGCCCCTCCTCCACTGTGATTGGACTTGTCAAACAACCCTTAGAGACTGCTCATACCAATTTGTCACTAACTAAACAATTATATCGCTTAACTGCTCCATTTAGGTGGTGGTAATCTTGGGGAAAAAAGGCCGCCATCTTGAAATTTCAAGTGGCTGTGGGCGGTTTCTTGTCAAATGATCCATTGAGACAGCTCATAGCAATTTTCATGCTTGTATCACCAACTACATGATTTCTTAAACCTAATTGCGCCACTAAGGTGGTGGGGTGGCCATCTTGAAATTTCAAGTAGCTGTGGGTGGCTTATTGTCTAGTGACCATCAGAGACTGCTCATGCCAATTTTCATGCTTGTATCACCAAATAAACCACTTTATCACTTAACTGCTCCATTAAGATGTCGACCATCTTGAAAAATGGCCGCCATCTTCAAATTTCAAGTAGATCGGACAATTCTCTTGTCAAGTGACCCATGAAGACTCCTCATGCCAATTTTCACGCTTGTATCATAAACGGAACGATTCTGCCAAACACAAGCACTAGCTGCTCCACTACATTTAAAAGTTTGGCGTTTAAAAAACGCGGCGCTCTCATTGAAAACAATTGACCGTTCGCAAAGACCCGCCCCCTTTAGTTACTGTTGTTATGTCCGACAAGCCATTCCGCTCGCCTTTCACGCAGAGAATAATACATCGCGGAACAGATAGGACACTGACAACGCGCGGACAGACAGGACAGACCAGGTTACTTTTGATATGAAACAAAGTCTCAACTTTCAAATTTGGTCATTTTTTTAAGAAATTTAAACAATAAATACCATTTTGTGGCTCTTTAATTTGTCTGACAGATCGCTGTAGAGCCTCAGTTAAAGCTGCTCGTGAACCGATCATCTCTTCCTTCTAGTTAATTTATAGCATCAAATAAACATGAATGAACATAAGAAGGAATGTTGTTTTAACCGCGGAAAGACGTCCGTATGCCGTTTTTCAAGTTCAAATCCTCCAACTCTCTAATAACTCTCTTGACTGCTTTGTCGAACAAAAATGGCGGATTATGATTGGTCGGATCGCTTGTCAATCAAATTCTATGCGAAGGGTCAATTGGAAAATTACGACAGCCGCGTGAAAAAAACTTTGGTGGACACATATGACACAGGGCATTTAAAAAGGCTTATAAATCGAACAAAACATGTTTTATTTTAATCTTTCTGAAGATCAGAATATTATTAACCTGATATAAAATCAATGGAAGTCTATGCAATGTCCTCCTTACTAATAATGTGTGTGTGTGTGTGTGTGTGTGTGTGTGTGTGTGTGTGTGTGTGTGTGTGTGTGTGTGTGTGTGTGTGTGTGTGTGTGTGTGTGTGTGTGTCTGTCTATTTTACATTTTCTATATCATCCTGAGACCCATCATTTTTTTTACATTTAGTTTTTTACGTCGTTACATTGTTTGGAATTTAAGAAACAAATGGGACAAATTTTATTTTTTAATAAACATTTTATGATATGTCCTATGTAGAGGACACCAGGGGCCTATACCATGAAGCCGGTTTTGACCCCAGTTTTTCTTGCTCCAAATTAAAGGTCACTATAGATTTTTAAAGACAAAATTGTTAATAAGAAAATATCAGTTAATAAGAAAATGAAAAAAAAAGACTATAACCAACATTTTTAATTCAGTATACCAGTCCATTTTAAGATTCCAGGCTATTTATTATTTATATAGACTAAATGTCCTCTGTATAACAGATATGAGAATAATATTAGAAAAAAATGTTTTGAAAATGTTTATTTTTTGCATTTTGTATGCATAATAGTGGCTGCATTTAATTGGCGTTTATTGTAAATCAGGGTTTTCAGGACTTTGACAGCTTCAGGAAACTTCCACCTGAACCAAAGATTTGTACAAAGATTCTCAGCTATGAAAGATATTAGAGAATGATTTGATGTATTAATTTACTTTACACAATATGTGTGTAAACATGGCCAGAAATGGGTTTTCTTGTATTGTAAAATGAAAAAATGTTTGTCCTTTGCCACATGGTCACTCATGGTATGATTTCCTTTACCAGTAACCAGGTGAATGGAAATCTAGGAGTGGAATAAGAGAAGGCTCTGAGTGGAAGGAAAACCTCTGCTGCTCCATTCCACTCTTATACCAACTCCAGACCGCTCTGGAGTCTGTGTTTAACTTTGTGATGCCAAGCCGGTACTTCTTTTGGAACTATTTTCTATAGCGGAAGCGTAGTCTGAAACGTAAGTTAGTCAAAATGAATTATTTGTTTATTGAACTGTTGTGTAAATGCAAAGTCAAAGACATAAGTGCTGTAGTAATGGGCTGTGATTGCCTGAGGCCTTGTGCTAAAACTATAACACCAATTTTGCTTAATTGTAACATAATGATGTGTAAATGTTTGTTACGAATAAAAATATCTATAATATTATATAGGCTAATAGTGCAAATTATAATAGACATTATAATTATAATTTGGAGATCTGACAGTCATAAATAATTCACACACCCTGATTTTCCATCCTTATTTTGTATATATGGCAAATATGCACCAATACATTCTGTGATTTGCAGACTACTCTTGGCAGATATTTTGTTGAACATCAATGAAAGAATGTTAGTTAACTTCAAGTTCAAAAGGAAGATCAAAAATAGCTTGATTTTGTCTGTTTGATGCTATAGGCTTTATGGAACTTGTTAAAATATTTGTCTGCATTCTGGTGGTTAATTAATCAAGTTATGTCAAAACCAAGTCATAAATGACAGAGAGCCATCATATCAATATATATGTGAAATACTAAAAAATATTAATGACGTTATGAATAAGAGCTCTCTATGCATGCATCAACATTCTTGTCTTTAATCTGTATCAAATTATGTTTACCACTAGATGGTGCCATAATGAAAAATATTGAAACATATTAGTTTAGTAACCATTTTAAGCCAGGTGATCAAAAACAAGATCTAAATGTTATCACTGTGACATGATAACATTTCTCCAGTTTATAGTTTACTTGTTTATTATTCGGCAATTTACCATCCAAAGTGATGCATGTTACAGACATGTAAAAAGTTGTGTACTTTATATAATTAGTGGTTTTAGGTTAAGATGGATTATTCTCTCTTGTTATATTTATTTCATATTTCAAATCAATTTATGATGGAAAAATCCCCCCCCCCCCCCCGCGTTTTTTCTCAGTGAATAACATTTGGAAATAAATCACATCAAAGACGTAAAATAAGTTGCTAACAGGATTTCATATTGATTTTAAGTGTTCTAAGTGTCCCATTTAATGAAGGATTAGCCTAAGCTAAATGTGCTGATGCTTTTGACACAGTCAACACCGGATATTATGCAGTGACATCCAAGCAGTCTCCTTTTACTTACGCCCCCCTTTTCATCACATCATCTCTCTCAAACACACTGCTTTGCTTCATCATTAACCACGACCTGACGACTAAATAGGCATTAACTCCACAGGCCACTAACTAAAGAGGCTGAAGGGAAGAAAACATGTAAGATCATGTTACATGATTTTTATTAATAACTCACCTCTCGTCTTTCAATTTGTAAAGTAATCTTGAGCTATTTAGCTACCATGCGCACACATATAATCTTGCTCATACTCTTACTGTAGTGTCCCTCACAGAGTTTAGGCACGTAGGCCATAAAAAAAAAATTTCAGTGCTGAAAAACACACTGAGCATGAATGCAGTCGGGCCGTATACCGTATGCACCATTATGGGTCAGAGAAGTGAGCCAGAATTGATAGCCCAAAAAGTAAACTGACATCTGTGAAACCCAAGGAGGTGCACCAGCCTTGTCTCTCCATCTTGTCCTGAAGTGACCTAGTGCCACATTCTAGCACCACGGATGAGCCAAGTGCGGCAAACAAGACACCCCCCCCCCCGCCCCCTACCCCTACCCACGCTGCACTTCGTCTCTATGCTACATCTTGTATTTTTAGCCAAGATCTAAGCTCTGTATAACTTAATATGGCAGAGAAAGCCTTCCTGTGTGCCTTATGATCCCTTCCTTCTCCATCTCGTACATCTCATTCTTTGTGATCTTTCATTCACGCTTCATTTTTTGTTGTCCCATGTACTCAAAATGTCTGTGTCCTATTAATATTTCATGGTCATACTAAAGATATTGTATGGTATCTAACTCTACTTTGCCTTGCTGTGATCACCAGTCTGGCTCACTGCATGAAAAAATGTGCTTCTCTCTTTTTTAGCAGCCTCTCTCTCTCTCTCTCATATCAATCTCTCTCTCCCTCTCTCTGCCTCTCTCTGCCTCTCTCTCTCTCTCTCTCTCTCTCTCTCTCTCTCTCTCTCTCTCTCTCTCCCTCACCTCATCCCACCCCCTAAAATGCTCTTGACCCTGTTACTCGTCTCTTTTACCCGTGTGTAGGGGTTTCATACAAGGGGCCTCAGGACTTGATCTTGTCTGTTCTGGGTGGCGGGGATCACAGGTCCTTTCTAATTTAATTTTATGAAGTATTTAGTTGATTTGCTTTAAATTCAGTGGAATTAAAGTTTTCCCTACTTAAGTATTGAATCATGAAGTGGAAACTAGTGTTCCTTGGGCTCCTTCTGACCTTCGGGCAGCTGTCATGGGGCCAGAAAGGTATGGACATCCCTGAGTACGATGGAAAGGACCGCGTTCACGAGCTTAATGCCAAGAATTTCAAGTCTGTGATGAAGAAATATGACGTGATGGTGGTGTACTACCATGAGCACGTAGGATCCAGCAGAGTCGCCCAGAAACAGTTTCAGATTGAGGAGCTGGCCCTTGAGGTGGGTTTGACTCGGAGTCGGCCAAAGGGGAGGGGTAGTTATTGGGAGCAGCTGGATCCAGTGTAACTTTGGGCAGTTGTGAAGCACGCTAATGACTAAAGTCTTCTGTGAGGACCAGTTTAGACGAAGAAAATCATAGGATTTGTCAACTTTTGTCATGCTTCTACAGCATTTATTATTCTTACTTGATGTTAATTTCAGGATTTAATAATATATTATTCAAATCAAAAGTTGAATTTGTTAACATTAGTTAATGCTCTGTGAACTAACATGAACTGACAATGAACAACTGTATTTTTACTGTTAACTAACGTTAACAAAGACTAATAAATACTGGATCAAATATATTGCTCATTGTTAGTTCATGTTTATTAACTAATGTTATCAAATGAGAACTTATTGTAAAATGTTACCATAAATACTATAATAGTGCAGTATACTAAAATAACACTGGTTAAAACCCTTTGTTGTATGAATTCTTAGCTTATAGCTGATCAATGGATGGATAGATAATTAGACCAGTAAACTGCTGATCCAATGCAGCAGGAAAGTTTGTCTCAACATGATTTACTGTGCAGCTATTTATAGCATGTAGTATTTTACATTATGCACTTTATAGTTCTGCTTATATAGTTCATGGAAATTTACAGTAAACAGAGAGCTGCATGGGACTTTGAGTTTGGCCCAAAAAATTTTGTTTGCACTGTTGTGTCGATTTTAATCTGGATGCTTGAAACAATAATTGCTCTTATGCTTCTAGCCTTTGTTTGTGGCCATAGTTTTTGATTGTTCAACCTTGATAGAGGACAATTAAAAACTCAATTAATTAACGATATAGATTTTTCTGTGGCCTTGTTAGAGGCTTTACACTGGATCATAAGGAAAAGTACTCCAGCAGAGCCTGGGGAATGTGGGGCCTGTTACACCAGCCACGAGAACAATCTGGACTATGGCATCTATGATCAGAAAAGTGCTGATCCACCACACAGTAAATTTGCACCCTGAGCATGAGCTCGGATGGGTAATTCTTCAAAGGAATTTGCTTTTCTGGTTTCATCTCAGTACATTTTCAATTTGGTTTCGTCGACAGACCCAAATGCAGACACCAAAACATATGCTAAAAAAATATATATATAATGCAAGATAGCATTTTTAGCATCAGTGCTGATATTTTCATTCTGTCTCATTGGTTCAAAGATCAAATGCAATGAGTCACATGTTCTTACAGTGTCACAGCAGCAGTGTTTATTATGCTATGTTGGTATATATCACCAAATTGTCAGCTGTTGGCCACTGCTGATTAATAATAGTACTGTATACTTGGGCCTGAATGACATATCATGGGTTACACTGTATTAGATTGCATAAGACTATTAGCCAGCTATTGACAACTTGTTGGTATTGTTAACTTTAACTACTAACCTATTAAACTAATTGCTTAGATGACAATAAATGTTGCCTTGGAAACTAACTAAAATAAAATAAGTTTAAGATGACTAAATGACTAAAACTTTTTTTTTAAGTTGCCAGCGTTTTTAACCATTTGCACAAAATTTGTATGGCCCCCAGAATATTTTGTTTTTATGAATATCTGAAAGTGCAATAGCCTACATCAAAAGAAAGAACCCTCTACAAAAAAATGCTTTATTCTAACATCATTCATTCTTTTTTTTATAAACACTTGAATGTGGGTACGTTTAATAAAAAATAAAAAAACATTTTGAGCAAAAAGGTGAGAGAATCACATTTGTGTCAAAGATTTCGTCCAGATAGTATTCAGAGCGATGATCATGGTGTAGATTGAGTCCATCAACACCCCTATTGCTTGGACAGTCCTATATCTCTTTCTAGGTCGACATTTCATTCAGTAACACTAAGCAGTTTTGATGTTGATGATCGCGTTATTTTACATATGCACCTGCTTTCATATGTTATTGCTTGTTTCTTCTTCTTTTCCCCCTGTGTTCTGATCAGGAGATTCAGTACTCTTTCAGAAGATGCGTAATAGCACCCACTAGCGTATAACAGTGAAAACACGGAAAGCTGAAAATTTCCGTCAATGTAAAGAAAAAAAAAACACAACAAAATTACTACAATTGCTAACTACTTAAACTACAAATAAAATGAAAACTGAAAAAAAATCACTTTAAATATTAATAAATACTATTATAGAGTTTAAACAATGCTAAAATAATACTAAAAAGTATAAAGAAAATCTACAAACTTCACTTCAATTTCAAACCAACCTTTCATAAACATACCAATTGTGATGTGATGAACAATGCCACAAGCAATCCCAAGCAAAGTAGATAACATTAGCATCTTCTCAGCAGGCAGAACCCACCCCATGTGGTCAAAAGGTTACAGCACCATTTAGCCTGTCACCTCCTGGAGTCAACACTGGTCTGTTGTTATCAAGAACTTTGTGTGCAGGTCTCAGTGCAATCCTCAAGGGACAACAGACATTGATGTATTGTGTTTGTTGTGTGGGATTAGTAGTTTAAATGAGCTAACGTAAATAATTGTAGGCTAAGTCTAAATCTCAGTCTTAATGCTATAATGGATTTCTGATGGACATTGTGTTTTGGGAGAAAAGCAAGAACAGACTATCCCCTTGAGTTGAGTTGGCTCAAGTGGCTTAGTGGAACATAGGGAACATAGTAAGCATCGATACTCCCTGGTTTTCATGGTGCATTATGGGAACCAGCTTTTTGTATGTCTTTGCAACACATTGCTCCTGAATACACAGTAGTCCAGCGCTGTTGTAAGTTATACTAACTCATAACAGCTTGAGTGCTGATTGAGCTCATGAAATCTGCAGTGTCGACTGAGAGTACTGAGTGTTGGGCACATTACTGTACCTGTCAGCGGATCCCAGGACCCTGAACGTCACCACCACCTTGCCAAAATAGTCCCGGTTTGTCTCTGCAGCAGCTCTAATTATAAACGCCTCTGCTGTCATAGCTGTTTGTGTGGCACAAGCCACTGTGATGCTCATGCTCCATTACAGAAGATCTGCTTTCTGCCCTTATAGAAACACTTGAATGCTCTTATTTACACCAACCCGGCCTAGGGTGTTTCTGTTTATATTTCCTTAATGAAAAAACATATTTATGTTTGCTAATAAATACTCATTAAACCTCTGAGAGAACTCAGTTATAGAGATGATACAGTGTTCTCAATTCTGTTCTTGGGAGACTGTTTAGATTTGTCGGTTATTTTATGAAAAATTGTGTGTTTTACTGCATTCATGAATTGATGAATATACTGAATTGATAAGATATGAAGATATGATTGGAAGAGATGGAGGGATGTAAAGAAAAAAAGAGAAGGGCGCGTTATCCGTGGCTGTGTTTTGGATTAAAAGTCTCCTCTTTCCTCTATCCCGACTCTTTGTCATAAACTCTATCTCGGATTCATTGCAAAAATCTTCTCTTGTTGACTCGTGGCTTTTTGTGTGTCACCTTATATAGCCGTGACCTATTTTTCCTTTAGCTGAGTTTAGCCTAACGTTTGTTTAACAGACATATATGCTCCTTTTAATGCTAATATGTTGCTGATATATTAATATACTAAACTGATAGAAAAACCCTGAGATCATTCTAAAAACTGAGAAGAAAAGATCAATGAGACATTACCAAGATCGAGCACATTAACAAATAGACGAATTATCACTCAAGTATTGCTGCTAATATTACAGATAAACTGGAAGAACTTGCATACAATTATCAGACAAATAATTTAAAAAATTGAATAAAACACTTTAAAAAAAAATCTGATTCCTTGGTACAACTGTAACTTTCACATACACACACAAAAAAAAAACATTCGAAAAATGTAGACAGAAATTCATTCACTCAATTTACTCACCCACAAGTTGCTCCAAATCTTTTTGAATTTATTTTCTTCTTTTTCTGTGGAACACAAAAGGATAACATTTTGCTTGCTTTCTGTGGTCTTTTTTTTCCTGTGCAACAATGAATAAGGACTGAAACTTTCAAGCTTAAAAAAATGATCAAAAGTCCTAAAAATAACATAAATGCAGTCCATAAAACTAAATTTCAAGTCTCAGACTGAACATGCAATTCATTATTTAAAGAAAATACTTTTGGCATGTTAATAAGAGAACTAGCAATTTATGATTCATGAATCCGTTGATCTGGATGATCTGAAGTATTCGTTCTGATTAATTTATTGACCCGTTTTGGTCACATCAGTTAACGCATATATAGATATTGCTTAAGGTGCATTGCTGTCCGCCATATTGGAAAGGTCAAAGCCAGCCTGTAAGCTCTCAAGAGCTAGTTGACTGCATCTTCAACCTTGCTAATTACACCTAAGAATATCCATATCTGCAATAAAAGTCTTTAGCAGATGATTTTCACAGGATTTAGTTTATCATTAATGTTAGATTATTTTGAATGAGGTAAATAAAAAAGAATAGTGGTTATAGTGTTAGTGTTAGTGTTAGTGTGGACAGGATCTGGACAGCATCTGAAATGTTGACTGTTTGGCAAAAATGGCAGATGTGTTGGGACATATGAGGTAGATATCTACCCAGCTAACAGGGAACATTCTCAAAACTTTGGCTAACATTATAGCAAGGTTCTCACAAAGTAATGAACAAATATTCTCCCAGTAACATTAATAGAACATTTAGTAAGCGTTATCTGTCTTTAAAAATGTTCTCTAAAATGTTTTATACATATGCGTTTTATCTATATCCTTTTAGTTTGGAGTAATGTTACTTTTAGTAATGATTTTTAAATGTTTCAGAATGTTCAGAGAACTTTAAAAAGTAATGTTCACATAATGTTCACAAAATTATAAAAAGGATATTCCATCAATGCTTGCATAACCAATTTTTTTTCGAATGGGAACGTTAGCAAAATGTTTTTAGAACATATATTTGTTTGCTGGGATGCGTTAACAGCTCACCGTTTTTTAATGCAAAGCTATGAAAATCAATGACATCAAAAGATCTTATACAGCATGTCACATGAAACATGTTTATGATATGTTTATGCCACTTTCGCATCCTTTATGAAGTTTAAAAGCTTCAGTCCCAGTGTATAGTAATTGCATGGAGAAGACCAGAACATTGTTTCTCCTTTTGTGTTGCTTGGAAGAAAGAAAGTCAAAGTCAGTTTGTAAGTTACTGATATATCCTATTCTACATACACTACTGAATTATTTAAACAATTTTAGACTGACGTATGGATAAAAATACAACAAAAAAGAGAATATTGTGCATCTGTATAAGAATGCAAGGGCATTTGCTTCGGTTTACTTCCTCATAATGTTTGGAGAAATGGTTGGGAGAACCTGTCACCACCCCAGCACCCTGTTACTCCAGCTCAGCAGGCGCATGTAGCACTGCGATTGGTGGAGACAGCTGTCCATCATACGGGTCGAGTTTCACACCGATTTAGAAAGTGCAGGGGCAGCGCTCCTGATGATGGCTTTTATGGATGTAAGACTGTGGAAGAAACTAACTACAGTTCTTACAGCAGAGCCTGAAATATCTGTGCAGCAGAAAACAAATGTGCTGTCCTTGTCCAACACAGTGTTTGTACACAGTCTGTTAGCTACCAAAACCAGCTCTCAGGTTGATAACAAATACATAATGTTTGTGCTGACGGTATGCAAACCCTAATAAAATGAAAACAAGAAATCACCTTACCTTAGTGTTTCCACAGGAACTTCTGAAGAGTTCCCTCTCACAGTTGTTTTGTGTGAACAGCTTACATGTCAGGGCACCACTAACATGCTTTTAAACAACTCGACCAAATCACACATGCTGTCCGAAGAAGCTGAAGGACATTCAAAATTATATTTTTTGTTACTCAGCTTGCTGCACAAGTCTTGGAGGATCTTGACGACGAGGACATCGGGATTGGCCTACTCGATGAGAAGACAGACAGAGCTGTTGCCAAGAAATTAGGTAACTACATTACAAAAACACTCAAATATGACTATAGGCCTACTTATGTATAATGTATAATATATGTTTGTTTGTTTTTTTCAAAAATAAAAATCATTTTTCAAACCACAAAAGAGACATGGTGATCAGTCACAGCACCTAGAATATACATTTTCACTTATCAGTCCATATAAATGTTAACCTAAAATATTAATGTTTATTTAAAAAGGTTCATGTTATGCATCAGCTACTCAATGGGAGACTGTTTGTAAGATTTAATGGGCATTTATATTTATTGAAAAAAAGAAGTCCATGCCTGTTATAGGGTTGTTGTGAGGAAATCGGATGACATATCATAATTTTTTGACCTGTCATGAAAGTGTAATTGGATCTGATTGTGTTTTCTCAAAATTACCTTTAGCTGTTTCAGACTTATTGTGCTCTATTGATGCCCTTTGTGTAGATCAGCAGAAGAACAACTATGACCTCTGGTGGACATTTCTCAAACCCAGGTTCTCACAGGTTAATTTCCATCTTTGTGCTCCTCAGGTCTGGAAGAGGCGGACAGTATCTATATCTTCTTTGAGGACGAAGTCATTGAGTACGATGGAGAACTTGCTGCGGACACGCTGGTGGAATTCCTCTATGATGTGCGTGAAAAATAATTTAGACTTCTCATGCAGTCTTCTCATTTATAATTTACATCCTGCTCTTCCCTTTCCCCGTTGTTCTCCTTCTTACCCGATATACACTTGGTCCTCGGTTTCAGCAGTCTGTCTTACTGTCATTACTTCCTATTCTGTTTGACTCTTTTACCAGGTCATTGAGGATCCAGTTGAGATCATTAGCAATGTACGTGAGTTGAAAGGTTTCCATAATATTGAGGAGGATATCAAGCTGGTGGGCTTCTTCAAGAGTGAGAAATCTGACCGTATGTATCCAAATGGGAATACAATATTTGATCATTTTGCCACAAAATGTAAGTCAACTGTTTTGAAAAGTTCACCAATGGTCTTGTGATTTTAGACTACGATGCATATGAGGACGCAGCAGAGGAGTTCCATCCACACATCAAGTTCTTTGCCACCTTTAGTCCAAAGGTAACTAATGTAATCATAATTTACACAACCCTATGCACCTACAGAACTCTAGTTTGACCAATTGGACTAGACTTTCGGAGGATATTTAGTTTTTATATATTATATACAATAAATATTATCTACAATATAAAACGAAAATATATGCTTGACTTTCTGAATGTTTAAATTGGCCATTATTTTAATAGTTTTAATAAACAAATTCACTTTTTGCTTTCTACTTTTCTAAAACCTTTTAAAAAAGTAAAAGTAAAACCTTACTTTTAAGCATCCACAGTGCTTAACCCTTGTGCATTGTTCAAATTCACTACCCTTTCGTTATGTTGGTGGCAGAAAACAGCCACTACTTTAAACTGCTGTAAAAATGTATCAGATCAATATTTTTTTCAATTCTTTTTGCATAAATCTATTAATCAACCTCAGTCCTGATCAAAACTACTAAATGTTTTTAAAAAAAATAAGGATTTTAACTCTTTAATTGCCAAACTCATAAATGATGTCACTTATTTGGGGGGGGGGGGGGGGGTCAAATATAAGTCAAATATAAGTCAAATATAAGTCAAATAAAATGACTTATTTTGTGATTGTGGACTGGATTTTTTTTTTTTTACCTTATATCACAGTCGTGGATATGTCAAAGATTAGAAACAACATTGGTTTTGATGCATTGTTAGTTTTTGTGCAGCATCAGATTTTAACTTTTTCTCCCTCATTTACTGTTCGTGGCTGTTTTTGCCTCATTGACTTCCATTATAACCACATTTTTTGATTGCAAAGCCATGACACCATATAATCATGCATTTTTGATTGTTGGTGGTTTTCCCTGTTGGGAAGAGGATTTTTTTTTTTTTTTTTTTTTTTTTTTTTACTGTTGATAACCATGTGGCACCATTAACCCTTTAGATAGGCCTGTGCAAATAAAGCTTAGTTTATGGCTTTTACATGGAGTTATATGGAGTATAATAGTGTGATGTGTGTGTGTGTGTGTGTGTGTGTGTGTGTGAGTGTGAGTGTGAGTGTGAGTGTGAGTGTGTGTGTGAGTGTGAGTGTGAGTGTGAGTGTGAGTGTGAGAGTGTGAGAACTCACCTTGATGCGTCTGAGAAAATCTAAATATGCACCTCGGCTCTCAGAACTACATGGAGTAAACAAAAACAATGTAAGTGTATTTATTTATTGGTTGAGACAGGAATTTGGGGTTTTCATGAGCTGTATGCCAAAATCATCAGTATTAAAACAATAAAACACCTGAAATATTTCAGTTGGTGTGCAATGAATCTAAAACATATGAAAGTTTAATTTTTATCATTACATAATGGAAAATAATGAACTTTATCACAATATGCTAATTTTTTGAGAAGGACCTGTAGTTCTGAGAGCTGAGGTGCATATTTAGATTTTCTCAGACGCATCAAGGTGAGTTCTCACACTCTCACTCTCTCTCTCTCACACTCTCTCTCTCTCTCACACACACACACACACACACACACACACACACACACACACACACACACACACACACACACACACACACACACACACACACACACACACACACACACACACACACACACACACACACACACACACACACACTATTATACTCCTTATAACTCCATGTAAAAGCCATAAACTAAGCTTTATTTGCACAGGCCTATCTAAAGGGTTAATGGTGCCACATGGTTATCAACAGTAAAAAAAAAAAAAAAAAAAATCCTCTTCCCAACAGGGAAAACCACCAACAATCAAAAATGCATGATTATATGGTGTCATGGCTTTGATTAGATTAGAAACAAACAAACCAATGTTGTTTCTAATCTTTGACATGTCCAAGACTGTGATAAAAGGTAAAAAAAAAAATCCAGTCAACAATCACATTTTATATTGAAAATAAGTCATTTTGTGTTTTGGGGGGAAGTCATTCCCCCCAAATCAGTGACATCATTTATGAATTTGGCAATTAAAGAGTTAAAATCCTGATTTGTTTTTTTAAACATTTAGTAGTTTTGATCAGGACTGAGGTTGATTAATAGATTTCTGCAAAAAAATGAGAAAAACTATATTTATCTGATACATTTTTATAGCAGTTTAAAGTAGTGGCTGTTTTCAGCCACGAACATAACGAAAGGGTAGTGAATTTGCCCACAGTGTACTGTTGAGTTTTTGAAAATTTCCCAAAATATGTGTCAAAATAAGATTTGTCACCTAAAATAATTCCATTTGCTGAAACACGGATAAAGTTATGGCCAAATTAAGACTCAAAAATACCCCCTAGTGGATGAAAACATCCCCAACAGCACATAAGTGTAGCTCCAAAATCAGCTGAAGTGTATAACAATATCTGAATTATCCTAAGTAAATCTGCATGATTCATTTTTTAAAAGCAGCACCTTTATTTCGACTTATGTCAATTTACCCTGAAGTATAAAAACCCTGAAATTGACAGTCGATCAAAGCCATTGCAATGCCTGTTTGCAGGTTGCTACAAAACTAGACTTGAAGTTGAATGAGGTGGACTTCTACGAGCCCTTCATGGATGAACCCGTCGTCATCCCCGGTAAACCCTACAGTGAGAAAGAACTTGTTGAATTCATTGAGGACAATGACAGGTGTGTTGACTGGTGTGAAAAATACATCAAATTCAGAAATGAAATCAACAGTGAACATGAATGAATATGTCTCTGCAGGCCAACACTGAGGAAAATGCAGCCACACAACATGTATGAGATCTGGGTAAGCTGATGCTGTGTCAGTGAAACGATAGCTTTTTTTACGGTGCTTGCAAGGCAACACTGCCTTGATATTGCTGAAACGTGCTATTTTTCTTCTTTTTTGACAGTTTGCTACAATAAATTCAGCTTGAACCACTTCACATACAGACTCTTTTCAAAGTTCATCTTGTAGATAATTTCACTCTGCCATTGAGATGAATGGGAATGCTAATGGATAGCTCTCTTCAGGTATTGCAGACCACCTTGATTTAGGCATCTATAATTTAAAGTATATAATAAAAATGTTTTTATTTATGAATTACCAAATTGTATCAATGCAAGAGTGCAAAACATTCTGCCTAACCATAATTTAACCAAATACACTTTGATAAACCTAGTGATTTATATTTAAGAGCAGCTGGGTACGATTTTGCGGGAAATCGCATACGTACATCATTCGCCCATGCATATCATGGGCATCGTGAAGCTGGAGGTTGGTTGTCACGTCAAGTGAGAATTGATCATGGATCATTCAAAACAGCATACCTCCTAGGAATCACTAGTTGTAAAAACAAGAACATTTTTATTTATTTATTTGTCCATCCGCTCTGATAAGATTCTCTGTATCCATTGGTGTACAGCGGTGCTTTGAACAGTAACAAAACAAACTCTTCCGCATGACATTGCAAAAAAAATGGCTAGATTTATAATGTTAATTAATGCAGAAATGCATCGTTGCAGTCTGTGAAAAGCGGTCCATATCATTCAGCAAAGCCTAAAACTTCAAACACTTTTCTTTTGCTGCCTTGCAAGCACTGCTATTTACACATGTTATATAATCTCAGGATTATCTATTAGAAAACCATCTGTTTCTAGACATGATGAAACTAATGTACAGTAAATCATATTATAAATCAAATTATATAATGTTAATAAAGGGGCAAGGATATTGATAATTCATTCCAAGATGTGATCTTGTGATTTGTAGTTGTTTGTGATACTAACAGAAAAGCACAAGATCTTTCCCTTTATGTACTGTAACCATAATTTTCTGACAGGCGGATGCTCTTGATGGCGAACATATAATTGCTTTTGCTGAGGAGAGTGACCCAGGTATGAGATCTTTTTATTATGCTGCTTATATTGATCAAAGCCACTGTCATTTTAAAATGTAATATAACTTTATTTCTCACTTTAATGTGTCTGACATTTTCTTGGGCTTCTTTCAGATGGCTTTGAATTCCTTGAAATCGTGAAGGAAGTGGCAGAGGATAACACCGACAATCCCGACCTGAGCATTGTCTGGATCGACCCCGATGACTTCCCTCTGGTAACCCTATGGCTTTTATTGCACTATGAAATGCATAGTCATTGTATATTCCAAATATAATCCTTGTTGTGAAAGTGGATACCAGAGCTCACGCATGTCTCTGTGGCTTCTGTGCAGCTTGTCCCCTATTGGGAGAAGACCTTCGACATTGATCTGTCCGCACCTCAGATTGGTGTAGTGGAGGTTGATGATGTGAGTTTCTCACTGTAGGATTTCAGTGTTGTATGTTGTGTCTTTCAAGACCCAAACTGAGCTCTTGTGTCTTCTGCAGGCTGAAAGTATCTGGTTTGATATGGATGATGATGACATGCCAACAGTTGATGAGCTGGAGGATTGGCTAGAGGATGTGCTAGAGAACAAAATCGATCCTGATGATGATGATGATGATGACGACGATGACGACGACGATGATGATGATGACGACGACGATGATGATGATGACGACGATGACGATGACGATGACGATGATGATGATGATGACGACGACGATGATGACGATGACGACGACGATGACGATGATGACGATGATGACGATGACGATGACGATGATGATGATGATGATGATGATGACGACGACGACGATGATGACGACGACGATGATGATGACGACGATGATGATGACGACGACGATGATGACGACGATGATGATGATGACGACGACGATGACGATGATGACGACGATGATGATGACGATGATGACGACGATGATGACGACGATTAAACTCTTACTATCTTACATGCTATGTATTGTCCAAACTAAAGTCTGTTTATTTGCAACTGTCTGAATCATCAACGTTATAAAAATTCCTTTAATATTTTTTGTCGGAAATCAAGAGGGTAAAAATGTCATCATTTAATTGTCACCTTGTTCCACGCATATCTAGGAATGTACTCATCATTCTATCTCCCATTGACCCAAAGTTTAATTCAAAGACCATGCTCTCTCTTAGACCTTCAGATATTCACTTCCAAATGTTGACATCAATTGTAAAATCAAAAGCATTAGCAATAGATGTATATTGCTTTCAGTTCATTGCCATCCATTTTTTTCGTGCATAAGGACTTACTGCAATTGGCAGGTAAATACACCAATGCATACATTTGGAAAAGGACCTGACTTTCAAGCATAAAAAAATGTAACCGAAAATATGTAAGATCGGCAGAGGGAGTAGCAACATTATTTTAAGTGTAAATCCATCAATTTGTTGTTATTGTCTAAATATGTATTTGTATTAATATGTGGATGGATTGTTTGTCCCTCTGTGATAGGACCTAAAGGTGCTAAGCAGGCTTTTCCTCAAGGTCATTAGTCATACCTTCTTTCTTTGTTAAGACAGGATGTGACCTTATGTGACGTTAGCCGGAGAAGAGATTGTCCAGCCTTCCTTTTGTGTCTAAAAAGTGCAGTAAATCACAAACGTTTTCTACTGAAAAAGAAACATTGATATATTATTTTTTTTTAATGAAGACAACTTGGTTTTACTCTTAAGTCTTAAAATAAAAAAAAACAGATTGGAATAAAGTGATGTACATTTTTATATGATTTTAAAAAGCCTTTCAAATATGTCTGAGAATTTTGATCTGGAGGTTGGATTAGTAGGTTATTGTTTTCTTTAGACATAGCCTATTTCAAATATGGAATTTATATATTCAGCACAGGGCACTGTTGTCTTCCCTGCACCATATAGTGTCATGTGAGGATACAGATGTTCATATACCAAATTATATTTTTGGTACAAAAGATGTTTTGCCTGCAAGATTTTTTTTTTTTTGGCGGTCACAGGGGTTTATTATAGAAATCACAAAAGTGATAAGCTTGGGTGTTTTTTTCCCTGATTTTTTCCCCTCAATATTCTCTCTTTCACTGCTTTCCTACAAAATAGATTCGTTTTCCTTTTTCAACAAAAGGTCAGCAAAACAAGTAGACTAATCTTTTGGAGGGATTTTTTATATTAGCTGTCTTATTTTGTATTAATTTTACTGCTTAAGGGAATAGGTCACTTAAAAAAATTGAAAATTGATTTTAATTGATTTTCAATTTTAAAAATTGAAAATTCTGTCATAATTTACTCACTCTCAAGTTGTTTCAAACCTGTATGAATTTCTTTCTTCTGCTGAACACAAAATATATTTTGAAGAAAGTCGGTAACCAAACCGTTGATGGACCCCATTGACTTCCAGAAAACTATGGAAGTCAATGGGGTCCATCAACTATCTGGTTAGAGACATTCTTCAAAATATCTTCTTTTGTGTTCAGCAGAAGAAAGAAATTCATACAGGTTTGAAACAACTTGAGAGTGAGTTAAATGATGACAGAATTTTTGTGAACTATTCCTTTAAATGGACAGGAAATTAAAATGTACTATTTATTTTCTAATTGCATGTTATAAATCTTATTGGGTTTTTTTTTTTTTTTTGGAGCTTGTAATGTTTAATCAAAATGTCATAACTGGATCTTCGGGTGAAAACTTCTCTCTTGTGACACATGCAGGACTTCTCCAATCATTTAGTCTTTTTTCACAGGACATCAAAAGGTTCGGGAAATGTGCCATGTATTAAAACCATCTACAATTCAACTAAACTACATGGCCAGAGTGACAATAAACCAAACAAGCCAATTAATTAAGCCTCTATAATTAGACTTTAAAAAATAGATACTCTAGAATAAATAACCAAATGATCCATACCATCATATGATAAAATCTTTTGCAATCAACATTCCCATGTAAAGCGACGTATGGATTTGGCGCCACCCGTGTTAATACGTGCTACGTCATTGTGGAATGTCAGCAGATACGCCCATTACTTCCATTTTAGCCATGTGGATAGTGACCACAAACGGCTGCACGACCGATCCGTTTGTTTATGCATTATAACTTATATTTTGCATGTTCAGACCGTGAGCAAAATGTCCCAGTCCGTGTCTAGGTTTCAAGCAGAAGTGGCGGCCGTTATGGAGGTGTTACTGAAGGTGGCCGTCGTGGAGATAACGAAAGTTTTCGAAGGACACGCATTGGATTCCCATGGCTGCACGGTCGACAGAGAAGCTCAGATCAAAGAAGATCTGGTGCGTGTCCCTGACATCAGGGCTCATATGGAAAGTGCATTGACTAATCTTTCGGACAAGATGGTTTGTAGCGTCGGTGTGCAAGTAGGAGAGACACTGCTGTCCAACCATCAGGGTATGTTTTTGCGTAAACAACAGCCACTTCTCTAGCTGTGTGCACGTAGCTTGGCTTTACTTCCACATTAGTTGAATTCAACAGGAGTAAACCGGAAGAAGGCTATCGTATATGGCAAGCCGGTTTAATATACATTGCTTAAAAACATACTATTATCTGTTTTTATGTTACCGCCGGTACTTGTTTTTTATACTTTCTAGTATATTGTAATTCAGTTCATTAGATAGCAAAGGATGATGAAAGTATACTATTGTTCTCTATTCCAGTAGTGTTTCGTATTTAGTTAAAATTTACTTGGCTATAAAATAAAAGTACTAAAACCGAATAACAGTTTACTGTACACCAAACATACAATCTATTGAACACGATATATTTGCATTTCTAGTGATATTAAATAGTATTAACATACAGCAATGAAGAGAAGTAACTTATTTGAATGAATTAAACGATTTGTCATAGAAAAACTGCAAAAGAGATACGCTTGAACACACTATGTATCTAATTATCTATATTTATTAAGTCTACACGTGATCTGATGATGGACTCAACTGAATGACAGTGACTAAATCAAAAGTCATTATTTGGAATAAGAACTATCTAATTAACAGTTAATTATTTAAACTGAAAAGGTAATATTTATTGGATTGGTTAAAAATAACAAAGTAAAAAAGGTTGTTAGATGTGCACACTTTGTGTTGAATTGTAAAAAATACTTAGTAACATACAAATAAACACTATTTAGTTGTAAGGAATAAATGTTAAAATGGTTTACCATATTTCAAAAGTAGTTGCAGCAGTAGTGCTGATATTTCAGGGTTGAAGTTCACCTTGCTTGGTTTCAATGCAAACATTGCGGTTTGTTGTGCCTGTGACTTGTAATAAAATAAGAACTTATAATCATAATATTACACTGTATTTGATAAAAATATTGTATGAACCTGTTATTATGAATGCTGTTTATTCATCTGTCCATGCAAAATTGAGCTGGTTCTCAGACTTCTGCTTCTTTCAAACGTAAAAGTTAAAATGATTTTCAAAAGGACAATATGCTCATAAGTTCCCAAATAATTTGCATTAAGAAAACTAGCAGCACAGTGTTTCTAAATTGTAATATATTGTATTCTCTCCCATTCAGATCTGTGTGTGTCCACTGAGAAAGACAGGATTTATCTTCTGGATTCCAAAGGAGAGGAGGGGCTTTCTCCTTCTGAAAGTCTCTGCAAGGAGTCTCCAGAAGCAGTGGGTTTGCAATGCATGGTTGACTTTCCATGCACAATCTTCAAAGAAACTGTAGGTGGCGCTGATTTGTAATTTTCTCTTTTTAGATTTCTATTAACTAGAATATGTACTTTGATGAAATAATGTTCTTTTGGATTTTAAAGATATTGTTTTTTTTTTTTTAGTAAGTGTTTTAACTTGACACAAACCTCTTTGTTAGTTGTGATAGTCTCAGTCCACATCCACGCTAGTGTTTTTGGGAACCCAATCAAATGCAATATTATTATTATTTTAATTATAATTATAAAAATTAAGACAGAACTATATTACTGTTGTAAATTGCAATTGTATTGTGAAATAAATGGATATTTGCTAATGATTTAATTTATTTTACACAATAAGTTGCAATAGTAATATTTGTCTTATCATAAAACAATTATAAATAAATCATAAAATTATTCACTTTCAAAGTTCAAACCCTTCAGCTATTTAACATTTCGAATCCTCAAGCTTTTATTTTGGTAGTATACTGGGGAAATTATTTTTTTTGTTGAAATTATGCGACCGTGTTTCAATCTGAAGTACGCAGTGCATGAGACTACAGTTATTTAATTACATCACAGCTATATTGCAATTATCCTGAAACCCCATTTATTTATTTTAATTTTATATTGGGTAATTTGGGTATAATTAACTCTAAGCTTTTCATTAACTCACAAACCCCCTGCAGTCCCCTTCAGCCCCTTTCACACAGAGATTCCGGAAAATACACGGATAATGTGTCCCGGGATTTGTCCCGTGATCGTTTGAATTTGGTCCATTCACACTGCCAGTGATTTTCCGGGATCTGTGAGTACGTTCACACACATCCCGTAAAGACACGTGACGTCAGGACGTGTAACGTACGCGGCGAAAACATGTACACCCGTGTACCGTTCCACAAAGCTGGCGAACGATCTCAGCTTCAGTGCGGATAGTAAGGAGCTCCCTGGTCTCTGCTTCGTTCCAGTTTGCAGACATTTTTTCGTTTTTTCTTTGTTGATGACGAACACAAATTTTCTTCTAAGAGCAACAGAGTCGCGCGATGGCACTTGCGTCATCACTATGACACACCCCTTACGGCATTGGTCCTGGCTTTTGTTCACACAGGGCGCATTCAGGGACTGATCCCGGCAATGTTACTAGCTCCCCAACCCCGCATCGATCCCGGTATCAATCCCGGGTCGTGTTTTTTTTCACACAGAAGGCACTCTGGCAATTTGCCGGCAATTTCCCGGGATCAACGCACTGTGTGAAATAGAGCCCGACCGATATGGATTTTTGGGGGCCGATACCGCTAAAAAAAATCCAGATTCCGATAAATCGGCCAGTATTATTTATGTGTATATTATAATACAGTAGCAATATTATGTATGCGTATTATAGTACAGTACCAGTCAAAAGTTTGGACACACTTTCCTATTGGTGTGTACAAACTTTTGATGGGTACTGTATATAGAATACACAGTATAAACAGAATAAATATATAAATGTTTTGCAATGATCACTCAAATGTGATCGAACACTTGTGTGACAAAGATATGTAATGGAGGAGACAGGGTGAATGATAGAATGAGAATGATACATTTGAGCTGTAACCAAACTAGTTTGCATTGCATGTTATATTTTATTATATTATAAATACTGTTGCATAATCTTCACTAACGACTTTGTCTTTTAATTTATTCACGTTATATAAAACATAACTTGTATCAATAAATATATCAAGTGTCACTGACAAAACCTTGTTATCTTCTATTTTTAGTCTTAATTCCTCTAATCTCTACCAGTGGAGGAAGATTTCAGATCTTTTTACTAAAGTAAAATTAATAATATAATGAAAACGTTTGTAATAACATATGTACAGTACTTTTATACTATTTTTAAATAAGTAGTAAGCAAAATGTACTAAACGTGAAACATAGTGTTATAATTATATAAATGATTGCTTGTGTAGCGTAGCGTTATAGGCAGAATGAGCGTCAACACTGTCTACACCGGACGCGGCCGTTATTGCTCGCGTCGCAACAGCTGTTTACCCGAGACGCGGAAAAGCGCCCATTACAAAGCAGAATGGGGCATCAGTTTACTGTCGGAGATTTGTCGCTCGCGCAACGCATTTTAATCAATGCTTCATCAACCAATTGCCTGGATTTAATAAATAAGAAGTAAATATAGCAGACAATATAATCAGGACTTCTCAGCTGCGCGCTTACCCTAGTCATCACAAACTCACACAATACGTGACTGAGGCTGCAGCACAGAAATCACTTCTGTGAATTACACTGAGCAAATCAAAAGTAATAGGCTACTACCAACCGGGTGAAGAAGGGTTGGCTTTCAACAGACCATAAAATTTTTATTTTATTTTTCGTGTTCGCATTTATGAGGAAAAAACAATGTTACGGATGTGACAAGCTCTGAAAGCGGCACTAAAGTGCTATAAAACTTTCACAGAGACCTCAAACAGAAAGCACAAAGCCTTTCATTAAAGTGAATTTCGTTTTGTATTAATTGTATCTTAATTTTAATCAATGTTTCATCAACCAATTGCCTGGATTTAATAAATAAGAAGTGAATATAGCGGACAATAGATAATCTTGACACGGAGGCGCTTCTACATTTTACTCTTAAGCGTATACCTGAGAAATATATCTATATTGAAATGTCTACTTTTAAACAGAACAATTCAAAACGAAAGACAGACTGCTCTCTGCTGTAATCTGTATGAAATGTGCATTTCTCTCTGGCGTGTTCACTGAAGATCGCAAATCAGGGTTGTTAACTTTACAGCGACACTGACTGAAAACAGTTTATTAATAAACAATTAAAATGTCTCCTTGCTATATTTGATGCCAGTTCTTTGTGACAGCTTTTATGTGCTTTATTGGCATCGCCACCCTTACATGAATCACCGCACCCGCATTTTTTTTAAATATTCTTTTATCGGCCATTAAAAATGCTGATACCAATAGTTAGGAAAATGCCTAATATCGGCCCGCCGATATATCGTTCGGGCTCTAGTGTGAAAGGGGCTTTACTAACCCTGACCTAGAGAACAAATAGATATTAATGTAAATTTAAATGCTGAAGAAGAGATATACTGTACCAAAGATTTGCAACAATTCTATTTCTTTTCCCTTATTGACCAAGTCATAAACATTGTTTACTTTTTTCAGGAGATTGGAGTGGGGAGAGGAGACAGCTTAATTCATGAAACCCCATGGACAGATGACTTGAAGAAACCAGAGACAATTCAGGAAAATGGTATAAAGAAACTAGACCAGCTTGATTTATAGTCCTTTATATTTTACTGCATAAGATGAATATATAAAATGCAATTTTTCTTCCAAATCTATCCAGAAATAAAATTGATTCTCAAAAAAGTTTTTATTTACAAAAATACTAAACAAACTTTAACAGTTTTAAAAAAAATCTGAAATTACTAGAGAATGAAAACAAATTTCTTACTTTTTATGCTTTTTTTTGGTCTCTTAGGTCTTCAAGTACTTGATGCTCTTGAGGAAACTTCTTCACACACTATAGTAGATTCAGAGTCTCATCCATTCAGCTCTGTTCTAGGTAACATTCCCAGCGCTGACCTTTCCACTGACAGTATAAACCCGTGGGACCATGGTCTATTGGAAGTAAATTCTTCACTGTCTGTTGAAAAGTCACCTCACATAGAACCTCCTCAAACCAGCAAAACCCCAGCGGAGGCCATTGAACTCAGCCAGGCATCAGGTAATAGTGCTTTGAATGCAAAGAAGGTGCGTTTCCAGCTGAGCCAAATGCCTTTCGATTGCAAACTGTTACAGCCTTGTTCTGTGCAACTTGTGAACCTACTGATGCTGCCAAGTGCGCAAAGGGCGAATGGATCCAGCAAAAAATGCTTCTCTACACCCAAAGATCTGCGAGCCCACCAGCGTGTCCATACGGGACGTCGGCTGTGCTGCTTTAAAGACTGCGGGAACGGCATTTGGCGCTTGCAGGGAGTCATCTCACAAGGGCATGCTCATGCCTGCAAGATCTGCAGCAAAAAGTTCAAACGCAAGAAGATCCTGAAGCGTCACGAGCGCTTTCATACAGGCGAAAAGCCGTATTCCTGCAGAAAGTGTAAAAAGACATTTGCCCTGCGGAAAAGCTTGCGAAGGCACGAGCGCTTCCACACTGGAGAGAGACCTCACGTCTGCCCACACTGCAGGAAAGGCTTCCGTCTCAAAAACAATCTCAAGGCTCACCTGCGCTTTCACTCTGGTGAAAAGCCCTTCATTTGCAACCTGTGCTCGAAGGGTTTTAGGATCCTCAAGAACCTTGAGAAACACAGACACACTCATTCGGCGCCAGTTAGCTTTCGAACTCTTCAGTAACAGAACAAATGTTTTGTGTGGCCTAAACCAAACGCCATATTTCTACCTCGCATCAGAACCACTGGATCCAGTCAGTAAATCTAGCACCCGAGTTGACGCACAATAGCAGGCAGGATATAAAAAGAACATTGGGGTGACTCATTTTGTGTTCAGGTTTCATTTTTTCTCTCCTTGATATCACATTGTAAATGTTTTTCTCATGTTGATTAGGGTTATTTGTGGACAGTTTTCTTCTTTGCCATTGACTGCATCTGTACTAATTATATACACGTCTTTTGAAAAACACGATTTTTCAGTAGTTTCATTCCACTAAATGTAAAATATCCAGGGCATCAGAAGTTCAGTCCTGCAGTCCAACACAAACAGACTTAACTAATTATTGCTTGCTGTAAATAATTTTCATTCTTATATGATGCTTTTAAACTCTTTTATGTGTAAAAACACTGGAGATAATTGGTTGCTGCAGGAATCATATGTCCTTGTAATAATTTGTTGTTCACTACTTGTTTAGCACGCTTTGCTCACTTTAAGCTTATTTTTAAAAAGCTAAAAAAGAAATGCTGTTAGTAACTCTTTTGCTCCCATTTCCACTTTCTTTTACTTGTACTTTTTAACATTTGATGTGATCTGTTTGTATGGACCAAGGCAAACATTTATCAGAGATTGTTTTATAAACATGCTTTTTTTTGTTTTATCTTTACCTTTTTTTTGTTTTTTACAAAAAAACATGCTGTCAATCACATGATTTTAGTTTGATATTAAAAACTTGTAGTAACATTTGTAGTAATATTTGTGAGTTTATAGCAAATAAAAGAAATGGTTTCAACCTGAGCTTTTGCTAACCATTCCTCGTAACCATTATGACAAACCTATATAGTTTCTTTTTGAATAAACAATAACCTCACATCTTTGTTTAATGGTTTGTTTTTATTAAAAGGCTTAAGGATGTATTTTCATGCTGCTGGAGAATATAACTCAAGATTAGTATGAGCAATGATCTCCAAGAGCTGCAGTCAATGAAAAACGTACAAACTTTTCCACAGATCCAATAACAAAAGTTTGAGCAATTCAATGTAAAAACATGCCATATAATTTGAAAATGATTTCATCCAAACCTTGTTTTTCTTATGGATTGGGAGATGCAAATGTCTAATCTTTGAGAGTATTTTATAGAAGAGATGACAAAAAACATTTTCGGGGCCTTTGAAAGGACAAATACTTTAGTAGAACCTCTTTACACATTTTGTGGCAAATTTATATTTTCAGCCTTTTAAAAGTAACCTTGCAAAAGTAACCTTGCACAACAACTGATCTTGATCAGGGTTTCCCGAAATAGGGTTGCTAGGGGTGTACCGTAGTGATTCTGGATAAGACAAAAATGGTTGGGAAAATGGATTCATTATGGAATCGCTTTATATATATCAATTTTAAACACAAAAAAGTTACAAATCTCAGGGGGTACTTTTTTAATTAAAGGGGACAAAAAAAAATGGTGAATCCTCGAACAGCCAAGAAATGCCATGTTTTGTTTCTGATTTTTATATTTATTTTTTCAGTCACATTTATATTTTCAGATTCAAAATTGACTACATTCTGGTCAGACATCTATAATAAAATAATATAGCCTATGTTTCTACCAGCAGGGACCTCTGAAAGTTTTGTAGTGCACTGACACAACCACTTGAGTGTCACATTAAAATGGGTATGTTTGCAATGAATTCTGAAACCTAATCCATTTTGGCTGCCTTTTATTAATACTTGAGTAATTTCTGTAACACAATCTAAAAAAGTCAGCAAAACCCCATAACTAAGGCGAAAAGATTTTACACAAGAGCACTTGTGAACGCTGATCTAAGACACTGTCAGTACAACACAAGAAAACTGAAAATATAATAGAATTGCAGACTGATTGAGGTTCACTAATACTCTTAAATGTATCATCATAATCAAAATTACTGCATTTGAAAATAATACAATGGTTCAGATTTGTCTCACTTTTACACTAACTAGTAACATACATAAAAATAAACCACTGGCCAAAAACTGAGTGGAAACAATACAAGGTCCAAAAAAAAAAAATTAAAAAAAAAAATTGACTGTACGTCCTTTTCTGACAGTTTCACCTAGGAAACCAAATGTCAAAACATGATATTTGCAGTATATTCATCAACAGTTGTAGCAAAGACATAATTTGTCCTTTCATTGAGTGATTTTTCCACTGCCATTTTCATGCCTTAGATATTTACACAAAAAAAAGAAAAAAAAAAAAACACTAAACTTTCACTAGTAATTCCAGTAAAATTCTGTTGTGTTATTATAAAAGACACATCCAGGCATGCTAAGACCCAGAATCAGGAGGATTTTGTTTCATTTATTTGACAGTGGCTGAGTTCTGGCTCTTGATTGAACACCAGGCCATGAAAATATCCCTGTTAAGAAAGTAAAAATAGGGACGGTTAGTAGATGGAATGTGACTGTACAAAAAAAAAAGCACCTTAAAAAAAACACACCTGCAGTGTGTGGCCACACATTCATTGCTGCAATACTCCTTATCCCAGTCTCGACTGTCCACAGCTAGGTTTGTGCATCCAGCGCGGACACAGAGATTCACAGGAGGAGTGGAAGAGGAGACCGCAGGAGCAACACTTACCTCCATCTCCATCTGAAAAAGCAGGATAAAACAAGCAGATTTGCACTCTGAATAACTTTGCTGTGTACTTGTGTTTGATCTCTTAAGGCCCAGATTTAATTACAGCGTAGTTATTGTTCGTTCTTTGCTTAGTGATAAAAATAAGTTTGAAATACCTGCGCAGCGGTATACTGGTAGTGAGCATAGATATGTAAATACAATACAATAACAAAATAAACAATAAAAATGACAGCAGCAAGAAAATAGCAGTTAAAGCATCTGATCATAGCAATGTGGATATGTTTGCAAAAGCTCTGCAATTCCACACTCTATTTAAGTCATGTCACATTACATTATATAGCACTTAGGTTCATAGAGCATATTTATAATGTATTAAGCATAAAAACAGTGTCAGACTTCAGTTAGAATCTTCAAAAGCATCAAAGTGGTAATTGCGTAGCTGTCAATGAAGGGACAGAAAGCTCTCAGATTTCATCAAAAAGATGTTCGTTTGTGTTCCGAGGATGAACAAAAGTCTTACAGGTTTGGAATGACATGAGGGTGAGTAATTAATGACATAATTTTTGGCTTAACTATCCCTTTAATATTACTCAGAACTTAACTGTTATATTTACACTGTAACATGACAACTTGAAATAAAGTGTAACCACAGTAGCTCTGTTGATATTAATTATTGGATAAACAAACCTCTTCGGGTTCCTCCGTCAGAGCCTCATCCGTCCCAGTGGCCAACTCCTCTTTGGGCTCTTCCACTTTCACCTCAACAGGGGCAGGATGTGCTAAGGCTGAGATGGTGGATGAGGAAATAACAGGATTGGCACTTGTTGCTGTAGTAACAATAATTGGTGTGGACAGATCAGAGTGTAATGAAGCGGGCACAATCTTTATCTGAAGAGGCGGTGGCGGCGTAGCAGTGACAGCCACAGAACTTCCTGCCCCTCCACGGGGTTTGGCCTGAAGAGGCGGCGGGGCTTGGGTTTGTACCATCTGCTGCAGACGTGGCGGAGGTGGGGTGCCCTGCATCTGCTGCAGTGGTGGAGGCTGTCGTGCAGCAGAAGCCGGATGCACGGCTCGTACTCCAGCCGGAATCACCGTCACCATGGACGTGGGGATCTGGTGGAGCTGAGAACCTCCCTGCAGCATCTGCTTGGAGATGATAATTTTTGTGACAGTGGGAGTCGGGCTGGGGTTAGGGGTCAGGGGCTGGCCGATGGCCAGGGGTAGGGAACCCGTGCGGGAACGGGTGGTGACTTGAGGCAGGTCTAGGATAATATTGGATGCACAGATATTGGTGATGGTGTTCTGCTCAGGGATGGGGGTCAGGCGTGGACGGGCAGGGCCAGCAGGAGCAGTGATGACAGGCGCAGAACAGGGGACAGAGGGAGGAGTGGAAGGAGCGCTATCCTCCACCTCAGAAGATGGCTGGTTAAGAAATAAAGGTAAGAAAGTATAATATAAGACAGCAAATTAAAAAAAAACTCACAAAAGAAGAACTAGAAACAATTCACTCACTCTTGAGAGTTGATTTGCTCTGTAGGCTGCTAAAGCTTTCAGATACTCTTTCTTAGCTGCCTCAGTTTTCCTCTTGTAAACCTGCAAAAGTTCATCAAAATTAAAAAATGACACAAAATGCACGTGAATTTACCATTTCCAGAAACAATTCCCTAACAATTATTTTAATACTTTGAAAGAATATTTGGAAAAATAAAATGCAACTCCATTGTCAAATTATGAAATACTGTTATAAATCTAAAGCAATTCCAGCACAATGTGTCTACAGACTTAATGACTTTTCAGTCTTTTTACACAATTGCAATAACAATAATTGACCATAAGTATATACAGTATAAGCCAGTGGTGTGAATTTGGGGTGGGACAATCTGTTTAACCAGTGGAATGTTGAAAACAGTTGTGTTGCTTAATAATTTTGTAGAAACCGTGATAACTTTTTCATTCTAAAAGGGATAGCTCACCTAAAAATGAAAATTGTCATCTACTCAGCCTCAAGTTGTTCCAAACCTGTATGAGTTTCTTTCTTCTGCTGAACACAAGATATTTTGAAGAATGTTGGCAATCAAACAGTTTACAGTGGGCATTGACTTCCATAGTAGCAAAAAAATAAATACTTTCAATACTATGAAAATCAATGGGGCTCATCAACTGATTAGTTACCTTCAAAAATCATCTTTTGTGTTCAACAGAAGAAAGAAATTCATAGAGGTTTGGAACAACATATGGGTGAATAAATGACAGAATGTTCATTTTTGGGTGAATTAATAGAACATTCAAAAGACCAGCATTGCTGTTTGTGTGTATATACAGTATGTCACAAAAGTGAGTACACCCCTCACATCAAGGGACAATACTATAGAAATTAAACTTGGATATATTATAGAGTAGTCAATGTGCTGCTTGTATAGCAGTATACATTTACTGTCCTCTGAAAATAACTCAACATACAGCCATTATTGTCAAAATAGCTAGCAACAAAAGAGAGTACACCCTAAGTGAACGTGTCAAAACTGTGTCCAAAGAGCCAACATTTTGTGTGAGCATCAGTGTTATATAGCACTGCCTTAATCCTCCTAGGCATGGAATTCACCAGATGCACAGGTTGTTGCTGGGATCCTCTTCCACTCCTCTATAATGACATCACAGAGCTGCTGGGTGTTAGACACATGGCGCTTATTCACCTTCCGCTTGAGGATGACACACAGGCTCAATAGGGTTCAGGTCTGGAGACATACTTAGCCACTCCATCACCTTCAGCTTCCTCAGCAAGGCAGTTGTCATCTTGGCGGTGTGTTTGGGGTCGTTATGCCGTTCAGCACAGTTTCTGAAGGGTGACGCTTCAGAATGTCGCAGTAAATGTTGGAATCCATGTTTCCCTCAATGAAGCAGCTCCCAGCAGCACTCATGCACCAGTACCAGCACCACTCATGCAGCCCAAGACCATTGATGCTACCACCACCATGCTTGACTGTAGGCAAGACAATTTTCTTGGTACTCCTTACCAGGGCGTCGCCACCTGCTGGACACCATCTGAGCCAAACAATTTTATCTTAGTCGCATCAATCAGACCACAGGACATGGTTCCAGTAATTCATGCTCTTAGACAGGTTGCTTTCAGCAAACTGTTTGCAGGCTTTCTCATGAGCCAGCTTCAGAAGAGGCTTCCTTCTGGGACGATGGCCATGCAAACCGACTTGTTGCAGTGTGGGGTGTATGGTCTGAGCACTGACAAGCTGATCTTTCGTTTCTGCAACCTCTAAAGCAATGCTGGCAGCACTCATGCGTTTGTTTTTTGAAGCCAGCTTCAGCACCTGACGCACAGCATGAGGACTCAACTTATTTGATTGACCCTTGCAAGGCCTGTTCCAAGTGGAACCCCTCTTGGAAAACCTCTGTATGACCCTGACCTGTACTGTAACTCAATTTCAGGGTGTCACCAATCTTCTAATAGCCTAGGACAACTTTGTGGAGAGTGTGGTGGCAAACAATTTTCTCTTACTGGATAAGAGACAAACATGTACCAATTGTCTTTAAAGATTATTTATTCCCTTGCAAGTAAAAGTCAACAATTCTAATTCTCAAATCCTTAGAGAGTTCTTTGCCATGAGGTGCTGTATTGAACATTCAGTGGTCAATATGAGAGAATTGTACTAAAAGTATAATTTTGAACTGCTATAATACAAGATACACAAAATGATGAAAAGGACATGTGGCTTTTCATGGTTAAACGACGTACAGCTATTAACACTTAGGGTGTACTTTTGTTGCCAACTATTTTGACAATAATGGCTGTATGTCAAGTTACTTTCAGAAGACATGAAATATATACTGCTATACAAGCAGCACATTGACTACTCTAAAATATATCCAAGTTCCAATTCTATAGTATTGTCCCATGAGAAGATATACTAAAATGTTTGCTGAAATGTGAGGGGTGTACTCACTTTCGTGAGATACTAATTCCGATATATGTATATATAAAACTTTTGTTACATTTTAATTTATATACTGTAAAGTTTGATGAATGAAATGCATCTTTGTTAAATAAAAGTATTAATTTATTTAATAAAAAAACAAAAACAAAAAAACAATGCCCCCAAATGTTTGAATAGTTGTGCATATTTGAATTGCAATGCACTTTTTGCAAACACTGTCAGTCTTCAATGAACTATACTCCACCTGTTTTTGCTCTTCTCCCAGGCTGTCCCACATGGATGCCACTATCTTGGACACCTCTCCGAATGTGGCATTGGGGTTCTGCCCCTTAATGGCTGCCTGGGTGTCTCTGAAGAACAGAGCATAGGCTGACACTGGCTTCTGTGGTTCATTGGGATCTTTTTTCTTCTTTCCTTTTTTGCCTCCCAGTGTTGCTCCCGTGTCCACTGTGGTCACAGGCACCATGGCCGGCTTACCGCCAACCCTCCTCACCACAGCTGGAGGAGCAGAAGAGAGCTGGGTGGAACCCGTCAAGTTGGGGAGGTGCGGTATGATCGCCGCAGAGGCTGAGGAGTAGTCTACCAGCATGGTTTTCTGTAACGCAAATAGGGATAGATTGCAAAAAAAAAGAAAAAAAAAAAAAAAGAAAATGTGCCACAAATCAAGCCCATCATTGAAAGACTCACTCGTCTAAAGTCCTCCATGTCTTCATCCTGCAATGAGCCCGCAGGAGATGGTGTGGTTGACAGAGGTTGGTCAGGTGACTTGGCTCCACCACCAAGGGTGAGCCCTAACTGAGCACTTAGATCTGAATGGTCTATGGTGGTGAGCTGATTGTGTCCTAAGAGACTGTGGCTCATGTCGTTTATTGGAACATCAATAGTCATGGAGGAGGAACTATTAAAATGGGAACCAACAGAATGCCCGAGATCCTACAGAAAAAAAAACAAGACGACAAAAAAAAAAATCATTATCTGATGTACCAAGCTATACTTTACTCAAGATCTAATTACATTAACAGCAATTTAAGTGCCCATTCTAACATGCTGAAAGCCAGAAAATAAATGATCACTGAAAAAAACAAAAACAAAGCTTACCACACCCAGAGCTGAGCTCAGTAGTGCACTTCCTCCTGACTGGTTAATCACACCCAAACTCAGGTGCTCTATGCCCTGAGAAGATGGATTCATGAAAGCAGAGGCAAAAGAGGGATCATTCCCCCCTACTACAGTATTACTGGCAAGACTATTTCCAACTCCAGGACCCCTTGAGCTCTCAGCCTGTTCGGCCAACTCTCCAAAATGGGCCTCCACATCCTCTATGGTGAGCGCAGAATCTGGATCCAAGGAGATTGGGATTTCAAACTCTTCATCACCCAGACAGGGTGTATGGAATGTTTTCTACAAGCAAAAAAGTAAATGCAAAAATAAAATGATAACACAGAAACACACATATATATACAGTGAGGAAAATATGTATTTGAACACCCTGCTATTTTGCAAGATCTCCCAATTAGAAATCATGGAGGGGTCTGAAATAGTCATCGTAGGTGCATGTCCACTGTGAGAGACATAATCTAAAAAAAAAAAAAAAATCCAGAAAACACAATGTATTATTTTTTAACTATTATTTGTATAATACAGCCGCAAATAAGAATTTGAACACCTGAGAAAATTAATGTTAATATTTGGTACAGTAGCCTTTGTTTGCAATTACAGAGGTCAAACGTTTCCTGTAGTTTTTCACCAGGTTTGCACACACTGCAGGAGGGATTTTGGCCCACTCCTCCACACAGATCTTCTCTAGATCAGTCAGGTTTCTGGGCTGTCACTGAGAAACACGGAGTTTGAGCTTCCTCTAAAGGTTCTCTATTGGGTTTAGGTCTGGAGACTGGCTTGGCCACGCCAGAACCTTGATATGCTTCTTACAGAGCCACTCTTTGGTTATCCTGGCTGTGTGCTTCGGGTCATTGTCATGTTGGAAGACCCAGCCTCGACCCATCTTCAATGCTCTAAGTGAGGGAAGGAGGTTGTTCCCCAAAATCTCGCAATACATGGTCATCCTGTGAAATCGGTCATCCTATCCTTAATACAGTGCAGTCGCCCTGTCCCATGTGCAGAAAAACACCCCCAAAGCATGATGCTACCATCCCCATGCTTCACAGTAGGGATGGTGTTCTTGGGATGGTACTCATCATTCTTCTTCCTCCAAACACGGCGAGTGGAATTATGATCAAAAAGTTCTACTTTGGTCTCATCTGACCACATGACTTTCTCCCATGACTCCTCTGGATCATCCAAATGGTAATTGGCAAACTTAAGACGGGACTTGACATGTGCTGGTTTAAGCAGGGGAACCTTCCGTGCCATGCATGATTTCAAACCATGACGTCTTAGTGTATTACCAACAGTAACCTTGGAAACGGTGGTCCCAGCTCTTTTCAGGTCATTGACAAGCTCCTCCCGTGTAGTTCTGGGCTGATTTCTCACCTTTCTTAGGATCATTGAGACCCCACGAGGTGAGATCTTGCATGGAGCCCCAGTCCGAGGGAGATTGACAGTCATCTTTAGCTTCTTCCATTTTCTAATGATTGCTCCAACAGTGGACCTTTTTTCACCAAGCTGCTTGGCAATTTCCCCGTAGCCCTTTCCAGCCTTGTGGAGGTGTACAGTTTTGTCTCTAATGTCTTTGGACAGATCTTTGGTCTTGGCCATGTTAATAGTTGGATTCTTTCTGATTGTATGGGGTGGACAGGTGTCTTTATGCAGCTAACGACCTCAAACAGGTGCATCTAATCTAGGATAATAAATGGAGTGGAGGTGGACATTTTAAAGGCAGACTAACAGATCTTTGAGGGTCAGAATTCTAGCTGATAGACAGGTGTTCAAACACTTATTTGCAGCTGTATCATACAAATAAATAGTTAAAAAATCATATATTGTGATTTCTGGATTTTTTTTTTAGATTATGTCTCTCACAGTGGACATGCACCTACGATGACAATTTCAGACCCCTCCATGATTTCTAAGTGGGAGAACTTGCAAAATAGCAGGGTGTTCAAATACATATTTTTCTCTCTGTATATATAAAATTGAGTAAACCCAGTTAATTGTGACCAAAAGCAGCACCACCTCAAGAAAATGATGACCAGGTCCACTGATGGTCAGGTATGACTCATTGGCACCTGCAAACTAATAAACAGAGGTTAAGAGGTGCATTATTTACCTGCAGACATATTGATCAAACGAACACTACATGACATGCTGCAATTTAAAATACAAATATACGTTTTACATTCAACTAAAGATGTTTACTACAGATTTAAATCAGATTTACCTTGTTCACTGAATCATATCCATTGTAAGACGAGTTTTCCATAAACTCAGAATCAACATGTTGGCCAGTCCCGTCAGAGAGATCCGAGTAAAAATTCAGATCCATGAGGATAATATTAAGACTAAATAAATAGATAAATTGGGTCTTTTGATATCAGAGAAGAGATTGATCTTGCAACAAGCCAATAGCAAAAAATGAAAAAGCAAAGTCATCTAAGAAAAAACACTGTTCATTAAAAGAAAAGCAGCAAGAAACACAACATCTTGTTCTCGGTATTGTCCAATTTTATATGGTATGTGTTGCTCGGCTGAATAATGCCAGTAAACTTCATTACACGATCCCACACGCAGCGCAAGTATTACCAGATTAGTTAAAAACGTTTATTAATAGGCTTACCAATTCAGCCAGCTAGCAGCAGCTAACGTTAACTGGCTAAGTGGTGCTAGTTCACAAAGGTGTTGCTGTTAAACCCAACGTGAATTTCCATTCATATCACAGGCCTCGCGGAGAGACTTCTGGTATATTTGCTATGTGCAATATCCTGCGTCTCATTACATAGCACAATAAACTGTTTATTCTTATTTGCTTTCTAAATTGCTTTAGGAAAGTTTGTATTAGAGTTGCACTAGCAAAGACAGTTGAAGCCAGTGTAAAAGTGACCGATTCGATCGGTGCTCTGCTACGTTTGTCTGTTTGCATTCACAATCACAAGTCACATTAATCGCACTCCGATCATAGATTTATTTGTAACTAAATGAAACCTTTTTCCTGAAAATACTCAACGCGACTAACGTCGTCTATAGTTGGTAATACACATTAAGTTTAAATAAAAGTTCTTCTGTTTTGAGCCTTCACTTCACTTTGAGCCTACAACCAATTCCATAACCACCACAAATTATTTTTTCCAGAGCGCCGCTGATTGTCACATGGCAGCCGATACGTTTTACAGCGAGGATCAAGCTGGTCCAATCACGGTCGTTTATGATTACAGGGAAGTAATCTTATTTAGTAATTTCATAGAGACTAAAGCAATGGAGTTCATTTTTTACACCAAGAGCCAATTCACACAAGTGTACTAATGTTTTCAATAAGACAAATGGTTTAAATGCATCTCAAAAGAGAATGTCACATATGCCCCCTAGAGGAAAATCAAAAAATATGTTTTTTAGCTTAACCCTATCATGAATTACATTTTTCAATTACAACTATAAGTCCCTTTCATTTGCTTCGCATTGGTAAAAATAATAATAATAATGATAATAATTAACGGATTTCTACACCATATAACTACTCTGGTTTGAGCTTCTGGGCGCAATGCATTAATTTTCCCTAAGAAAATGTCTAACAATTTTTTTTTCCTTGTGAATGTTTTAATTTGTCAATTCAGCTTTCTACTTTGTTTAATACTTGTTCCAGTTTTTTTTGTGGGTAAACATGGCACAAACATTACCAAATATTAGCAATGGATTTGATTACTTTAATCCTCATCATCTCTTTAATAGACACTTCCTAGAATTTCAACAGGCATATTAAATTATGTTACAGAGCTCAAAAGGCACCACATAACACCAATCTATTTGTCTCATATTACAGTAATACTGATCACCCAACGGTTAAACCACATGCTGGACAGAGAAGGCAGTTTGCACCACAAGCAAATTCAGTTGTTATAAAATGTAAAAAGACATTATATATGCAGGTTTTAGGAAAATGTTTGTGTGCATTACCAAGACAAGTGTTAATTTTGTTTGCTATTGCTGGCATATAACCATAATACATTGTGAAACTTGACTTACCTCCAGCAGGTGTCAAGAAACGTTAACCCTGCCACATGCAGAATTTCTGTGATATTTCTGGTCTCTTTCAATGTGTTAGTTTCAACCTTACTTGAATTGTTTAAACTACTCTAAATTTGTGATTTAATGTCAAGTTACTGATATCAACTAAAGCTACAAGACAGCAAAATTGAAACTACTTCATTAAAACAATCGTTAAGGATTATGATTTCTCCACATCCAAGTATTAAGTTTGAGAGAATAAACTTGCTTTTCTACTCAGCATGTTTTCCAGGCAGTCAAGAAATAGAGCCTCGAGTGGTCATTATTCAAATAAATACCAACACTTGATGAAATGAATTCAACAGACATCAGTTTCCACTGTAGACTGCTATTCATATTTATATCACAGAGACAGTTGGAGTCAGTTATTGAAACGGGAATAAACGCATAATTTTTGCATCATTGCAGGCATAGGGCCAACTCTATTTTGTACAATACAGCCATCATCTGTCTAACATTGTTTCAGTAACTAACCCTAAACCCCAAATCCTACCCTGTCCCCACCCGCCAACACACTCACACAAAAAAATGATATACATCCAACAAAAAAACTCCATGTTGTTAACCAGACCGAGGCACCACGATGGCTCAGCTTCAGTGCATGACTATGGATCCTCCAGCACATTGTTAAACAGTTCAGCCTGAGGGTGAGAGACAAACAGCTCCTTTCCCAGCCAATACAGGATGAAAGGGGCTTACTTGTGGGTGTGTGAGACAAATTCATATTTCATCTGGAATTAAGCACAACGTGCTGAATGAGGTGTAACGGAAAAAAAGAAAGAAAAAAACGGCACCTGTATCTCCTCAATCTACGCCAAACAAAAAGTACAAATCCAACCCAAGAAAAAAATCTGTTACTCCATATTTTAAGCAATAACATCAACAATAATTATAAAAATAATGAAGGCAGAATATAATAAAATAAAAGACTGTCATGATCTCGGTCTACTACATCTAATATGAGATTTGGTCAATCCTCTGAGCTTGAGGAAGAGTCTGAATTTTTCGGTGCCATGATGACATCATCCAAAATGGCCTCTCTGTCTGAACTATCATATCCACCTTGTGACAAACTGTCACCTCCGTCCATATCAAGAGCGCTTGGCTCCATCTTCACATCGTAGGCTGGAGTAAGGAAGTGGTGAGATGTCGTGAGGTGACCGCCGTCTTCTAGGTCCTCATCGTCCATCATGTAAGCGCCATCGGAAACTAACGTCTCGCCTTCGCCACCTCCGAGGAGAGGGTCATCAGTCTGGATCGAAGGGGTGGAGAGGTAATGGCGATTCTTTTTGGAGATTGAGGCGTGGGGACTTAACAGTCGGTGGAATAAACTCTCAGGCAAGAAGCCCTGAGATTGAAGAGAAGGATCACATTAGTTTCAATCAAATTGACTACTGACTATGATTGGTCTAACGCTATAAAACCTGGGTAGATGAGGATAACCACAAGCTAATAAAGGAGACACTAACCGAATTGCGAACAGTCTCAGACCATTCTGGTGCTACTGCGTGGTCAGGATTCTCCTCCAGGTGCTCTCTCAAGTCCTGTAGAGCAGGCCCGTAAATTCCACCAAACTGAAAAGCAGGGGAGTATAAATCATTAAGATTAAGGTAAATAAAAGACCAACTGAACTGAACTAAATATATCAAGAACAATAACTGTCCCAGACAAACCACATTGTAGATTGCTGCATTTGTAGATTTTCTTTTGTGCACTTTTCATGAATACATAAACTCTTATGCTCACCAAGGCTGCATTTATTTGGTCAAAAATAAAGAAAAAAACTAATATTGTGAAATATTATTACAAATTAAAATAACTTAATTTCTATTTTAGGCTGTTAAAATGTAATTTATTCCTGTGAAGACAAAGCTGAATTTTCAGTCTTTAATGTCGCATGAGACAGAAATCATAATATGCTGATTTGCTGAAAAAACATAAGAAATCTAATTGTTAGTGTAAATTATGGCAGAACTGCCAAATGTTTTCCCTTACCTTCTTGCCCGTCCTTATATCTATGACCTTTACTCTCTCACTGCCAGTAAGTGCTGCTCCTTTCTCTATCCTCTTCCTCCTCCTCTTCCTTTTGGTTCGGTTCACCAGTAACTAAAACGAGAGGAACATTATCAGGCGTGTCAGTCCAAAAAGAAGAGCTCAACCAGAGTTTTTCACTTACCTCTAGCATGTCTCCCTCCACTTCATAATCTGGGTTTTCTTTGAGCCAGTTGGGAAGGTCCCTCCTGCGGGGAGCATGGAGAACCCCTTCAGCATCTACCAGCTAAAGATAAAAAAAAAAAAAAAAGCACATTATGCAGCTGGACACAAAGGTATTTCATGTAAATTTAAACGTTACTTCTTCCCCCAAACTAGTTAGGTAAGTTTAATGAGGCTGCATTTCTGTACCTCGTGGTCCTTTCGCTTTTTGCGTGCACTCCCTTCACCGTTTGGCATCAGAGCTTGCTTAGAGAATGTCAGCTTCAGACCCTCCTCCTAAAGAAAACGAAACAAACGTTAAAGCAGAAGAAAGAGACACCATTGAGGTTCATAACGGTTCCTAAATGTCTGAACACCACCTCACCTTCAGGAGTTTTACTGTGAACTCTGATTCTTGGCCGCCAAGACCTTCTGAAGATAGGGCATTGTTGCTTTTGCGTCCCACTCGGGGGTAACCCAGGTCATCGCTGAGGTCACGCTCGTCAGATGGAGCACTGAGCTGAATGTCAGAGACGTAGCGGCGACCTGACGGCCAGTGCCCCGTTAGAACCAGCGAACAGAGGTTGTCTATTCGGTTTATCAGCACACGGTCTTTGGGCCAATCGACTCTTAGAGGGTCAGTGAGGGACTCGGGTGGGGCGCCTTCTTGAGATGGTGTGAGTGAGAGGAGGCTGTTTTCTTCATCACCATCACACATCTTAAGAGCTGCTGCTGAGAGATCATTCATTTTAGTTACAAATCTCATATAAATCTACCCAAATTAACTAATTAAAAGCTGGGCAAAGAAAAAAAAAATATAAAAGTGAAGATTAGAATGATTGAGAAAAGATATTTTCAAAAAATGTTTATGTTCCATGGAAGACAAAAATTAATACAAGTTGGAGTGTTTTATTTTTGAAAATGTAGATTTTTTTTTTCTGGGAGAACTATTCCTATTAGCTTAAGTAACAAAAAATGCGTGAGCTGGCATGTTTGATTTATTCCTATGAATCGGTTTAAATTCAATGAATCTTGAAACAGAATTGATTTTAAAATTATTTATTAATTTGAGTCATTTATGTATTCAATTGTTTTATCAGCATCATTAAAAAGATTTCTTTAAGATTTTTTTTAAATGTTTTTGAAGGGAACCTATTATACTCACTAAAAGCTGCATTGATTTAATCAAAAATACAGTAAAAACAGAAATATTGTGAAATATTACAATAATGTAAATAACAGTTTTTGTTTTTATGAAAATTTAATTTATTCCTGTAATGGCTAATCTGAATGCTAAATATTTTTGTGAAAACTGATGCTTTTTTTCCAGTTTCTTTGCAGAAAAAAAAATCCAAATATTTATTTGAAATAAAAACCTTTTGTAACATAATAAAAATTGAATGCATCCTTGCTGAAGTATTAATTTTGTAATTCTGAAATAAATTATGTATTGTGGAAATATTGCCTGGACCGAACTGATTTTTACTTTCTTGGATAAAACATTAACTATAATTTTCGATTGGTAATGATTTCGCTGGATTGCACAAAAAAAAAAAAGGCATTTCAGTACAAAAAGGTATAATATGAATTTCAAGATGCATACTGAACATCATCAATAGGCTTAACACTAATAAATAATATTTTCCTGCCGCAGGATACCATAAACCTGATTTAAATACAACAGTGTCCCCTCCTCACCTCGTTCTCTCTCTGCATCACTGTCTCCGCTATCATCCGAGCTGCCCGAATGACGGGAGGAAGACGACGAGCCAGAGTCTGAATCGGAATCAGAGTCTGAAGGCCCTTCACCTCTCTCTCCTCCTCCTTTTCTCTCACCCGGCCCATTGTTTTTGCTCTTCTTCCAGGCCCATCCAGCCTGAACTCCAACTTTCCCCTCAGAATGGGAGAGGAGCATGGCTGGGGAGTCTGACGGACAGAGGGTCTCCACCCCTAGCAGCCGAGACTCATCATCTAGGCTCTCCTCTTTGATACTGGTCGAATCCTGTGACTGACTTAACGAGTGAATCTGTGAAGCAGCTTGGGCTTGCTGGTTCTGGAGGTAGTCGAGATGGGCCTGACTGAATGAGTACTGTGGGTCAGAGAAGATCGAGAGTTCAGTGCGGCTGACACCATGTCTAGCAGCAGCTAAGAGCAGCTCGTGGTCGTGCTGTGGGAAGCTCCACCAGTTGGGCAGATCAGAGCTGGCTGGTGCCAGACTGAGGCGTTCCTCTAACGAGGGGTGAGGAAGAACACGTTCACGTAGCCGACAAAGCAAGCTGACCCTGTAGAGTGTGCGCGAGGCTCGTTCTTCTGTGATGGGGGCCAAGGATTGGGACAGATCTTGAGATTCTAAAAGAGGAAGAAGAGATAACAGTAGAAAATGTGTTATTAAAAAAAAAACTGTCATTGTAAACTACAAAAACAATTGTTTGGGCACTTAATGTTATGGTTGATACACAATCAATAGCCAAAATTAAAATGCTATACTATTTTGTCTAAATAAATGAAAACAATAATTAATCATTTTCAAAATCCTCTTAAAGTCTACAAGACAATTTAGGCATCATAATGTATTTAATGTTATTTTAATATTATTTATATTTTAGTATTTATTATCAATAATTTATTAGTTTTTATATTTTCAGTTCATTTTAAATTTTAGCAATTTTGTTTTAGAACTTATGAGATTGTGTCATTTTTCATTTTTATTTCTAAATAGCTTTATGTTTATTTCAATTTTAGTACTTAAACTTCTTTCAGTTAACTGGCAAGGCAACATTCCTAAATTTCCATTTAATCTTCAAGTTTTTCATCTGATATTTACATTTTATTTTAGCTGTTTCAGTTACCAAAAATGATTTTTAAGAGTTTTAGTTTACAAGAACAACACTAATGTATAGTTTAAAAAAATGAGATTTGCTAAAGATGTTTGTTAGTGTTTGTAAAGATCATTAGATAATGGCCAAAATAATCTAAACATAAAAATAAGAGACCAGGGTATTTCCAATTAAATTTACAATATCACATCAATATTGTTTACATTGAAATGCATAATACATCAAATTGGCTGATATGGTAGATATATTCTGCAATCATAATCCAAAAAAAAAAAAAAAATCATTTAATTAAATCAACTTAAACACCAAACAGGTTCTCATTCAATACCTTCTCCACGTGCAGGCCGAAGGTGACACACTTTCCGACACATGGACATGAAGCACTTGAAGTAACGCGTCAAGCTTTCATCGGTTTTTTTATCAAGCCGAGCAAACGAACGAAAATGATTCCAGTCCATATGATGCTCATCCCCTTCTAGAGCCTCTACCTCTTTCTTTATCCTTTCAACGCCAAAGGTCGATACCACCCTGTAAAAATCACACTCCTCCCTACGAGTCCACCTGAAACAGAGAAGCTTATGAGAAGACTGAAGAGCAAGCTTCAGTAACAGGTTTCTTAAGGAACATACCTTTGTTGTCGTTCTTGTCGGGCTATCTCTTTGAGCTTAGTGGCTTGTTCACACCGCCTACGTCTACGATCGCCCTTCTCTGCTGCCTCCATCTTAAGCTGCTCTCGCCTGTAACTGCGTTGGTAGGCTGTGATAAGACGCCGTAGTCTGGCTGTAAGCGATGAGCTCGTCGGCCAATAACACAAATCTGATGATCCTGAAGATGGTCCCTCGACCTGCACAGGAACAGAGCGATCCTCCACACAAATATCACCATCTGCATTCACAGAATCAGCCTGAGGAGCACAGTATCCACATTTATTATTATTATTATTATATCTAAATTCCTAATAACAACACAAGATAAATGTGCCAGAATTACACGTACACAGGAACAAAGAAATTAAGTGACTCAAAATGCACATACCTCCTCATACACCTCCTTAGTGTGCCTTGTCGCAGGCTTAAATTCTGGATCTTCAGAGTACTTGTCGTAGTCTCCTCTAAGACACAAAAACAAAATACAAGATTAAGCTTAAATATACCAGTCAACCATATAAGCTGTAATATTATAATGCATGTGTAGAGATCAGCTCTATTTGAAACTGACCCCTCCCCAAGCTCTGGGTCTACTGCATGCTGCTCCGCATTAATGTCCTGCTCATTTGGACGGCCACATCGCTCAACAAAACACAAGCAGGGGTCAGCACGCATGGTGGTGTACATTTCATATCCTGAAATGTCAGAGTAAAGAGGAAAAAAATACATCAGGGATATACCAAACTACATATTTTTGTCTTTGGCAGGTATCAGGATGACTTGTCAGCCTTAAATCTAGATAAAATCTCCAAAATACCTCACTAAAACCAAACACATTTGTTAGAGGACTAAAAATATCAGTTTTAAAAGAGCAACATGGGGGCAAAACTATAAGGGAGATCTAATATTATAAGGAAGTTATATTAACTAGACACCCTTGAAGATGACGAGGTTAATAAAGCCTACATATACCATGCTTATAGACTCCGATTAGCAAACAACGGTCAGCTTCTGCATCCCACCAGCCAGACGGAACATCTTGCTGCTCCATTTCAGGCAACCAGATATCAATATCCCTGCAAGGAAACACACTTACTAATTTAAAGTAAAAAACAACAACAACGGATCTGTGCATTAAAGAAAACAATTTTTAAGCTTGCTAGGCATTAAAAACCATCCAGGAAGAATGTAAGATTTGGTGACAACTAAATTGTTGTTTGTTAATTGTATGTTCATGACCACTTCATGAAATTTAAATGTTTGCACTTAGCAGATGCTTCTATCCAAAGCAATGATAATTTTTGAATTCAGATGAATATTAATGCATTTAGCAGAGACTTAAATTTATTTTTTTAAATATTTTTTTTAATAAAAGCAATGAAGTCAGACAATGACAATACCTTGCATCAGCTCCTCTTAATACAGAATCAGCATGCTCTCCAATGACCTCCTGCTTCAGGTAATACAGCATACGTACTCTAAGCAACACTCTGAAAAAGAGTGAAAATTAAATTAAGAAACTTACGGTAATATTTAGTTCAGCGTCATCAAACAGTGTCCCTGATGGGTCTAACATACTTGTTGCACTGATGTTTAAGGTGTTTTCGGTAACTGTCATCAAGCAGTAGACTGTCAGGATTGTACTTGCGGATCCACTCAACTTTCTGCACATCAAAAGAGCTCTGAGCCTTCACTCGCTTCCCCTTCCTGCCACGAGGGACAGGGATGGACAGACCTAAAGGAAAGGAAAAAGTCATTATGCACCTCTATAAAATCATATAGCCTTCTTAGCATGAAAGTAATGCTGTGTTTTAAAACCTACATAAGCTGTTGCATTCTAAAGCTCCTTTTCATTATCTCAGAGAAACGATAGAAGCATAAGTCCAGCAGAAGTCATATTTCAATGGAGAGTAGTACGGTGTAGGAATAATCCGAACTAATTATTTTACAATTATTACATAATTATTAACATTGATTTGCCCTATAAAACCAACTATGTTTTTTTTTCCAGACATATTAACGGTCAATTATTTTGTGGATATTTTCACAATAGGGCTGGGCGGAATGACGGTATATATCGCTACCGTGGTAGTAAATGTCAACCGTAACAGATTTTTTTATTCCGTGTATACCGCGACATGTAAATAAGTGGGTGTGGTAAAATAATAACGCTGTTACAAGGTTTGTATAATGTAAACTACTTCGTCAACACTAACAGTAGCTGCTGTTCGGTTTTCATACTGCTGCTCTCCTTCTAGTCACTTCTTAACCTTATGAACTTGACAAAACTGAGCTCCAGGTGACGGGTTGCCAGATATCACAAAGCAAAACAAGCACCTTAAAAACCCAGTATAATAAGCAGACATGGCAAAAATGTACCGGGGAACATTTAAACATAACTAGTATTACTAATATCCTACAAAAATAAAAATAACTAATTTATTATGAATAGAATAGTTTAATATTCATATAAAGTGATTGATGAAGTAAAGCAATAACATGAGATTGAAAAATTATTCAGCAACACTTTATTTAAAGTTTAATTGCACCTATGAGTTGTATTTCATTTCAATCAGTTGGGGGCAGCTCATCTAAAAGTTGATGAGTGTATTTTGTTTACTATATTTAGCTATCAAAAGAGTTAGTAATAGTTTGGTAAGAATTAATTTACCAAATAAAAGAAATAGAAAAATCAAAAAAGGTGTACTTTTCATTTCTGAAGTATTTGGGTTTATTTATTATACAAAGCCTTTTGCCGATTTTTCGAGAATAACTACATATATATATAACTATATCACGAAATATATCGTTAAGGTGAAATAAAATTAGTCATACCGTGAAACAGAATTTTGGTCATATCGTCCACCCCTATTTCACACATTCATTGTTCATTAATTTTACCATGTTAAATCAATGGAGGGTAACGGATGCTTCACGACCAATTTGAAAGTGAGAAATGCAACAATCAAAGCCAAATGTTGGAGATAGTGGAAAGGCGGCTTAAGGGAAAATGTTGACTCATGAAAATCTTAAGAGCTCTACCACTACCTGAGGGTCTTTGCTGGTAGTATCAAAGAGTGTCAATTAAAGATTATAATGAGAGAAAGTAATACCAGAGTGATTAAGCAGAGCCTGTGGCTCTCGTCCATTCTCTGGAGGGGTAATTAGCTCCCAGATGAAGCTTTTGATGTTCTCATCTCCACGGTAATGTATCAGGCAGAAAACCAGGATAACGCGACAAATGGTTTCCACATCACGTTCGCTGAGACGCCGTTTACAGCGAGCATGAGACAGGATATCCCGCCAGCGGCCCCATCTGTAGAGAGAAAGTCAAGTTAAAATGTATGAAATAATAATTCCATGAAGATTCAAATAGGGCTGAACGATTATGGAAAATAATATAATTGCAATTTTTTTTAACCAATATTGCGATTGCGATTTAATATGCGATTACTTTTTAAGTTCTTTACCTTCTATATTAGTCGACAAAGACAAGCAATAAATCATTGTACAGTAGGGATGGGAATCTTTAGGCAGCTCATGATCCGATCAACCTTTTTCTTATTAATTCATCTTAATAACACTTAAAATATGATTTAATTACATGTGTAAATATACATACTTAAAAAAAAAAATATATATATATATAAGCTAGTAAATAAAAAGCTAGTAAATAAAGAGGAACAAAAAAAAAACATTACAAGCAATAAACAAAGAGTGCTTTCAGTATTTAAAAGTAGGCTGTCTGAACGTTTTCCATTCAAGAGCTGGAGTGATTTTTCCCCCTCAGTTTAGATACGATAAGCTGCATTCACACTAATGAACATATCTCTTGAAATTGTAAATGTGGTTTGTCTTGTTGGGTTAAGATATAACTGACCGTGTTTACATTAATTTCGCGTCATAAAAGCATTTTGAGATGCAAGTACATTTAACCAATGAGTCGCTCACAGCCGCATGCACGAGCGCTCTTCACACAGCGCGCGTATGTATTTTAAAATGAAAGCAGCTTTCTCAGTGATTTTCATATTTTTAATATATAAGCTAATTGCATTCCAAAAGACAAATAATGCCTTTTGGAGCCTTTGTAAGGAAAATTCCGGCGGCCAAGACCGCGCACTGCAAGAGTAACATCAAAGCGGCAAAACCTGTGCAATGAAGCCCGCGATTGTCCTTGTAATTCGCTTAAAACCCGAACTTTATGAAAGATTATTTTTCGGAAGGTTCGAGCGGTGTCGTGTGTGTGTGTGAGAGAGAAATTAGAAGCAAGCAGAATACGGTTGTTTATAAAGCACGCGTAGCATCATCACGCATCTGTGTTTAAAAACTAAGCTCAGACTCGATTCTGAAATTCTCTGAATCGATCCAGAATTATTGGGAGAGAGAATAAATAACACAATATCACATACATTAAAAATAAACTGTTCTTTCCTGTATGCCAGACCTATGCGTACCGTGCCAGGTTGATGTTTGATCTGCAGACTGCTTTTCTCTCGCGTGTCACGTGACCAGTGTAATCACAGCTTTTGCGGTTACAAAATCGTGTTTCATCATATCCCTATATTATCGCAAATGCAATTAATCGTTCAGCCCTAGATTCAAACATGAACAGGTAAACTAAAACCCGTTTCTTAAGAACAACTACATATGATAACGAAGAACAAGTTCACAAACCCATAAACAAGTAGGTGTTTCTCCACTCGGAAGCAGTCTGTGCGCCCGTAACCTCCACCAGAATGCCGGTCTGAGCGTCGAGAGGCCCGAGATTGACGGGAATTATGGGGTGGGTAGTCGTCATCGCTGTCCATGTCAGACAGATCACCCCCCTCTCCACGCAGGGTGGAATACTGACGCGTTTGCTTTCTAACTCTTGGTGTGTCAATCACAAGAGTGTTCTGAGTTTGCAAAAAAGAAATCAAGAGAAATTATAAAGGGGAATACTGGCAGAGAATAAAGGATACAGTAGCCACATTTTGAAAAAAACTACACTGTACCTTCCTGTTGAAAGTGTCCATGTCAATGTCTGCTTTCTTGGCCCACTTCTGCCAGAACTCGGGATCATCCAGAGCAATATCTGTGCGGTTCTCAGACGCCACAAAGCTGGCCTTCGAGAAGGTGGATCCTTTGCCTTCACTTTCTATAGTGATGGTAGTTGCTCTTCTCTGAAGTATCTGATCGATGTCCTCCTCACAGAAACGACTGCCCTCGTCATTCTCATCCATTATGGCTGCATAAGCACCTTTACGAAGCAAATCTTCTATCTCCTTCTTGGAGAACTGCTGGATCTGAGGAAAGTTTATAGGACATCATTGAGTAATGATCCACCACAAATTAACTTATTTTGCCTTGAACTTGCATGTTTTAGTCAACAATTTAAAGCAATAACTCGCCCAAACATACTTTTAGAACAACAATTTTCTTTTTTGGGCAAACCATCCTCTAATACAGCAATTTAAAACACTTTTCTTTCATTCATTCTTACCCCGTTAACACTGTTGTCCTTGTTTCCACTCATGCTTTGCAGAACGGCTCGATCAAGCCCCAATTTAAGACTGGCTTTGTCCAACATCTCCCTCTCATAGGAGTTTCTGGTAATGAGACGATACACCTTTACTGCTTTAGACTGACCAATGCGGTGACAACGTGCCTGAGCCTGTATGGAAGTGAAAAAAAATTATGAATCTGAACACCTGGGACAGAAAAAAAGAACAGAAATCTTTAATGCATTGAAACCCCTATGAAGAAAAACATGGTATGAGATCCTCACTTGCAGATCATTCTGTGGGTTCCAGTCAGAGTCGAAAATGACACAGGTGTCAGCAGCAGTCAAATTAATACCCAAACCTCCAGCCCGGGTACAAAGTAGGAAGACAAACCGGTCTGAATCAGGTTTACTGAACCGATCGATGGCTGCCTGTCGCAGGTTTCCTCTGACCCGTCCATCAATGCGCTCATACAGGTATCTGATCAGACAGAACATCTAATTTTAGACCCATCTTACAAACCAGATGGTAGAATGAAAACTGGCTACAGTTGCTTCTCAAATCACACATTTTACATTTCTAAAGCTGTACCTCTTGTGTATGAGATAGTCCTCAAGGATGTCAAGGCACCGCACCATCTGGGAGAAGATGAGTACTTTGTGCCCGCCAGCTTTGAGGCGAGGAAGCAGCTTATCCAGCAAGACCAGTTTCCCTGCAGAGCGCACCAGAGCCTGGAGATGAAAGTCTGAAGCCATAGGATCATACACTGCCCTCAGCTCAGCCACTATCTTCTCCTCAGCACCTGCAGGGAGGGGAGACAAAAAAAAGGAAAGTGGACAACAAAAAAAGATGAGCCATGAAAAAACAAAAACAAAAATAAAAACATTCAGTATGTTCAACATTTAAGCAGGAGGTTTTTTTCATGTACTACAAGACCAAAGTTGTCACATAGGTGAACTGAAACCTGTTGTGCTCAACATGTAAACAAAGATAAACAAGAGGAACTAAAAGGTAGGGATGTTACTGTGAGGTAGCTTTTGAATGCGCAATCACACATACTTTTTACTATTTAGGCTTATAATTTGCAGGTATCAGGGAGCTGCTATCAATATGCAGGGTATTGAAATGGCTTTTGAATGCACGATCGCTTTTTACTTTCACTTTCGCAATAACATGTACTCTGTGTATAGGGAGTAGCGGCACTGACCGCACATTTTACATAATATTTGTCAATGACGAATGAGGATCTGTTAAACACCAAATCCTCTGCTACCATCGGCTGTCAGTCATCTCGCACATCGACACACAATAAGTGAAATCTCTCCTGCTGCGACACTGCAGCCCGTTCTGTATTGAGCAGAGCAGACTCTTTCCAATTATAATTGTAGCGTCCATTATCCAACTGAACTAAATGTTTTTTCTCTCTATAAAAAAAGCAAAGCGAGGAGCTGTGCCGTGGTGGCCAAGTAATGTAATCGGTGTACAGCCGAACACCGTGTAAAGCCAGTAACACAGACTACTGCAGCAAACCTACTCCAAGGGAATAGCCATAAATTATGTACCTGTAATGAGGTATGGATGGTTGCAGCACTTTCGAAGTTCCATCATTGTATTGAGGAGATTCGGTACATTGCTGTTGTGTGTGGCTCCCATGCTAAGGAAGTTGAAGTTACGCTCTAAAATAGCTCGGTAATACTTCTTCTGTACATCAGTCAACTCCACCTGGGGACCAGAGAAACTGATGCATTCAGAACTTACAAAAGCAGAGAGAATTAAACAACTTGAAACAGTACTGTTGCTCAATCATACCTCAATAATGGTTTCTTGTTTTGGGGCAAGGTTCTTTTCTACGTCTTCTTTTAGTCTACGCAGCATCATGGGCTTCAGAATTGACTGCAGTTTCTGGACCTGATAATCACAGACGGTGATAGAATGTTGAGAACTGCAGACACTCTCAAAAGAGGAAATGTTACCTGCCAATTGTTGAAAAATCACTAAATAAAAATAAAAATCACAGCGTTCCTCTACCTGCTCCTCGGTTTTAAGATCTCCAAACTCGCGCAAAAACTCTATCTCAGAGGGGAACTGGGCTGGTTCCAGAAAGTGCAACAGGCTGAACAGCTCCTCTACTGTGTTTTGAAGAGGAGTGCCTGTTAACAACACTTTATGCTCCTGAAAAGAGGAATAAAGAGAGAGCTGTTAATTAATCATGCGTCACTTAACCCCCTTTTTTTGGTAACTAACAAATATATTTGTTTCTTTTAAGGAGGGCAAAAAATGAAAGGTGTTAAACTCTTACCAGGTCAAGCATCTTGAGGCTGTCGAGAAGTTTGCAGTTTCTGTTCTTCAAACGGTGAGCTTCATCAATAATTACGCAGCGCCAAGAAATCTCCCTCAGCTCTGGGCAGTCTGATAAAATCATCTCAAAGGTTGTGATCAGAGCATCAAACCTATAGGCCCCTGGTATAAAGTGTCCCTAGAGAAGACAGAAAAGAGCACGAAGGAGAGAGGAAGTTAGAATGGGGCTATCAAAATACCCTACTAGTATAAACAACCTTTCAACATCCAACAAATTTAACTTTCTGCTCAGCAGTTTTATTTTAGTATCATTTATTTATAACTATAGTATTTATTATTATTTGTAGATTTCAGTTAGTTTTATATTATTGTGTGCTTTTTTCATTTTTAATAATGTTTTTGTTAACATTTCTGTTTCGTTTTAATTTATTTTTATTTCAGTTTCAGCAATTTTAGTACTTGAGCCTAAACTAGTTTTAGTTCAAATTACCAACACTCCTGCTCAGTAATGATGAAACTGATGAGAAAGAAACACAGAATACATCTATAACAACCTTGTCATCTTTGCAGTACATTTCATACTGCTGGATCATCTGTCTACTGGCCAGACTGCCATGGTAAACTATAGCATTCATGTCAGTCCAAGTGGAAAACTCCCTTTCCCAGTTTGTGATAGTGGAAAGAGGGGCAATGATAAGAAACGGCCCCTGGACCCCCGTAGCATACTCCTCTGATAGCAGGGCTATGGACTGAATAGTCTTCCCCAGACCCATCTCATCTGCCAGAATGCAGTTTTGCCTGTGTGGGAAATAATGAATACAGAAAAGAGGGTGTAAGAATTGAACAAAGAGGAACAACATTTCTCCACAAAAAAATAAAAATAAAATAAATAAAAACAGTTCTAGCCTACCGTTTTGCCGAACGGTATCAATCTCAGCACTGAAATAACTATTTTTGACCATGAAATTGTTTGATGAATACAATTTTGGTGACAAAATAGATTGTACAATAGACAAAATCTATTAAGATACTTAAACAAATGTGGTGCATTTCTCAGCACTATCTTCACCTATGCCTGCAGTCCTGTCAGAATCAGATAGTAATAAAGAAGAAATGAGCCTGCATTTATCATTTGAGTAAGGCCATAATTCAAACAAGGATCCCAGGTAGAATGTTCTGATAAGGACGCCCATGATCCTCATTAAGAGGCTGTTGACGTGTCCAAATAGTATGCTGTCAAATTATTTACTTTGGTTTTGTATCGCAGAGCTACTCTGCCATGCAAAGGCAAAAGACCGTAACTTCCGAAAGACAGAGTTTTTGATATTTTTGTCACATTCAAGACCTTCTTAATCATGTGGATAAGTATCTTGAGTCAATTCCATTGTTTTCTTTCTAGAAAATAATGGGTTGTCTTAACAGTAACTTCCAAAAGCCCATGAGAAACCAAGGCAGAACACCGTAACACCAGTTACCACTCTTTGGCTTTGCTTTGGAACGCTCATTTTGAGTTTAGGGTACTCTGCCTTTGTTTAGCCACTACTGTATGAAGTTACCGTGCCGGTGTTCCATCAAATAATGCTACCTTTCAGATTGTACAGTGTTTTCCCTTTGTTTTACACTCCATTAAAATTGAAATTACGATGTAGCCTGTGTACTTTGTACAGCTGCCATCAGTGCCTGTAACTTCTGATGTCCTCAGAGCTTTGTCCTGCACAAATGCGGTCAGAACATTTAGTATGGTCTGAACCCGCTCCATCGTCAAACGTGCGATAGGCTATCCATAGCGAATGATATAGGCAGAGTTGACAGAAAAATTTTACACACGCCATAGCAGGTGAATACAACAAAGAACTAAAGACCCGCCTCACCCAGTTCAGGTACCGGACCTGGTTGAAACAATCATGCATCTAGCTGGCGCAGTGCCAAAACTTCGCCCTGAAAATGGTCGAGCCGACGCGGGACTAATATGTCACAGGGAGTGATAATGAAGCAACAAGGGTATATTGGTGCAAGAAGTGCTGGTGCATACATCAGACAAGCTGTTACAAGCGGGTTGTACCTACAATCACAGTGTCCGGAATAAATCCGCGATCGTACTTCGTACTTTTCATGAACGTATGAGGAGCATGACACCAGCAAACACGAATATACTATAAACCAGTCCCCAGGTCGAATGTGAGCGAGGACCTGTTTTATCGTTATCATTTTGAACGCGTGTTTATCAAATCTTTTGCCACTCGGTACTAATTGAAGATACTCTTTACCGCTATAGAGGTATTTAGTCATGTCTAATGTATTAATAATGCCACCAGAATGCAACCAAAGCACAGTACAGCAATAAGTAAATGTCTATAAGTAATTGTAAATCATACAAAATAAATGCCATGATCACTAGATTTTATACAGAATACATTAACTTCAAAATAGTGGTCAAAAGTCAAGATTTTTTAATGAAGATAATTTTCATTCCTTAAACATCTAATTGCCAGATTTCCAGTGTCCTACCTATAATTAATTTGGAGGGACAACTAAAATCTTTTAAGTAATTTTTCTCAGTTCCACACTCTAGCGAGTTAAGGTCTTTTGCCTTTGTAGGGCAGTACTGTCTGCTCACTGCTGTAGCATTTGATCAGTAGCAGATGGTATTTATAATTGAGTGGGAGGGAAAAATCTCACTCTAGAAAGCATTTTATGTACCCCTGACTAGGGAATGAATCATCAATATTTTTGGTTCATTTTTATGGAAGAGAAAGCTTGATAATTTAAGAAGCAACATGTGTGTTTATTTTGTCAACTAGGATAACATAAGCCTAAAGATTTATCAGAGCTAAAAGGTACAAAACTAAAAATTGAAGGGATCTTCAAACATTCACCAGTGTGGAAGGTTCTTCAAAATGCAGGGAAGGTTAAAACATTTTTTTAAAAGATGTGGATGTCTTTAAAACACTCTTTTTTTGTTGAGAAGCTAAATGTTATCACTTCTTAGTGTATCAGCATGGTATTTACCTGTTGTACCAGTTAAAGAGCAGCCAGTTAACTCCCTCCAGCTGGTACTCTCTGAGCTGGTTTCCATTCTTATACTCTCTGCACTCATCAAGCTTCTTCCAGGCACTTGCAGCAGGTCGAGGCTGATGAAAGAGGAAGTCTTGTTAATAATTCACCACTGTCTCATCTTTTTCTTAATGAAAACTAAAGAATACAGACAGGGTGAAAAACGCTCTGGTGACCAGGCACTGAGAAGAGAGAGGAAGAGGTAGATAAAACAGTATGCAATGATTGAGTTTCAAGACAGTATCTCACAGTTCTCTTGAGTCTGGGCTGGCGACTTTCAATCTTCCTGAATTCTTCCACTTTGCCTTCATCAACATCCTCCTTTAGCTCCCAAGTAGCATCTTCATAGGGCAGAGAGCACCACTTCACCAGGTAGTACACTACCGGCTGGGAGAGGGAAAACAGTGTTTTTGGCAGTCATATTTGTGCAGTTGAAAATTGAAACATTTTTTAAAAAAAAACATTTTTAAACCACACTGTCTTTGCTGGCTATGCATAGTAGACCAGTGTAGTCTGACTGAAGAATAAATGACTTTAATGAATGAGTCAAACAGACTCACAGACTCATGCATTATCGGTTTGAATAAGCAAGTTTCTCATCTGACTTTTGAAAATTGGGTCTGTGGTCAATAAATCCTTACCTCCCCATTGTCTTTATCAACACTATGTGACTCATCCAAAATTCGATCAACCTCCACATAGTCTGGATTAAAAGGTTCCTCCTCCTAAAACACAGGAAAGAGTTCCAGATATACTTATAAATTATCCTCAAAATTAGTGAGATTTTCTAAAGCCATATGACTTACACTACCAACCAAACATAGGAATATTTGCCCAATTTATAGGGCCTCACCTCTTGGAATAGGTTCCTCATTTGTGCATGTTTTGTCTTGAATCTTTTCATCTTCTGATGGATCCTCTTGTCTCTCTCCAGCTGCTCAAGACTGGCCCATTCACAGTGCATGTATGAGCTAGAAAAACATTACATTAATATTTTCAAGAGATAAAAATGACATTTCCACAAATAAGGGTTGAGAAAACAGTTTATGACTTACTAGTTTTTATATTTGACAAAAAATTCCTCCACATTAGTATACTGCCCTGGAGACACCTGCATCAGGACAAGAAAATACCATGAAGGTTTAGTCAGAATATACTAGAACAAGATTTGACAAGATTTTTGTGAATGACAGTGAGAAAGACTCTTACCTCCTTTTTGGACACCCGCATAGACAATATTTTATCCACAATAGCAGCATCCTCCTCACTTGGATTCTCCTGAAACACAAATCAGAAACATGCCCACACACATGAAGATAAAGAGAATAGTCCTACCCAAGTTACATACATATAAGCATTCTTTTTTTATGACTGGTGGCAATGTGCCAAACTGTAAACAGCTGACAAATTCTGACCAAACCAGTTATGAAAAGGAAACAAATGGCAATGAATAGTATGCTGACGCACCACAAAAAACTGCATGCTTGGAAGACCATCCCCATCCAGCTCCTGCTGTAGTTCCAATCCCAAGGACTGGACATGCCCTGGAGCGGACACAGGAGTTGTGGTCACATCAACGTCTGCGTCCATTTCATCCTCATCATCTGTGATTTTAATGTCCAAATCCTCGGTGTACTTCTTCCGCTTCACCTGACGGTTAGAACGTCGCTTCTGTTGGGAGAACAGAATCACAGTAGAGTCAACGAATCCTTTTTATGGCATTGATCTGATGCTCTATATTCAAAATCCGATGTCACATAATCCACTTCTAACACCTGCCCACAAGTACAACACTTCAGTGGCTTAATATGGCTCCTATCTGACAGTAATAGGTAAATGTGTAAGTAATACCTGTGACATTTCTTCCTCCAGTGTGCGGGGCGAAACAGGTGGGCTTAGATCTACATCTGAGTGGTCAGAGGATGGATTTCTTTTCCTTTTCTTACCACCCACTAGCGTGATAGTGCTATGGAGAGGGAAAAAAGTGTAAGAACAAAACAGGCAAAGGCAAATACATCAATGAGTCAAACTCTTCTAGGGAGGATAAAAAAAAACAATCTCAACTTACTTGAGCTTAGTCTTGGATTTACATTTACTGCCTCCACCTCCAGCAACCAATCCTGGAGTCTTCCCTTTGGATTTCTTGTCTCCTCCCACCACCACTTTCCCTCCTCCCACACTTGGGCTTTTCTTCTTGCTCCCTCCACTACCACCACCACCTCCTTTCTTTTTTGCTCCAGCAGCCCCTGCAACGCCCTCTAAGTCTGCTGAGGTCTGTCCGGCAGGCAGTTCGTCCTGGTTGAGCACACGGGGGATGTTCCTTTCGCCCCTGGCTTTGGCTCGTGCAATGGCCTCAGCAACAATGCGATTTGCTTTCTCCTGCTTGCACAGGGTTTCTACTCTCCGCACGGGCTCCTGGGCCTTCACCAAACGGACACCGGAAGATGCAGCTGTAGTGGTGGTGCAGGACGCAGAGCCGCCAGCTGAGGTATTGATAACTTTAACCACAGAAACAGCTCCACCAGCACTGGAAACAGTGTTTGACTGCAGGGAAAGGGTGATATTTTATTTCAAGCACTGTATTTTGCCAGCATCTCAAAATGGTTGGAAACAGAGAATCAGTTCTTATTCAGAACTGGTTCCATTAAAAAAAGAAAAAATTACTCTAATAGGACAATGACTGAATTACATACAGTTACAACTAAGTACAAGACTTAAATCTGTCTAGTAAATGTTAATATGACAACAAGATACACATTATGCATTTTGTCAGTAGTACTGTAAAGAATTTTTTTTAAAATGTTACAGCACCTTTTTGTTTTCGTATTTTTTTTTGTATATTTTAATTATTTACATAATGCCTGTTATTGGATTACATTTATGCAGCAACAATGCAATCAAACAATTGGCTTTAATTATTAAAAGTAATTCTTAAAAAGTTTATTTTAAAAGTCTGTGTAAATGTCCCTTTCGCAAAAAATGAATTGAGTATTGAAACTCCCTCATTTGGCAATTGCATTTTCTTTAACCAAACCTTTTTACTACAGAGTACTAAAAACAATGTTGAGCTATTAAGGAATCAGAATCATTATGAGAAAATTGAACCAGAAACATTTATTTAAAAAAAACTATACATAATATCAAACATTTTTGAATAACTTTAAAGTAATACTTTATATTCTTCAGATTCCAAGTGGTACACAAATAATAGCATGAAAGAACATCACAGAGGCATAAAACAGACGTGAGGAAATGTCCTACCTGTGGCTGCAACAGTAGTTTAAGAGGCACTGCTAGTCTTTGTCCACCTTGGCCTTGAGAAATCTGCACCACCTGAGGGCTGCCACCAATATTAGCTGCCCCAGAAACCAATTGAAACTGTTGCAAATACAGAAAAAATTTCCTATCACCACCAAGTTACAAGGAAAAGCACATCTTCCAACACACACAACTTGTCCTTTTACTCACCTTGGCTCCCTGTTGGTTGGGCTGCTGTTGAACTTGCAGCTGAATGGTGAGCACTTTCGGCTGTGCACCCGTTTGACCTGCCTTAGCTTGGGCGAGAGCTGCCAGCTGGCCTCCCTGCAGGACCAACTTCCCTGGCAGAGAGCCCAACACCAGCCTGTGCTGCTGGCCCTGCTGACCCACCCCTGCAGCTGAGGTTCCCCCTAACGTCACCATCCCAGTCTGGCCAGCTCCACCTTGCGAGGGCTGCTGTAGCACCAGAGTGATCCTCTTTGCTTCACCCTGAATAGAGAAATAACTATTAGGATTCTGAAAGCGAATGCAAAAAAAAAAAAAGCACTATAAAGAGTGCTGGGACCAGTGTTATTACAGTATCATTGATTTACTATTTAATAATAACCCTGGCAGAGACTGACCTGCTGTGGCACTGCAGAAAGGGTGACACCTTGAGGTCGGACGGCCGCTGCTGTCGTTCCAGGGGATGTAACGGTCGACGCTTGGGCCTGTGTTTGTACTGAAGTTTGTAATGCCATCTGCGTCTGAGGCTGCACCTGCGCCTGAATCTGTGCTGACTGTGATGGTGACTGCAGCTGCGTCTGCGCAGGTATCTGCACCTGCGTTTGGGTCTGGGGCATTGAGGTCAGTAACACCTGCTTCATCGGGCCATTTGAAGTCTGAACAAGCCTTTGCACTCCAGTGCCCACTTTGACCTGCCCCTGACCAGGAGATGTGGCATTTAATACTGTCCCCCCAGAAACAACCGCCATCCCTGGCCTAAGAGGGGTCCCTGTCAGAACTCTAGACAGAGTGAATTTACCTGGAGAGCCTGTGGCTCCTGTGACACCCTGCAGCACTTGAGTCTGACCCTGAGGGCCTTTCAGAATTACAATTTTTGGAGTAGACTGCCCTGCCGCCTGTTGCGTAACTGCAGCGATTTGCTTAGTGTGCAGCTGCTGGGTGGCGACTTGAGCCCCTGACACAGGTACTCCAAGGGGGGAGCTCAGCAGGACCGGTGCCGCCCCACTGCTGTTACTGGCCACCGAGAGAGAGGGCTGAACTGAAATCTGAGCCGGGTTAAGAGAGACTTCATGCGACATCTGGGTGGGCTGCTGTGTTGGAAGTGTTTGCAGTGGGACGGAAACGGGAGTTGCGACAGGTGTTGGAACTGTGACAACATCACTGAGCACAGGGACACCAAGATCCGGTGTGGGGTCCATAGGTGGGTCCACTTGGCCCAGTGCCAACTTTAGCGCCTCCTCAACTGGGTCCGAGGAGCCCTGGGAGAACGCATCCTCAGGCAGGGAATCCAAATTGAACAGTGGTGTGTCATCAAAGAGGTCCATAATAGGGTCAGCCATGTTGTTAAAGAGTTTGTGAAAAAAAGCAAAGAATGTGTGATATCCAGTGTCTGTACAAAAACATCCAACAAGTCCGAAGAGATTCTGTGGGTATGCTGTTGAAGAAAGGAAGAGAGAGAGATAGAGATAAATCTTCATCAAGTTTATTTTTGTATTATTTACATATATCATGCCAGTTACTGGATTACATCAATGCAGCAAGCATTGAATGCAATAATTGGCCTTAATTATCAAAAGTATATATATATATATATGTAAATGAAATTACATCACTATCAAGTTCACATTTATAGATCATAACACTTCTAGCTTGCCAAATTTATCAGTAATGCAAACATCTATCATTCCATGTAAATTTCAATATACTGAACTCTGCAGTATGACAGGTAAACTTACCTGAAATGAATGGAAAAGGAAAAGAGAGAAAAAGAGAAAAGAGAGAGTCAACTGGTTTGCCCTCCTTCACTCTCTCTCTCTCTTCCTCCCCTCTATCCTCTCCTACTCTCTGGAATTACTTTTTGCTTCTCTGGTTGGAGTGAACATTAAGAGATCCATCAATAAATGTGTGCATTGATGCTCTGGAGAAAACAAGAAAACATAGGATAGGAAAACACATTAATTAAACCATTTACACAAAATAGTTTCTGCATCTTATGGAATGGCTGTGCCATCACTTCACATGGCATCATGTTTGACTGATCTGTATGTCACTTAACAAGTATCATAACGTTGTTTTCAAAAGTCAAAGAGTGCAAATGTGTATTGTCTGTAATGTTATGTTCTTTAAAGTCAATCGCAAATCATATAATTGATGTTTAGATAAAATAAATCTATACCGTCTTCCTTGACTTGCCATCAATGTGGAACAACAGTCCTAAACCAGACACTCGACAAACCCCATCAATGTTAACAATGGCGATTCCTATTGCAATAAATGCTAAATATGTGCTCGATCATTTTGTTTTTCTCTGACGGCCGATTTAAGCTGTATAAGTGAGTCTCCATCATTCATAATACATCTCACAGTCTCTCATTCGGACTCTCAATCTCTCTCATCAACAAACCGGACCAAACCAAAGGCAACGTGCTACAAAAACCATAGCCCGACAACGAACAGACATGGACAAGGCCGCAAAGCTGTTTCGACTTGGCTAGGGCGTATTTTCAACTAAAATATGCCCTAATAACGCTGCCATCCACTGCCCCAACTTTCCCCGCAATAATTTCGGGGTACTAAATTTACCTTTGCATCGACACACATGGCTTTCTCCGTCTCACAACACTGTACGATTACAGGAAACGGCCAGCGTAGAGCAGGAACTAACTTCTTGCCAGCGCTAGGTCGAACGCGCAGCCCCCCATCTCATCTGCTATTCACTGATTGGCCCATCATCAGAAAGGCTGTCAAAAGGTAAACATTCCATTGGTCGAACAAGTTGTCTGTCATTCCAGTGTGCGGAATTACAGGGCGGGAGACATTAATGGGTATCGGTCGTACGGGTAGTTTGGTTGACGCTGCACTAAATGCGGCCTACTTGTTATCACCGGGTTTGAGATGCTCGCTTGTCAGAATTTAAAAATGTAAATAAAAAAATTCTTAATGACTATTATTTAGGGGGAAAAACAATGTCGTATTTTACGTTACGTATTTTTACGTTCAATTGCGTTAAGAAATCGTATTTGTCCAAATGTATCCAAATGTCCCAAGCTTGTGATGCTGAATGAAACTCGCATGTTATAGTAGCATATAAATTAATTTGTCTTAGATCGATAAAAAAAAATATTTATACATTTAGTTGATGGGTTTAGAGCTGTTTTATAAGAAAGATCTATCGATTTTAACATGAAAACATATTACAAATAAAGATAGTCTATAATTAAAGATGATGTTTAAACACTTACAATATTATTTGCATTATTCATTATTTTGACTAAAACAAAAAGTAAAAATACATATATAATGCATTTATTATTTTACACTACACTACATTACACATGTGTTTTGACAAATTAATGATAAATAACTTACATCTACATAAATTATTTCACCTGATTAAATCTCAAACAGCAGGCTTTATGGATGATGCAAAAACACTTTCAATAATATTCAAATGAATAATTCTAGTGATTAGAACTAAAAATCATGTGAAAAATAAATATATATCATGTAACATCTGCTAGGACAAATTAATCATAAATAATTTACATCCACATACATTTTTAACGAGTAGTTTTTCTTGTCATGATGTGGCCTTTCATACAAAAATAAATGCTCACAGACAGGTAAGAAAAATAAATTACTTTTGGATTAACATCAGTGATTCTTTCTTTTCTTTCAGTTTACTTTTCTCCCTATCCATATCATTTGCATGCTCTCTTTCTTTCCTTGTTGTATGTGAATAAGTGTGTCTTTAAACCAATGCAGCGTAACTTATTGATAGTGACAGCCCACCCTGCATAGTCCATAGGAGTCCAGCGTACACTTGCACTTCTGCTTGCCAAAAACTCCATCTGCCTTGCTCGACCAGTGCCACTGTAGTTCGTATCCGTTATCCATTATGCCTATGCTGCTATCTGCGATGATTCCTGGTAAACCATGCCAGCTCTGATGCTGAGAGCTATATTTAAAAACAGCTGTTGTTACAGGTAAAATACCTCATTTAGAGAGGGAACACAGGTTGAGGACATATCACATTTCACACAGAATATGTGGATTTTTAGTTAAGGGAGTCAATTTAATGAGATTTATCTTTACAAATCTTTATAATATACACAGCTTCATGAGCAGGCAAACATAGACGAGAAACAGAAACCTCACATAAGCTAAATTTAAAATTTCCGTTTCATTAAAAGTGATTTTAGAAATTTAATTTTAGTCAAAAAATTTAAATACATAATTTCAAAAATATTATTAGGACAGATACACACATTGTGTCTTCCCCTAATGACAGTTTTCAGTTTAACCACACATGAGCATGTTATCTGAAATACATTATAAAAACATTAAAACTATTTTTTTAATCTTCTTCTCAATGATATTTAATTATAATATTATTTATATTATAATAATATTTAACAATATTTCTAAACAATATAAATTATACAATACGAATAATATTTCATTATTAACTTCCCATTTTATGCATTTTCTCTGCTCTGACACCAGTTAAATGAAAGAGAAGAACAAACATGATCTTTTCTATGGCATTCATTTTCCTAACATAAATCCTCAGAGAGCATGTCCCCCTCTCTCTTTCTCGTCTCCCACCTCTTCTCTTTCCCACATGGACGTTCTTCATAAGGGGAAGACCAGGAAGCCTGAAAAAGTAGAGTACTTCCAGCCTCCCATTAAATTGCCCCTTTCTAGCTTGAGGTAAGCCTTGTCCCCTCGCTCCATGATCACAAGCCCTGCATTCGTGGCTGCCTCCCGTGTCACATCCTGGTCTCCAGCAAAGGCTGAGATCATCGCCCATCCATTCAACATCAAACTCACCTGTGAATGGAAAACACTCACTGTCAATTCTTTGTATTAATTACTCATGAAATACATTCTATGTGTCTCTACCTATATACACCCTTAAAAATAAATGCTTCAAAAGGGGGTTTCCCCATCGAATAACCATTTTGGTTCCTCAAAGAACCTTTCAGTGAGCATTTCGTAAAAAAAAAAAAAAAAAAATTGATATGTACCTGTATGGTTTGTCTGTTGTATGCCTTCACCACATGGAAATTGAAGCTGTACACCCCTCGTCTCGGAGCAAGGAAGACACTGCTTTCTTGGTCAAAATGACTGCCAACGTTCACCAAGATCTGACAAAAATTGACTGATTAAACAGAGCAAAAATACATAAGTGTATTTTTTTTATGTGAAAAGATTGCTTACCTGGTCAAAATAGATGATCATGGTACGGTTGCTCATATCTGTGGGCTCATGGTTGGTTTGGCGTGTGGCAGAAAAGGCCACACGGCCGGTACCTGAACGCACAGACATCCCCAGGGCATTACCTGCTGGTTCTGAGGAGGGCGTTGAGTCACAGACCACCAGGCACTTACCCTCCAGTACTATTGGCTCCGTGTCATTTTGCCCTCTGACCACTAGAGGGCCGACTAGCAGAAGTAGAGCTAGTATTAGCATTGGCAGCCCAGAGCTGGGCAGCATTGTCTTATTACAATTTCCTCTAAATATTTCAGATGAAATTAGGTGCAAATGCTCCCTGCGATTTGGTCAAGTATGTCGTCTGCTGGAAACTGGAGAGATATAAGTGAATGATTCTGAGATGTTATGAGCTATTTTAAAAGTTATCTTTAAATCCTTGGCTCTGCCTTTCACCCTCACTCTTATTTTGCAGTCACCCTCCTGTCTGTCACTGTTTCCTGACGAAGATCTACTGCTATCTTGTTAAATTGCCTGCAGGGGACCAAAGGCAAGGACACTTAGAGGTTTCTCATCATCCTCCCAAAAAAATCCCAACCTGTGAGAAGACAGAGAGAAAGAGGGAGTCAGAGGAGCTCTGCAAGCCAACAGGTATGCTTGTGTGTATGGGGGAGGAGGAAGAGGAGCAGTGAATGATGAAGATCATGAGGTAACACTTTGGATCTCTTTCAGCTGAGGGGAGTATAGTGTCCAGGAGAGAGTGAGAACAAGAGAGAGAAAAAAGAACAACTCCACTGAGAGACCATCTGTCTTTAACACGCTCTCACTTCCCTCCTGACGTTCCACAACATGCAGGACCTCTCCCCCCCCCCCCCTAAACAGATCTTCCATCCCTCCCTCCTTTGCTTATGCGTATTAGCTGAACCCTCTCTCTCTCCTCTGTATTTTGGCAAGCTACAACGGCAATAATATGCAAGTCCTGAAACCAAAGAATGTACATTTTGGAATATTAAGGTATAGTACATCTATATCAGGTCTTAATTGGCACCACTCACCTCATTAACTTACTATTCAAGGCATGTTTATAGTCTTTATGAAGCAGTGACATTTACAAAGGTCAACTTTCTTTGCGTCTGGTCTTGAGTGAAACCGCAGTGTTTGTGCACTTTCAATAAGAACTAATTCTGCTCCGTGCAGTGATGTCCTCTTTTACAAGCCAGCAGCTTTATTTTCTTCAGAAAACTTCACTCACCCTATTCCTTTTAGAGCACTAATCAAAAAGAATAATATTTCTTAAGCAACGTGTTTTCATGTACAAATATCTAAATATCCTTAAAAAGAATAGTTTTACTTGAGAAGCAAAAGATGATAATAATAATAATGTGTAAGATAGGACTTTTTTTTACTTTCTTGCCAAATAGTTTGTATTTATTCAAGTATAAATCTAATAAAAATAATATAAAAAATATACCGAGGTTTGAGTTTTCAATGCTGTTTAGACATTTGACAGGAAAACAAGTCTGAATACATAAGAAAAATATTTATTTGTGTGTGTCTCAGCTACACAATCTTTTACTAAAGCCTAAAGGCTGTTTAGATATTTGACAGGAAAACAAGTCTGAATACATAAGAAAATTATTTTTTGGCGTGTGTGTGCTAAACAATCTTTTACTAAAGCCTCTTTCCTATGGAGTAGCACACGATTACATTAAGTTTTTCATAAGCTTTTGTAATAGGAAAAAAATAGTAAAATCACCTGATTTAGTGGGCTGTTCCTCGGTTTCCCAGGTGTAATGATGAGAGGTGTCAACGCTTCTGTAGAGAAACACTGAATCTGACAGATCTTCCTACTCATCCTGTCTCTCAAGACCCTCCCCTTCCCACCCACTCCACTAGCTTCACCTCGCTCTCTCTCCCTCTCTCACTTTCTAATAATCCCATCCATGTAATTATTTTTTTATGTAAATAGAATGGCCAAACTGGCATTAGTTGTAAATGATAGCCAACAGTCAACAGAAAGCATGAACAAAACAGGAACCATAACATGACCCAGTGTCCCACAAAACATGATTGATCCACTTGGATCATGAACATCAAAGGGTACAAAGGTTAATATAATAAAAGAAAATATGGAATGAAACAGAATAACTTTCAGATTTCACAAATATACATTGTAATGTTTAATTTTTTGAAAATGTATCACAACAAATGAAACCAATGAATAAAATAAGAATGTGCGTACATTTTGTTAAATTGTGCGTGCATTTAAAAAAGTATTTCATGGGTACACTGCTTCAGGAAGCAATGATTTGAATGCCTGAATTTAGTTGTTGATCATAAGGACGGACTGCCAACGATGATGTCAATAAAACCAGGAGAAAGCTAAGAAGTTAGCATTACCTTTCATCTCAATGGCAGTTTATCAGCGGGCACAGGACAACTTGGAAGTATATGATTTAAAACGTGTCATCTTTGCTCATGGGAGCACAGAACTTTTAGAGCCAATCATATGAACTGTAAATGACATCTGACAGTGCTGATTGGCTGATGGTACCACAAAATGGACACAATCACCAACCCTTCACTAGTGATTGTGACGTAAAAGGCTGCCTACAGGGAAAGATATAAGTCCATTTTAGGCATTTAAAGTTCAAAGTACACTTCGGCCATCCGCATTCTGCGACTGTCCCTGTGACGTAATTTTTCTGTCAACAGGAGTGTCCAAGCACAGCCCAATTTTTGTGTCCGCACGGACGGTGCGCATACAACAGCGCCAGTGCTGGGTAGTAACTGATTACATGTAATCTGGATTATGTAATCAGATTTCAAATATTTAGTACTTATAATTAGATGATATTACATTTTAAAAATGATCACAATCAGATTACAGTTACTTTTTTATGGATTAAATGATGACTACATAGGCTATTATTCACACAATGGTATATTCATAATTTCTTTCATCAACCCCAGTTTGGGAAATCCTGGCATAAAGTAATTCTTAATGCATTTCATGTTGTTGATAACAAAGAATGGAAAATATTTTCTCTCTCTAAAAAAAGTAGTATCAATATGGTACACAATAATACCATTCATATAAAGTGATAAACGAAGGTCAAAAGTAATCTAAGGGTACGTTTACACGACAACGTTTACACAGCGCTTTTCATGTACAGAGAACAATGTTGTCAAAATGATCCCGTTCACATGGATTTGCGAAAACGGTTAAAAACGTTGTATTATGCATGCCGGACAGTAGATGGCGATGTCACTTTGTAAAGAAAAACTAGGTGCATGACGTCACCGTTTTCACAAATTCACGTTTTTGTAGTTTACATATAGACAAATAATGGTATTGTTTTCAATAACTTGCATTGTGAAACCTGTTTTCAAAAGTTTGCATTTTAAGGTTCCCAAAACACTATTGTCATGAAAATGAATGGTCAAAATGCATAACAAGTTTTCAGTTTTTAGTTTAAAACGGTGTTGTGTAAATGGCCCCCAAAGTTGTCGGAATACATTACATAAAATGAGTAATCTAGATTATGTTACTAACTACAATTTTCATCATGTAATTTGTAATCAGTAACAGGTACAATTTTGCAAGTAATCTACCTAGCACTGAACAGCGCATGTGCAAGCGCTTGAAAACAATATCTACTAGACGAACCGCCGAACATGTCTTTCTGCGCTCAAAGCCAAAAATATAAAGAAAATATTAGAGATTTATATGTTGCTAATTTTGAATAGCTGTCAAATGGAGAAAGATGCACTGGATCTCCGTTCCCCTTAGAATATTGAAAACATGATGATGAAAAACCACAGTTATAAAAGATTAGGTTTTCTCAACATCAAGACTTCAATAATAAAAGAAAATGAAAAAATAAAACTTGGAAAAATAAAACTAACAACCACAACATGAAATATCCATCAAGAAACATAACTCTTTATAAAATAAACAGTTCCCAACTTCACCCAAATCCGAGAGGTAAATGCATTCATATTTTCTTGAGGACGGTGACCCTGCTGTTAAGCTCTGGTTTGTAGAGGCCAAAGCCCAGGCAGACGGGCTGGGTGAAGCAGGTGCTGAAATTGTGCAAGGGGAGCAGGGTGGAAGCCGATCCTACTTCTGAAAAGGTGATGGAGCCAGAATTATAGTCCAGAGCCACTGCCAAATGGTTGCCTGACATTTTTACGGAGAGATGGGTTTTCTTTCGGTTATGCCAGGCAGCAAGTTTCCTGTCATGCTGCTGTGTCAGGCTCCAGGATATCTGAGCAAGATAACAGAAAATCAACTAACATTGACATTAGATGCTTATAAACCATGTGTATATAATTTGAATCAAGAAACATTTTCAGAGAAAACATTATCACGATGAATCAAAAAAAATATTAGAGAATAATAATGATTAAAATGTGTTCAAAATAGACATCATTCCATCTGGTTTCTATCCACTGATCATAAATAATGAGATTTCAAAATTGCACACAATTATTATAAATGAACAAATTAATTTATATTTTAAGAGGTTAGAAACCCCCATATTAGGGTCCTAATACACAATCTACCTTATTGCAGCCAAAGGCTGTGCCCTCTTTTGCTTTTCTCCCAATCCTGGGGTAAGTCACTGCTATATCCCAGAAACCCTCCACCTCAAGCTCCCAATAATGGGTTCCTGAAGAAAAAATCTGACAGGAGACCACCTGAGACCAGTGGTCAAAGCGGTCAGGATGCTCAGGGACAGCCAAACGTTTTTTTACCCTCATCACTGAGCGTAGGTCTTCAGAGACATTTAGGAGTGGATGGGCTGAGTTTTTGTCCAAGGTTAATGGGCTGCTTACTAAATAACAAAGAGAAACAGGCATTAGAAATGTAGCCACTAGATGGCACTATTGAACAAGGCAAATGAAGCAATAATGCTACTGTAAACTGTTACAACACACTGAAAATATTGATCATACTTAGGTTAGTTGGAATTAAATTACTTAAACAATCTAAATGTCCATGGGGCACTTGTATGAATGATAATACGCACAGAGATCTCTCTTGAGCTCAATTAGGCAGCGCAGGGTATCAGCTATGAATTCTCTGTATTTATTTTCCACATTCTCTAAGACACGTTTCTTATCCATGCTGGGTTGAGGCGGTGTGAACAGAGGGGAGTTGAGATCTGCCATCATCCTGCAAGAAAGAAGAAAGTGACTAATACAGTAAAACGTTTACCCCCGGTTTCACAGACCCAGATTAAAATGCATGTTTGAGCTGTTTTAACTGAAAGCAACGTGCACTGACAAATCTTAAAATATGCCAGTACAATTGTTTTGTCTCAAGATGCACACCAGTAAAGTTTTTTTTTTCTATAAAATGTTTATAAAAGCTACTTAAATGTCCTAATTGAACAAAGGCCTAATCCTGGCTTAATCTAAACTCTGTTTGTGAAACCAGACCATAGGCTATACACACACTTGCTCTATTTTATTAAAATTAAAAACTAACATACAACTGCATTCACAAATCACAAGATATTTCTACGACACACTAAAACGATCACACTTTATCTAAAGACTCACTGTGAATCCTCTGTCTGAAATGCCTGTGAAAAAGTAGGACTATATGAACAATCGCAAAAGTATCTCTCATTTTAGTCTCTTTTATTGTGAATGACATCTGTAAAGACCCTTTGTAGAGTAAGTGATATATGATACCATAACTATTCTCAGGGGCATTTGTTGACCAAAAAAGGTGATTAACAATAGCTGTTAATGTAAAGGAAGTAAAAAATAAAGTTTAAAAATGCATACATTTCATAAGAATTTTATGTCTTTATTTGAATAGAAATATTTATACAAACATAAAAAATGCGCATTTAACCTGGAACCATGTAAACATCAAATAGGTGGAAAAATTTTAAATGGAGAGGACACTTTGGCTCCTCATTTTAGTTGTCTACACATCATCACTGCATCACCTTTATTATGAAGTATGTCCTCATACCCAGATTAACAGGAAGGGGTCTCTCTCGTCCAGCAGGGAGCCGAGGAAGCGGTGGATGCTCTCAGTTTGGTTCAGATCTTCTCTCACCCTGCTGCAGTCTTGCTGCACTCTGTCCATGGCCTGCTGTCTCTCCTGCTCAGTGATGTTTATTACAGCCGACACTAGTCGTCCCACATGAGTCTGCAGGGCTGAGCCCATCTGCAACACCTGAGAGACATCACTCACAGTGGAGTCCTCCTAAAAATAAACACACATAATGCATGCATTCAGCTATATGAAATCCTGACCTATAATCATTATACTTCAGGTTAGGAATAATTTGTTTATTTGATATGAGACACCAAAGAACTTACAATGTTGGAGCGACAAGCATTTTGATGTTCTTGAAGCATAATTTCACCTTGCTTTACTTTCTCTTCTGCTTTCTCGAACAGGCTCTGTAATTTGACCTATAAAATATTACAGAAGGGCTTTTTTAAAATTTAAACCCTGGTTTAACAGACTCCCTCATTGTCTTTCATCATGTTTCACAATGTTCAATATTTGGGTTATACCTTGGGTTATACGAATTAATCCTAGGTATTCAGGTTATGTTTCACCAGTGGCGGAACAAGTGCTTACTTTTATAATGATACAAATGTAAAAATGAAAATCTTTAAGCCATTCAAATGTTGACATTATCTTAAGCTGCAATACAGTAGTTTTTCACTTATTTATTATGTACATAAATGGACCATGGTGAACATATTTAGTCATTTTGTGAATCCTGTTTTGCTTGCAGATAGTTTAATATAACTTTCCAAAAAGTCCAGTACAAACATTACTGCCACTCATTAATGACAGATGTCACAGCTAGGCAACAAGAACAATCCTCCATAGGCTAGACCGTCCCATTTAACAACGCTCGGTCCGAACTTCACGGCCTTTGAAGGATGCGGGCTGAATTGGGACACAGCTAGTGATAGCGGCTCGCTGAGCTTGCAAATTATTCACAATATCCCAGAAATCGAGTAAGTGAGACACCCTGTTTCCTCCTATTAAGATGAGTTTTCAGTGATCTGATCACAAGTGCTCAGCAAGACACATTACCGTTTACACCTGGCTCAAATACGTTTCAAATGCGTCTCCTGTGACCACTTCTGATGGTCGTGACACTCTAGCCTACATCACTTTTACTTTCAGCAGACAAACAAACAAACTTGTGTCACGCAGCTTATGCTAAATAATATAATATAATTTAATACAATTAATATAATATAATAATGTAGTATTATTCTTTTTATTTGAGTAGGGGATATGAAGTCCTGGAAATGACTTTTTGCAGGGTGGGATGTCTGATTTTACAAAGACAATGAACCAGTGTAAAGCAGAGTAAACAGTCCCAGGACATTATTAAAAATCCTACAACAGGACTTTCTCTTAAACAGCAATAGATCTAATAACTTACTTTGTATTCCTCCTTCACTTTTCTCACCCCTTTGACCTGGTGTTGAGCATGCCGTCCTTCCAGAATACAGTCTTGGCAGATATACTCCCTATCATCCATGCAGTAATAACGGAATACCTCCTGATGGGTGGGGCACCTGCGGCGGGTTACGTCCATCAATGGCTCCACCAACATGTGAGTACTGTAAGCTGGCCGTTGCAGATGTGGCTGCAGATGCTGCTCACACAGAGAGACCTCACATCGCAGGCAGGTCCTCACAGCTGCTTGAACCTCGTCACCCTCGTCTTCCGGACAACAATCACACACAACCAGCCCCTGCTCCTCTAGGCATTGTGGGCATACAAATCTTCGCTTGCCACTCTGGCTCCAGGCCTCTTGCGCACAGGCTGGGCAAAAGCTGTGGCCGCAGGGAAAGGGTTGAGCTCGACCAAACAGGTCACGACACATGGGGCATGTGTGCTCTTCCTCCATGGAGCCCATTGCAGCTGTAAATTTGTGAACAATTAATTTGAATAATAACTTAATATTCTAAATTATAATAATTTATTCATTTTAATAGTGTCCATTTAAGTAGAAGCAAGGAAATGATTGGTGACTCATAAGAAGTCAAATCATGGCACACGTATTTATACAGACCCATTTGGCACAAACTAATTACCGTAGCTTACTATTTAGTTAATCTGCCTCCTAATCAACTATTTTTAGAAAGCTGTTCTATTTGACAACCAGATAAATGAGGTAATCTCCTATGAAGTTCTATTAAAGTCATTAGGATAATACATAAAAGATGTTTTTTGTCTATGTAAATTTATAATCTGAGACAACTTTAAGTCACTCCTCACAGGTTTGTTCCTCCAAAAAGTGTAAACACTGGCACTATCAAAACAATGCAGTTTGTTGAGTATCCCGACGATTGGGTTGAGATTTGTTTGAAGAGCAATAAAAGTGTTCGTAAACTGTTGGAATCGGTGATTCATTTTGCAATTCTGTTTGGTTTCGCTAAGGGCAAAGAAATGCAGAAATGACACTTCACCTTTGATTTATAACAAATCTGCCCTATTTGACCCTAAAGTTTAATCTGCAGACAATACCAGATCCAACTGGGGAATCAAGAGATCAACTACTCAGTGGCCCTCTGACCTGAATTAGTTGGTTACAATTACATGGTTAGCATTATGATGCATAATCTATATAAAACGTGGGGGAAAAAATAGACTTACCCTTTGTATCCTACAGCCTTTTGTGAAAGCAGGATGTATTCATACAGAAGCACAGCCAAAATGTACATGTAAGAGTGTGCGTATGGGGCAGATGGCTTATCCTGCAGTGTCTTCTTAACCAGACTGACTGACCTCTCAACACAGAGAACAGCTAAGCCATCACATGACCTGTTCTTTACAGAAGCAATATGAGGGATTTGTGAGGAAAATAAATTAAAGCAAATAAATGTCACCGACTGTATAATCAACACTGATATCTATGTAGAATAAATCAAGATATAGTATAATAAAGTATTCTCTTATAAATTAGCTGTTGTAATACACAACACAAGTTACTGAAGACACAAAACAAGCAATACATTAAAGTGCTAACAGTGAATTAATGTGTTGATTGGAAGCACTATGTGACAGGTATGTCAGAATGTATTTTTTTTTTATCAAAGTCTCTGTATTTTATTATAACAGAAACTACATATAGACAAAAACTGACATATATGGCTTTTTTGTTTTTAAAAGCGTTTTATACATTTCAATACAGGCAGTTCAATTTAGACACATTTAGAAAAAAATACGGGTCTAAGAATGCTTGTAGTCAAAGATCTTTGTCTTTTGCGAAGCACTCAGGGGGGTGGAGCTATTTTCATCTGGAAGCTGAGAAACCAGTTTATCAAGTGCAGAAACGCATCACAAGAACAGACAGTAAATGCTTGAAGATTCATTATTTTTTAATGTATAAAAAGGAAAGACTGTGAACAAAGAAAAGAGGAAATTAAAAGTGAGCAAAAAGGAGAGACAGAAAGAAGACTGAAGCAAACTTCAAACTGTCAGTCCATGACGCACGATGGAGGCAGGAGAGGTGCGTCATGACAGTGTGTTTTCCTCAGGTTGTACATTAAATAAATGTTTACAAGTTTTAAAAATGAACCCTATACAATATATTTTTAGTGAGTGGATGATCTGACACAAAAGTTTTCAAAAAAGCATTGAACAACAATTTATAGGCTGTATAGGCTACATTGTTGTTCAAAGGTTAAAATTATTTATTTTTTTATTTCCAAGAAGTACAAAACAATATAGTAAGGCCAAAATGTTTGACTTCCTACAAATGCGAGATAACTCATTCTAGTTACAGTGAAAGTAAAACCCAGGTTTCAAGTATCAATTTCCTTAGATATTGGAGTTTAAGATAAATGTTTTTATGTACAAGTTTCCGTTTTCACACTTCTAAGCTGGGAAACGTTGCAACCTTGTCAAAACTATATAGGAAAGTCATCTGACTATTATGTATTTACAAAGGTTTTTAAAATGGAATTGATTTAATACTACAAACCACATGTGAACATGCACATGCAAAGTACACAATCTACGTGTATATATTTGACTATACATCTGAAATATGACAATTCATCTGTAAACTACAAGTGATTACAGGTTACTACATTTTCTCTTGCAGATTGCCCAGCTCTTCCAGAGATAAAGGTCATTATAATAGGTAGTAAAGCAGAATTCAAACGCAGTGTGGCTAACCCCATCCTTGGTCAGGAAGACTGTAAAGTGAGAGAAGAAATTGTAAAGAATGAGATTAAACAGAGTACAGTTCAGAATAGGTCTGTTACTTTGGTAATGACACCAGGATGGTGGAGGAGCTTCAGACGGGCAGGAAGTGCAAAGTCTTTAAAGATGGAGATTGTGCACAGTTTAAAACTGTGTCCTGCTCCACATGCCTTCCTTCTAGTCATCAATCTACACACAACATTCACAAACATGCACCTAAACAGTATGCTGGAACTCATGGAGATTCTGGGTGAGGAGATCTGGAATCACACCATTGTTCTGCTCATGTATAACAACAAAGAACAGAGACATGCAGATACAGAGAACGATGGTGCTCCTGAACCACTAAGGTGGACATCGCCAAACCGATCGCGCACACGCCATGCCACTCGTGCCCCGGAGGGCGAGGTCAGATGCAGTGCGGTGCTCACCTATGAGCGCGCGGTCTGGGCTACTCTTTTGTCCATGAGTGCCCTGGCCTGATAGACCTGTAGCAGTGCCATGACACGCAAAGAGGAGGCGGCTTGCCCTCAGGCTTTGTAAGCTCTGCCCGTCAGAACGGACAAGAACTCACAGGCCTTAGGGGGGAGACGAGGATCCCCCGTCCAAAAGGCAGCTGCAACAGACCGCTCCACTGGAGGGATAGCCTAGAGTCGCAACCCTTCACCGCTCCTCCGTCAAGAGTAGTGAGGGGGAAAAAGCTATTCAGGCAGTTTCTGGCAGAGAAAGGTGAGATAACGAGGGAGATAACGCAGCTGACTCGTCATCTCCAGTCCAGAGGGACCAGCACGTTAAACAGGATATTCCACCGGCTGCGCAGTGTGATGGAGGAGTGAGAAGCCCACAGGGAATGGTTACCGGGCGAGACATCCATTACAATCCTCCGATCACCCATCCCACAAGGCACCCGGGGGTGGGGCATGGTAATGGGGACTCCAGCTTCGCAGACGAAGGCGAGTCTTGATCTCTATATTTCTTCAAAACCTAACGAAACTTACCAATTCACAAAATTAACGGAATGCATAGCTGATATAAAAAATTGGATGACTAGTAATTTCCTACTACTAAACTCTGAAAAAACAGAGATTCTAATTATTGGAAAAAAAACTTCCACACGTAATAACCTAGAATACTGTCTAACACTTGATGGCTGCTCTGTTAAGTCTTCGTCGTCGGTTAGGAACCTGGGTGTGCTCTTTGATAGCAATCTTTCATTTCAAAGTCACGTGTCCAGTATCTGTAAAACTGCATTTTTCCATCTTAAAAATATATCTAAATTACGACATATGCTCTCATTAACAAATGCGGAACAATTAGTTCATACTTTCATGACATCAAGACTAGATTATTGTAATGCTCTACTGGGTGGTTGCCCTGCACGCTTAATAAATAAACTACAGCTGGTCCAAAACGCTGCAACTCGAGTTCTTACTAGAACCAGGTAATATGACCATATTAGCCCGGTTCTGTCAACATTGCATTGGCTGCCTATTAAACATCGTATAAATGTAAAAAATATTGTTGATTACTTACAAAGCACTAAATGGTTTAGCTCCGCAGTACTTGAGCGAGCTCTTAACGCATTATAGTCCTTCACGTCTATTGCGATCTCAGAATTCGGGCCAGTTGATAATACCTAGAATATCAAAATCGACTGCTGGCGGTAGATCCTTTTCCTATTAAGCACCAAAACTTTGGAACAGTCTTCCTACCATTGTCCGGGAAGCAGACACACTCTGTCAGTTCAAAGCTAGATTAAAGACACATATCTTTGACCTAGCATACACATAATACATTATAGACTTCTATAATTCAATGTTAGGCTGCATAGATTAGGTCAGCCGGAACTGGGAACACTTCCCTTAAATCCTGATGTACTTGTTACATCATAAGAAGAATGGCATCTACGCTAATTTTAGTGTCTTTGTTTATCCCGAGGTTTTCCCGCAGCCTGCCGGATCCAGATCATATCCAGATCTGACTAGGAGCTTTGCATGGACCCGATGACAACGCAGTGCTGAAGTGCCAACTAGCCTCTCCCTATGGAGGATCCCTTTCCCACTCTACAGATAAAACGTTGTGATTCCGGTTCGCGTACCCACCCCGAAGTGATAAAATAAAACAAAATTCTGTATCAAATTACAGTTACTGTAAATCCGGCCTCTAGTTCATAAACGCAGAGGAAAACTGGCCCCCGACTGAGCCTGGGTTCTCCCAGGTTTTTTTTTCTCCAGTAGGTCACCTGATGGAGTTTTAGACACCAGTAGGTCACTTGATGGAGTTTCTCGGTTCCTTGCCAGTGTTGCCTTTGGCTTGCTCAGTTGGGGATATTCAAATTAATTAACCAAGCATTAATAACATTGATCAGCCCTACCAAACGTGGATGTTTTTTCCACTAAGAAAAAAACATTGTTATGTTATTTGATTGATACTGTGAAGCTGCTTTGATGCAATTTATACTGTGAAAAGCGCTATATAAATACACTTGACTTGACTTGACTTGATCTCAACACCGCGACAGTCATATTCCCACAATGGGAACATTAACCGTCCACAAAATCTGCTTTAGCGTGCTGCCTCACCATCAGCATTAACAAGTGTATGTCCATCAACAAACCGATGTGTATATTTCTAATTTGTTGCTGTGCACATGCAGGAAACTTTATTATCAATAATAGTGCATACGTCAGTCGAGCACTAACGTGAATGAATGTTAAAGTTTTTATATATTGCTCCATCCTTCATCATTACTCAAAGTAGTAAGAACAACATACAATCTACATTACTAGACACAATGTTATTTAATAGTGGTCCACAGCTGATTAGCATTAACAATTTCAGTATGACAGTGATAACATGAGTAAGCCAGTTAGCCGGAGACATGCACAATATAAAACACAAAACTACTTTATTTGAACACCCGGTAGAAAATATATACATCAATAATTAATCATACTTAAAGGTTGTGATTCTTAGAAGCATTGTAAATTATCTTGTGCCGAGTAGTTGTAACTGATTGGAATTTGAATTTCTGACGACTCGTTTAGTCAATTCAAAGTGACTTCTGTCTTGACTCTTTTGGGAGACAATAACTTTATTTATTGTGCACTTTTGACTTTACAACTTTGCAGATGTTAACATTCACAGACATATTGTACACTGCATGAAAGGGAATATTCGGAAAAACATAATTAATAAAAGCATGGCATTTCTCACATTTGTCAGTCAGTCACTCACATTTGGACAAATTTATTTGCATTGATTTATATAAAAATCAAGAATGCAAGGTCAACATTGTAAGTGTCTTATAGAACGTATGATAAAGGATTAAATAAATAAACCTGCTTCTGTGTCAATCCACGTTGGATATTTGAATAGTTTATTTTTTTCCAGGATTCTTTGATAAATAGAAAGTCCAAAAGAACAGCATTTATCTGAAAAAGAAATCTTTTGTAACATTATAAATGCCTTTACTATTACTTTATCATTTAATGCATCCTTGCTGAATAAAATGATTAATTTCTTATTTTCTTTAAAACACAGGAACAAAATCTTACCGACCCCAAACCTTTGAACAGTTGTGTATAATGTTACAAAATCTTTTTATTTCAGATAAATACTGTTCTTTTGTACTTTGTATTCTTCAAAGAATCCTAAAAGTATATTGTGCACAACTGTTTTCAACCTAATAAATGTTTCTTGAGCACCAAATCAGCATATTAGAATTGTTTCTGAATGATCATGTGACACCGAAGACTGAAGTAATGATGCTGAAAATTCAGCTTTGCCATCACAGGAATAAAGTAAAATTTTAAAATATATTCAAATAGAAAACAGTTATTTTATTTCACAATAAAACTGGTTTTACTGTATTTTGGATCAAATAAATGCAGCCCTGGTGAGCATAATAGAGTGAGACTTCTTTTAAAAGCATTACAACATTCTTCATATCCCAAACTTCTGAACAATATTGTAGACTGAGTGTCAATGTTCAGGAATAATTATTATGTTTTGAATACTTTATAGCCGTGTGTTTTTGGTATGTTCATTGCCAATCTCAAAAATGACTTTATATTTGAAAATGCCCATTGTTTTAAATAAAAAAAAGTTAATAATTGTATTTTATTGACAAACTATTTTAGGTTGCCTTATATATTTTTTTATTAGATCAGATAACATTTTAAGCAGTAATAAGGTTAATGTAACAAAGTGGGGGCCTCACATGGGGCATGTTGTTACATTCCCATTCTTTTGGGGTAAATTAAAAAAAGTGTAATGAAGCAATACCACATAATTGTACTAGACCTGCAGAATTAATGTGGGGGGAAAATACTATTAACATCAAATGGATTTACACAAACTGAGAAAGACAAAAAGTGTTGTGCCCTGGTTTCATCTAGGTTCCTCTAGGTTTCATGTTATTCCTCTAGATTTTAATGTTATTCATGGACTACAACCATTGTCCAACTCATCAAGCACATAAATTCACATACTTGTGGTAGTTGTAGTCCTTTTTTTTTTAGCAACTTTTAGCAACGTAGCTACTCAGTAAACTGAACAGTTGTACTCTCTCAAAGTAACTCTATAGCAATAGTAACAACTCCAATATAATGGCTAACACATGTGAAATTCAAAGCGAACAACATCGGGACATATTTACACCATTCTCATATAAAATATATATATTTTCCATAGTAGCCTAAGAATTATTACCAGATTACATAATCTAAAAAAGAAAATTGTGTCACAGACCTCAAGCAAACGTAAAGGCCTCGCACTCTAGGCAGATAAAAACCAAACATGATTCGTAATGGCTGGTTAATTACTCTGCGGAGACAGTGTCCGGATTGGACCGACAGACTTACAGACAGACATCCGTCGATGCCGCAGCGGTAGTGTGCTCAACAAAGGCTCAGGCCGGGGAGAGGGCCATTTTTACCAAATACAAAGGAAGCAGAGCAGCGAGGGAGGAGAGGACTGTGGGGATGACAGGAATAGCGAAATATCACTTTACGAAATCGCAATGTGCCATCAAACCAAACACTGAACAATGGGTGAGAAGTGACCAGTCACGACTACAACAATATACAGTGTAACGACAGTACAGCAAATAAATAATTTAGATGTCGAACTGTCTGCTGTCAAAGCCGACTGCGCATCACGGTGGCAAAATGCCGGAACAGCAATGATGATATTACGACCCAGACACTGTACGACGTAATCCACCCTAATTTCACAAACAGCCGAGAAAGATATCGTCTGCTGGTAAGTGTTTATACCATCTACAATCCGTAGACTCCAAATGTCAGTTACGTCAAAGTATTTCATGTAGTCATAAGAAATATGAATCATAATTGGTTATGATCATAGAGCGCGCCGGAGGACGCAACAGGTCGCGCGTACAGTACAGCTGTAGTTTCCGCGTGCATTTTGCTGACGTAATTATGACATTTGTACAATAATTTTACGAGGTGTATTATAGCATAAATTGATATGCTAGCACTTTATTGTTTTTTCCCATGAATATTATTTTAATAATAACGTCTTGAGTTTTTATTATATAATAATATAAATGTAAAATGTAAGGAATATGTGGTTAACCAAATGCTGTGAAAGCCAAATGATAAAAAAAAAAATATGCACATGAAATAGATCATACTGTTGAGGAGGACAAGAATATATTAGTTTTCTAAAATAAATACCATGACATTGGATTATGCTACTCACCTGAAAAAATGACACATCTGTATTATAGACAATCAAAATTTAGATACTGTTTCAAATTATATTATTTGGCTTAAATTTTAATAATACAATAATAATGCCGTTGACATGATAATCTCTGCAGGTCCTTTTAAATTCTAATGAACTTAATGCAGGCCTGTTGAATGCATTACATTAAGGAGCTAAAGTTTACAGTCATGTTTGAGATTAATTTAAAAAGGCAATCACATAACTGAGAATATGACATTATAAAACAATATAACACTATATGATAACTATGAGTATTGGTCCCCTGCCATTTTTTGCCAACAAGTTACAAGACATTTTTTCAAAATGTCATACATTATAGTTAATCTCAGCCTTGCATGCTCTTGGTGTCTAATTATTAAATACTCAATCCTGAGACTTTAAAAAAAGGTTTAGGGGAACGCCTTAAAACTTGGGGGTGTAAGAGAAAGGAGGGGTATATGCATGAGTAGGTGGTGTTCTGCGTTATTTGAATGCAAATGCAGAGAGAACAAGCCGAGACTGTGTTTGAGAGAGAAACAGGAAAAAGGAGGTGGAGAGTTGTCTTTGGATTTTAGTTAGACACTGAATAGACACAGATTTAGTTTGCCAAGTGCTTAGTTCACTTTTGAGACGTTGCTTGCTCATGTATGCACTTGGCCTTTCGCCTTGTAGTTCTCTATAAAAATGAAACATGGATTTTTGATTGTTTCTCAGAACTAATGCAGTGAGACTTACTGTAATTTAGTTTAAAGAGAAAGATTTTCAGTCTGATTCAACCCATTTGCCATTTAGCCATTGACTTTCCCCTGCATCATGTCACGCCGGAAACAGAAAAGACCTCAGCACTTTTTCAGCCCTATCCACAACACTTCGTGGCTACTTCAACATGGTGAGAAATGTTTTACCGTTTAGTAAGAGAAGCTCCATTGTTTCTGCCAGCGAGCCATCTTGCAAATGCCATTCGAGATATTTGCTGTGACATTAATAGATTACGTTTAAAATATCTGATCTAGTTTTAAGAAAAGTAAAATGAAGCAGAGTAATAAAAAAAAGGAAATTCAGTAATATTTACATATAAATAGATCCCAAACGGTTCCGTTGAATATCCAATTAGTACTTTTCATCTTTTTCGGACCCAAGCTAAGAATTTAGACCACCCACGATATTGTATGTATAGCTAGTGAGAATGAGAAGACCAAATAGCAAAGCAAACCTAAAGGGAACAGAGATGTGTAATATGCCGAACTGGGTTTTGAAAAGGGAATTTGAAAAAGGTTGTGGAAAAAGGTGGACAACATTGAAAAAGAAGGAGCCACTTGAGCGGGAATGGCATGAGACTTAATTGTCTCTGTGAGGCTTTGTGGTCGTGCAGCCAGGCATTAACTGCCAGGAAGTACGTGCATAAGAGTGTGTTGATCTGTGACTTAAATTCTAGAGTTCTTTAAGTACAGGAAACTCTTTGTGCATCTCTCCCTAGCATATGAGTGTGTATACATCTCTATTTAATTTTGTATTCATGCTATTATGTCCTCTGTAAATTCATTGGTGTCTGGATATGGCTCCAATGCTAAAGGTCACTTATTTTAAGCAATCTAGCTGTTTTTAGTGGTTGACTATGGCACTAAGGCTCACTGACCTTTCAGGCTTTGCTGGGTAAGGAGAGAATAATAATAATAAAAAAAAGGAGATGTAATGGAATATATTCACGTATACAATTTAGAGGGTGGGTAGGTGGGTCAGTGCAGAGGTTTGGGAATTTTGTGGCAAGGTTCATTGTCCATGTTCATTGTTGCTGTGGAAACAAAGTTGGCTGTTAGCGGTGCTAAAAGCATTGTAAGCTGGTCAAGGGATGGGATTTCAGATCAGAGGGAGTGAGGGGACAGAGAGAGAGAGAAGACAGCCATGTGCAAGACTGACTTAAAAAGAGGTAAAAAATAAAAAGTACAAATTGTGTTCTTCATGCTTTATGAGATATGATAACAGATAATTGTTTTAATATTACAAGTTAAATGTTAAAAAAAGATTTATGATAACGGGAGTTCAAGGAGCACAGAAGGTGCCATTGATGAGAGCCTTGGTTAGAACAGCAATACTACACTTTGGTTGGCATTTAATAGAAATACAGTGTTACAGGTCAGCCTGAGGTATCCTCTTTTGTGAGCCTCCCCATATGCTATGTTTCCTTGGTGATTCTTGTGTAAGCAGTGAGTAAAAACAATTTGCAAGCAATCAAGCGACAACAAAGTAAATACAAGGAAAAGAACTAAAGATTCGAAATTGGGTTATGGGGTTCATATGGCTAAAAACATTTGGGTTTGTCAGTTCACAAGTGCAATAAGAACAATAATGTGGTAGACAACAAACAATGACCATGTAGAACCTAGAAAGAATAAAATGAATTCAATTACAAAGCTAATTGTGTAATTCAATTTATACAATCTATTTTACTCTATCACCTAATGACTGATTTAAAATAATGAATGTATTAAATTATTATTAAATTAATTAAAATAATAAACTTAGAATGATTAATCAAATTGTACATTCTATTATGCTTATTAGGTATTGTAGTGGCTACCTTAATCAGTTTCATGATTTGAAATTAAAATAGTGTATGAGTGTCTTTTCAACTATATAACTGTTTAGTATCAGTTTCCTGGCCCGTTACCGTTTTTATTCTAGCTTTTTATTGGACTTGGATTTTAACTGTTAGACTAGATCAGTATCTGTATGGTATAAATTGTTGCATAAATAGTTTCTCTCTGATTTCTTAGAGGAGCAGTTGGCACTGAAGTCCCTCACCTCCACTCTTGCAAAGAACTCTTCCTGCTCTTCCTCATACTCTACAACTCAAAGCTGCCAATCTACCTTATACCCAAATCCAGCGGTTGAGAGGCTCACAACACCTTCTCTGACCAGCCCAAGCCATCGTATCTTTCACATCCCCTGCCAGCCCATTCAATTTCCTTTAAACCTAAAAGAGTCTCACCTTTCGCATATTCCTGACATACCATCCCATTCTACTAATCAGCCTATCACTACTACTGCACCAACCGTGCTCTCTACTCACAACATCACTCACTCACCCATGGCTTCTCCAAAGTTAGGTGTGTCAGCAACCACAACCTCTTCATCCTCCTCCATTGCTGCTTCTCTCTGTGTGCCTCCACATCCTGGAAGCCCCAATTCTGTGCCTCAGGGTCCCCCAAGTCCAGTTACACCCTCTTCCAGCCCAAGCTCAGTCCCTTCAGCCCCAGCATGTGCACCCGTCAGTATTGCTTTTATCTTGGAGGAGCTACGTGTGCTGCAGCAAAGGCAAATCCATCAAATGCAGATGACTGAGGAAATCTGTAGGCAAGTACTGAGGCTGGGAGGAGGATCTTGTGAAGTGGATTCAAAGCCATTTATACTTCCATCTCTGCCACAGCTTTGTTTAAAAGGTTCTGATAACAACCCCAGACCCTCCCGACCAAAATCATCATCTCCCCCTACCTCTGTGGCTCCTTTGTTGGCCTGTTTCTCATCCCTGCTACCACCTCAGACCACCTCCAAGTCCTCCAAACATACCCACCCTCTCTTGAATGTCTTACGCCCCCATAAGGCACAGTATGACAGGGGGGTAGTTACTCCAGCAAACTTCACCAATCATACAAGTGCTGCTACATCCTCATCAATGCCCACACCTGCTGCCTCAAACTATCCACTCACACTTTCCCTTGGCCTATCATCGCAAAAATCATCCAACACCACAGCAGCCAGTGGAAACAGTAGTCTTACCTTCCCGAACCAATCTCTATCAACAACTGCTGTCCCTACTGCCCCCTCACAGGGTCCAAAACTCTCTGCTCAAGGAGGTACGCCTGTCTTATCATCGGGGCGTATGCATCATGCATGCAGATTTTGTCGGAAACTCTTCAGCAGCGATTCATCCCTGCAAATACACTTGCGTTCACACACAGGGGAGCGTCCTTACCAGTGCCCTGTATGTTTCAGTCGATTCACCACACGAGGGAACCTCAAGGTCCACTTCTTGCGCCATCGTGAGCAAAACCCTGAACTTTCTTTTTCGTTGTTTCCTTGTTCACTTTTTGCATCTGTAACTGGGGGATCAATGGGAGGATCAGCACAAACTCAAACTGTCACCTCCAACAATACAAATGCTATTCAGAAGCATCAGATCCAGCAAGAGGATGATCTGTGTGGGGACAGTCTTGAGGGCACTACTGCCTCAACACGCGCCACAACCTCATCTCTGCCTCCTAGTATTGATTTGGCTCTGCTGACCACTGCACACTCTCTCCTCCAGCTCAACCGTGCTGCTGCTGCTGCTGCGGCTGCTGCAGCCTCTACATCCACTACCTCCTCAATAACATCCTCATCAACATCCTCTCTGGCCTCCACCCTTCTTTCAGCTCCTGCCTCATCCACCTCCTCCATTGCTGGGGTATATAAAGGAGTGAAACAACAGCGCTTTGATGAGAACACCCCACCTATACCTACTCTGCTGCCCCATTCTGCTTACTCACAGCTTGCCAACTTACCCAAAATCTTCTTCCCAGCATCTTCCACTCACCATCTTCCAGGCCATGGGTTTCTCAGGCAGACAACTCCAGCCGGATCATTTCTGCCATCCCCGCAACAGCATATCACATCCCCATTCACAGTTTCATCCGCGGCCCCTACCATCTCGACTTCAACCTCGGACACATCAAAGCTGCAGAGACTGGTGGAAAAGTTAGAGAAAGAACCACACAGTCAGTCACACTGGGTTTCATCCATTGGGGAGACTTCTACCAGCAGCCATAGTGTAGCAGGTGCATTAAGCTATAGCAGCAGTGGTTTAATGAGCACAAGCACATTCAGTACAAATGTGGTCACTTCACTTCCATCATCTACAATCCAAATACCATCATCCCTCTTCAGCAAGGAGTCACCTTACCTGGGACTTATGAACTCTGCTGGGACACTTGCGCCAAATCAGTGTAGTGTGTGCCTGCGGGTGTTAAGCTGCCCAAGAGCGTTGCGTTTGCACCAGGCTACCCATTTAGGTGAGCGACCCTTCCCCTGCAAGCTATGTGGTCGTTCCTTCTCAACTAAAGGAAGCCTTCGAGCACACCTTGCCACCCATCGAGCCCGCCCACCAAACAGTCGTGCCCAGAATTCTTGCCCCTTATGCCAACGGAAGTTTACCAATGCCCTTGTGCTCCAACATCATATCCGCATGCATTTAGGAGGACAGCTACCACCAGAGAACATGCCTGATACTTCAACAGAATGTGATACTTTGTCCCATCCCCATTCTATTGAGCTCTCTGCTTCAGAGATAAGCCCTAGCACTATGGATGTTCAGTTATTACATGCTGATCTACAAACAGTATCAGATTCTAGACATACTGAATCCCTTGCTAACAGCACTGGTCCCACGGTATGTCCCGCAACCTCTAGCTTACCTGTTTCACTTAGCTCAGGTCGTAAACCACCTTTCGACCTAAGCTCAGACCCCTCCCTGAATCCAACCCCCCATTCACCTCCAACATTCAGACCTGATCCCCCTGAGCTCTCTCTCAGTGTACCTTCTCCAGTAGAATTTGCAGCCTCCCTTGTCCCTCCTGCCACTCAGTCAGCATCAGCAACAACTGGTCCTTCTGCCACTAATGAACTATCTTTTGAACTTTCCAGCAACACTGCCTCCTTGGAAGACAAAATTATTTCATGCTCCTCTGCTCTAATGAAAGCCAGTCCACAAAGAGATGACTGTGAACTCAGTGAAAATACATCTCTCTCACCCATTTCTTGCTCTGGATCCAGATCAAATCTAGAGGACTTTCTTGGTATACAAGCTCATAATGCATCCAGGGGTCCTCGGCCACATCCAACATCAACACCACCTTCTGTTCTTGCGCTGAGATCTGAGAGTGTGTCTACTTATACAGTATGCCTAGATGAGCCTGACCAAAGCCTTGTCCAAACATCCAAATCAATCCCCCAAGAGTTCCCTAAGGAAGAAAAGACGGAAGATAATATACATAAAACACCAAAGAATGGTCAAAGGACAACTCCAGATTTGAGTATTAATGCAGATATGGCGTCAGACACTGTAGACAAGACAAGTGAGGACGCAGCTGAGACTGAGAGGCCTGACATACATGTGCAGAAGAAGGAAACTCACTCTAGTTCAACCTCAAAGGATAAAGTGGACCTTAAAGATACAACAGGAACTGAAATGGACAAGACTGAATCAACTGGATGCATATCACTGACTCCCAGTCTTCCACCTCCCATGCCAGAGAAAAAAATCTACCATTGTTCCGAATGTGGAAAAGAGTATGCAAGTCGCAGTGGACTCAAGGTGAGTGGCCTTTTGAATTCATTAAGCTAAACAATTAGTGTCATTCAATGTGAATATACAGGTTAACATGGTACAATGTCTTGTTGCGATTTGAGAGATACATGAAAATAAAATACCATCTCTTACTATAACTTCTAGGGACATATGAAGCACCATGGAGGAGTTGTCAAGGCACCTCGAACTCCTGCAAGGACCAAGGGCCCAGAGAGAGTGCTGCATCATGAGCGGTCACAAACTCACCACCTTGCAACCTTCCTGCCACCAGGGCATCAATGAGTTTCTTAAACCAAGCCCTCCAGAAACATCAGCAAGCATCCGAGACCTCTCCACCTATCGCTGTTAAAGAAAACAGAGACAAAGTGTTGAGATCAATCTAATAGCTGACAAGAAAAAGGAACTTATAAAGGATAATTATGATTGTTGACTGTTCACCAAAAAACAAACAAACAAACAAAAAAAACACAGCACATAATACCACACATGTACACACAGTAATCACACAGAGGGTCTTAACTTGGTTTAAAAAATGTTCCTGGTCTTTCATTTTAAAATACCTGCATTGTGTATTTTAATATATGTAATAATGTCTAAATATATCTTATAGTACTTCCTTGAATATTATGTGATGTTCTTTTTGATGAATGTAAATTATTTTGTCTGTGCAAGGTTTTCATGATGGTTTTGTTTACTCTTTCAAAGTTAAGATCTGAAGGTAACTAAGGATTTAAATGATAGCTTTGGGTGACAAACAGAGCAAAAATTATGAAGCCAATGATGAAAATAGACTAGTTCCTCACTAAAAGTTATTGTATTGATGTACTATTTCTTTATTAACTCTGTAAGGATGGTAAAATTGGGAGGGAGTGCATTTCTAATTAAGAAGTATAAAATGCACTAAATACAGATTCTGAGAAAGTCTTTATTTGGTCAAAGATCTTGTTAGACTATGTCGATACCTTGTTACATTATGTTTTGGAGGGCAGTCATGCACAAAGTGGACAATTTGATCAACATTTGGCCAAAAATTCTAGATTTTATCAATTTTCTAAATAAGCTCAAATGTTTAAAAAGATATCCCTCGCAAAATGCTTAGCACAGACAGAACAGCTGGAGCCCAGAGGAAATGCATGTACAATTGTTTTCCAAGATCCAACCAGTGCTTTTGACAAGCTGATATTTAATAAACTTCATAACATTTACATAAGGCAAATTCACATGAAATATTGTTGACTTGTACTTAAACATTCTTTACTTGTACTAAATCATCAGGATTTTAGTTTTAAAAGTTGAAAAGCACCAAAACACCAAACTGTAAATATGACCTGTCAACCTATGTCCATTGTATCCATGTTTGTCCTGTCCAGCTGTACAGTACTAGACAATATACTGCTCTTAACACCAACTAGATTAAAGAGTCGGGAAAGATTGTTTAACATGCCTGTATGTTAGTCAGTGTAAACTCTTGTTACTTTAATATTGTCAGTGTAGTTATTGAAAAAGGTAGAATTTGACTGATTCTGAGATGAACCACTATCTAGCTTAAAAGATAACCCTTTCTATATTTCTTGGTGGAAATATTTGTTTCTGGTGATGTTCTTTGTCTGGATACTTTTACATGTTTCTTCCATTGAAATGAATTGGGTGTATGAGTCTGACTGTGAGTTGTAATTTCATGGTACAGCTAAAAGATCAAAATGGAAATAAAAGTCAGTGTGTACATGACAATAACCAGAATATGGCATTCTTTTTACTGTAAGTTTTACTGCTTTTTACACTTTTTTTAAGAGTATAAATCTAATTTACAGTGATGTTACTCTTCCTTGGTGGTCTGTGGGAAACAGTTTTCTTCACATACAGGCATCCCTAATCCGCTCACTCCCTAACACAATCAAACTCCTCTGCACTGCTTCTGTGTGTGCCACATCAAGCGCAGTGAGGGAGAAACTGGAGGAAGCGTTGACAATCTGTCTGAGCACTGGCCTCTAATCTCTTGCACCATGACAACCATGCAGAGGCACATGAGGAGGCCGGGTGGGGGGGGGGGGGGGGAGTGTAGTCTACATGTTTGTTTGCAGGGGTATGTGTATTCTGCTGTGATGTATGGGTTTTAAAAGTGAGTACTAAAACTGTATAAAAAGGCTACAGAATTACAGTTACAAACCCAAAGCTGAACTTAATTGCCGTAGTGGCATTTAAAAAAAAAAAGCCTGTCTCCAAGGCCGACGTACTGAGTCGCAAAATATGGCATACTAAGCACAAAAACTTGGACTTAACGAATGGAAAAACGTATATGGCTTAATAAACAATCTTTTACTTTGTCACCTACTGAATGGATTTACTATAAGAGAAGGTCAAGGGTGGTTTCAACATGTATGGATGTGTAGAACACAAGATAGATGATGATACACTGATTATGCCCCATACATATTCCTAAAATGAAAAAGAACACTAGGATGAGTTCAAAACGCACATCATGTCTTCTTAAGTCAACATACCTTGACAATTTAAACTTTTTATAAAAGTACATTTTCACCTCTATCTTTCCACAAATCATTCAGGGCGGCCCAGCAATAAGTATTGAAGCTCTTCTAAAAGTAAAAGATAGGCTCCTGATGATCAGACACTCGATACTGTATTTATATTTTTCTCTTTATCAATATACGCAACATGTAACGTCAGAATCCCGCCAGTGGGTGGCAGTGTTAAACCTTAGCACAAGACTGAAGACAAAATCGGTACAAACAAAAAAGGATACTGTGCATCCATTGGCTGGATAAATCATAAAATAATGGACTGGGGGAATTTGTCACAAGTTAAAGAGCATGGATATGATACACCATTGCTAACCTAATTAAAATCTAAAAATTTAAATATATAATAATTATAATATTCCCTTTCCTGTAAACAAAGACAAAACTGAAGTCATTGCGTTTGGAAACAAAGATGAAGTTCTCAAGGTGAACGCATACTTTCAGTCTAGGGGTCAAACAACTAAAAATCAAGTCAGGAATCTTGGTGTGTCTCTAGAGTCAGACCTTAGTTTCAGCAGTCATGTCAAAGCAATAACTAAATCAGCATACTATCATCTGAAAAATATTGCAAGAATTAGATGCTTTGTTTCCAGTCAAGACTTAGAGAAACTTGTGCATGCTTTCATCACCAGCAGGGTGGATTATTGTAATGGACTCCTCACTGGCCTTCCTAAAAAGACAATAAGACAGTTGCAGCTCATACAGAACGCTGCTGGCAGGATTCTGAGCAGAACCAGAAAATATGAACACTTCACACCAGTCCTCGGGTCTTTACACTGGCTGCCAGTTACATATAGAATTGATTTTAAAGTATTATTACTGGTATATAAATCACTCAATGGCCTAGGACCTCAATACATTGCAGATATGGTCACTGAATATAAACCCAACAAATCACTCAGATCATTAGGATCACATCAGCTAGAAATACCAAGGGTTCACTCTAAGCAAGGTGAGTGTGCTTTTAGCTACTATGCCAGCCGTAGCTGGAACCAGCTTCCAGAAGAGATCAGATGTGCTCCTACATTCAAATCCAGACTCAAAACACATCTGTTTACCTGTGCATTTACTGAATGAGCACTGTGCCACTGCTCGTCCGACTGTTTTTACTGTATTTTATTTAATGTTTTAATTATTCTGATTTCATTTGATTATTTCTGTATTTTATCTTTAATCCTAAACTTTTAATTTTTCTGATTTCCTTTAATTGTTTTAATTTCTTCTATGTAAAGCACTTTGAATTACCATTGTGTATGAAATGTGCTATATAAATAAACTTGCCTTGCCTTGCCTAAACCTTAGTCAAAAGAAATAAACATTAACCTATTTGTTTTTCTATAATGGTAGGGACTTGACTTTCATACACACTCATACTTATGACTCTCAACACAAACAATAACATAAAAAGATAAACTAGATTAAAGCAATGCCCTGGCATTAGGCACATATTTTTCCATTCAATAATGTGAAATGAATAATTTTGTCATGCATGCTGTCAAAATGTTTTGACCAGTCATTCAAGTACCACAAAACACCAAACGAATGTCAAGCAAAGCCATGAATTAAAATAGCAATAGCTAAACAATAGGCTAGTTAGGCTGTGGCAGATGAAGTATTTTCTTTGTCCACAAGGTCGAGCCAACCAAAGCGGTTGAAGATAGTCAGTAAGGCCATTAAGTTCGAGCAGTGGAAGGGAGCGGGATGGGCTAATGTTGAGGAGGCAGGGCTTTGGCTTTTCAGGATCAGTTTTTGGCAACACCTATCGAGCGACCACGTCTACAGCCCCGAGAAAGGAGATGCTGTGCATATGAAACCGAAGATTTGATCCAACAACGCAATGAAAGAGAAATAAGACAAGAGATATTTACCAAGGATCACTGTTAATATTTACACATGCGTTCTCTCTATGCAATATTTTAGCGCGCAGTGCATAAAACAAAATGATTTAGGTTTTTGAGTTTCAGTCAATGGGATGCAATAGTAATCTATAGCAGTAATTGTATACATTTTGATAACATTCAGTATTCTCCCTTCTCCTGGAGAAATTAACGTTCTCGTCGATTTCGTACAACAGAAGTGGTAGCCGCTTATTTTTTCTTCTAAAGCGTGGTTATGTTTTGACAGTTACAAAGAGCAGCCAGACTTTATTAACAGTAATAAACTTTTTTCAACAAAGGACTCATCGACTGAAGAATGATTTGGAGCGGGTTAACGGAGCTGTTGCTCCTAATATTTGTGTGCGCGCACAGATCGTCCTCAAAACAAGACACGAAACCTGAGGTGAGTATCCTGCATTGTTGTCGATACTTAAGATATTTATCACTGATAACTCACTCGATCTATTCTGTGGTGGTAAGTGTTTTATCTTGTGTCTGGAGATCACCAATGCATATTAGAAGCTGTGGAGCAGAATACTATTGCTTAAATCCATATACATAAAATAGTCTAATAAAAGTCAAAAGGCAACACTTTTTAAGCAAACATACCTCTAAAGTGGATTTCATTGGCAATCTGTACAACACTATAATACATGGATGCACATGTGTGACCTTCATTGAAGTAGGTCAATGCTTGACTTAAAAACAGATTGTATGATATGAGACTCATGCTGTACAGACTTTGTGAGACTGAGAATTAAAGGAATAGTTAACTTAAAAATTAAATTTCTGTGATCATTTACTCACCATCAAGATGTTTCAAACTTGTATGAATTTCTTTCTTCTAAAGAAGATATTTTGAAGAATGTCGGTAACCAAACAGTTGATGGACCCCATTAACTTTCATAGTAGGAAAAAAAATACTATGGAAGTCAATGGGGTCCTTCAACTGTTTGGTTACCGACATTCTTCAAAATATCTTCTTCTTTCAAAAAAAAAGTGAACTATTCCTTTAAGGGCTATTGATTTAAATTCATAATCTTGTGAATCAGACAATACCTGTCAAGAACATATGGGGGTCATATTTCACCACAAAATCAGGAAATAGATAAAGAAAGGCATAAAGAAAATGAAACATTTTTGCATTGTGGCATTAAACATTTTTATCTCCAGTTTTCTTTTCAGAAGCACAAAAAAATCGTTCTCATTAAAGATTTGTATATATTCGTGTGCGTGTGTATATGTATGCATTATGCCTAGGTCTTATTTCATCCCTCTTCTTTAATGTATGCTGCTGATTTCATTACAGTAATTTTGAAAATCATCCTTTCAAAATACACATTAAGACTTTTGAGAGGGAACATGCTCAATTGTCATGCAAATAATGTCATGATGCAAAACAACTCAATAGTCCTAAAATAGGCTTCATAAAATATAATGTGACAGGTTTTCATTAGATTTATTCGAAATTGAAAAAGGTTTAATTTATAGACCCCTTTATAACATACTAATTTCCTTTTAAAGTTATTATGTTGTGTTATTAACATTGTCAGGTTCTAAAATTAAATCTTTATATGGGAAAGATTTTATTAGCTTACAGTCAGTAGCATTATTCAGTCACAGATGTTTAGATTTAAGTATGTCTGATCTCTCTGGCTGCTCAGTGATCAAAGTAAACTCTTTGGAGTGGAGGATTCTGAATTAAGGTCAAGTGAGAGACCACAGAGATTGAAAGATGCTGAGGACGCAAAAAAGAACGACCAATTACCACAAGAAAACAGGAAGAAAAGTCCTGACTGTAATGTTGTGGTCAGAGGGTGGAAGGATATGCTGAGGATGAGTTTAGGGGGAATGGGTTTTCTGCTATGGATGACATCTGTCCTTGGTTATGGTCAAAAATGAGAGGAGGGGTTTAGACAGGGCAGTAAACTCCATATGGACTCTTTTCTTCCTCTCTTTCTCCACTTTGGCTTACAGGAAGTCATCACAATCCTGCAGGAAGTTTTCCTAATTCCTTAAGGATATTCTTATGCCATAGACTCATGCGCATCTGTGGTTTTAAACAATATTAGTGTCTGTCTATATCTACCTCCCTTTGTTGTGAAAGTCAGACTGTTTATATACTCCCATACTAACCATGACATGTTATTTGTGTGATGCACTTCTTGTCATTGACAGCAATGGACAGGTCATGGATAAGTCACCTCATGAGTGCTACTACATTTATGAAGGACTTCCAGGGAGTTTTGCATCATAGTACTTTATTGGGATGTGTATTTGGCCACATATGGCTAGATACATTCTTTATAGGACAAAACCAGAGGAAATGGCCAGGGGATTTTCCGTACGGCCTTGACCACATGGCTTTAGAACAGATGTGAGATGATGCCAACAGTTAGAGATGTAGTGTCAAAGTGTAAGGAAGGAAGTGGGATGTGGAAGGGGGTGGCATGTTTCAGAAAAGAGACACAAAGAGATGGGAATAAAATGGGATTGATCTTTTCAGGCAGGAAATGTGGGGGGGGTGCGAATGATGCAAGTCTGCATAAAGAATAGAAGTTATTGTGGGCTGAGAAGTGATGTCACTTCAGAAATGATAGAATAACAGAGAAATGAAAGGCTGAATTGGACTACAAATTGTCCAGTTCCTGTCGCTTCAGGCCAAACAACCCACATACTATTGCAGTAAGATAATTCCCAACTGCCTTTCTTATATATTCAAGATTTTCCTATCTTCATTTTCAATTTAAAAATATTATTTTTCTTGTCAGCAAACAGCCAAGTGCCCCAGGTGTAAAAAATTGACTATTTTATCTATAAAATACACTGGCTGTTATTATATAATTATAACTGGTATATCTTCAGATTTTTTTCAACAGAGCATCCATTCACCAGTATTCATAAAAAATAATTGAAAATAAAATAATAAAATACCACTGACTGAAGAATATAATTTATTCCAAAGGGTTTTAGGTGCATCACAGTGCATGCGTTTGCATAATTTGCTTTTTTTTGTGATAAGTAAACTTCACTGGTAAACTTGTGGGAGTGTAAACTCCAATGACATTAGCCATTTTTTGGGGATATTTCCGTTGATGTAACGGTGTTGATACATTTAGCCAGCTGTTGAGGTTCTATGGCGTAACCTGAGCAGCTGAACTACATTTTTATGATTTGGCTTCATTGGATTTGGATTCACCACATGTTCACCCAGATTCTGTGTTATTCCATTGGCCCAGAGTAAATGGAAGTTGTGACTCATTTTCCCTTTAAATTGCATGTCTTTGTCAAGTCTCTCTGATTTTATTATGCATCTGCGTGCAAACACAAAATGGTGCCTATTGCTCCTTTTATAAACGGTATTGCATGCTGTCGTACCCCTTAAAACGTTTTGAAAAAAGTTTCAGGTATTTTCTGTCAGGCAAAAATTAATGATGACTGAAATTATTTAATACAATTGGCAAGCTATGACTACAAGCAGGACTGTTTCTGTATTTTCCATTGCATTGGAAGTGATTTATTACACCCTCCTGAACTCACCCAGGTGTGTGCGGGGTGGTAATTTTTCTTTTCTTTATAATAAAAAAGAAAATTAGTCATCGAAAAAAATCTGGATGGCTATGACAAGATCACCTCATAGAACCACTGAATAACGGAATAGAATTCCATGTTTAAATGAAAAACAAGGGGCGTTAGCTATTTCAAATGATAAAACATTTGCTATTTTGGATAATCACAAACCCAACACAGATCTTTGCAAATAGTTTTCCCCAGTAGTAGTTGATTCTTAGTATAATGACAATCATAGATCAGTCATCTTGTAAAGCTGGTACCACCACTTTAGCATCCCACAGAAGTCAAGGATGGCATAGCCAGTGTTTCATGTGAATATTATGTCCAAATTGTATTTATAACTTTAGGGAAGAATGAGTTAACTTTTCTGTGAAAATGTAAAGAAGTTTTTTTCCGTGGTAAAGACTTCCTCTGAGGAAGATAGCAAGTACTTGAAAACAGAGGTAGACTCTGTCGGGATGGGTTTGTGCTCCAATTTCAAACTTGTTTTTTAGGGAGATGAAAGAAATATTGCGCAAAAGCAAATACATCACACATAATGTTTGTCCCGTTTCAATTCACTACACGCTACTTTCATCGATCACAATCTCCGCCATCCCCCACCAATCCATATCCCATAAACAGCCTTCCTTCCCTCATATGGATATAACACACTGAAGCTTTGTTTGTGCTGTGGAGGACTAAGAGCGAGTCACAGACAGCCAGATAAACTGCACTATTCACTGTCTGATGATCGAAAGGAATGGAGAAGCATTATGAGGAAGTTAGGAAAAAACAGACAAGAAAAGATACTGAGATAAAAAAGGATGCAGGAACGGAGTAAATAGATGAATAAAAATAGAGGAAAATAAAGGAATAAAGAGTACAAGAAAGCAGGAAGTTCTTACAAAAAAACTAAATTTCCAGGATTACATCAACTTGGAATACATTCTCTGAAGCATCTGACTGTGGACGTAATCACATCTGCTGCCAAAACACACACTCAAAAACACATTCAGCCAGAGAGCACCATAATAGACATAAAACATGCAGATCATGCTGAGGAACCTCTTTCTGTTAACACTTTACTCACAAAGACCATACAAGCCACGACAGCCAAATCATGTGATCCACATGTTTTTCTCTATATGAGCTACAGCTGAACGAGGGTGTAGGGAGGCCCCACAGGGCGTGTTGTTGCCCTTCATTCCTGCAGTTGTGTGTGTGTGTGTGTGTGTGTGTGAGAGAGAGAGAGAGAGTAGTGGAGGAGGTAGGGAAAGGGGGATTGCAGGATAAGGGCTCTGTCTCTGAGGTTTCAATGGTATTAACCAGAAATTCCCAGGGAAATTACTGACTGACAGTTTGGTTTAACTGGAAACACTATCTTGTCTCCCTGAGGGAGTCACAGACAGATAACATTTCACCTTTCGTTATCTCATCCATCACCCTATATTGCTACAAACAGAAATGCATTTGTGCCATCACTGACTCAGTTTCAAGACAGAGATAATGCAGCTTCTTTTTTCTCAAAGGAAAGCAAGGTCATAAATCCGTCTAGACACACTTGATATATAGATTTGTTTAGAAGTATTTCTTTAAGTGAATTTTGAATAGAGGCCCTGTTACTGTGCTTTTGTTTCATGAATTGTGGTAAGGAACCCTGCCCAATCCCTTGGGTTTGTGACCATCTCCAAGTTCTTGTTCTGTCAACTCAATCTCCAGTTCACACTCACCAAAGCTATTTATTTAATGCATAGTAATATCAACTGCTAAGCTATATGCTGGTTATTTTGTATTTTGTCTGGTTGTCCAGTAAAAAAGTAGCCTGGTTAAAACCAGACCATTCTCAGTTGTAACCGAGTTATGGTCTGGCAAAGCGTCATAGACAAATCATTTCCAGAGGGTCGTCACCAACGGACGTCGCGGGTAGACCTAAAACCAATCAGAGCGCTGAAGGAGATGACGTATGCAGAACGGCGGCCGGCGGAGAAACATCTCCGAGTGTTGTTCTTTGCTCGGTTTTTAACAAAAAGGAAACGTTCAAATCGCTTAAAACAGCGATAGCTGATAGCAATAGCTGATACGAACGAGTGAAGTTCGACGCCGGCATCCATCTTTGTAATGTAGGCAACAAAATAATCTGCTTCAAAATCCCAGCGCTGTCGTCATCATGCAAAGCCCGCCCCAACGTTTCTGATTGGTGCCTGGATTTCGACGGATTGGAAATGGGCTTGAATGAGCTCTTTGCCAGACTAAAGGCTGATTTATACTTCTGCATCGGACCTTCGCCGGTGCCTCAGCGCTATAGGCTACGCGTTGGTTTTAATTTATACTTTTGCGTCGTTGTCCGCGTTTAAGCGCAATTACACATGCAGAGGGAGCGTGTGAAACCCGAGGGAGGGGTTCTAGCAGACCAATCACAGCGCTTGCGTACGCGTAGAATTGACACGTTGTTACATTTTTGGAGAGGTGCACGTCAGGGTACGCCGTAGGGTACGCGCGCTACACACAGCCTACGCCGCAGCTACGGCGTGAGTTCGACGAAGAAGTATAAATTGGGCTTAACTTTCAGAGCAAATCTAAATTTGCCGGAAGTTGTCTGGGTTGTCCCAGGCTAGTAAAAAAGTTAAACATCCTTAAAAGTTAGCATTTAATTGATTATTGAAATTGCATAAAATAATAAGAACCAGAATATATCTTGAATTTAGTTTAAGCTATTACAAATGGCTTTTTTCTTGTTTTATAACGAATCTAGCAAAGTTCTGTTGGAATGGAGCAAGTGAAATAAAATCAAGATACACACTACTGTTCAAAAGTTTGCGGTCAGTAAGACTTTTAAATGTTTTTTGAATTAAGTCTTTATGCACACCAAGACTGAATTTATTTGATCAAAATGTTTATTACAACTTGGTTTTCAAAGAATGGTTTTCTATTTTAATATATTTTTATATATATAATGGCAAAGCTCCTTCTCATATGCTGATTTGGTGCTCAAGAAACACTAATCATTTTCAATATTAAAAACAGTTGTGCTGCTTTATATTTTTTATACACCCTTTTCAGGATTCTTAGGCCCTGTTTCCACTTGGTATTAAGATGTATTTTGGTTGATAGGATCACTAGTAGACGCTAAATACAGGTGCAAACAGGGTGTAAAACGTTTTGAGCTGGTCCACTTTCGACCACTTCCAGAGGTAGTCGAAAAATGTACCAAGGACAATGTTCTCTGACCATTCCTGGTTTTTAACACGCACTCACCGCGTTCGCTGAGGTCTTGTGGCTATCAGAGCAGAAACTAAAGCTGATGCTTTCCGGGATTTTTCCGTCATCTCCGGGCACGTTCATAAGTAAATTGCGCAAGCTTATTTGGTCTATTAGATCGAAAGATCTGAAAAACAACAACATACTTTTACCCGCCCATAGACCTTCCCCTCGATGAAATCAGGACAGAAGTGGTTGAAAGCGGACAAAAGATGGATTAATATACCAGGTGTAAACGTGTGTGTCTGCCTCATCCACTTGTGATCTGATCTTCAAAACGCATCTTAATACCAGGTGGAAACAGGGCCTTCAAAAGAACATAATATATTGGAAACAGCTTTTTTTTTTTAAACTTGAGTCTTTACCATCACTTTTGATCAACTTACTGACCCCCAAAACTCACTTTTGAATGGCAGTGTTCATTAAAAAAATAAAAATGTCCTCATATTTAAATTTTTTTTAAATTTTTTTTACTGGAAAACAGAATACCTAAAAAAAACTAACTAGGTGAAACAGGACACTTTGGCAACTGAGTTTAAAGGAACACTACACTTTTTTTTTGGAAATAGGCTCATTTTCCAACTCCCCTAGAGTTAAACAGTTAGAGTTAAACATGCCATAGAGTTTTACCGTTTTTGAATCCATTCAGCCAATATCCGGGTCTGGCTGTAGCACTTTTAGCATAGCTTAGCATAGAGCATTGAATCTGATTAGACCGTTAGCATCTCTCTCAAAAAAATGACCAAAGAGTTTAGATATTTTTCCTATTTAAAACTTGCCTCTTCTGTAGTTACATCGTGAACTAAGACCGACGGAAAATGAAAAGTTGCGTTTTTCTAGGCCGATAGGGCTAAGAACTAATATTACGCAGTTTTTCCAAAAAAAGTGGAGTGTTCCTATAATGATGCAGTCATACAACAGATCTGCATGACAGTATGTCCTCATACACTACAACATAAAATAAGGAAAACATCACTCTAATATCTATTCATATAGTTGTGAAATATTGTTCAGTAATTAATATTTTTGTCTCTCTTTCTGTCCCATTCTAGGCATGGCTACAGCAATATGGTTATTTGCCACCTGGTGATCTCCGCACACATACGGCCCGCTCTCCTCACTCCGTCTCCTCTGCCATTGCTGCCATGCAGAAATTCTATGGCCTGAAAATCACTGGCAGCATGGATCCCACTACTCTAGAGTAAGTCAGCTGCCCACATGGTTGAGGAGTCAGCAAGATAATATTGTAGTGAAATTAGTGCTGCCATGTCCAGGGTTGCATTTCTTAAGAAATAAATTAAGAAATTATATATATATATATATATATATATATATATATATATATATATATATATATATATATATATATGTTCCTGATTAAAAATGGGCCTAGATGATACATTATTACCTTCATTGGATCCGTGTCACATTTTCTGAACACCTGTGGCTAGTTCAGGAGATTCAAGAGCTTACAGATAGCTCTGTGGAATTATTTTGGCCCATCAGTTATGTGCTTGTTAGTCATGGAAGGAGAGAATGGAAAACTAGAGCTTTGTGTCAGCAATCCTCCGCTGGTGTGCAATGAGGCATGGAAGATGTAGAATATATGAGGACAGAAATTAACGGCCATCCTGTCCAAAATCACTGAAATTAAATATGTTGTGCGGTGGATGATCTAATGTATTGGACTGTGATCGCCAGGGCAATGAAGAGGCCCCGCTGTGGCGTCCCAGACAAGTTCGGAGCCGAACTGAAAAGCAACCTGAGAAAGAAGCGATACGCAATCCAGGGACTGAAATGGGATAAAAATGAGCTCACATTCTGGTAAGAGACAACCTTAACTCTATTCTGTTGGATCAATAGAGAAGAACTTCATTTTAGTCATTTTAGGCGCAAAACTCTCGTCCAAACCATTACCAATTAATTGAGGTTTGCTGTCATAAACGTTTAGATATGGCTGTGGCTATGCTTTAGTAAATACGCACCACACTTATGGAAAAGTCATCTTTGGCTTTGCTATACGATTCTACTCCACTGCAGCCAGGGCCAAAATTCCTGTGTGACTTGTCTGTAATGTAAATCACTTTCTCTCCCCCTCTCCTTTCTATATTCCTCTTTTTCCTATGGCCTACTTTTCTCTGATTGCCTCTCCAATCCTCCTTTCTTATCTTTTTATCAGCATAAAGAACTACACACCAAAAGTTGGTGAATACGAGACATTTGAGGCCATCAGAAAAGCCTTTAAAGTGTGGGAAAGAATTACCCCTTTGCGATTCCGAGAGATCCCTTACAGTGACATTAGAAACAAGGTTGAAGACTTTGCCGACATCATGCTCTTCTTCGCTGATGGCTTTCATGGAGACGCCAGTCCGTTTGATGGTGAAGGAGGCTTCTTGGCTCATGCTTACTTCCCAGGCAATGGCATAGGAGGGGACACACACTTCGATGCAGCAGAACCTTGGACAATTGGCAATCGTGACCTGTTGGGTAAGCAGCAGCACCACCAGAAGTTAGGGAATACTCTAGACCTCCAAGGGTTCTTCACTAGTTTGTGTCAGTATGGATGGTGGTTCTTGTTTAGACATGCATAAATTAGTTCCACCTACTTGGTTTGAATATTTGTGTAAGAAAGTGTAAAGCAAGTCCAAGCAAGTGTTGTTTTTGTGCGCACTTTTATTGAATATATTTGAATCAGCCTTACCTTTTCATGAGAATGTTTGGAACGTCTCTATCTGAAAAGCTTTATTCATTCTTTGACGTTTCCCTGCTGTGAACTGAATGCCTAAAAACAAGCTTTGAAAGAAAAAGAATAATAACTCCCAGCAGTCATTCTGTGCCATCTATTCTTGGCGTCTTAAAATTGTTCTTTTTAATGTGCACTACACAATTATACAGAATGCTACTTAAGGTTTGCCAAATCTATCCTGTGCTGACATGGTTATCTCTTACTTTCATTCAGGTAATGATGTGTTCCTGGTGGCTGTTCATGAACTGGGTCACGCCCTCGGAATGGAACATTCAAATGACCCATCCGCCATCATGGCTCCCTTCTACCAGTGGATGGACACAGAGAACTTTGAGCTTCCTGAAGACGACCGTAAAGGGATTCAGCAGCTTTATGGTAAAACAGTCAATATCATTACAACTTTAATTGTTAAACCACACCATAGTTCTGTCAAGTAATTGTTATTATCATTAACTAAAACTAATTAAACTGTTAAATAAAGTGAATATTCATTGAAAAATAGGCTAAACGAAAATTAGAAGTGTCGCCTTGGCAATTAACTGGAATGAGTTTCAGGGTATGTTTACATGACAACAATGTACTAAAAATGGAAAAGTTTTTCCCTTGCGTTTTCGTGTACAGATGACAACGTTGTCAAAACGATCCCAAATTCACACAAATGCGCGGAAACGATTAAAAACGCTTTATTATTTATGCCAGGCCAGTAGTTTACGATGTAACTTTGTAAAGAAACGCTACAAGCCTGCAGACTGAACACGTAATACGCATGAGCATGAAGTCACTGTTTTCACAAATTTGCATTTTTGTAGTTTACACAGAGAAATGGTATCAGCTTCAAAAACGTACACTTTGAAACCGTTTTCAAAAGTTTGTTTTCAGTCCCCCAAATTGCCATTTTTGTGTATTAACAGCCAAAATGCAAAACTAAAACTACACCTACAAAATAAATCCAACCTAAATTGTAATATTAAAAACAATCAAAAATAACAATAGCACATAACAAAATTACAAAACATTATACAAATAAAAACTGTAAATATAAAAATAAAGCTCATTCAAAATTAATAAAAACTGTAATAGTATAAAAATATATATAGCATTTGCAAATTATTCTGCTTTGCTATCCAAAGTTTATTCTTTTGGGATAAAAACTACATGAATAAATGTAAATGCAAACAAGCTAATTAAGCATTGATATGAACATTATACAATATATACAACTAATGAAATCTAAATAACAGTTGAAAATATAGTGATGAACCGCAACATTTTACTAAATATTTAGGTTTAATTTATGACCTAATTCACTAAACTGAAATTTTACTGCAGGACCAAACACGGAAGGACGCCCACGACCACCTGTCACCCCTCAGACCCCCCACCACACTCCATATCCCACACCACAGAGGCCCGGGGGACCTAGCTTTGGTCCTGACATCTGCGAGGGCCATTTTGACACAATTGGCATTTTCAGAGGAGAAATGTTTGTGTTTAAGGTACTAACAGAATATTTGTGTACATATTGGGTTGGAGATCATGCAGTATGTGAGTTCATCACAATTCCTGTACCTGTGTTTTAGGATAAGTGGTTTTGGCGTGTACGTAATAATCGGGTTATGGAAAATTACCCCATGCCAATCGGACATTTCTGGAGAGGCCTGCCTACAATTATCAATGCTGCCTATGAAAGAGAGGATGGAAAATTTGTCTTCTTTAAAGGTACTTGTAGTCTCTTATCATGATTTCAATGGGAAAAAAGGGGATTTGTGCTTTAACAGGCCTGCTTATTGCTACAGAAGTAATGTATTTTGTCATCTCTGGCTTGCAGGGGACAGGCATTGGGTGTTCACTGAGTCAAACTTGGAGTCAGGTTACCCGAAGACTCTGAGAGAAATGGGTAATGGTCTTCCGAAGGACAAACTGGACGCAGCCCTCCTCTACACGCCTACTGGATACACCTACTTCTTCAGAGGAAACCAGTTAGTAGCTTTGATATCCCATAATATAAGGCATGAGCACAAAGGGAACTTAGATCTGAAACCATTTCTTATCTTCAATCAGATATTATCGTTACAATGAAGACACGCAGTCAGTGGATCCAGATTACCCCAAACCTGTGAGCACATGGCAAGGCGTTCCAGACAACATAAAGGCAGCCTTCATGAGTCGAGATCAAAGTAAGTACATTGCCGCCTTCTGCTTTAAAAAAAATATCAACCTCCAGTCTATGCGCTTGAACTGTTTTAGCTTTCACTTCACAAATGTTTTTATAATTTGATTTATAATCTGCTTTTTTATTCTGACATGGTTGTTCACTAATAGAACAAAAAAAAATAATTACTGTAGTTTTATTGAAAAAGTCTGGATGTAGGCTTTGGGCCAAAGATCACTACTATTGTATAGTCCTGACCTTTTCTCTCTTAAATTCACAGGTTATACCTACTTCTACAAAGCCAATAAGTACTGGAAGTTTAACAACCAGTTATTAAAAGTGGAGCCTGGATACCCCAAGTCTGCACTTAAAGATTGGATGGGCTGTCCTAATGAGGACTCCAATACAGGTGGCGGTGGCGGAGGAAGTGACCGTGATCGTGAACGGGAGCGTGAAAGGGAACGGGAGCGTGAAAGGGAACGGGAGCGCGAAAGGGAACGGGAGCGTGAACGTGACCGCACACATGAAGAAGACAAGACTGAAGAGGAGGTGATCATAATCGAGGTTGAAGATGCACCCAGCAGTGGGGGAGGAGCAGCTGCCGTTGTGGTGCCACTTATGTTGCTGGTCTGCGTGATCCTTACGCTAGGAGCACTTCTCTTCTTCCGCAGGTACGGCACACCAAGACGCTTGCTCTACTGCCAACGCTCCCTACTGGACAAGGTTTAAACGTTTAAGAAGGGAAAATGGAAGAAAGGGAAGGGGAGGAGAGAATTGAGAATATGGAAGGGGGGGGGGACTTACTAGCAAAGCAAAACCAAAATGAGAAAAGCATTGAGAAAAGTAAAAAAAAATGGTTTTGGTCAAAAAGGGACCCTTTGTTGTTTACTTTAGAAATGATGCCACTCAGACAAATCTCTTCATTTTTATATTTTGTAATTAGTGGTCTTGAACATTTTGCTTTCACACCTGTGCCGAGCTCTTCCTGCTAATGTACAAAGGCATATGGTACTTGTTCCCCACCCCTCACCCCTCACCCCCTCACATTCACTTCATCTCTCCCCTCTTCTCTCAATGTCTTTTTCTTCTTTCCCTTCTGGTGTAGAACATGACGCCAGCTCATCGCTGTTTGTTTAGCCTTTTGTAAATGTCCTTTCAAAGTTGTGATTTTTTGTTGTATGTCTGACTCATTGTGAATTCTTACAGCATTTGTCCCAATCAGAAGACTTTGTACTTCTCTCAGGTTGCAGCCGATGCTTATCACATTTTGCATACCATGCAACCATAATAACAAAAAAGTGCCACTGCCAGGTACAGCCATGGTTTTTGGATGTGGTACCATGGTAAAGGGTCCTCACATGTTTGAAATTATTCAACTTAAAATACTTTTGAAATATAACTAGGACAAATTTAAATCTAGTTTTAAAGTTATACTCTACATATTATAAAATGTCAGAAATTGATGTGATAATAATTTTATAATTTATAATAATTTAAAAAAAATCCTTCCAGGATAAGACTAGAAAAGTCAGTCAATAAGTGCTTTAGTGCCATGATATGATATTCTCTGTAGTACCATATAAGTACCACAGTACATGAATAAACTAATCAATCCGTACCATGGAATTACCATCTCTGAACCATGGGACCACCCTAGTACTTGAGTAAGTGATTCCATGTGCACCAGATATTATGAAACATTATCTGCATTGGCTCATGAAAGGTAATTCTTATAACTAAACCAACACAGGGTCTGTTCCCACCCCATGTAACTCCAAACTCAGGTTAAGAATCCAAAGTCATGTGCCTTTCCAAAGATAATTGATACTTATCCCACTAACAATGCCTGCAAAGCTGTGCTGTCTGTCTGTGTCCTTCAGTAGTATGGCTTTATATTGTACTGTATTTTAAATAATTACTATTATTGATAATGATGATGTCAGTATCATTATGATTATTACTATTGTTATTGTTCTCCATGTCAAGAATGTGTTTTTTTTTTTGTTTTTTTACAATTGTCATTAAAAATGTCCTGCTGGACAGGCAATAATGTATGTCTTATGAAGTGGCCGCAATTTGGGGGAAAGTGAATGGGTGGGTTTGTATTTTTGAAATGAAATAAATTTTTAAATATGAAAATAACATTTTCTCTGCTTGTGTTTACAATTATTGATAAATTGTGGTGCTTTTTTAAATTGGAATTTTAAAGTTGGATTAAAAAAACAATAATGATAATAATATTTAAATGATGATGATTATTATCTAAAAATAAATTGTGCTTGTTTCAAACCTTTTTTTTTAATGTTTAAGTCAAAAATAAAATATTTTGTAAGTTTTCTTTGCTGTGAGATTTGTCTACTTTCTATGTTGTTTTAAAACATGTCATAGCTGAATGCCTAACCCACAAATAAAAATTCTGTTATCACTTACACACCCAAAAAAAGCTGTATGACTTTCTTTTCTCTGTGGAACACAGAGAATTTTGAGATTTTGATTTTGAGAAATGTCTCAGTGTTTTTCTTCCTTATAATGGAAGTCAATGGTCACCAAAACATTCTTCAGAATATCTTCTTTAGTGTTCTGCAGAGGAAAAAAAAAAGTCAAACATGTTTGAATCAACATGAGGGTGAGTAATTGATGACAGAATTTTTATTTTTGGGTGAACTATGCCTTTAACGTGTTTGTTTAGCCCACTCACTCTTCTGCACAACAGCGAGGGGAAGGGAAATGCATCTCTGTGTCCTAATCTCCAGCTGCTCCTCTTAACCTGCATCCGATTCCAAGACTTCTTGCCTTCCTTAGCCATATTTTCCGAACTGCTCTTTAACTCCCTGTAAGAAACATATCTCGCATTAGCGCATCTCATTTTGCTCCTCAAGTTATGACCACAGAAGACAAACATCCTGCTCTTTCACACATACAGTTTGATGCCCCCACATAAGCTTATTTCTTTTGCATAGAACTACCTTTTTTCTTGTCATTTCAGTCCATACTTCTTTTTCCTCCCTTTTGCTGGCACTCGGAAACCCTTGGCCATATAAATGGGATGGAAAAAGCAGGCTAGGTCCAAGGATTAAGTGAAACCAGGAATGATTATAATTCTGCAAACCCCTTTGGCACTGTTCACAAGGAAACATATCTCTGTTGTAATGCGAGCGTGTGCGTCTTTGAGAATAATGACACTTCCAGATACTGATTGAGGAAAAATCATACATGTAAGTGAGAGATGACACTCAATTCAATGTGTTAACATACATTTTAGCGAAGACAGCTAAACATTTGCTGTTTGGACAACATTTGCTGTTTGGAATAAGCGTCAGGAGATGGATAATGTTTTGGCACTCTGGGTCCAGTCACAAGGCTTTCGGGAGGCGGACGCTCGGAGGCCAACGTTCAAGGAGAATTCCATCAACAACATCTGGAATCCAAACTGCCTTAATACCAGCACACTGCAGGAGAGAGAGGAAAACATTGCTTATCTGTGCACACACTGTTGATGTAATACAAATGATCTTTGATCTTGATCTTTTTTTTTTAATCAGACATGTCAAAACATAAATGTGCAATGCAATCTAATAAGATACCCAATGACAGGCCCTTAAAGATGTAGAAAGTATTTGTGATGCATTGCTTCTAAAGGCACTGACTTGTGTATTTCAGCCAGAGCGTATCTTGCTTCACGAGTGCTCAATCTATTTCACTCTGCACACATTTTATGCAAGTTCAATCTTTTCCCAGCTGATTCTGCAGTACGAAGAACAACCTCAGCACTTTCTGCTCTGCCCACAATTCCCTCCATTTCTCTCTCTTTTTCTCCAGGCAAGAGTTGAATTTCCTGCAGTTTCTGCTAAGTGACTCACTTTTTTTTCTTAAACAAGGCTTAACTGAAAACATTAGTATCACCACAAACATTTCAAGTCTCTCTCTTAAAACACATGCTCTCTTTTTTTGAAGGTCTCTGGGAGACTTGCATGCTCTTTGTGATCCATTTTACGTCTTCACAGTGCTCTGCTAGTACAAATGAAGTCGGTCACATGCTATTTAACACCCTTACTTGACAGGCTGTGTCCACTTCTTTCCTTATGGAGAGAATTCCTGTCTTTCCAAGCCTAATGAGAAAACAGACAGACCTTGAAGTGGGGGGAAAACTTTCTTTTCATACAATAATAATAATACTTTTTTTTTATTTATATTTAAAGAGGTTAAATAGCCAAAGGGAGAGAAAAAATGAAACAAAATTCTAATCTTTTCAGGGAAAACAAAACAAAACCTGGACCACAATAATGATTTTAGCCATTATGCAAACCATTTTTAGGTGATCACACTTATAAGGATCTGTTAATAGTGATGGGGGTAAAAGATTCCGATGTTACCGAGAAAAAAAAGGGGAATAAATATGGGGCATGTGAATGTGATGCTCCTAAATGCAAACACGTTTTTCCACAGCCAGTAAATTTAAATTTAAATTAACATAAAAAATACAAGTCTTACTGTAGGAATGATGCACATGGTTTTAGTTTCATCAAGCCATAAAGCAACAAATCATAAGTCATTCGGTTCCAATGGGCTTTAACACCTGCATACAACAGCTACAATGAAATTTGGCAAAATCATCTCTCTAAATGCATTTCCATATGAACACTACAATTCAAAAGTTTGCGGCCAGTAAGATGTTTTTTGAAAGAAATGAATACTTTTATTCAGAAAGGACAGATTAAATTGATCAAAAGAGAGACAGTTATAAGGTTACATAATGCTGTTCTGATATTTCTATTCATTATTCATTAAACGGTTTCCACAAAAAATATTAAGCAAGCACAACTGTTTCCAACATTGAGAAGAAATGTTTCTTGAGCACCAAATCATCATATTAGAATGATTTCTGAAGGATCATGTGACACTGAAGACTGCTGAAAATACAACTGTCACCATAAATTTAATTTTTAAATCATTAAAATAGAAGTAGTAAATAATAGATAACAATATAAATAAATAATAATATATTTTTTTACTGTTGTTTTTTTTACTATTTTAATCAAGCAAATACAGCCTTAGAGGTGAGCATAAGAGACTTTTTTAAATTAAAAATACCTAGAACATATTCCAGCTACCATCAATGCAAACACACAATATGCCTATATGTTCAGTTACTAATCAAACACGATATAGGCTACTTCTTTTCTTGAGAGTTTGCATTTTCTTACATGCCAGTACAGAATAAATCTAGTTAGGTAATGCTGAGTATGCTAAAAATGTGCATAAAAGAAGAGGCACCTGGATTAACATGTTGAGCAATGTGTAGCATACCATCTACACTTAAGACAGGGTGTGGTGTTTGAGTAGTTTTTTTTCCCGCTGTTCCAGACAGGAGAATGTGGGGGGAAAAAACAGGTTATAGGAAGTAAAACAATCAATATCTCTAAACTCATAGTCTTGGTTCTTTCCCTCCTTCTTTAAAAGGCAAACACTTCCAAACTGGGCAGGAAAAGACTCCCCACCAGGAGCTGCTGAATCAGTCTTTTACCCTCCCCCACCCTACCTACAGCACCAAACCCTGCTACCCTCACTCTGACCCAGTCACATCCTCCAGGAAACCCCCCCCCTGCTTCAGTTCAGGCCTGCAACAGTTAACTGGACTCTTTCTTCACCTTATGACTTTAATGACTGGACTGCAACATCAGGAGCATGAGGTATATGTTCCCCTCCTTGTCTGTATTTAATATCCCCCCCCCCCCCAGTGCTCCCTCTATTCTCGTCAGGTTGACTTGCATAAGATCCCGTCTTCTCTCCTCCAACACTAAACCACATATGGTTCTCATATATAAATCTATGTCATCAAAGTCTAACTCAAAGCAAAGAAAACGGATGAGAAACGTGATGCACAAATACAAGAAGGTTTACATCGATTCTTTCTTTCTAAACGTAAAACGTTTGAAAAGCAGCGGTTTTCAGCTTTTATGCTATAAGCAGAATTTTTGCATGAAGAATTCAAGTTTTTACAGCTTGAACCAAGCAGCTTTGGGGGTAGTGAGAGAAAGAAAGGAGGTTAGAAAGAGTTCTAAGATGCCACATCAGAGGGGGGCTTTGAAAAAGGAGCCTTGTGGTTAGTTTCTCCAACTGCTGAACACAAAAGGCAGTGCGGTGGGAAGGGGGGTGTCTGCTGAAGATTGCTTAAAATCTGTTTACACTGCTCATTCATCAGCAGTTATCACAGGACTGACAGGATGTGGTACTGTAGCCTGATCTGAGGGCCAGCTTTCTCTTCACGTTTCTCTATCCTTACATTACCCGACCTGGACAAGATTTAGGACAAAATGCATAGTTGTTCTTCTCCCTGCTTCCCTTAAAAAAAATCTCAGCTTCAAAAGAAGTTACAGGGATATATTTCACCCAAAAATTACAATTCTGTCATTATTTATTCACTCCCATATCCTTCCAAACCTGCATTTCAGAAGTCAAAAAGAAACATTTGGAAGAATGTACATGCACCGCTTGTCCATACAGTGACAGTTTATAGTGACTAGAGCTGTCCATCTTTAAAAAAAGCTTACAAAAATATGAACCAATGCAAAAGAAACTTGGTGACAAATAAATTTAATCCTGTAAGAATTGTGAACTTCATTGAAAGGGAATAACATTAGTGAATTTAAGTCATATGGACTAGGAATCTTTTTTTTTATTCATGATTTTGTCCTTTTTGGAGCTTGATAGACGGGTCTGAACTGTTGTCATATGGAGTATTTTTTTTCCTCAGCTTGTAAAAAATGTATGCTTCAACAGTAATGCCTTTAAAAATAGAAGTACGGGGGAGGGGGGGGACAATTAGTATTTGTATTTAAGAGTTTATCTCTTCTGTACAAATTGTTATTGTGGCTATAAAATTGTTTATCATCCTTTTAGAATGAATCCTATTCATCCTTTTTGAATGAATATCTGGTTATATATTATAGACTCAACTATGCGTGTGGATTTTATATGTATGAACTTTCTGGTATCCCTGGACATGGCGTGAAAGTTTAGGGTTTACAAGCATTAGCCATGACAAGAATTGAAAAATTGCATATTACTTTGATTAGACATAGTAAGTAATTGATTTTTTCACACTAGTTACATGTTAAATATATGTTTAAGTAGTGTGCTATACACAGTATTGTAGCATTTTTCCCAGGGTAAATGCCATGCCCCATAAACCTCCATTGTAAATGCATTACTGTAAACACAACTTTGGCTTGTCTCTCATTCGACTGAATGCCACGGATGCTATCGACAGCTTGAACTAAGCATGGAATATTCCTCTAGGACTTATTCCCATGTGCCTTATATGTGGTTCAACTGCCCGTGTGGTTTGTGAATTACTGTACACTGCTGCACTGATAACCTAACCCACTTCTGAAGAACTTATTTTGGCCAACAAAAAAAAAAACCTGACACTGATTCGAAACTTCTGAAAAGAATGATGCAACAAGTGCTAACTAATCCCAAAGTCCGTCTGACACACACAAACTCCCTACAAAAAAGGAACTCTGGGAAATGGATTTCAAGTAGGGTACTTACTGTACCTCAATGTATCGTCAGAAGCTGCAGGTTTGAATTTTGTTTTGTCTACATGTTTTTTTGGATGAAGCCAATTGACTTCCATTATATGAATCACAGAGGACAACGGTTTCAGCTAAAAATCTTCTTTACTGTTCTACTGAAGAAGAAAAAAAAGTCACGTATCTTGGATGGCCTGAGGGTAATTTAACAGCAAATTTTCATTTTTGGGTGAACTGGCCTTTAAGTACCTACTTAAAGCGACTTAATCAAGAAATATAACAACTGCAAAAGACTCAAGTACTTCCTCTTAAAGTATCTAGAGTACAAACTTACGAGAATGAACTGTAGGTCACAGAAGCGGGGCTGGGCTGTGTGTGGGCACGGGAGGGTCGACCCAGTTCAGCTGCCCTATGCAGAGTGTGTTCATTGCATCAGGCCGGAAAAATGCTCCACTCAGCCACCAGGGCGCTAATTACAGAGGACCATAGCCGAGCTTGACAGGAAGGACGTCAAATGACATAGGGATGGAGGGAAGCAAGAGAGCAAGAGAGAGAGAAAGGAGAGAGAGAAAGAAGGAAGACTAAAGCAACTGAGCGAGGAAGCAGTTAACAATGCAATAAAAATAGAAGGGTGGGAGTTGAGACACAGACAGGGTGTAAACATTGAGGCATTATATTTACCTGCTCGTGTGCAATACGTAACCAGACAACAATAGGTTTCAGAGATAATGAGTTTGGAACTGTAACAAAAGACCTTCCTCGTCACACAACCACGAGCTGCATATGGAACACAATTACAATAGCCTATACAGACATCAGCAAGGTTTTGATTAAAATTGAGGTAAAGGAGCTGCTTTAACCTTCAGGGCTAAAAGGGCAGTCCAAGAGGCAGAAGCATATAACTTGTAGATTTAGATTTTTGGAAAGCCTGCCTCCTTGTGGTGTGTTGAATAATGATGGTCCTTTGGGCTCCCGCCATGCAGTGTTAAAGCTGCAGTAGCTTTTCCTCTTTGTCGCCATCTCTGTTCGAAATCTGCAATTGCAGTTATTCGCGGAATTATCAACTTTACGTGGGTTGTGCCTCGGCACGGCACAGCGCGGATGAATCCAATGTTTTGGAATGTGCTGTCAGTCACCGCGCTGGTGTGGATACTGTCATTCAGAATCACAGATTATACTTTTTGAAAGTATGACCAACATAAGAATTTTCACTGGAAATGTCTTCTGAACAAGTAACCTCATTGCAGTAAATCGCGCTGTTTAAATCTAACGATCGCTTATATAACGTAAAACCGTGCAAATTATACTTTGTTCTCAAATTATTAATGTTAACACATCACCATTACGTGACTACATTTAATGTGTATTAGGGCAACCTGTAGTTAAGTACTGCGTAACTGTATGATTAAAGCGAAAAAGTGCACTACTGTTACATAATTGAACCAATGAAATGTCTTGTCTGTCCAGCAGAAAAAATAGCCGTCTCTGCGTTAGTTTTGAACCCCTTCAAAACACGCCACCTTTCAAAAGCCCTTTCGATATCCTTGCATGGGCCCGGTTGCAGTCTCTTTTTTTTTTTTTTTTTTCTTTCCTGTAGCCACTCCTTAGTCTTTTGCATTTTACAACGAGTGAATCTCCAGTTGTCACTGTGATTGTCGGTTGAACCTTTCTGGATCCGCCATTGATAAGTTTAATTATATCAAGTGCTGTGAGAAAAGGCTATAAATCTCAATCAACATCCTCACACACAATATAGCCTACTAGCGGAGACTCCAGGCTTGTTCGACTTGAACCGGCGCTGCACAGACCGATCGGTTTATGACATCAAAGTACCGCGGGAGCAATTCGAAAGCGTAAGGAGCCGTCTTCTCTATTCACTCTCGCGGTACTTTGATGTCATTCACTGATCGGTCTATGCAGCGCCGGTGTTCTGACAATTCATGCTACCCATCGAGATTTGCTACTTACTGGTTATGCGCATGTGCAATCTCAGTTTTTTTATATAAGGTAAATTTTCATGTGTTATAATGTAATTTCCCTTTTAAAAAAAATGCTAACTACCATATGCATATTTGTACGGCTAGTCAGCTGAACAAGAACTTTTCACACCGTTTTAAAAATAAAAACAGTACAGTAGCTACTCATAACGTATAATTTTATTATAATTGTATTTCATATAATATACAATAATGTAGCCTAATTTTTACTTGTTATATCAAATGTGATAATTGCTAGTTCATTTAAAATATCAAAATATGCTCCCCATACACTTACCCTGTTTTAAATGAAATAACGATGTCATAATATTGTGAGATTTTCACCAATATGGATACAATAGAGAATGAATCGACATTCTCTGTGATCGATTCGCGCTACGGTAGCATTTCTCGACAAGGCAGCAAAATCCGTCAGAACACCTGTTCAAGTCGAACACGCCTTCCTTCTTTATATGTACAGATGTGACGTAATGACGCAAAGACATGCTCGAATTTCCCGCGGAAATCCACCAGTACAGCTGAAATTAAAAACTTTAGTAGAAGCTTACCGTTTTGAATCGAGCAACGGCAGGCAGATTGTTTTGAACACTGGCTAGTTATGTACTTGCTCAATTTATTTTGGATAATTTTTAACCGGTATTTTTTAATTGTAGTAATTTTATTTTTTTATAGAAATAAAAGCTGCGTTAGTAAACAATGAGTTCTTTCAAAAACACCTGAAAGGCCCCAAACTTTGGAAGAGTATAAATAGTATACATTTAGGTTAACGTTAACTTCTAAATATCCTAATACGTCTTTATATTTACATTTGTGTAAATTAACATTAAATGTAAGAACAAATTAATATATTTATAAACAACCTACATTAAATAAAGTTAATCGTTAGTTCACACAATGTAATCAAGCTTGAACCTTGCAAAAAGTTTACAAATTGTAATACTAAGTCTCAAATCCGTGGTCTTAACAGTTCATGCCCTTACAACACACCTGCTACTGCTGATTGCAGCAATTCACATTCAAAAACTAACAGAAAAATGCTACAACAGTCATAAAACACATGAAGAACATTTTCTGAGCGCAGATCTTGTGTTCTGAAGGATTCAAGCTGTCCAGCAACACAGTGATCACAATGGAAGCATCAAAGCTTTGTGTCCCCTTGTTCACCACCAACAAACCAATCAGCTGTGAGCTCCAGTCTGGATTTCAGTAATAGTGAAATAGTGAGTGGGGATCCCCGTTCCATACTTAATTTTTGACTGAAATACATTTCTATATCCAGAGACTAGAAGAATCACTGACTTTCTCTGATGTAACCAAGCCTAGGGAATGAAATTCATAGAATTCCTTTTATAAAATCTGCAATTACTTTTATTTTTCTGACAAACCGGAAAACCAAGTGGCTGAATAAACTCGAAAATAGAAGTGGGACATGGGTCAACTGCATTGGGTGCGTGCCATGTGCACAGCTCAGCTGATTATATTCAGAGGGATCTAGACACATAATAGACGTGTAGATAGCGCAAATCTGCAGATAAACTCCAGATAAATGGTCCAAGTTGACCCCCTACAAGAACTGACAAAGAACTTTTTCCAGTCCTTAGATGTAACCTTTTTATTATTTGTACATTCAGCACTTACAGGAGTAAACAAAAAAAGAAAAGAAAATGAAGCTTTTATGCTAAAACGATAACAAAATTTAAAACCAAATGTGAAAAGGTTAAATACGCATCCCATTATCCATGGCAACCTGGTAAAAACAAAGGGGTCATAAAAGGCAGACAATAGAAAGGAAAAAGGATACAAGGAATGTGAGGAAAACAGAAGAGGAAAACTTAAGTGACACTAAAGGCTTTCAGGGCATCTCTTTCTGAATGCAGCTTCACTCTTTCAGATCTGTGTTGACGTTACACTGAAGGAGAAAGAGGCTGTCACCCAACCTGGAGAATGTCTTGCAGTCCGACCCACTTATACCAGAAGTCCATTAACACTGAGGAGGGGAAATGAACATCAGGAGTCTTTAAGCCCAGTCAAGAGACATTGAGACGAGTCTATATGGAGACACAGCACCACCGTGGTCCCAATGTGTGTGTGTGTGTGTGCACCCGTGTGTCTTTACGCAGAGTGTGTGTGCATGTGTGTGTTTGTATGAAGTCTGAGTTGGTCCTCAGGAAGGTAGGCATAGAGCTGTTACAGCACATACAAGAACAGGGGTTACAAACTGAACGGTTCCAGACTTCTCTTAGCGTCGTCGATCTCTGGGCAGAGGGCCACTGCGGCTTCGGGACCTTCTGCTCCCGCTTGCACTGTTTCCGCCAGGCCTGCGATATCCCTCCTTCCGTTTGTCCCCCTCTCGACCTCTGTCTCGGTCTCTCTCACAGTCCCCACCGGCTGCCCCGCTGGTCTTCATCCTCTCCCGGTGCTCCTCTTCACGTTTCTTATCCTCCTCTTCCATCTCCTTCCACCTCTTCTCTCTTTCCCTCATGCGCTCGGCTCGAGCCGCTACCCTCTGTGCTGCCTGCAATTCAAAGTGCGGTGGGTAATGAGTACCACTGTATTATCAAATCTGTTTTTCCCTTACTGTTACCACTTTATAAGTAACTAAAATGTGCAAAGAAATGTACCTGCTCCTCAGTGAGGGGGAGCCAGTATATGCATGGAGCGGCTTTGGTTTTGCGGAAGAGGTCATCCAGCAGTTTAGCGGGTGGCTCTTCGGGTCCTTTTTCTAAAAAGAAAAAAAAAAGAATAAATTTAAATTTATATAAATATTTTATATTTAAGTTTACAAATAATAACAGTAATTGATTTAAATAAGTATAATTTATATAATACATATTCACAAATTTAAATAGAAATAAACAAATAATAAAACATACTTCAATTAAAATAATAAATTTAAATATCAAATAATAATAACAAGTTACTATACTGCAAAAAATGACTACATTTTCCTCACCCTTCTTATCGGTTTTCCTCTCTTTGCGCCTCCTCTCACGATCTCGTGAACGTGATCTTCTAGCGCCAGCTTCCTCTCCAGGTTTGCTGAAGTCCCTCACCTTATCTCTGTCCCATTCCCTTTCTGCACGTGATTTCTCCCTCCTTTCCATTTCCCTCTCTCGTTCTGCCCACTGGTCACGCTCCGGTAGGAGAGGCAGGGGTACCGGACGGCCAGGTCCAGCGGCTGCCGCCCCACGGGGCTCCTCTGATGGCTTTTCTCCTGCTGGACCCAAACCTCTGTGGAAGTCCACCTGATAAGATGTACCAGGAATGAAAAGGAATTAGTTTTAATTTAAAAAAAAAAAAAAAAAAAAAAGATATTAAATTCAGCAGATGGAGGAAAAAAAAGAAGAAAAAAAAAAACGTACCTCCTCTTGCATGCAGAAGTCAACACTGAGGAACTTAGGGTTACTCTGGGGCCATTTAACCCCGTGTAATGCTGTACGAGTGGCCATCGCTTCTTCTGCATTTGAGTACTGAGTGAAAGCAAAGATGGTGAAAGGGTAAGGAGGTATGAAAAAAAGTACCAAAAAAAAATCCAGACGGATACAGGGAAGAGACTTACTGTGACGTAACAGTGAGATTTTATCTTGTCAATCCAGAAACCTTCCTCCACTAAAGTCCCTGTACGGTTCAACAGCTCCTTCAGCTGCCCCAGGGTAAACGGTCTCACCTTAGAAACATCACAAAGCAAGCCTTAGGTCACTAAACCTGGGACAATGACACGGGTACAGCTAAAACTGTATGCAACTTTAGCTTATTAAAACATTTCCAGAATCATCAATGTGTGTGTGTGTATGTACCAGGTTGCAGACATGGACAATGTTAGACAGCTTGCCACGAGGAGGAGAGGGTTGTTTGGCTGTCCGGACCGGGTCATCAATGGTGATACTCACTCCTGACTTTTGCTGACTAATCGAACGACGAATCAGTGTGTCACTGGGAGAGACTAAGGGGGGGGGTGAGCCCAATATCAGATTTTACCATCCAAAACTTAAATTTCACAATAGTGCACTTAAAAGTTGTAAGGGTGCTCCGATCAGGACATTTGAGGCCGATCATCGAAAGCAGTATAGTCCGATACCGATCACAAAAATAAATACTACTACATAAATAGAAGGCCTCAAATAGACCCATGGCAGTTATTTAGCTAACTTAATGTATGTTAAGTATTAAAATTAGAAACATTTAAGAAAGATAAGATTAGAAAGTACCATGAATTGACAACTTTTTATTTATTGGCAAGCAACATGTTCCATTACCTCTCTTAGAGGTGATTAGGAAGAGCTTAAGAGTTTAACACATACAGCTTTCCAGTGAAATTAGTAGTAGTAATAAAAAAAATAAAAAGAATTTCTCTTCATCAACAGAAAGTAGGCTAGTCATATAGAATAACTGCAGTTTAATTAACTCTATTATTAAGCATGTCCTGCAGTTTAGCAACAGAAGACTATATTTTACAACAATCACTGATTTAGCTGATTTGGATGTTAAGTTTGGGCTTTTAGGGAGGAACGAAAGTGCACCGCTATAAAGAAAAAATAAATGCACTAAAAAATAAATAAAATCACACAGCCCTAGTTTCTTGCTGTCATTGCAATGTCTCTGCAATGACGTTGCAAATGTAAAGTCTTTTTCAAACACCTGGTAGAACTGCCAGATGAGACCGGTGAATGTAGTGAAGCAATTTTACTTTAATTTCGACTTATATAGCAAAAACAATTTTATTGTCCAAAGTGCTTAATTATTTTAGAAGAGTGTATGAAAAGTAAATAATAAAAGTTAAGGAGCAATATAACAAAAAATACCAAAACAATTAACAAGCCTAAACACAAATAGCCAACAATAACCAACATTATCGTTCCTACAAACACAGACAATTACTCAAGATCCCCCACCTTTAAAAGCTAGGTTCTTTTTTTTTTTTTTAAATATAATAATAATAATAAAGATACGGAAAATTGTCCTTGCATCATCTGAACAGCCTTTAAAAAAACACTGATCAAATTATATAAAACAATTATCGACCAATACCGATTGAAGCCTGAACAATCAGAGCACCCGTATAAATTTGAATTAGTTTCTTCTGTAATTCTCACCTGTCTTCATATCTACATCTCGCCAAGGGGACAACGGCGCTGTCTCCAAGGAAACCTGATTGGAGCCTTCCATTTTTTCCTCCTGGCTAAGTCTATCCTGCCCTTCACTTCTTTCTTCCTCATCCTCGTGTTCACTTCTTTTGGATTCTTTCTGTCCATTCTCTTGTGTGTCAGAAGGCACAACCTGTGGTGTTTACCAAAATGTTATTCCAACACATGTAAGCAATCAAACAGACTTTTACTTACACCAAAAGAACAACACGCACCTGTGTTACAGTTCGTCTAATTTTCAGGTCTTGGTCACCCCTCTCTCCTCCTTCCTCTTCCCCAGAGAGAGGAATCTCCTCCGGATGCAGGTCTAACACAGCCTCCTGACCCAAGCTAGGTTTGATGTCTGGTATTAAAGACTGTAAAGAAAAAAGAATTGCATTATGGCACCGTTCACTGTTCATCAGATGAAGCAAGACAGGAATAGACTTTTGGGAGAGACATTTTTCAGCATTAAATCATCTTTCAAACTAATTTTTATTTTATATTTCTCTGACCTTCAAAGAGTCTGTGGTGATACTGATGGAGGGTTTCTTGGCAGTGACAGCTGTACTAGAGCCCCATCTTCTCTTCCTGCCAGCACTAGCACCGCTTGCGGTCTCCGCTTCCCCTTCCGAACTGACCACCCCAGGAGACGGTTTGCTGCCTGAAGATAGCAAGCACATGGCCATCTTTTTTTATTTCAAACTTATAAACATTGTGTGTTATTAAAACTCTGTCAAATCATACACTACTGTTCAAAAGTTTTGAGTTGGTGAGATTTTTTTTTTTTTAAATAGACATTAAAACTTGTATTAAGCAGGGATGCATTAAATTACTCAAAAACAAAGACATTTATAATTTTTTTATTGCTTTCTACTAGCAAATAAATGCAGTTCTTTTGAACATTCTATTCGAAGAATCCTTAAAAAAAAATGATCATGGTTTCAACAAAAACATTACAGGGATAGTTCACCCAAAAAAGAAAATTTGCTGTTTTAGTGGACAGGAAATAATGCAAAGGAAGCTTGCGCTCCATAATGCTGTGAACACGCTCAGGACCGTTTGCCAAGGCTGTGGGTTACAGGTAATAATGTTGTAATTAATATTCAGTCTCTTGCACAGACGGATCATTTCGCATTAATGAGACCTCAATGTATCGTCAGGAGCCACAGATGTTAATTTTGTTTTGCCTGTATATGTTTTTTTTACACATTAAAAAGTAATGGTAGTCATTGACTTGCAATTTATGAATCACCAAGGACCACAGTTTCTTTACTGTTCTACTGAACAAAAGGGGGGGGGGGGGGGGGGGGGCCTCAGGTGGATGGCCTGAGGGTGAGTAAATTAACAGGGTGAGTCATTTTCATTTTTGGGTGAACCATCCCTTTAAGCAGAACAACTGTTTTCAACATTTATAATAAGAAACATTTTTGAGCACCAAATCAGAATATTAGAATGATGAAGACTAAAGTGAAGGCTACACAAAATTCAGCTTTGCCATCACATGAATAAATTATAGAAAAATAGAAAAGCTTTTAAATTGCAACAATTTTACTTTAAAAGTACTGTATTTTTTATTAAATAAATGCAGCCCTGCTGAGAATTTTTCTTAAAAGTCTTACCAACCAAAAACTTTTCAACAGTGAATTCAGTGAAAGATTTCTCCAAATTAATCACTCAAGGGGAAACCTGTGGAAATACTTACTGCCGAGAGAGATCTTTCGGGCCGAGAAGGTCTTTAGCGTGGTGCTCTGAAAGAGAATAAACACATCCAAGCCAGGGGAAAAGGTGAGATAGATAGAATAAATAGGGAAAAAACAAAAGGTTCACAGTGGGAGACAAACTGAATGACAAATAGAGACCAAAATAGAAATGAGCGATCAACAAGTAATTGATTAAAGAAATAAAAGGAAATCTATTAGGAAAGACCGCCTCTTCAGTCACAGTGTACACGCACACACTGTGTACATGTTCTTTATGTGTTAGAGGTCTTCTGACTATTTCAAAGGTCTATTTCTGCTCTGAAGATGCGGTCTTGTCCTCTCTTACACCAAAATACTTTCTTAAAGGCTATGCTGCAGTTATCTATCACCCCTCGGGTTGAAATAGTTGTTACTGTAGTGGGGAATTAAAATAAAGCACTGCTTTACATAAGCTCTGAAGTGGCCTTACATATGTGACCCTGGATCACAAAACCTGTCGCACGTGTATATTTGTGGCAATAGCCAACTACATTGTATGGGTCAAAATTATAGATTTTTATTTTATGAAAAATCATTAGGATATTACCGGTAAGTAAAGATCATGTTCAATGAAGATATTTTGTAAATTTCCTACTGTAAATATATAAAACATTTATTTTTATGAGTGAATGCTGCAAAATCGCGAACAGACAACTTCAAAGGCGATTCTCAATGTTTAGATTTTTTTGCACCCTCAGATTCCAGATTTTCAATTAGTTGTATCTCGGCTAAATATTTTCCTATCCTAACAAACCATACATCAAATGGAAAGCTTATTCAGCTTGTATCTCAATTTTTAAAAAACGAATGTGGTCCAGGGTCACAAATGAAAATCTACTCTTTATCCTGTAGTCAATAGCTCCATTTTAGGGTTACCAGGGAGTCTGGCCAAATATTTGTATTGTCTAGGCAAAACGTTTAAAGTAGAAAATGGAGAATGACTACTTATTTCCCGGTACCATTGACATGTTCTTCACTGGGTATGGAATGGCCCAATCGCACGTCTGTATGTACTGTATCTAGGAAACAACAGTCCAATGAAAGAAGGCTGGGAAGTTTGGGCAGAGATCTGAGAGCTGGATGGCAGAAGAGCTCACGTAGAACAACGGGTAGAGTTTGCGAGGCTCTGAGTGTCTTTTTTGAAGTCCATAGTATTGGCATGAAACTGGAACGTGAGTGGAGTCTTTCAAACAAACTGCTGCGAAATGTTTTTAGATTGCCGAGTCTGAGGCACTTCAATCTCTCGTCCGATATATTTGTGAAGCTCCACAAATTGCACATGGTTTTTGTCTGTTCAGGCTGAATGAAGGGGTTTCAGTCAAGCAGCCACAAAACAGAGTCCATTTTCAAACTAACAGTTAAGTTTGATTGTGATAGTCCACAGTAAAATGAGAAAGCTGTAAAATCCAGCACATCCAGCCGTCCCAGGCAGTAGTGCAATGATAAGAGTCCAACGTTTCCTTGGGAATAAAGAACACATGTTTTCTTTGCAGGATAAACAGAAAAACTAGTCCCATGAAATAGCGAGCAACTGGAACAATCACTGGAAAACGTCTCCATTTAAAGCAAAAAAAGTCACATCAAACACTCCTGAAAGAAGTCCATGTATCTGCTTACGGTTTCTTTCAACTTCTTTTCCACACTTGCCACCATCTTGAGCCAAACTGACACAGGCTCATGAGACACTCAGCGATTCGTCAAACCCACATTACACAGCTTTTCATTATCAGTCCAATCAAGAGATGCTTCCAGCCAACGCCATTCTGGAAATGTGGCCATTTTTGCCAGGTGTGTTGCACTTCAGAGCAGACTCAAGGCTTATCAGGTAAAGCCATGGCACTTGGAGACAGTGGAACAGTTGCTGTAGTAGAAGTAGTAGTAGTTGTATGCAGGTACCAATAAGGGCAATGGAAGAGTCATGAGCACCTTTACAACAAAGCAATCAAGGGGGTTTTAAACATCAGCCAAAGTGACAGAGTGCCCCCTGCTGTTTCTGTCTATGACAGCTTCAGCAAAGGTTCACAAAACATCATCTGTGACCACAAAGATGACAAACAAAACAGAGCTGCTAATTTAGTATGTGACCAGATTTTAACTACATACAAGTACTTAGTAATGCCTGCATATACCTCTAATAATTAATTTGGATTGAATAAGGGGGAAGGGGGACAGCCCTTTATAAAATGTTGTTTGCCTCTTTATGTGGAGGATATCTGGCGAATGGTAGAGATGGGTCAGCCTAGCACTCTGCACTCTTACCTCCTCACTGCTCTCTGGAACCTTCTCAGGCTCCGCCATGACAGCCTCCTTCACCTCACTTCTAAGACAGTAGCAAAGAGAACAGGGGAAAATGTGGTATGTAAATATTACAAGTCATTAAAATTTGAAAAAGCCCCAGTAAAAAGCCCCCACCCACAGTAAAGGTGTTTTTTGGAATTTAAAGGAATGAAAAGTAATTTACTAACCCTCAACACAAAAAGAGATGTTAGACGTCTCAGTCACCATTCACTTTCATTGTGTGTAAAATAAGCAATGAAAAGTGCATGGTGACTGCAGTTAATATTTTGCCTAACATCTCATCTTTTGTTCCATGTAAGAAAAAAAAGTCATGCAGGCTGAAACATGAGAATGAATAAATGACGACATAATTTACATTTTTGGGTGAACTGTCCCTTTAAGTTACACTTTTAAAAGAACACCCTAAATCTTCTCAGTCAGATTCACCGTCAATTCCAGACGTGGAAAAAAATATTATAATTTTACATACCTAAAAAGAAACAGTGTATCCTGAAACACACACCTTATTGAAATATGATACACAATATCCACTACCCTCCAAGACAGAGATTGATCAATCACCTCTACAAACACTGCAACAATTACAGGCCTGCTTTAACAACAAACAAGAGCTCCAGAAAGAAGGATCAGGAATTCTGGGTTGTATCTATAACCTTGCTAATACAGTTTCTCATTGACCTTTTAAATGAAAGCTCGAGGCTACATATCAGAGCTCATCTCGCAAAGTGGAGTGGCACGCGTGGCGAGGCGTCACTGTTATACTCTCATTCCTTTTTAGATCGTTCGAACGGCCGACAAAACTATCAAAAATATATGTCGATTCCAATAAAGTGCCCCCTGATACTAACATATCGCTAGCACATAAAGATACACAAGACAAAAAACGCTCCGCCGCATTGTGGGACGCGAGTACATGAGCGTAGCGCTGAGCATCTTCTCTTTCCTCCCCGATGAGCAGCACAATGCACAGTGAGATCACGCACCTATCAGCGCCTCCCTAATGACTACAAACGGAAGGGACTTCACGAATTCATTGAAAAACGCTCGTCCAACGCTAACGGGCCACCTTGAGCCCCATGTTATTGGTCAAACGCGCAGTAAAGCCATGTTTGGATGAGAGAAAGGGAGGTGCGCGAGACTCACTGCAGCAGGACCCCATTATCACCGGCTGAGAGGCAGCCGCACTGATTGCCTGTCAGTAATCCACACATATATTTCAATAACGCGCTCTTAAAATAAGCTAGTAAAGCTACGTGCCGTTTTGGGGAGGAACAAACAAACAAGCTAGCGACGCTACTAACTTAACTACATTAGTAGCGCAATAGCAACTGTTCAAAACAGTGCAAAATTGTGGTGTTGTATTGCATCGCCTTGGAAAGTCCAAATCGTTTGAGGTGAATCGGTTTGTTCGAACATGTAAAACAAGCTGTTCAAAAATGACTCGCTGATTTATTTAATTTAATTAAATCTTCAATTTCGTAGCAAAATACAAAATATTTAGCTTAGATTGATAAGTTAAGTGTTTTATAGTTGTATACGTTCTCTTTGATTTCTTTATTAGTCCATAAAAAACATGAAATTCTATGGTCTAAAATTCTGTTCCATGCTACTAAAGGTGATGCATTTCATATATCTGAAGTAGAGCTGCAAGATTACTCATTAAAAGATTGTGATCTATATTCAAAAACGGAAGCAATCTTATTCCAATTCGCCTTTGTCTATTAAAGCTTTGACAAGTTTGATGACAGTTAACATTCAGATCTGAGTTGGTGCTGCAGCTGATCCAGAGAGAACAGTTGTCATGCTTCAATTTTCAACCACACAGTATCATCATTTCGGTCATCATTTCGGTCATCATTTAAATCATCATTTAACTCAAATTATCACTGAAGTACTGGGATAAACATTTATAGTTCAGATATAAACACTGATGTCTAAGGTTAGTGATAAAATTAGAATAAACCACCTTTAGAAAATAACTTCAAATAAAGATTGCATCAATTACATTGTTACACCAGTAGGTGGCAACAAGTGACTTTTAAAAAATGATTTATTAAACCGTTCATTCAAAAATATTTTTAACATTAACACACAAAAATTAACATTTTGTCAGAACCTCGAGATAATTGTGATCTCTATTTTAAACAAAATCATGCAGCTCTATTGTGAAGTGTGGAAAACGGCAATGTGCAAATCCGTGCAAACTAACAATTATAAATAAGCTATTTGTAGCATAGACAGCATACACACTGTGGTTCTTTGATGATTCACCATTGTTCTGTTCGTTTTTGTCTTCAAATAATTGGTTATTGCATATTTCTACAGTAGAGGTACAATTAATTATTTCCACATGGCAAGATAAAAAAAAATTAATGCATTTCCTGGGTTAAAAAAAAAAGGCTATGCAAGTACATGAGCAGCCCAAACATTTCACCAACTTCACACTGTAAACGAAGACATTACAACTGTAAAATCACATGCTTTCATATTAAACCACCTCATAATTACCATATTTTATCTCACCCTCCAACCAAACTGAAGTTTGGATCTAATCAAATCACCATAATTTATATAGCGCATTTTACAATACAGATTGTTTCAAAGCAGCTTTACAGTGATAATAGGAAATGAACGCAAAAAAGATTGTTTTGGCTGTACAGCAGCTCTAGATGTCCATCCTTTTTACCTGCTTAATGTGTTCATTCAATCCCTCATTTCTGGTGCACAACAAGTAGGCTATAATCAAAGTAGAAAACAGACAGACCTGGTAGTGTCTTTGTTAGTGTCATCTTCCTCAATATTGTCCTTTCTCCTTCTTGTTTCCATCTTCTCATCTTGTTGTTCAAGGCAGGGTTTCTAAAGTGTATAGAAAAAGCACGGCATATAAAAATATTTATGGCCAGTTTCTTAGAGTAGACAGAGACAAACAGATGACAATCAAAGAAAGTGGTACAAGATAATAAATTACTGCTACTAGGCTTAGTCAGGGTTTAAGAACCAAGTTATATTACCAAAAGTTGGTTGCTTACTGACCTTTGTTTGGATGACATCCTCATTGCAAACATCTTTCTCCTCCTGCTCTGTGAAGACTCGTTTTTTGCGCTGGGATGTAGGAAGCTTTTTAGTCACAGTTTGACCAACTTTTTCTGTGGGCTGAGATGAAGAATCTTTCTTGGCCTGTTTAGACTGAGGAAGATGGAAAGTAAATGTTTAAGATATGCTTTTGTGGGAATATAAAAGAGAGTTGCATGTAGGCATAATACAATGCAATTCAATCCAATATAAGTGCATTATAAACAATTAGTGAAATTATATAAAAATGAAAGCCTATTTATCACACAAATTAAAAGTATGTTCTGGGTTACATCATATAACTCATACAACTACATATAGCTCAATTATCACAGAACATTTCAACTATTTTCTTTGCAATTAATATTTAAAAAAAACAAAAACATAAGGACAGTTACGTTCTTACATTGCAAAGTCTATGGGGCAAAATACCCCATATTTGCCTCAGAGTTCCATTGTAAGTGGACATTTGTTTGCTTTGTAAGCAACTAAGTAACCCAGTATTAGAAGTTTAATTTACACATGTAGAGCAAAGCAAAAGACAAAACAACTGACAATGGTTGGGAAATGGAGTCATGAAATTAAAAATCTTAATAGCTCAGGCAATCAATCTTATTAGTAAGTAAGTAAAGTTTATTTCTATAGCACATTTAAAACAGCTTGCGCTGACCAAAGTGCTGTACATAATTGTACTGGCCACAGGTTAATAAAACACATGTAATAGAAATACATTTACAAATAAATTTAGTTTAGGCTAAAACAACATTACAGAGAGACAGAAGGTTTAAACACACTAAGCAGGAAAAAACATTTAAGATGCCTAAAAGGCCAATTTAAAAAGGTGGATTTTAAGTCTAGCTTTAAAGAATATCAATATGAGGGGCATCTCTGATTTCGGGTGGCAGTCGATTCCACAGTTGAGGGCCAGCAACAGAGAAGGCTCTGTCGCCCTTCCGCTTAAGCCGGGACCATGGGACATGCAGCAGGCCCTGACTGGAAGATCTGAGGGCTCTGGGAGTTGGGAGTATTAAGTTAACTATGCCAGCTCTCTAATTCTTTTGCCACTTATTGTAACATAGCTGGCTGAAGCTATTTGAAAGGCATTTACTTAGATGAATTTTGACACCTGACGATTACGATACTCATGGGCGATGTCTTTAAAGTGTTTAGAGAGAGAGAGAGAGAGAGAGAGAGAGAGAGAGAGAGAGAGAGAGAGAGAGAGAGAGAGAGAGAGAGAGAGAGAGAGAGAGAGAGAGAGAGAGAGAGAGAGAGAGAGAGAGAGAGAGAGAGAGAGCAAGACTGGCAAAAAGGATGAGGAACATTTGAACAACTCACCCTCCTACCACCTGAAGTGGAACGACTTTTCTCCTCCTCTGATGATGGTGATGAACTGGAGGAGCGCGAGGAGGATGAAGACCCAGAATCTGAGTCGGATGAAGAGGAATTGCTAGATGATGATGATTTCCTTACTTTTTTCTCCTCCTTCTTTACTCTTTCCCTTCCTCTTTTCTTCTCATCCTCAAGTTTAGTGTCTTTGCTTGCCACGTTGTTCTTTGATGTCTCCATATTCTCTTCCTCTTGTGGTGCATGTTGTTGGGTGCCAACCTTGGGGGTCTTGCTCTCAAGCTCATGGGGTGCTGTAACAAGGATTGATGTTTGAGGGGGCGTAGCATCTTCTTGCACCGGTTCCTCAGGTTTTGATGCTAAAGGAATTGAGGGGGCTTGTGACATCGGGCTGTCTGAAAAAGTACGAGGTCTCTTCAACATAGACGTTGGCGAGCATGGGAGAGGAAATGTCACAGGGGCATCTCTAAGGAAGCGGGACTTCTTGGAGGAAGATTGAGGGGATGGTGGTGTTGCAAGTGAGGGGGACTGTTGTGAAACAGACTCTGAAGATTGAGCATCTTTTCCGGCGCTTTGTGGTCCCCCAGCCTTACTTTCGTCTGGCTTCTCCGATGGACTCGAGAAACCACCGATATCACGACCACGCTTCCATGGAGGAAGACGACTTTCTTTCTCTTGTTCCTCCTTTTTTTCGTGTTTCAAAGACTTTTCTTGTTCCTCCTGCACTCTTTTTTGCTCCAAAAGTCTTTCCCTCTCCTCCAAGGCTCTCTGCTTCTCTTCTTTTAAAGCAGTCTCCTGCTCCTCTCTCTGTTTTTTCAACACTCGCTCTTGCTCTGCTTTTCTCTGAACTTCTCTTTCATGCTCTTCTTCCAAAGCTTTCTCCTTTTCAAGTCTTTCTCGCTCCTGCCTCTTGCGTTCCAGAGCAGCTTCTCTTTCGTGTTTTTCTCTTTCCAAAGCCCTCTCTCTCGCCAGCCTTTCTTGTTCTTTGGCCCTCTCAATTTCTTGTCTCTCTTTCTCCAAAGCAGCGTCTCTTTCCAGTCTCTCTCTCTCTAAAGCTTGCTCTCTTTCTTGCCTTTCTTTCTCCTGCCTCTCCCTCTCAAGAGCCTTTTCTCTTTCCTGTCTTTCTCGTTCCAAAGCTTGCTCTTGTTCTTCCCTTTTCTTCTCAAGCCGCTCTCTCTCCAATCTCTCTCTCTCTAGAACTTGTTCTCGCTCTTTTCTTTCCTTCTCAAGACGCTCCTTTTCCAATCTCTCCTTCTCTAGAGCTTGGTCTCGTTCTTGTCTCTCTTTCTCGAGTCTCTCCCTCTCTAAGGCTTGTTCTCGTTCTTGTCTTTCCTTCTCAAGCTGCTCTCTCTCCAATCTCTCCCTCTCTAAGGCTTGTTCTCGTTCTTGTTTTTCCTTCTCAAGCCGCTCTCTCTCCAATCTTTCCCTCTCTAGAGCTCGTTCTCGTTCTTGTCTTTCCTTTTCAAGCTGCTCTCTCTCCAATCTCTCCCTCTCTAGAGCTTGTTCTCGCTCTTGTTTTTCCTTTTCAAGCCGCTCTCTCTCCAATCTTTCCCTCTCTAGAGCTCGTTCTCGTTCTTGTCTTTCCTTTTCAAGCTGCTCTCTCTCAAATCTCTCCCTCTCTAGAGCTTGTTCTCGTTCTTGTCTTTCCTTCTCAAGCCGCTCTCTCTCCAATCTCTCCCTCTCTAGAGCTTGTTCTTGCCTTTCCTTCTCAAGCCGCTCTCTCTCCAATTTCTCATTCTCTAGAGCTTGTTGTCTCTCTTTCTCGAGTCTCTCCCTCTCTAAGGCTTGTTCTCGTTCTTGTCTTTCTTTCTCAAGCCTCTCTTTCTCCAATCTCTCTTGCTCTAAAGCTTCCTGCCTCTCTCTCTCTAGTCTCTCCTTTTCTTGCTTCTCTAGTTCCAAAGCTTGTTCTCTCTCCAACCTCTCCTTCTCTTCTCTCTCCTGCTGTAAGGCCTTTTCTTTCTCTTCCCTTTCTCGCTGTAAAGCTCTCTCCCTCTCCTGTTTCAGAGCTTCTTCTCGTTCCAGTCTTTCCCGTTCCAAAACTCGTGCTCGCTCTTGTTCCAATAACTTCTCCCTTTCCTCTCTCTCCTTCTCCAGGGCTTTCAGCCTTCCTTGTTTTCCTTGCCTATCCCTCTTTTTGTTTTCTTGCTCCCATAAAAGATGACTACCCTCATCCCTCTTCGTGCCATCACTTTCTTCCGTCACCACTGTCCTAACAACACTAACACCTAGGTTGGAGATCACTGAACTAGGGTATGACAGAACTGACGCTGTATTAGCTGTGTGGGTAATTGCGGACACAACTCCCTCTTGGTGGCTTCTCTGTCCATCAATTCCCTCCCTATCACGCTTTCCCGCCCCAGAAAAAGCTCCCTCAGACTCCATTTTGCGTGCCAGTAAGGTCAATGGGCCTGGTCTACGTTCTGTGGAGTCCCCTGCTGGTTCAGGGCTACTGCTACGACTGTCACTACTGGAACTACCAGAGCTTGAGGAGCTAGATATGCGCTGCCTAGATGGGGGCTCTCCAGGACTAGGGGGGCTCTGTTTAGGGGTGTCTGGGAGTGGGAAAGACAGTTCAGGAGGAGGAGATGGGGGAGGAGTGGGCTGTCTGAGCTGCTGTGAAAGTAAAGGTATATGTTGGGGGGGTGGCTGCTGCTGTTGCTGTGAGCCACCAGATCGTTCCCTCACCGGTTGGCTTTTTGGAGGCTGTGCTCGACGACTCCGTTGAGCTTTGGCGTTCCACTCTTCCTCTTCGCCATCATTGTCATCCCCACCTTCACTGTCATCATCACTGTCGACCATTACATGGCTTGAGGTCGGTCCTCTTTCACCGACAACCCGCACCGACAAAGAGGCTATTGCGCCAGGCTGGGCAGGTGCGGAGGGGGACGGCTGCCTGGGTGTTTCTTTTTCTTTGAGCTCATCACTCTCATTCGCAGTCACCCCAACTGCTGTACCTCCTTTGTGTTGATCGACTAAGGAGGGAGCAAGATCCTGGTGGAAATACATGTGTTGGACATGGAAGGTAAGTTCAGACCATGCAACAAATGTCCAAAGAAATAACATCTTTCCTTACCTTGCATGACTACAAACAAAATATTAATTTTGTAAGAATTCATGGTCCAAACTTGAGCAAACACTGTAAAAGCAGAGGATTGATAATATTTCTAACCTGGTTAGGGGCAGTACAGATACTGTCATTGGCCTCTGTGTGGTCTTCATGGTCTGTCCCTAAAAAAATAATTAATAAATAATTAATAACTTTAATCAAATTATAATAGACATGTCCACAGCCATTTCAAGTCTAAACAGTCTATTTATTGAAATAACATGTTTTTAAAATGTTATTTCAGAAAATTTTAATCATTTAAAATGTATTTTCAGAAACAAATAGAAATAAAATTACAAAGTTACTGTGCAAAGATTTAATTTATTAGTATATAGATTTAATTTATTAGTATATACAGAATTATAATTTTCCCATCATTTCACATGAAGAAAATATAAATTTAATTATTTTCTTTACTTCAATCTCCATCACTCCAATTTTTTTTAATAGTGTTAAAAAATGTGCTAAATAGGGCTGTCAAAATTACTCAAAAATGACGTTTGAGTATTCCCTCTATTCCGGTCGAGTTGGGCTCTGCACTTTCTGCCATCTTCCATGCAAGTCAACTTTCAGCAGTAACGCTGTGCCAGTGCGACTCAGCTGTGACCTGTTCCTGATCCCTCAGGCAGCGCGCGCCTCTGCTACCGCGTTTTTTTTTTCCACATTCGAATATTAATTTTCACCTTCGAAATTCTGTTTTTTAAAACTATCCGAATATATATTCGAATTTAGAATATTCGTTGACAGCCCTAGTGCTAAATAAATATATATTCTCAGTGGTGGGCCGTCAAGCCTTTTCTGCTGGCCTAAACACTATCAGAATCACTGACTTGAGCTTTAATATATTTTTTCCATGAATGCGTATTAAATTATTCCCAATAGTAAATTCTCTTAATTCCATAGCTATTCTCTTGGTTGCGCTGCTTCCAGTAGTGTATGTTTATGTTAGAGCTTTTATCCAATCATATTTCAGCCATCATGTGTTGCCAGGGTCAAATAAATCTGCCTTGAGGCCTTCAGAATCGATAGTGCAGGCGCCTGTAGCTTAAAATGAATAGCAATGAAACTGTTGCTTTAACCAATGAATCAGATATCGATTTGACTGCACCCGGGCCATACTAGCAGGCGTAAAATAACGTCTGCATTTTCACGTCCTTTGATTGATGGTCAGAGCGCATACTATTACTAGTAGTCAGAGCTAGCTAACCGCATCAGTAGCGAAATGCATAAACTAAAATATATTCCTGTAGATGCAATAGGTTAACCCACAAATGAATGTTTCTCCCCCTCCTCAACCCTCAGCCGTTTCAAAACCTACTGGAAAAAAAATCCCTTATTCAGCCTTATCCAGCTTAACGCAAGAGTCATGGAACTCTATTCGATCTGTCCGGGTAAAAACAGAATTAAATGACTAATGTATGCTGTGTCTGATTTTGAAGGCTGATCTCATTGATTTCCTTAAAAAAAAAAATCTGGCTGAGAGCATGGGGCAGCTGTACAGATCGTCATGTTTAGTGGTGACTGTCCCTGTGTCGGCTGCTTCTGTCAAGCGGACATTCTCTCAGCCCTAAAGCGAATTAAACCTTACGCCAGAAATATGACGGGACAGACTCAACTTTCAGTATTAGCCTCGATAGAAAAGACTTCTTGATGGAACTGAAGCGCAGAGATAACCTGTACACCAGAGTAATTGAAGTCTTCTTGAGAAAAGAAATTAGGATGGACTTTGTGTAAAAATAATCAGTAGTTTTGGAAAGTATAATGCTTATTTTTGTCCCCGCATTTTCCGTGCTGAATATGATTTTCTTCTTAATTTTTCTTGCAAATTTATGACTTTTTTTCTCAAACATTCATACTATTGTAACGTCTGAAGAATGACAGACAAGAAAGGCTCAGTTTCTGAACGTTTTAATCGGAACGCAAGAACAACTGTACACAAACGCACCAGCCTTGTTTCTCTCTACCCGGCCTTTTCAGAACTCACCGCATTAACCCTATAACTGCCGGTGCAAAATAAAACAGCAATTTCACAACAATTATAAAGAGTCATGCGCTACACTATTAAAAGCGTATTAAGAGGTGGAATTAATTCAGGTAGGACACCACTGAGTTATTTTGTTTCAGATACTCACCATCAGTTTCAGCTGCCTCTCGTGCCTCTCTCTCCAATCGCTGCCTGAGAAGCTCTTGCTGTTTGGCCAGGTACTGTTTAATGAAGCTGTTCTGACTCATTTCCTCCCCAATCTAAACAAACAGACATGTAATTCAAAATGGTACGGTTGTTATAGTGCAGTTAAGTCCCCCAAACAAGAACAAACAGTAATATGCTTATTTCTACTGTAAAACATCTCAGTTTGGCTCACCCGGGAGTTAGGCTGCAGGCCAATGTGATGAGTGGAGGTTTTCTGAAGGTTCTCCAACATAAGAGCCTGTTGCACATGCAGAATGACAAACACATTTTATTATCTATACTACTACATACACTTTGCAAAAGTAGAAGTAAACAACTGAGCTGATTATATTTCTTAACTTCATGGACACATACAGAATAGGCCAAACGTGATGTATGAAGGGGTTATTTGCTTTCAATAACCCTACAAGTTTGCATAAACCATCAAAATTGTGTTGTTTTTTATTTGAGGGAGGTTAGATAATTTTTTTATTACATCACCTAAATTTTTGCTCACTCATTGGATTTTTACAATGGGGTGATTTCGTTATTAAGAGTTTACACAAGGAAGCTTGATTTCAATCTTTGAATTAAATTGAAAAAAGTAGCACAAAAAATACAATAGAATAAAGATACAAATAAAGAGAAATAAAGAAAATATTTTTGGATAGGTCTAACACTAGTATTCAGAAATACTAAAGAAACTGAATAAAGTAATCAAATGTAAAATAATACTGGATAGTCTTTTAGTCCTGACTAAATTAAATACATAGGCTATTAATCCGGACTCCTTCAAATTAAAGCCATCTGAAGTCACTTTAAGAGCTAGTGCACGGATTCATTACAGTTTTCATTTTACTGTCACACACGTTTTATGCTTATTTAAGACATAACCGACTGTTTACGAGGATACACACCAAGACTTGAATTTTGACATAACTGTTAAAGTGATATAATCCGCAAAAAAGAACCTTTGTTTCTTGCATGTGAGGCAGGTTTACTGTATGTATGGACGCAGGGAAAAAAACTCTCAGAGAGCGCGGAAGTACTGAATAGTTTAAAATCGCTTATATGTTTAAACTGGTAAGATTTAAAAAGACGTGCAAACATTAGTGTCTAGTCTCGCCGCCTGCAGTGCGCTTGACGCTTGCCTTTTGCAACCTACTTTGAGAGACAGAGAGAGAAGACACAGCACTGCTGAATCACTCACGCGGTTTGTGAAATTGCGTCTCGCAGAAAGTTTTAAATGACTGATTTGATTTTAGAATCTGTGTGGATTCATTTACTCATTCAACCTACAATGTTAAAGTGAATCAATGTTTGCGGGAATTTCACGCATTATAAGTCGGAGACCTGCGGGAATGATTAGAATTATGCGCAATACCCGCACCGAAATTCAAGCTCTGGAGATCGACCAATAATGAGTTTAACCCCACGTTTAAGCATTTTCCCATAATCGGGTATCGGTTTTGTAATATCAGATTCACCTATAAATGGTGCCATTTTGTGGGCGTTTTGAAAATTGTGTGCAAGACCTGAGGGAAAGATGAGTCGTCAAGAGTGTTCGGGGGTAAAATAACTTTCCTCCCTTAATTATTAAACTTTATTTAACATGAATGCCCTTACTGCACAAACAAGATATGTTACATAAATGCTTGATATGTAGCCTAGTTTAAACTTGGCGCTAAAAAATAGAGACAAACTCACAGTCCTGTCCCAATAAAAACGCAAGTTTCGATTAATTAAATAAAACAGCCATGAGGAAATAAAAGCACTGAATTTAATTCTCTCTATTGTCTATGCTCATTATTAGTCTCATGAAATCGCATTCATAGTGCCTTTCATTCACTGGGTTGAGGCTCAGAAATATTTATCAGGATCAATTCGTTTAATACTCTGTGTAAACAGATAAAAACAGCGCTCTGTCAGCAGGTATTTTATCATCTATACCAACATTATTAATAATTCTGATAACATGTCAGATTGAGATGGACTCGGTAATTGTGATGTGACTGATTTGTTTATTTTTCTGACAATGTTTGCGTATTCTATCGATTATTCCAGCGTGTTCCATTCTATTCACTCTTTAGCCTGTATATCAAACATAAAACGAATGCTTATATTTATGGGGAGTTGATAGACCCCCTTTTTTTAATTTGTTAGAATTATTTTTACATGCTATATTCCATCCATGTTTATTTACCTGATCAAAGATTTTTTGCACTTTTTCAGACTCTTTTTATTTGTTTATTGATGCAGAAGTGTGCTTTTGTTTGTATGCAAGGAGGGAGTGAAACTTCTGAAATTACAGTATTTAAAAAGTGTTAAATAAAACAGTTTGTTCAGTTCAGTGCTGTTGTTATAATGATCAAAAACATGTACTGATTGATTGTTTACTGATTATTAATAAATCACGCACATAGATTTATTTTCCTTTTGATTTCATCATAAATCAAATAACCAAGTGCACGAAATAAGATAATAAAGTATCCAATCAGGAAAGTGACAGACAGACATATGTTTACATCTGTTCAGTAACAGTAACTTTCAGATCAAACTTCAAAGCAGCTGCTGCGCGCGGCACATCAATCAATCAAATCCTCCCACCGACGCAAAGGAACTGCGATGCGACCTCAGTGTTTATTTCAGTAAAAGGCAAAGGCACTTGATATTCAAGTGGTAAAACGTGTATAATTTTACAAAAACTAAATATTTGAAAGACTTTTTAGTAAGCGCGGCCCCGTTAAATAACCCCCTACCCCCCAACACCTTATGCACTAACAAAGCGCGAACCCGCCGACAACTTAAAAAAACCCACAGTTCACAGCCATCCAGAGACTTGTAAACACAACCGCATCGCCCCGAAATCTTTGCGACGTCTGCTCCATCCCAAACCGCATATGTATAGAAAATAAACGGCGCTTTTGCATGTCACATACACACAAACAGGCAACAGCGGGGGCGGGGGGGCATGATGACACACTACAAACTGCATGAGCACCCCAGCTAGTGCGCGCTAGCAGCTAGCGAGACCACCGACGCTCGGCCTCCGAATCACGGTCTTCGGACTCTGCGGAGGAGAGAAAACAGCAACTCCCACTCACCCCTTTGAGCCTCTTGATGAGAGCATTCTTCTGTCCGCTTTTCGGAAGCCCTCTCTCTTCCAATGCCGCTTTCAAATCCGCTACCCGGAGCGAATGGAGCGGCCTCCCGTCTAGCGTAACGTCTTCGAGGTCCGCCATCTTGATTCCCTTCGCTCGTTCTGTAGCTCGCGCGGACCGCAACGCCTTCGTCACCGACGTCAGCACGCCACGAGCGCTTCCGGAAGAGGCGGGGTGGAAGCTCAGACAGAGAACATCAAATTTGTTTGATGTTTTACAAAGTAATAGGCAATAAACTTGTATTCTTGTTACATAATTGTGTTGTTTCTTTGTGATTTCATTTTCTTTTTTAACATAAATCCATTAAGGCTTTGCGTTTACTGTTTATATTATTGTCTTAATCATCAATAACATGTATGCTGAATGTGTCCATTATTACCGTCTTAATAACACATTGACCTTGTTAAGCATGTTCTATATAGGCCTAATAATAAAAAGAATAGATGCAATTTCAGATTTTGTGTATCACATAGCATGGCGTTTCTTAATATTTCCGAATCGGGCATGTTCAAAAGAGCCGGTTCTCAGTTCAACGAGTTGGTGAGTTGTTGACTCGAGGGGTGAAAGGATTCAGTACATTTCATCAGTACATTTCAGACTCATTCAGTCCGTTTCTTCAGCGAGACGGAGTATTGTGAACAATGTGAAAAGATCCGATCCTAAAAAACAACGGTTTGTTTCACGAATCACAACATGCAAAGCCCCCTGGTGTCCGAGCGGTTTATTGAACAGAACACATCGAGCGGCTCCGTTTGAGCTTCACGGCCCAATCGAGATTATTTACCCTCTAATTTCCGATAACAACATGCTTTTTTGACCGAAGGTGACAAATCCGGCTAAGACAAGGTGACGTTTTATTTAAAATAACACTCTGACTCAAGTAATGTTTTAAAACGGAGTTTACCCATTTGTTTTGGTCAGCTAGCAATCTGACGTTAGCAAGCACAGTGTGTCTTAACAGGGAAGTGAATAAGTGTAGCCAACTGCAGTCATGATACTATGCAAAGCTAACAGTTTTACGAAGCCTTTGAACCTATGTAATGATGTGTTAAATGCATGAAGGTGCCTTATTTAATGTTTCAGTTTATGTATGAAGTTATGAAAATGCTCAACATTAAGGTAACCTGTTTTTTTTAACGCTATAGTTTTGTTTAGTACCATCAAAGTCAAGCCCGCTGAAATCCTCCTTTTTCTGACCTTTAGAAATGGCTTGGTTCCACCAGGCTTTACAAGGCTCAGGCCAGCCAGATGCATCCATGATGCCCCCTACAGTGGAAGATCTGTCCCATACACAGGTCTCTAAGCACACCATTACACAGTTAGGAATGTCTGATGGACAAGGTTGGTCAACCCATCCTCCAGTCTCCATCACAGACTTTCCCCCTGCCTCAGGAGGTATCGTCCCCCAACGTCTGGATGCTCTGTCCTGCACGTCCCTCAACATGGGCTCCAGAGAAAACTCTGTGCCGCTGACTTTCGTGACGCTTCAGGAGCAACGATGTGTACTTGGTTGGTATTTTGGATGGAACGCTGTCCAGAAGCAACGATTTCTGGAAGATCTGATCTCAAAGGCAGTGCCTGGAAAGGTGTCAAGTTTATTAGACCAGCTCAACACACTACAGGTGTTTTATTTTTTCCATCCAACCATATCAAAAGATGCTTTGTTGCCAGATCTGTATGTTAACACGGGTATCCTCTTTGTTTCTTCATTTCAGGTGAATGATCGCCCACCCAATATTTTTGAATGCCAGTTAAGACTGTGGACTCAGTGGTTTGATTCATGGAGTGAAGAGGAGAGAAATGCCTTTTTGAACAGCTTAGAGGAAAAGGACCCAACCTTTGTTGCATACTTCTATAGCAGGGTTGCTGGAACAGCAGGCAGAGATTGAGGTCTTCATACAATGTTTTTTATTTGTTTGTCTTTTTCACTCTTCAAAATATAACTGAAATCAAGTCTCCTATGGACTATTATACTGTTAAATGGGTTTTTGAAAAGCTGAGCATGTGACCGTAGTTCAAGCACCATGTTTATTCTAAAGTTCATGTTTTGAAGCAAAAACCTGTTGTTTTTTCCCCTAAAATAAAAAAAATAATGTTTTTCATTTATGTTTCCTCTGTATGGATTTGCTGCTTCAGACATTCAAGTTCATTCAAAAAATAACATTTTGTCATTGTTTACTCACTGTTATGTTGTTCCAATCATGTATGCATTTATTTCTTCTATGGAACATAAGATATTTTGAGGAATGTAGGTAACCAAACAGTTTTGGTTTCCATTGACTTCCATTGTATGGATAAAAAAATATTTTGCAAAATATCTTCTTTTATGAGGAAAGATACAGGTTTGGATCGATATGAAAGTGAGAAAATTATGACAGATTTTGCATGACTTTATCCTTGTTAAAAGACACCAACATAATAGGATAAATATTGTTTTTCAAATGTAAATGCTTTATTAAATTGAAAGATACAAGACATTCAAGGATGCAGTTAAGAGTAGTAACAATATGAAATCTCAGAAGCAGAGGTCATTTTCTTTGCATACATAAATAGACTCCTAATATATGTAGATCATTGCTTGAGCCAATTTATGGATTGAACTTGCTTTAAGATCAAGGGAGGGTCAAACTTATTAAAATCACTGCAGATCTCAATATATGGGTAAATTTGACCCTGCAGCTCTTTGCCAGTGAACTTATAGATTTCATATTTCTTTTCTGCATCATAAAAAGTGACCTCTTTATTTTTAAAATCCACTTGGACCCCAATTACAGAAGGTCTTCCACGAACGTTTATGTGAACCTGCTTGTCTGCAATGGCAACAAGTGTTCTATCTCTTTTCTTCAGAATAACCCAATAGCCAGCCGAAGGGCCATATGTCAGAATACCTTTTCTCTGAGCGGACAGTTTGGCCGCTCCCACAACAAAACAATTTATTCCAAACACCCCAATTTCCCAGTAATGTTTTCCAGAATTATATCCGTCTTTTGCCAGAGCTGCAATAGCTGTGTCGTAGCGCTCAGGGGTGTTAGGTACAGGCTGAGCAAATAAAGAGGTGCGTGCCTCTTTCTCATCATGCGACAAGGTGAGTCTGCGGTGGGCAGTGTTTGGGTCAAACCTCGGCCATTCTGGCATGGGCACACAGGCAGACATTTTTTTGTTTAATTGCATTTTTACAGACTAACTAATTGATTTGTTTTATTCTGTATATTAAAACCAGACTGAAATCACAAACTTACCTTCCTCTAGAAGTAATTTTTTTCCTTCTATAGTTTCTGGAAAAAAGGAGTTATAAAAAAAAAAAGCATACTGTTAATTCTGATAATAGATAATGCTAATAGTCATATTTTTGCTCAGAAAAAAAAAAATCTCACTCTCAAGTTCATCCACTTTCTGTTTAGTCTCATCCAGTTGTTGTCTAAGTTTCTCATTCTCACTGACCACACCTATAAATATTGTGAAAATAATAAAACCTGTCAGATTTCCTTCTATAGATACATGCAAAATCAACGTGTCATTCGCATTGTTTATTTACTACCAAAAGTGGTACCCCACTCACCGTTGAATTTATCTTTCTCTTGTTTAAAATCCTTTTGAAGTTTAGCAACTTCTTTGTCCTTATCCTGGAGTTTCTGGTCTTTCTTAGCAAGGTCTTGTTTTTGTGCTTCCAGTGCCTGTTTTAAATCTGATAAAAGGGATGAAAAATACTTATTAGGCTAAGGAAACAGTCTGAGGTTGGAATACAATATAATAGGCCAAGTTATACAATCCAAATCAATGTAATGTAATATAAAAGTGTAAAAAATAATGGGCATGTGAACTTTATCATGACTTGGATTGTTTTGACAGTATTGTCATACCAGATATTTCCTCCTGTGATTTGTTTTGGAAAATGTTTTTCTCCTCTATGATTTTTCTTAGTTCCCTTTCATGCTCCTCCATCTTGCGAACTATAACAAAAGAAAGAAAGAATCAATTACTATAATGCATTAATTTTGTAAATTTTATATTGGAACACCTCTGTCATTCATTACTAGAATTTATTCTTACTTAAGTCTTGATTTGCAGCATTTATCTCCTTAAGTTTGGCTTCAGTTTTAGCAAGTTGCTGGTCCTTTGTTTTAAGCTCTGTTACTAGTTCTGGACAACAACAAAAAGAAAAAAGAGTAATGATGCAATTTTCAGCATCATTATTTTTTTAACTGTAGTTAATTTGATTGACAGGTTTCTGAAATTTCCCCAGTTTATGAACCACATATTCAAAAACCCTTGAATCTCTTCTCACTTTCGTTTTTCTTCTTCACTTTTTCAAGCTCATTCTCCATATTGTCACGTAGCTCTTTCAACATAGCAATGGTATCATCCTTCTCCTTCAGGTCCAGGTCCTGTTTAGCAAGCGCATTTTCCAGTCTTTGCAATTTGTCGTTTAAACCTGACAGAGCATAAAAATTCAGTTAGGAAAATTTAAAACAAGAAATGGTCAAATTGATTCTACTGTGATATAAAATGATGCTGCAAATTGCACACATAATGTGTCGAATTTGAGGTTAAATATTTAAAAGCACATGAAGACTTAATGTCTCCATTGGAAATGAGTATTATAGAGAGAACCCCATTAGCCATTGCATACTTTACTTCATATACGGACTAGTATGTCATCAAAGCACTATTGTCAGTTTATTTCTCACATGCTAGGAATCATTTTGTCATCTTTGTTTATAAACGTCTTTCAGCATGTTGGCATTAAAAAAAATTCAGTAAATGTAGAATTAAGTGTGCAGTTTTTTGTGATTGGAACCACTGGCCCAAGAAAATATGGGTCATGTATATTTTTTATTCACTGTACAGAAAACTATTTCTCTCCAGAGTTACCATCGCTTCCTTTTAACAATAAACAATAATGAATTTAAGCACATGTATTTGGTGTTTTTTTATAGTGTTGTCATACCAGTGATTTCTTCTTTTGCTTTCTGCAGTACATTATTTTTCACCTCTGTAATTTTCTTCATGTCATCATTCAGACTGTTCAGCTTTTTGACTAAAACAAAAAACACAAAACTGAAATTCTTGGAATGACTAGTCATGCAGTGACAATACTATATGGAATCAAACATAAATAATCTTTTTTTCTTGCCCAAATCAGCATTTTCAGCATTTGTCACCCGAAGTTTATCTTCAGTGTTTGCCAGCTGCTGGTCCTTTGTTTTAATTTGTTTCTCTAGCGCTGAAAAAAAAAAAGAAACGATAATATTTAATAACACAAATCTGTGTTTATTAAGCATCATAATTATTTTCATGTTTAACAAAACTCTGATTTCCCTCAGTTTTTAAGTTATTTGTGATTGTATCCCAACAGGATGCATACTCTCTAATGAAGATCTGTTCTTTAGGAGTCTCAACATACTTATACATTATACAACTTAATAGCACATCAAGGGTAAAACATACCTGCAATCTTATCGTTTGATTCTTGTTGTAGTTTTTTCAATTTTTGTTGGCTTTCCTCAGCCGCCTTCTCTAGTTGTTGTATCCTTTCCTCTGGAAAGCAACATGTTTTTATTAACAATATACTGGGTTAAAATGCAAAGTACATCTATGGTAGGAACTAACACAACTTACTCAGCTGAGTGGACTGACCACAGTTAGCCTTCAAAAGCAAAATCTCTTTTTCTTTGTCCTCTATTTGCTTCTTTAGACCTGGCCAACAACATAAAAAAGAAAGTAGTAGTAGTCTTTGTTTCCCCTTTAATTTAAAATGAATAATCCACACTCTTCAGATCATTTAATGGCAATAGATGCATTTAAGATTGGCTTACCATTGATTTCTCTTTTGTATTCCTCTTGCAGTTTTCCTTGTGCTTGTTTTAGTCTGGACATTGATTCTTTTATAGAAATGATCTTCAAGGCTGTATGAATTTATAAGAAAAACATTTACATTCATGAATTTGGCAGATGCTTTTATCCAGACCGACTTACATTGCATTCAAGGTATACATTTTATCAGTTCATGCATTCCCTAAAAAAAATCATTGCATTGCAAGTACCATGCTCCACTCTTTGAGCTACAATTATTAAACAGATTAAGATAATACCCACAAGTTTTACTCTATTGCAATTTAAAAGGAAATTAGATTAAACTCACTCAGTTCAAGCCCCTTCTCTCCAGAGTTTTGCAACTCAGTCAGCAAACCGTTTAATTTAGCTTCCAGTTCTAAATGAAGAGAATAAAATCACCAATTGTGAGCTAATGAATGACATGTTTTTTTTGAAAGGGAAGAAATGGATTTGTTTCAACTCACGCTGAATCTTTTCTGAATTCTCTACAGTTGGATTTTCTTGCAGCTTCCATATCTCAGTTAGTAACTGAAGTACATCCAGAGCTGTAACAAACCATTGTGCAAGTATAAAATGGTCTCTCTGTAGATAAAGAAGGCCCAAAATTCAGAAAAATTGAGTTTGACTCACTTTTGGCTGAAATGGATCCCTCAGCTTTCAATTGCTGCATTGCCTCCTTCAATTCTTTTTTCTTTTCTTCCAGTTCTTCCCTCACTCCTGAAAAGCAGATAACCATAGATGGAGCGAATGGAACAAAAACACATAAACCTTGGTCTTTTTGTATTGTTTAAATTCACATAAAGTGAAAAATCAAATTAATAGATTGAGTTTTTTGTATTCTGAAGGTAAAGCTCTTGGAAAGGTGCAGTGAAAATAGCCTTAGGTCTGTGCGTAATCAGATCATTCATGTGAATAATTATGGAAAGTCTTACACCTGCATTGCCGATGTCAAAAAGTATGAAATGTACACTACAAGTCAAAAGTTTGGGGTCAGTAAGTTTTTTTTTTTTTATGAAATTAACACATTCATAGATGTATTTAGCAAGGACACATTAAACTGATCAAATGTGACAGTAAAGAATTTTACATTGTTACAATATATTAAATAAGTGCTGTTATTTGAATGTCACATCAAAGAATCATCAAAAACGATCACCGTTTTTTACAACATTAAGCAGCACAAACATGGAAGACAAATTCAGCTTTGCCACTACAGGAATAAATTACAATTTAAAATACATTAAAATAGAAAACAGATATTTTAAATTGTACTGGTTTTACTGTATTTTTTTTTAGCAAATAAATGCAGCCTTGCATTTTGAGATATCAGAATCAATAGACATACATCCTTCATTACCTAATCCTTGTGCAGCTTTCTTATCCAGATACTCCACTTCATCAATTAGATTTTTAATGATAAAAACTGAAAACAACAACAACATTGGAGAGAGAAAATTACGTAACAAAATAAGAGTGAAGTAGACTTACATACACAATATTATGTTTTTTTAATTACAATGTTTTGTGATGAATTTTGTCATTAATTTAATTATAAATTAGGGCTTCACTCACCCTTCTGAAGAAGTGCACCGCTCAATTTAGAAATGGTATTGTTATATTCAGCCTGCATTTCTGTAACACACAGCCACCATCCTGTTTATACAACTCTCCAAAAGTTCTGAAAGGACAATCTCTTTACAGCAGACATACCATTATATTTCTCCTGGAGTTCAGGGCAATAATTGGTGTCCACACAATTTTCTTTCAGCTCTAGAGAGAGACAGGATCGGGAAGAAGGGTAATTGTTCTTTAGACAATGACTTCAAATGCCCTATATTGTTGAAGATTTTATTGCTGAAGGTTTTACTTTCATTGTCGTCACGAATTTGGGCATTTTCTTCCTCCTCCTTCTTCAGTTTCCTTTCAAGTTCTAAAAGAACAACATCAAGTTGTGTTCTTGAATTAATGGAAAGGCCCAATTTTTGTATACTTTACTGTTAAATAAGTGAGGGAGGTTGTATCTGATGGATTGAACAAAACTCACCAGCTATTCTAGCATTTACTTGCGATTCTTTTTCTTGCACTTGCTGTTTCAAGGTTCTCACTTCATCTATGAGATTGTTGATCTTTGTAACTGGGGACATGAGGTTAAAACGTTATAAAGCAATGACCTGATGTTCTGACAGGACATTGGCAGAATGCATCGACAAATACATGTTTTATCTTCCAATCCTGATCATTATTGCAAACCGACATCATTTTCTGATTGGTTGAATCTCTTCAGCGCTTGTCCACTTACTTTGTTGTGATAGTGTGGCATTCTTCTCTTTCAGAAATTTATTTGCATCATCCAATGCCTCGTTACTCTCTTTTAGTTTTCCTTCAAGATCTGTGACAGATTGAGTAATAAGTTTTAATCAAATAAAGAATAATAATGTAAAACAACTCATGGATTGTTGTTGAATTAATGTGACTGAAATTAAATACAGTAGTCAACATTTGAAGTGGATCAAAAAAGTGAATCAAAGTTGTCCTAAGACAAGAATGGATATTGTATAAAATTAATGTATAATTTTGATGAAAGGTTTTGATCTACTTCAAATGTTGACTACTGGGTGAAACTGAAACCTTTAATCCTCTGCTTTGCAGTCTGTTCAACTGTGTCCTTTTCCATTTTCAGCATCGAAACTTCTTTCTTCAGAAGATCAATGTCTTTCTCTGCAAATCAAGCATTTTAATGGCCGCTATAGATTTTCATTTACCGTTTCAAATGTCAAAATGAAAGGTTTCACTCACGTATCTGACTGATGTCACCAGTCGCAGCAGCCAGCTCTTTGTTTTTTTCCTTCAGCATACGCTCCACGTCATCCAGTGCTTTTTGGAGCTCTGTCAGAAATCAGTGTAAGTATAGCAATAATCCAACCTGAGCAGTTACAATCTGCTCATGTAAAAAGAATATTAAAGGGGTCATGAAATGGATTTTTTTATTATTATTTTAAAAGTTCCTTGAGGTTCACTTATAATGATAATAAAGGGTTTTTTTCACAAACAAACAAACAATATATACTGTATGCGAAAACAGTTCTTTTTTTTAACCCTCATTCTGACCCTCTGTCTGAAATGATTCGTTTTTAAGGGCTGGCTCCTTTAAGACGGCCACTGTTATGATTAGCTAAAGTCATTGCATAGGAAACAGTATCAATGCCCACTCCCTATTGCACGTGAGTAAGTGTTTTGAAAACACTATCCATATAAAACCGTGATTTACAGACAAAGCATTATGTAATAATTTACTTGTGGTTTGTGATGCAGCTGCTGTCAGATTCGATACAGTTGGCAGCTTCATTTTTCAACAAGTTTCTTTGTAAAGTTTCATTACACTGTGCCTTGTTTACAAATCAAAATGCTCCGAACAAACATATAATCCTCTGATGCGATCCGGGACGCCATTAAAATAAACCATCCATTTGTTTCTGATGCTGCGATCCTTCTGAAGTCTCTACAGAGATGCAAACAAACTGTTTAAACTGGACACTCAAAGCAAACGTTCTTCACTCTTCCGTTTGTCCTGTTGTAGACAGACTATGTCAGAAACTAATCGCAAATCTGTATACTTTATCCAGTGTATAGAGCATCAGTGATTATAATAATGAGTTCTATTTGCTTTTGACGCTACACGACACTTACATCCAGTGTAGGCAAATGTCATGTCAGCCGTTAAGCAGCTGAACACCAGTGGGTGGGGCTTATGTATGACTATTCGTCGATGTCTTGCTCTGGATGCAGTCGTATACAAATGTATTTGCCTGCGTGACGTCACAGATCTTGCAATATCAAAACAAGACAGAGCTTTTGGAGCTTGATTAAACAAATGCTTTGTTTAAAATGAGGAGGATGTTTTAATCCTCATTTATGAGACAACGCTTCCCCGCCATTGACAGAGTTTTCGGGCTTTCCGCGTTTTCACTGTTGTACTGCGGGGGCGCTATGACATCTTCTAAAAGAGTACAGTACCACATCAAAACACAGGCAAAATAAGAAGAAACAAGTGATATCATATGTAAGCAGATGCTTATGTAAAATAACGCAATCATCAACATTAAACAGCATATAAATCGTTGAATGAAATGTCGACCCAGGACGAGCTATAGGACTGTGAAACTTTGGAGGTGTTGATGGCAGTGGCGATTTATTTAAGACTGCAAGGGAAGCTCAGCTTCCCCTATAATGTCAAAAAAAAATTAATGGTCAAATGTGTACTATTGTGTTAACATTTTATTGACGAAAATGCGTTAGAACGCGGTCATCTCGAAGACGAGTTCGTTCAGAATCAGCTATCAGCTCGGCTAACTCGATCTCCTTCTCATACATTCCCGAGGCGTTACAGTGCATTTCCCCGTTGAAGCTCAGCGTCCATTGACTTCAATGGGGCTGCTTTGAACAGTTTTTTTTCAGTGTTTCGAAACTGGACGGTCATTGGATAAATGCTGCTATTATGTCCCGCCCACGGACGCTCAGCGTCTCTGGGGAGAATAGGGAAGTGGGCGGGCCTGGAGTCCGGGCGTCTGCGTGATGATTGGAGGACTGCATCTCCTTTTGATTGACAGCGATTTCGCACAATAAAGAGTTGCTGACGACGAAACTATTCGAGATTTCGAGCACAGTCTCATCGCGGATTTTGCAAGTGTTCTCGAAAGACGACCTGCAGTAACATTTGTCTTGGTATTTGCTTGTGTTCCCTATCAAGCTTGTGTTCCCTATCAAGGCTACGGAACTTCGACATTACGAATGTCGTATATGGACTCTCATCCTTCACTTCCGCTGAAATCTTATAGGCTAACGCCAGCAGAGCTGGCCAATTGACGCGAATATGCAACTACTGACACATCGTAGCAGTATATATGCAAGTGAGCGCCAATTCCTCTTCAGAATCTCTCTCTTCACGCTCAAATCGTGTGCTAGAAAGCTGATACTACTCAACAAACCTTGGATCATTCGCTGTCGTTGAAGGTGCGCCGGAGATACCTGAACTGTCTCCAGCATCCGATGGCGACCGTTTGCAACCTATGTTCGGCCCCCATAGTGCCCCCAGACATGCACCTGTTTTGCGTTGCGTGCATGGGGCTGGCCCACGCTGAGTCAGCCCTCAGGGATGGAGGGTCCTGCGATTTCTGTGCGGACATGTCCCTCCGAGCCCTCAAGGCCAGGCGGGACGAAGCTCGCGCTGCTGCGGGGATTGGGCCTGCTGCCGCCTCCGAGCCGCTGGCAGGCCCCCCCAACCGCGGGGTCGAGGTTCAACCCCCGGTGAGTTTCCCCGACCCTTCTTTTCAACCCCCTCGCAAGGTTGCTGACTTCGTGTCCTTCGGGGCAAGTGAGGACGAAGACTCTATGTCCTTGTCGACCTCCGAGAACGACTGGGGCGCGGCGCTCGTGCCGCTCCTCCGGCGACCACGGAGCAAGAGACCCCGGCGGACCTGCAGGACGAGCTCTTCCGTGTCCTCTCGAAGGCCGTCGAGGAACTGGATTTATCGTGGAAAGTCCCCGATGAACCATCAAAGAGCAAGCTGGATACGTGGTTCCTTCAATCGAGCCGCCGTCAGGCCGCTTCGAGAAGAGGAACACCGTTCTTTCCCGACGTGCAGGAGCACGTGGTGAAGTCCTGGGCGGCCCCGCAATCGGCGTGCACCCTCACTTCAACCCAGGGCATGTTTGCCCCCGTGGACGAGGCGGGAGACCATGGCTACCTACGCATCCCCCCTGTCGAGGAGACCGTCGCCGCACATCTCTGCCCGTCGGCTCCCGCCCTGGGCTCGGACCGCAGCCTGCCGTCCCGAGCTTGCAGGTTTACGGCTCACCAGGCTAACAAGGCCTACGGCGCCGCGGGGGAGGCGGTTTCTACATAGACACCTGTGGCTTACCCTATCGGACGTGCAGAAGGCGGACAGGAAGACGCTGCTAAATGCACCGATCTCCCCTGCAGGCCTGTTCGGAGACGCAGTGGAAAAGGTAACCGAGCGATACTCCGAGACGCAAAAAAAGGCGAAGGCGATGAGTCACGTAATTCCTCGGAGGGCGCCGATGCCTCCGCCGCCGCAGCCCCGCTCTCGCTCGTCTTCCGCCTCTGGTCGTCAACCTCAAGCTGCGGCTAGGAGTCAGGCAGCGCCGTGCCCGGGACCGGATGCCCGTGAAGGCCGAAGCGGCCAGTGGCATGGAGCGGGAAACAAGAGGCCGGCTCAGAGGAGCCCGCGCAGGAGGCCCACCGCGTCCCCGGTGAGGCCCAAGCAGTCGTCCTGACTGCTCGGGCAAGAGGAGAGGAGAGCGCCAGGATGGCTCCGCGTCCAAGCGACACGCTCGAGAGCACGTGGTCCCTCAGCGTTCTGCGAGCGACACGTGCAGTCATGTTGTGAATGTTGTGTGTTGTTCAAAAATAAAGCAAACTACTTCTTCACAAACACAGCTTTTTTCTCCTCTTGCACCACACACTGTGTTACCCGCCCTGCCCTCGAGCAGCGCAGAGTCACGGTCATTAACTATAAAGGAACCTCACGGGAAGCGCGAGGTGTCTATTTCCAGCCCTCACATAGCGGTGATGACCGCAGGTTTAGTTCAGCCCACACTCAGTCATTTCCAGACAGCGTGGGAAGCTATTCCGGGCATTTCGCCGTGGGTGTTGAACGTAATTCGGCACGGGTATACTCTTCAGTTCAAACGCAGACCTCCCCGCTTTCGCGGCGTAATTCAGTCATTAACTTTGCCCCAAAGTGCTCACGTACTGAGACAAGAAGTGTGCAGCCTGCTCGAGAAGAAAGCGATAGAACCCGTCTCCCCGAGCGAGCGGGAGAGCGGGTTCTACAGCCGCTACTTCGTAGTGCTGAAGAAGGGAGGGGGTCTCCGCCCTATACTAGATCTGAGACCCGTCAACAGAGCGCTTCACAAGCGCGCCTTCAGGATGACCACACCGAAGCAAATCCTGGCGCAAATTCGCCCCGAGGATTGGTTCGCTTCGGGGGATTTAAAGGACACTTACTTTCATATCCAGATAGTAAAGCATCACAGGCGTTTCCTGAGGTTTGCGTTCGAGAATTCACTGTTCCAATACACGGTGCTTCCCTTTGGGCTAGCTCTCGCTCCTCGAACGTTTTCAAAATGCATAGACGCGGCACTTTCACCCCTCAGATCGAGCGGGATGTGCGTTTTGAATTATCTGGACGACTGGCTGGTTCTCGCGCAGTCGGAAGAAACGCTAGTCAGCCAGGTGGAAGTCCTCCTTCGTCACTTGGAGGTGCTCGGTTTGAAGGTGAACTTCCAGAAAAGTGTGCTCACACCGAGTCAGACTTCCACTTTTCTGGGAATATGCTTGGATTCGGTGAGAATGAGAGCTCGTCTCTCCCCCGAGCGAGCGGAGGCTCTGAGCTCTTCTCTCGGTCGCTTCAGACCGGGCAGGCTCGTCCCACTGAAAGAATTTCAGAGACTATTGGGACGGATGGCAGCGGCTTCTTCAGTGTGTCACCTGGGGCTGCTGCATATGAGACCGCTTCAACACTGGCTGAAAATGCGCGTTCCCCCGAGCGCGTGGTATTCCGGCCACAAGCGCATCATGGTCACCCGAGGATGCGCCCGCGCCCTGGTCCCGTGGAAGGACCCCGACCTCTTCAGCTCAGGCGTCCCTATGGGTTTAGTGACGCGGCGCGTGGAGGTCCTGACGGACGCCTCGTCCACCGGATGGGGGGCGGTCTGCTTGGGCAAGCCCGCCTCGGGTCGGTGGTCAGAGAGGCAGATGGAGTGGCACATAAATCGCTTGGAGCTGGAAGCGGTCTCTCTAGCTCTCAAAGTTTTCCGGTCTCGGCTGGAGCAGCAACATGTGTTGATCCGGACCGACAACACTTCCGTGGTCTCGTACATAAATCGTCAAGGTGGTGTACATTCCAGAGCCCTATTCAAGCAGGCGGAATCCCTTCTGCTGTGGGCGGACCGGTTCTTCCTCTCGGTGAGAGCGGCGCACATCCCCGGTGCTCTAAATCGCCGGGCGGATATGCTCTCGAGGAGCGGGATTCCTCAAGGGGAATGGAGGCTTCACCCCGGGACGGTTCAGTTGATATGGAATCGTTTCGGCAGGGCGGAGGTCGACCTCTTTGCGACGAGCGAGAACACGCATTGTCGCATTGTCAGTTCTTTTCGCTGTCCCGTTCCCCTCGGGAGACGGACGCGCTAACTGCGCGGTGGCCGAAAGGCTGTCTCTATGCTTTTCCTCCGGTGAAAATCTTGCCCTTGGTGTTGTGCAAAATCAGGGAGGAGAAGGCGTTGGTGACTCTCGTAGCCCCGAACTGGCCGAATCAGCCTTGGTTCGCGGACTTGGTGGAGTTACTGGCCGGGCAGCCATGGGAGATTCCGCTCAGGAAGGACCTGCTGTCCCAGGCGAGCGGAACGATCTGGCATCACAGCCCCGGACTGTGGAGCCTTCATGTGTGGCCGCTGCGGGGTCGCTGAGCGGGCGGGATGCGCTGCACGCGCGAGTTTTGAAAACCATCGCGGAAGCGAGACCCCGTCCACCAGGCGCCTGTACGCTCTGAAGTGGGGTGTTTTCTCGAAATGGTGTCAGGATGACGATATAGACCCAGCGAACTGCTCTGTGTCGGTTATTCTGCGCTTTCTTCAGCATAGGATGGATGAAGGGAGCCTTCCATCCACTCTGAAGGTATACGTGGCCGCTATTGCAGCGTTTCATCCCCATGTTGATGGACAGTCTATCGGCAGACATGCGTCGGTGATTCGGTTCCTCAGGGGAGCTAGGAGATTACGCCCTGCACGGCCGCCTTCGGTGCCGCCATGGGATTTAGCTTTGGTCTTGGAAGCATTGTCACAACCACCGTTTGAGCCCTTAGCTTCTATTGCCATTAAGGAGCTTTCGGTCAAAACGGTGCTGCTTCTCGCTCTCGCTTCGGCGAAGCGGGTTGGGGATTTACAGGCTTTCTCTGTAAGTGAGGATTGTATTCGCTTTGGGCCGGGAAATTGTAACTCTCAGACCGAGGCCGGGCTATGTCCCTAAATCGCTCAATACCCTGTTCAGAGCGCAGATAGTTTCTCTGCCGGCACTGTCTGCTGAGCCATCAACCTCCCACGGTTCGGATGCTCAGAGTGCTATTTGCCCAGTCAGAGCACTTCGGGAATACATTTCTCGTTCGGCTGCTTTTCGGAAATCGGACCAGCTGTTTGTGTGCTTTGGTGGGTGCAACAAGGGACGGGGAGTCTCTAAAAAGAGGCTTGCTCACTGGATTGTGGACACTATTGTTTTGGCTTATGATCGCCTGGGGCAGGAATGTCCCCTTAACGTCAAGGCTCATTCGACTAGGGCGATTGCCTCTTCGTGGGCCTGGACTAAAGGGATGTCTATTCAGGATTTATGTCTTACGGCTGGCTGGTCTTCTCAGAACACGTTTGCCAGGTTTTATAAATTGGATTTGCCCTCTGTAGCGTCTCGAGTGCTTTCGGTGAGTTCATTGTGTACACAGCATTGAGAGAGCTGCTCGGCGCTTTGCTCATGAGTTGTTGTGGATATTTACTGTTGCCACCGCTACGCGTTGGCCTTCTCTTACTGTTGTTGTTGCCCTGTTTAGCTTCAGTGCAAACTTTCCCCATTTATACTGCTCGGGATATGCAAATTCTGCCAGTGTTTTTGTAAGCTTGTGATAGGTCCCTTTGGGCCTATCAGAGGTTAGAGGTTCGCTATTGGCCAATCTCAGCCTATCGGAAGCTTACATGCTGCGAGGGCGTTTTTTTTCTTGGTATTGGATCTGTGTCAGTGGTTTGTTTTGGCTACCACAGCGGGATTCTATACTGTTCCCATATACGAAATTCGTAATGTCGAAGTTCCGTAGCCTTGATAGGGAACGTCTCCGGTTACTTACGTAATCTCGGTTCCCTGAGAGGCAAGGAACGAGACATTACGCTCGCCGCCGTGTTCGCTATTATTTTAGCGTTTTGTTCGATTCTGAAGAGGAATTGGTGCTCACTTGCATATATACTGCTACGATGTGTCAGTAGTTGCATATTCGCGTCAATTGGCCAGCTCTGCTGGCGTTAGCCTATAAGATTTCAGCGGAAGTGAAGGATGAGAGGAGTTTCCATATACGACATTCGTAATGTCTCGTTCCTTGCCTCTCAGGGAACCGAGGTTACGTAAGTAACCGGAGACGTTTTACACTAGCTGTGTGCTTTCATGTTGCCATGTTCTGTGTGAACACGTGGCTTATGAGTGTTCTCATTGTTCTTCATGTCTCATTTTGAGTGAGCACAATTGCTTGTAACTTGTTTTACTGGCCATGTGTTTGTGTTTTTTTCATGTTTGGTGTGAGCACATGGCTTGCCATGTGTTTTCCTTGTGCCATGTGCTCTCCTGTCGATTGTGTCTTGTTTCCTGATTATTAGTTATTTTGCCCACCTGTCCTCCCTCCTTACCTGCCTTTTTTGCTCCCTATTTATTCTCCTTGTCCTGTGCTGGTTCGTAGTTCTTGTTTGTATTTTTTATTTTATTATTAAAATAAAGCCCATCAACTCTGTACCTGAGTCCTCGCTCTTTTCACCATCTGACCACTGACAGTCGAGTTAAAAAAAAAAAAAAGAGCTTCCTCTCTTTGAAAGACCAGAAGCCGACACTGGTTGATGGACTATCTAGCCTAGGATACTCCATCTATGTTTTGATCATCGTTCTGAATCCGATCTCGATGTTGTCTTTAACGAAAATGCGTTTTCTCAGATTTTTACTCAATGTTGCTTTTTTAATGAAACTTACCCACATTTAAGTGTTGATAAGAAATAATGCATGAAGCTAGAATAAAACATTTTGTGTGTGGTGTTTTTTGTTTAAAAGCAGAGGCTCTGTTCTTTCTTTTGAATATATTGCATGTTCAGATTTTCATACAGCCAAATATTCTGGGGGCCATGAAAATTGTGAAAATGAATTAAAAAAAATGCAGCCAGTGGCTGGCAACTTAAAAAGAAAAAACACGGCCGGGGAAGGAATTAATGGTACAAAAATGATCTTAAATGTCAAAAGATAAAGGCAAATTTGATTTCTCATGTCATGATCCCTGTAAGAAATATCAACACTTTTAAAAGTTTTTTAAAAGTATCAGTACCAACCAATTTTCTTCATCTCAGCCTGTGTAGTCACTGTTGTCAGCATTTCCCTTATCCAGGTTACATCAGACTGCAGAGCCATGATTTTCAGCACTGAGGCAAACATAAAAAATAAAAGTATTAATTGTTCTGCCAAAAATATATGAACATTATGAATTTGGTATAAAAAAGCTTAGATGAACTGACTTAAGCTAATGTAATACTCACAAAGGCCCATTCACACCACGAATGATCATAAAGATAGCATCCACAACAAACTCTTGATAATGTTTGTTTAATAGTATGCGCTGCAGTCCTGTTGACTGCTGCTTTAAATGCTTGAGCTCTGTAAAGCAGGATGGATTCTAATTGGTCAATGTTTTAATTGTTCATTAGTTGGAAAAAAACGTTGTGAAAGTGATTGAACAATATAATTTCTCTGTGCAGTTATGATTTTAGTTGTGGTGTGGACTCAGCTATTGTTTTACGTCTTTATCATTATATAGTAATCATCCTTGGTGTAAACTGGCCTTAAGGTTTCAGAAAGTGTAATTATTTTACTATGGCCTGGTTTCACAGACACGGCTTAGATTAAGCCTTAGTTCAATTATGACATTTAAGTACCTTTTATACAAGTGCCTTAGAATAGAAAAACATAACTGGTGTGCATCTTGAGACAAAACAATGGTACTGACATATTTTAAGATATGTCAGTGCAAGTTGCTTTCAGTTAAAACAGTTCAAACATGCATTTTAGTCTGGGACTATAGGCTTAAGCTTTGTTTATAAAACGCCCAAATATGAGTGTAAACATAACTGCAAATAACATGAGCCTTAGGTCCAAACAAGAACCATAATTCTTCACTCACTTGGTTTTGCAGACATTTTATCGTCTAATTCTGTAATCAATTTCAAGAGATCCTTCTGCAGATCTGAAACCGGGATAGTACATGAGTTGAAATTTTACTGTTCATTTTTCCCATTAGTATATAATTACTGCATATGTACTGTATACACTAACTGCTGATTTGATTTAAGTTATCTGGATCTTTGTTCTGTAGCTTCCAGATTTCCTCCATCTGCGATATCACCTTAAGGACTGACAAGCAGAGGCAATCAGTATACAAAACTTTATGGCAGATATTAATGCAAAGAGAACCAGTCTCACTTTTCTCAAAGCTAGCGTCACTTTTCTGAAGTTCCTCCTTTTTCGCCTTAAGTTCTTTGAGTTTTTCGTCCCGTATTTGCTTCAAATCTATTGTTTGTACAAAAATAGAATACATTTTAATTTATTACACACTAAAATGACAAAAAATAGTACAATTAGCAGAATGATTTTTTAATGCGGATTGCTTTTCAAATTGACAGAATCCCAAGGACAAAAAAGGTTCAGAGAGACATACCGTCATTAGATGAAGATGCTTTAATTTGTTTTGTTAATTGTCCTATTTCAAAGCTCAGCAAAATAATCTGGAAGGCTGTGGAAATGAAATGTAGCCATGTATATTAAATTAACTACTGCTGTATATTAATTTCAACTATAAAATCAACTATATATATATGTGTGTGTTTGTGTGTGTGTGTGTGTGTGTGTGTGTGTGTGTGTGTGTGTGTGTGTGTGTGTGTGTGTGTGTGTGTGTGTGTGTGTGTGTGTGTGTGTGTGTCTCTAAAATTTCACTCAACTTGCCTGTCTTTAAGGTTGAATCTGATATTTTATTTACTTGAGCATCCAGTTCAGTCTCTGCATCTGGAAAAGACGAGTCATACATAAATAAGTAATAATCACAACACAATAATCGTGAGATGGACCTTTATGTTTTTAACTGAATCTGCATTTCAAATGTATTTTGTTGCTTCCATGTCAACAAAGTTTTCATATTGTCACTTGCTGGGAGGAAAGGACAGTAAATGTCTTACTCATGTACATATTCATCAGGTCTTCGCATTGTTCTGTCTGGTCAATCAGCTTTCTGCGTAAACCTGGGTGTAGAAAAGATTACAGATCACTCAACAATCTATGTTTGATTTTGGAATGATGGACCCAATATACAATGAATATTGTTGGTTCCTATGATAAATTGCTTCAGATTTTTCTCATTTGTAAGACAAATTGGAAAAAAGCATCTGCTAAATGAAGAAATGTACATTTAAATTGATGTAAACATTTATAGAAAAAGTTTTCATCATTGGGATATAAATTATTGATTTAAAAGCATCCCTATAGGCAAGTAATTACAAGATGATATATCATTCTTACGTTTGTTGTCAGAATCCAGATAAAGTGCCCTGTCCTGTTCCTTTTCAAGCTCTTTCTGGAAATCTGGGAAGGCATAACCCAAAATCACACACAAACATCACAATTCTATTAAAGCTGCTTTTTAAAGCCTGTCAATCAATCAATCAATCAAAAGAATATATATATATATATATATATATATATATATATATATATATATATATATATATATTAAATAATAATAATTAAAAACCATTCAGAACTCACCAGCCATCTTAAATTCGTCTGCTTTCTTTTGTCCCTGTGCAGTGATTAGCGCCTCCATAAATTCAAACTGAAGTGTAAGAATTCTAGAAACTAAAAATAGCAACAAAAAAAGTATAATATTACTGATGATGCAACAGTAAAACTTATGGGTGTAACGATACCCTCATGTCACAACTTGATACATAATCAAAATACCAAATTCACGATACAATATTATTGCGATACTCCAAGACATATGGTAAAAGGATAACAAATGTACTGTTAATTAAAATGTTAAATTTGGTATTACAATGGGGGTGGAAATGAATAGGCTTGAACTTGGTGGTTACCCAATGCACAGGACAATGGTGACACCAGAATAAAAATATTCATCAGAATTATTTTAGACGAATATGCTTGCACACTGTCACTGACTAGATATATTTAAAATAATGTAGGGCACTTTTTACTGGTAACATAAGACATTTGGCATTATCAGGACCAACACAGTAATCTGTATTTTGGGTGAACTATGCAGATTGTCACTATCCACGATACATATTGTTGCATTTTTGTATTTCGATATATTGAGACACGATATATTGTTACACCCCAAGTAAAACTAGAATTCATGAAAAAGGAGAATCAGGTGTTAAAATGAAAGAAACTTACTTAACTCATCTTTTCCCTTCAATTTGGCAATTTGATCAATTATTTCAGTTCTTTTCCCATCAAATTCATTTGTCTGTCCTACAAGATACAAGTCATTGGCAGGATGAAGTATTGATTCATATCTAAATTCAAAATGATACATTAATCAATACTAGTTTGATTCCAGTACCAATAAGCTGAGCAAGTGTTTGTTTAAGTGCTGATAATTCAGCGTTCAGGTCCAATATTTCTTTCTCCTGTGTTGCAATGAGTTTATCTGTGAATCCATAAAAGAAATGCTGCAGATCTCACAAGTTACCACTTATTTGTCATATAACATGGATTATAGATGCTATACATTTATTGTAGAGAAAACAAACACTGAATAATAACATACCAATTTGTTGTATGTTTTCTCTCCTCTCTTCTCGCTCTTCTTTCAAATCTGATAGGAGGCCATTTTTGTGCTCCAGTTTTGTTATAATTACTGGCAAACATTAAATGAGATGAAATGATTGTGCACATAAAATGATCCATTCCGATCATCTCACAACTGCAACTTCACAGTTCCTAGCCTGATATGGATTTTGTAAACATCACAGAATGAACACTCACCATCCATCTGCACTTGCATCTTATATTTACCAGAGAGACGTGTCTTAAGTTCTATTGCTTCTATTTGCAAAGTAACAATCTGCAGTACTAAAAAACAAAACAAACTGTATTGAGTCATCTATTGAGGAAAAGACTCAAACTGCAATGCCACGTTTTCAAAATCTTTCAGAACTTTATCCACAATCATTGATTAAAGTATTTCTGATCGAAAGGTCCACTGTTCTCATCCTCATTAAACTCACCTTGGTCTGCAATGCCACTTTGTTCCCCTGGTTGTTTGAGCTTGTCTTCCAGGTATTTCTTTAATTCTGTGGATTAGATATAAGAATAAGAATTTGCAAAACTAACTGTAAAGTAACATTCATACATATTTTACACACCATTAAGAGGGGTTGATGTTGCCTCATCACTTTTCAATGTCTCTGATCTTATCTGTGAAACTAAAGGAAAAAACAAAAACAATTAGTTCTAGTCCTGCTGATTAAGAGTTGAGCAAAGGCTCAAAACGCAGTGTCAGTGTGATATTGCTCATGCACACGGGTGTATCTGTACCTGCACGCCTGAACATTTCAACACTTCCTGAAAATTCTTTTTTCATCTCTGACAAGTCTCTCTCTGCTTCCTTCCGACGCTTCTCCAGTCCTGTTGATTTTTTATATACCTGCATGACTATACTCAGGAAATTTACAGGTTTTCAAGTTAATAATTAAATGTAATATTGTTGGAACGCACTTTCAATCCTTGCGCCATCTCTCTCAGTGTTCGTTTTCGCATCCATCTCCTGTAAGTCGATAACTTTCTGGAGAATGTTTAAGACTGAATGGGTGGAAAACAAGGGTAATAAGTGTCAATATATTATCTTTTCACAATATGTTACAAAAAAAAGGAGATTTATTTTATTATTTTAAAGCAGCTATGTTCATAGGTATCATTTTCCACATACCATGCTTGGCTGGACTCTTGGTGTCACTGACTTGTTTAAAAAGATCATCCAGTTGCCTTTTAAGACCTGAAAACATGTCCACCAATATAAACATTGTGATGAATATGAGTGCAAGATGGAACTGCATGGTTGATACTTTTAAGTTTGAGTAGATGAAGATGGTTGACTCACCATCAATATTATCCTTCGCTACTTTGTAAGAATCCCTACATTTAATCTTCATCTCATCAAGATCTTTCTGAAGGCCTAAATAAGTACAGATAATAAGACTGACACTTTCTAGTCATGTTGGACAATATTTTACGGGGATGGAAACTCCAAGCTGGTAGAACTGGCCTGGGGTGAAAACTAATTTAATCTCCAAATTGGTTAGGTATCTGAATAAAATAGTTTTGAATAAAGTATAATTCACATACCTGAACAGTCCTTAGTAGTTTACAGAAAGATAATGAAAAAGGTATTTTAAATACAAAAAAACAAAAAACAAAGTACATTTAAAAGTACATGCCTATAAAATTATTATGCAGAAAACAAAGATTAAAAATAGCCTCACCTCTACGGCTCTTCTTTCTCTTGTGAAATCCCTGCGAGCCTAAAATGTGTGGAAAATTTCACTTTAGACTAAATTGAGTGACCTTGTTCAGTTTTTACACTGTGAAAGACATCACAGTATACAGTATAAATAAACAATTTACCAATGATATAATTGTCGAGCTGCATTTTTGTGTTAGAAACTTTTCATTTACACTATACCAGTTAAACTTCTTATACATACCACTGAATCCACTGAACTGATTTGAGCTGAATAACGACACTATTGTCTTTGCAGAGATGCTTTACAGCATCATTTGAATTTGTCTCATATTTGATGAAGTTTGCATAATTGATTCTGTTATTTTCCTGTTTATTGTAGTGAAACCACTTTGAAAAAAAAATCTATATCATATAAAGCGTTATATAAATTAAGGTGACTTGACTTAGCATAAAAGTAATTTCTGTAGAAATAAATTATTATTAGTCAGGATGCATTAAATCGATCAAAAGTGACAGTAAATACATTTATAATGTTGCAAAAGATTTGATGTATTTTTTTTGTTATTTCTATTCATTAAAGAGTATATGACAGTACCCACACAAATATTAAGCAGCACAATGTGTAAAACATTGATAATAATAAGAGATGTTTCTTGAGCACCAAATCAGCATAAGAATGATTTCTGAAGGATCGTGTGACACTGAAGAATGAAGAGATGCTGAAAATTCAGCTTTGCCATCACAGGAACAAATTACATTTTTAAAATAACATTATTTCACATTTCACATTATTACTGTTTTTTATCAAATAAATTCAGCCTTTGTGAGCACAAGAGATTTCTTTCAAAAATATTTTACAATTTTAACGACCCAAACATTTAAACAGTATGATTGTATTCATATACTTAAATATACTTGTAAACTGAAGTCATATGACAATATAAGAAGTCATATCTGAAAAAAGCATGTCTGTTTAACCAGTTGCACTTTAAACCTATACCACAAACGAAGTGTCTTCTTCATCACTCCGAGATGAGGCTGCATTCACAGGACCTAAATCACAATCAAAATATCAATGCACTCTATGTCTTACAATTATTTATTTCTCCTGTAAAAAGGAGACAGACAGAACAATGGAAGAAATGCTTACCACATTTAGCCTGTGACAGCAGGTAAATTGACACAAAGAAAGAACAAATCAGGAGATTATCTATCCACCCCATTACTGTGTGTGAAAGTACTCTCACAGTGAGCTTGTGTGCTTTATATATGAAAAACACACGGGTCCTTATTGCCCAATTCTCATTTTCACTGGGTATTTTACCTCTCATGCCGGAAAAAAGCATCGGTAGACTGACTTAGCTAATGTAGTTCTGACTAACTCCTTATATGACCAAAGACATTACTTTTTTTGGGCCAAATGACACAAATGTATTTTGCCATTTGTCATCTGCAGTCACAACATCTAACATGTCTTGATCACGTACATGCAGTTTTATTCTGCTGTATTAAATATGCCGTGATGGCTTAATGGGATAGTTCATCCAAAAATGAAAAATCTGTCATCATTTACTCACCCTCAAGTTGTTCCAAACCTGTATGAATTTCTTTTATATGCTGAACACAACAGAAGATTTTTTTTTTGGGGGGGGGGGGGGGGGGGGGGGGGGGTGCCCATATTGACCAATATTTTCCAATATTTTTCAAAATCTTCGTTTGTGTTCAAGAAAGAAATCCATACAGGTTTGGAACAACTTGAGGGTGAGTAAATGATGACAGATTTTTCATTTTTGGGTGAAATCCCTTTAATATATGGATATGGTTTTGTCAAAATTGTGATGTCATCATTGGATTTGTTTTTATTTCCACCATCATAGAGTTGTTTAAAGATTTCTTGTATAAGCCACAAAGTTTGAGCATCAAAAATGTGCTGCCAAAAAACAAATTTTCAGGGTACTGTATCAGAACTATTTGTATCAGAATAAATGTCATATCACAGTGGTTAGACTGACAGTGACCTTCATTCCAAAAAAAAATCAATATTGCACAAGAGGAAGATATGTGTATAAGGCACACCCAGCACTGAGCTTGGTGATAACAGAGTGGTTTTGAGTGTGGCAAATGTCAATGACATGGTACTTTTATTTGTAATGCAAATTCATACGCAGTTAACAAAAAAAGTGTTTCCAAAACTGAAAAAAAACAGAACCTTGCTTTATAGTGATCAATTATTTCGAAATATTTTATAATTTTATGATAAAATAAAACACTACTCAAAATGTCATATATTACTTACATTTTAATTTATTTGGCATCATACATGGACTCACAATTTGGAATTATTAGGGCTGCAGTAAAAAACTAATGCAAGTCACCTATGGTTTGTGTATTGTGATGAAACACTGAACATGAAATGTACAGAGAATGTACAGAGAAATGCAGACTAAGGATGCTCAGGTCAAAGACCATATATCCTTACCCAAAAGGTGCTTAACACAGTAGAACTAACAGTCATATGATTAGCTTAGATCATTACAAACCAAATACAAGCAAACCATTGATAACACACTACGCCACAATGGATTGAAATCATGCAGCCCCCGCAAGGTACCGCTGCTCAAGAAGGCGCATGTTCAAGGCAAGCCCATCTGAAGTTTGCCAATAAACATCCAAGGATTCGGACAAGGCTTGGGAGAAGGTGCTGTGGTCAGATGAGACCAAAATTGAGCTCTTTGGCATCAACTCAACTCGCCATGTTTGGAGGGAGAGAAATGCTGACTATTACCCCAAGAACACCACACCTGCAGTCAAGCACGGAGGTGGAAACATCATGCTTTTGAGCTGTTTCTCTGGTAAGAGTACAGGACGACTTCACTTTATTCAGGGGCCGATGGATGGGGCAATGTCCCGTCAGCTCTTGGACGAGAACCTCCTTCCTTCAGCCAGAACACTGATGGGTTGTAAGCCTGTTTATTGGTCCAATGAGGGTTTCCAATAATACAGTTGAAGGTCTCTGCATGTTACTGTCTTTTCTCGAGGCAAAGTATTTAGGTTAAATTCAATACATTTTGTCTTATGTATTTACTCGTTATTTCATCTGACTCCATAAATGAAAAGGGTTTTAATGATATCTGGGTATCATTAAAAGTGAGCGAATGTTTGATTATTCTTTTGAAACTCTTTAATTATGTTTTACCCGTTCAGATTCGGAAACTATGCCGCTTAGAGGTCCTCGCGTCTTCTGCGGGTCTCACGATCAAAATCTCGTCAGTTTCGTCACTAAATAGAGGTTTTTGACTAATATCTCAGACGGTCGGATTCACCCAAAACACAATCAGAGATACTTTTCGTTTAGTCCCCTTGAATTGCATACACTTGAACTTAATTCAATAGTTACACTTTAGTAGAGGTTTTGGCCCTATTATAGGTATGAGTTGACCAACAATACTTCCCTCATAATAGTTTAGACTGGCCAAGCCCGTGATTTCTCACGTACACTTATCTAAAGTTACTTTAAATTAAGACAGAGGTAAAATAGACTTACCCAAATTTAGGTTGGTCAAGTAGCACGTTAGCTACCCTAAACGGAATGCCCCGTCTCTACAAAACAAGTACACTTGAACTAGTGACAAAGTATCAGCCGTCGCCAATCTGACGCAGTCTTGCGGGAGCATACGAATCCGATAATCTCCGTGGGAGAACAAACTCAGTCAATCAGAGCAAAATCAAACGTTTACAATTTAATATGTCAGGTAAATGTATCATTACAATTTCATAATCAATTCAAAGGTAATCAATGCAAAACATCAAATGCTCTAGAACAAAGAGGGAAAAGTTTACCCAATGAGAATTGCGTGAGGCTGAGAGTCTCGCAACTCTCAGCCTCACGGGCCGATCTCAAATACAGAAAAGGCCCCGAGCTCCCGCTGCGTTACATTATATACCCAGACCTCATTTCAAATCTAAGCATCATCCACAGTGGAAATTTACCTGTAAATCACCATTTGCTAGCAGTGGAAAATTAGCATTCAGTCAAATGGTCAGAAGGTGTTAACTCAAAGACACACCCTCCGGTGTGGAAGATATTTCTAAACTTCCTAAGAACTTTATTCTGTTTTGGTTTACTTCTTTGGGAATGAGACATTTGTACCAGTCGCACCGACACATTTCAAATAATACCAAACATGTATGATAATCAATCACATTAAACCATTTAGATTCTTGTGAGTTTGGGAGATTTCTGCCAGGATGAAGAATGGGGGAGAGAAATGTAGATTAGGATGAGGGAGGTGAGACCTTCCTCTCAATAGTGCATGAGGGGGAGTTCAAATGTTAATTTGCTTTGTTTTCTCAGAGAGTGGTCCTCTCTTAAAGTCCTTCTAGTTTTTCCATTCTTACAGGTCGTGGATGGGTCTTCCAGCATGACAATGACCCAAAACACACCGGCCAGGCAACAAAAGAGTGGCTCAAGAAGAAGCATATTAAGGTTGTGGAGTGGCCTAGCCAGTCTCCAGACCTTAATCCTATATAAAATCTATGGAGGGAGCTGAAACTTTGAGTTGCCAAGCAACAGCCAAGAAACCTTAAGGATTTTGAGAGTATCTGTAAAGAGGAGTGGACCAAAATCCCTCCTGAGATGTGTGCAAACCTGGTGACCAACTACAAGAAACGTCTTACCTCTGCGCTTGCCAACAAAGGTTTCTCCACTAAGCACTAAGGCATGTTTGGCTTGGGGATCAAATACTCATTTCACTTACCTGGCTATAACCTTTATATAATGTGTTTTTCTGGATTGTTTGGTTGATATTCTCTATCCGTTAAAATCAACCTAGAATAAAAATTATAGACCCTTAATTTCTTTGTAAGTGGGCGAACTTACAAGATCAGCAGGGGATCAAATAATTATTTCCCCACTGTATATGAAAGTGATACCAGTATACACTCTGCTCAAATGATGATGTTTGTCACTGAGCAGAGCAATTAACATCTCTGAACATGGTTTACTGCTTGGTTTTTATTAATAAGATTAAATCACTAGCTTTTTTTTATTAAGCCTTTATCTGTGTGAGGAAAACACACAGGGCATCAATTGAATCTAACCACTGTTTGGTAGCTTCCTATTCAACCGTGTGTCCTGACTGTGCACCTCAAACAAAACAAAACAATGAAAAGAGGTTAACGGGAGACTGTGTGATGCTACTTTGCAACTATTAAAAAGGGAAACTCCAGTGGCCTTTGGTACTGTGAGCAGCGACTTGGATTTTAGTGTTTAATTCTCTAACAATGGTAACATGCAAGCAATGGTGACTGCAGAGTGGCATCAAAGTAGATTTAGAGCAAAGGTTATCTGGAAATAACATATGGCAAATTGCACAATATGTAATTCGGGCCAAGATCCTTGGGTGCCCCACAATCATTAATTCAAGCTCTGTTGGGGAAATTAGGTGACTGCATAAATCAATTCAGTGAATATCCCTATTTGGTAGTGATTTTGTAGGACCATGTGACTATGGTCAGAGTGGAGGCCTTGTAGTCAAAATATTGCTCTGTTGTTATCATGGGAAACCTATCAGTTTTAGCTGACCCCAGTGTGAATATGCTTCCTTACATAGTACACCAAAAGAGTAGTATATGTCCAAATACATATTGTTCGAAAAACAGTAGGAGAGGAGTACACGGATGACTACAACTTCCAATTGTATCGGTCACGGTCTTCATCAAAAGAACTTACTCTGTGATTTCAGATACAGCTCCTCTCTCTTTGTTTCTCTATTAAAATAAAAAAATAAAAAACTGAAAAAAAGACCAATGTGAAATGCCTACAGGGAAAGTGAATGGCTTGAATGATTTGTATAAACATTTCATTGCAGGAACCATTTTTGGTACCTCAGTGAACAGTTTTTACAAAAGCAATGTTTTTCTCAGTGTGAAGTACATTAGTCTAAAGAACATTTTTATACACTATAAAAAAATATTTTTAAGAGTGTAGTTTGCAGATCACAGAAGCATAATCGTCCCATGCTGTAAACAAAAATGTTTGAACAAAGTATTGGATTTGATTTCCTTAATTAGGCTAAAGTTAAACAAAAGCTGACCAATTGGAAAATAACTGCATTGTTGTATATTTGTGTTTTATAGGGTGGGTGGTTTTTTCATAATGCTTTAAAACAGGCTGGTAAAAGCAGTTTACATTTGCAAAACGCAGTGGCTTTATAGTAGACGTGTTACGGGAATGGGAGGATAGCAATAAACAGGACTGTCTTGTCTGCACGTTATATGTGTAGAAGTTCATCATTTCACCACACTTTGCCTGTTGTTTGGAGATTTCAAGACAGGACCAGAGTTCCTGAGCGACAAATACCATTCATCTTGAGTTTAAACGCAGCGTTGAACAGGTACGTGTCTCATTTACATAAATACGTAGCCTTTGTAAAGGAAGGTCGCAATAGGTTTTTTATAATGTCATAAGAAAGACAATTCTAACCATCGCATTAAACACATAGCCTTCGAAACAAGTCGAGGTGTCACAAGAGTGAAACGAGAATTTCAAATGTACCTTTCCATCTGCACGACGCTTTGCTAAATAATTGTTAATTTGTGATGATGCACTGTTGCATAACTTTCATTCCGGGCCAATTTTTTTGTCGTTGTGAAGAAGGTTGCAATGGATATATGTAACCACAGGGTGACGGGCTTGTATTTCTCTCCGCTTCCCTGTTCCGTTACTGACTAGTGACTCATCTTCGCGAAACGGTTCTTCTGGAACAGTTCTTCTTCTTCTTCTTTTTCTCTTGATTAATGGCTGGTTGCAACCAACTTTTAAGCGCATACACCACCTACTGTACAGGAGTGTGTAACATCATTTGGTAACAGTTTGTTACAGACAACCAAATACATAGATATAATATAGAGACTAGATGCCCTATTGGTCGCTGGAAACCGAGAAATCCGGCCGCCACCTTGAACCGGTCGTATTCCTAGTTTCGTTGCGTGGCAGCAGATATATGCCAGAGCATTATGGAGCATTTTCCTGTTCTAATCGCCGGACCATCGAAAATAGTGCTTTTCACAAGTAAGTCGTACTATTGTCTATATGATGTCTATGACCAAATAGGCTTGTTAATGCGCCTTGCCTCGCCTGAAATGTAGGTGAGAGGCGGCTGAACACAACAGAGGCGGCTGAACACAATAATTCCATTCCAAATGCGTGTTTATCAATCTTTTTTTCTTTAATACAGATTTTTATATAAATGACATCACATAACCCATATCGCAGAGCCAGAGAGTTTATTCAAACATAACATAGTATACACATAAAACATGATACCAGAGTTTTAAAATCAAACATATAAAAAAGAGAACAATGCATCACGGTTGTTAAAACCAGAGCCGTTAAATAGGATAATAATTTTCAACGGCTCTGGTTTAAACCAATGAGCATTAAGCGGTGTCGTCAGCAAGTCGTTTCCCATCATGCTTTTGATCAGCGCTGTCGGTGGAGAGCAACTGGGCGCGACGGCAGAATCCGCACTCGGACACATTTCTAACCGGCATGCATCTCGCGTTGATCGGTTCTGCGCAGATTTTGCTCATCTCAAACAAGCCTATCGATTCGGCTGTTCCCACGCAATCATGTATACACGTCATCGCGTGTCTCTGACGGAAGGGAACGGATGGCACATTATTCCACATAATATTTTTAAGAGGGTCGGTGGTCTTAAGTTTCTTTTAACTTGCAATTTTGTACCTTCTAAATTACCTATAAAACTGTCCAAATTTCATGAGCAAGCACTCTTGGCCTGGAAATTGTGCTTTGTGCATAATTTTTCTCCTCATAGAATGAAAATATGGAACAACGAATTGATTACAGTTAAAGGCAAAAGTTTATTTTTTGAGAAATGGTTGGATCACGGTGTAGTGTATTTAAGTGATTTATTTGGTTCATCTTTAAAGATTCTTTCTTACGATTCTTTTTTGTCCAAATTCAATTTTCCTATAGAATTTAAAGAATTTTCTGTAGTAATTAAAGCTGTTCCCTCTGGGCTTATTAATTTAATGTGCAGCCATATGACTTATTATAAAGTTGAAAATAAAGATTATGATCACCTTATAAATGGTAAATATATTTTTGATAAACAATGTACTAACAAAGATATAAGACAAGTATTTAATGAACAAAAGAGAGTTACTCCAAGAGGGAAATTTTACTGGAATTCCATTTTAGGAGATGTTAATTGGAGGAAAGCATGGCTGCTTCCTTACAAATTTTGTATTTCTAACAAAGTAAGAGAAATTCACCTGAAAATTTTACACAAAATATATCCAACTAATATGTGGCTTTCTAATTTTATGGATATTGGTAAAGAATGTTCTTTTTGTAACAACTGTGAGGAGTCTTTGAATCATCTATTTGTTGAATGCCAAAGTGTGAAATCATTTTGGAAAGAGTGTTTTTCTACTTTTTCAGTTAAAGTTAATCTGATGATAACTCTGAATTTGAGAGAAATTATTTGCTACTTTGAAAATGATGATAAAAATGTTCAGAATTTTGTAAATTTTATCACCTTAAATGGCAAGTTTTTCATCCATAAATGTAGATTGTCAAAATCTCCTCCCTTATACAAGGTTTTCTCTAACAAACTCACTCTGTTAATGAAATCTCTTAAAAGTGTAAAAAATTCAAAAGCTATGTCTATTGTAAAATATTACGAATCCGTATTTCCCATCTTATGAATGTCTCTTTTGTTTTATTTTATTTATTATTTTTCTTTGATTTAATCATCTTTGGAGTTTGTTACTTATGCCTGTTTTGTTTTGTGTTTTTGTATGTACTGTTTTCACATGTTCGAAAAAAAACACAAAAAAAAAACGGATGGCACATTAGCTAACACATAGGCCTAATGCTGTTTTTATTTATTTATTTGGTAATCAATAAGAATGTTTATTGTAATTTCACATAGTTGAGTTTGTGATCATCAGCCATGATACAGCTCATTGGACTTAACGTATTTGGAACCTAAAGAATTGGTATTACATTTAAATGGTTTGTTCACTCAAAGATTATCCCATAATTTACTCACCTACAAGGTGTCCTATGTGTTTCTTTCTTCTTTCAGTCAAACACAATCAGAATAATATATATATAAAAAAAATCCTGGTCAAGTTCCAGTGGAAGAGTGACCTCTGACGAGAAGCGTAAGCTTAGGTGAGAAAAGACGCGGTTCAAACAAATAGGGCTGAGCAACAAACTCAAGCTCATCCTCTCTTATGTCGAAATCCTCTGACATTTTTCTTTAAAAAAAAAATCTAGACTTCTAATTCGTTACCGGTGTTTTTTTTTGCATTTGCTATCCTCTGAGCTGTTGCATTTATCAATATGCGTGCATTGGGTCATAGCTCATCCTCTGGAACTAGACAGTGTTTACAGTGTAAAATCTTAAACAGTATAAAGACGATATCATATAGATACCCATGTTAGTGCCCACATCAACGCACAATAACATTCTGTTAATTAAAAGCAGGTGCGGCAGTTTTGTCATCTGCCACTTTAAATGCTCAAGGTCTTTAAAGGAGAGGCAGCTCACAGCAGAGCCAATGGGTGGAGCTATATGTCAAGCTCCACCACTCTGGATATAATGGGTGGAGCTTAAAGGGCCAGCCAGACCCTAACAGTACCCATAATCCTATCCCTAGGACTAGGTCAAGCTCCGCACCCTTATCGTCCAGAGAGGGGGAGCTGGACGTCTTTTGGCTCTGCAGTGAGCACTTGCTTTATAAAAGGATGGATTCTGATTGGCTGTCAATGTTTTTATTGTTCATCAGCTGGGAAAAAATCTTTCTGAAAGTGATTCCAGTAGTTATCGTCCTTGGTGTGAACAGGCCTTTAAATTAATAGTTTATATAGATTGTGTGAACCAATTCAAAGATCTAATTCAATAGTACTGCTTTATGAATCAGACATCAATCTATGTTTATCAGATGGCACTATCAGGATGGATTTGTGTGGTGACTGGTGCTTCCAGAGGAATTGGAAGAGGTATTGCCCTTCAGTTATCTGAGGCTGGCGCTACTGTGTACATCACTGGTCGACAGGAGAAAACTCTAAAGCAGACAGCAGCTGAGGTTTGGAAACTGGCTATTGATTGTAACATTAATAACCCTCTGTTGTTTGTGCAACTTGGGGAAGGTGATACTGGTTTCATGCTTCTTTTATTTTCATGATGACAGGTAACAGAGAGAGGTGGCCGGTGTCTCCCTGTGGTCTGTGACTCATCTAAAGAGGATGACATCAAGGAGCTGTTCGAACGTGTCCAGCGTGAGCAAAATGGCAGGCTTGACATGTTGGTGAATAATGCTTACGCTGGTGTACAGGTCAGTTACAGCTAATAGTGGAACAAATATTTTGATTTTGTAAACTTGATTTATTTTTTTACTTTTGATTGTTTCATAAAATAACTTTTTTTGTTATTGTTGTATTTATGTCTGTATGTTAGGCTATTTTCGACAACATGAACAAAAAGTTCTGGGAGGTGGATCCAGATATTTGGGACACCATCAACAACACTGGACTCAGGTACAGTAGAGATCTGTACAGACAACAAAAAAAGTTAAATATATTTGAAGACTTTTTGTCACTTATCCAATAGACAGCCTCAAATTCACCAAACAAGTTGGGGAGATATTTTTAAATCTTTTTGAAAATTAGTCCCTTATGCTCACCAAACCTCCATTTATTTGATCAAAAATACAATAAAACAGCAATATTGTGAAATATTATTACAATTTTAAATAACTTTTCTGTTTTAAATATATAAATATATATATAATATATAAATATATAAATAAAAGTATTAATTTCTTTAAAATAAAATCTTTCTAACCCCAAACTTTTGAACGGTAGTATGACAACGTTAAGTCCCCGATATACTTAAAGCAAAATCAAAGAATTAACTGGTCTGACTCTTGAGTCATTTTGAACAAAATCCGGCCAAAACAATGTTTATTTTGAGTTCATTTCAGGGGTTTGAACCAGCTTGCCAAAGCAAACTTCCTGGAAAACCTTAATGTTAATGTTAACCAACAGTATACCGCAGCTTGCGTATTTTTTACCGTAAAGCGAAGAAGGATAAAGAACTTCGTTGTGAGTATACTGGGGCATCTGGTACCGAACCACAACAAAATTTGACCCTTAAAGCAATACTGCACAATGAATTGAATCATATTGAAAAATCACAAAATGACTTTTCATAACAATTAATTTGCTTAGTCCTTTCAGAGCCGTATCAGAGATCATGGTCACTGTGTTTTTACAGGGGTCACTATTTCTGCTCAGTGTATGCTTCAAGGATGATGGTTGCTCAGGGCAAGGGCTTGATTGTGTTCATATCATCCATGGGTGGCATGCGCTATCTCTTTAATGTACCCTATGGGGTCGGCAAGGCAGCAGTAAGTCAGTGCACACAACATTACAGATTCTATATTTGCTGTTTTTTCCAGCGTATCATATTTGAAAGCCAGATTATTTCAGTTGCACAGAATGCATTCTCAGTTACATTCCAGTTTTTGTTTGAAGACTATTCCTTCATTATTCTCAGAGCATTTATGTTCCACCTTTCTTTCGGTTCTTTTCTTCAGTGTGACAGAATGGCAGCCGACATGGCAGTAGAGCTGAAGAAGAAAGGTGTGGTTTCTGTAAGCCTCTGGCCAGGGGCAGTTCAGACTGAGTTAGTTAATCAGTATATATCTCATGAGGCACCTCCAGGTTTGGATCCCAAAGTAAGCCATATTCATTTTATCCCAGATATTAATCAGCATTGGTTTTAAAGTTCATATAAAATGGGTATGAATATATTACAAACTAAATATTTGTTTACAATCTGTTTCTCAGTTCAAGGAAGTTTTCAGTAAGGGTGAGACGACGGAGTTTAGTGGACGATGCATAGTTGAGCTGGCCAAAGGTTGGATTAAAGAAAAAAAAAAATTTAATGAGCGGTTAAAGTTAACATAGTTATGAATTACCATAAAAGGCAAATTGATGCAAAATGTATTACTTGGAGGCTCTTGTTCATGTTACTTTCTGCTTATTGGTGACAAACAGATACAAGTCTGATGTCTATGACTGGGCAAGTGTTGATGACCTGTGACCTGGCTCGGCGCTATGGACTCACGGATGTTGATGGTACGGTGATAGATGTTTATGCTGGAGTGATGGTGCTTTATGAACAAAGATACATAGATGTACTGTAGATGTTCCAAAATCCTACACCGTGTTTATGATGTTTACTTTCCAGGCCGCAGTGTCGTGGACTACACCTCTCTGAAGTTCGTCTTTTCCCAGGTACCCTATGTGTCCTGGCTCTCCGTATTCACTCCTTCATTCATCAGAGTGCCTCGTTCCATGCTGAGTCTTGGCAGTGGAAAATTTTAACATACAGAAACAGAGCTCATTTTTTAATAATTTTTTCCCAATGTTGTTTCTAAAACTATTGTAATGTCCATCTTTACAAAGGAGTAAGCACTGATTAAAATAGCAGTAGCTGTGTCTGTAAGACACTTATTGCATAATTCATCAGCACATAATTTTTGTCACAACTTATTGTTTTCTAAAACAATAAAAAAAATATCTACCCTTTTAAATATACTGGTTTTAACTTGAAAGATAATAATGAATTGTAATAAATGAATGTATACTAACCAAACATTTTATTTCAATAAATACTGAAATTTTACTAGTCTTTTGTGTTGTATTTTTGAGAGATTGATATATTGCTCTTGAATAATTTATTCTGATGGGTCAACAACAGCACTCAGCCACACTAGGTTAACACTTCATAACTGTCCACTCATCTGGGAAATCTTACACAGTTGTGCTCATGCTATGCCTCTGCGTTCTCTACAAGTATGCTAAATGATGTAAAACAAATCAATATTTCATGTAATTCAGCCCTGTAATAAGTTAAATTAGTTTTCCTGGACACTTGGCTGTATCAAATCCTAAATTACTTCACCTCAAATCAATAATTCATGTCTATTAATATATTTGGTGGGTAGCCATGTATTAGTAAAAGTAAGCAAAATAAAGGGTGATCAGGACCCCTATGTAAAGTCAAGAGCTCTTGTTGTATTACTCTAAAGGGGTTTCTTTTACTAATTTGTAGATTCCTGTTTCCTGAACTCTAACATTAATACAATTATATCTAATAACATGTCTGGTCAAAGAATAATGATTTGCAGCCTTACCTGGAGACTCCTAAAACTTTTCATATGGCACAATTCACATGGTAATCACATCCCAGATGGGTAGTGTATTCAAGGGGCCAAGTTTCAGCTGTGCTCCTCCTCCCATCCCTCTCCTTCCCGGATTGGACCTGCTCGAGCACTGCACCGTCGTTTCATGAGAAAGAGGGGGCTGGTCCGAGAGTTTCCTGATCCTCTCTGTCTAGCCTCGGTCTGACCGGACAGGCGAAAAACACTTCGGGATTTCCAGAACAAAAGCAACAACGTATAATACAGACCAGCTGAAGTGGCGTATCCACATACAACCTTGAGAGAAATTCAAGCGGTGAGTTGCTGTTTCACGCGAACTGCTACAGTTTACATTCGTGAAGTTTTTAAAGCGTAGCCGAGTCTAGGCTTGTTATTGGACCCTGAAAGCCACGCGATGGGTCAGGCGATTTTGTTTAGCGTCGCATACACATTATTTGAAGCATTTGTTTTGAACGAGGTTCAACGGGTAATGTGTGGTTAAGTGGAACAACGGGAGTTTGTTTATGTGCGTAACTGAAGCGTGAGCGGATCCTGCGCCATGAAATGGATTGTGTAAAAGAACTTGGCATAAATCCTGGTTTATAATAGAAGCATTCGGCCCACGATGGCCCTTACACCTGCTTACTGTTTGTTGGATAAATACACACTGAAGAGATCTCATCTCACACCCTACGACCTGCGTCAAAAGTTCCCCACATAAGCTGATTATAATAGAGGCCATGGACAAACATCGGCCAATGACGCAATTTCCAACAAGTCTAACCAAGTTTTAGTGTAGTAAACTGCAATGTTTTTCTGTTTTATAGATTGCATGTATGATAGACCATTGTTCATGTCCACAAATTATATTAAAATGAATGATCTCACATAATTTATTAATTAATTTGGACCATATTAATATTGAGTGTCTCACACAGACTAAACTTTGGAAAATATGTGAACTTGTGAATGTATTTGTAAAATATATATTTCATAAGTTCATATATATGTATATTGGACACTAAAGTACAAATGGTAACGCTGCTAAACAATGTGATGACAAAAGCTACTCTGACTTCAAGGGACTTTACGCTTAGTCGAGTCATTCCAAGTCATCATCTGATAAATGAGGTCACCACAGGCGGTCTGGAATTTATCCTGTCAAGTTCACCTCCAACTTGTTTTGTAGATGACTGGCTTGCTTGTTGCGTGTAGTGGTAAATTGCCTAACATTGGTAAAGCCTTTCCAATCAGTATTGCCTAACTGTGCTCAAGTAGACCACTGGAAAAATCAGTTTCTGTGGTTCACAGTTCAGCTGTTTAGGGCTCATTAAAGTCATAGGATGCTGCTTCAACAAGCTAAAACTTAAAGGGTTAGTTCAAAATGAAAATTATCCCAACATTTACTCACCCTCAAGACAATCTAGGTGTATATGACTTTCTTCTTTCAGCCAAACACAATCAGTTATATAAAAAAATATCCTGGCTCTTCCTAGCTTTATAATGGGAGTGAATGATACCCTAGATTTTGAAGCCCAAAAAAGTGCATCCATCCATCATAAAAGTAATTCATACAGCTCCAGGGGTTAATAAAGACCTTCTAAAGTGAAGCGATGTGTTTTTGTAAGAACAATATCCATATTTATAACTTTATAAACCATAATCACTGGCTACCGGTTACAGCCGAACACAAGGCTGAGTAATCTCTGACCCGACGTATTGACGCATGCGGAAGCGCAGAAGATCACAAATTAGAAGTCTAAAACGTGAATTTTTAAAGAGAAAAGTCTGAGGATTTTGATACAAGAGAGGGTGAGCTTGAGTTTGTTGCTCAGCCCTATTTGTTTGAACAGTGAAAGGCGGCTACTCTCACCTACATCCTATGTCATTCGTCGGGTCAGCGGTCACTCTTCTGCCAGAACTCAACTTGTGTACGGCTGTTACCGGAAGCCAATGATTTATAGTTTGTTAAAAATATGGATATTTTTCTTACAAAAACGCATTTCTTTACATCAGAAGGACTTTATTAACCCACTTTATTTTTTTTGATGGATGGATGTGCTTTTTTGGGCTTTAAAATCTAGGGTACTACTCATTCCCATTATAATGCTTGGAAGAGCCAGAGTATATATTTTTTTTTCATATAACTCAGACTGTGTTTGGCTGAAAGAAGAGAGTCATCTACACCTAGAATGATTTGAAGGCAAGTAAATTATGGAATAACTTGCATTTTTGGTTGAAGGTACTGTGTCGTTCATTTAGGAATTGGAGACCATAAGCAGTTAAGGTGTCTAGTCAGAACAAACACTGAGAAATCATCTCATGTCATGATTAGACAATGTTTTTAGCACTGAGTAAATTTAAGTTAACCAGCGTGTTCTCTGTAGACTGAGCTGTGTTGGGTAGGCATCTAGGAAAACAGCAAAATTGGCAAACAAACCTGCTTGACAAATTGCACTAACTTTTGTTACCTTTATTTAACCGAGACCGACTCCTACTATCCTTTTGGCCATCTGTTGGAAGGTTAAACGAACTTCTATATGGTAGGGCTGCATAACGATTAATCGCGACTAATCATTTGAAGAATAAAAGTTTTTGTTTACATCATATATGTGTTTACTGTGTATAATAATTATGTTTATATAAATACACAAACATGCATGTATAATTTTAAGAAAAAAATCTATTTATATATGAAGTATTTATAATTATATATATATATATATATATATATATAAAATATAAATTATATTTAAATATACAATTATACAAGCAATTATACAATTTTTTTAAATATATACTTGTGTGTGCATTTATAAATACATAATTATTTTACACAGTACACACATATATATGATGTAAACAAAAACTTTTATTCTGAAAACGATTAGTTGCGATAAATCGTTATGCTGCCCTAGTTCTATGGGGTTAGGCAAACGGGGGAAGTGGACCATTACGTGGACTGGAAAGGGGCAAGAAAGCTGTGTGGGGCAGGGCCCCCATCTCTTTTGCCCAAGTCTGCCAAAGTGGGGGTTGGGTGTGCATTGGTGTAGAGTATACGACAGGCTTTAATAAAAGGCTAATGTGTGGAAGAGAACGGCAGGGGGAAGGGGGTGACATCTGTCCTTCTTTCAACTTTAGAGAGGAAAGTCAGTGGCTGGACTGTAGACTTGACCATAAAGTTCCAGTTTAATGACTTTAAGGGAGTTTGATGAATGGTGTTCCTTGAAACTGGATAGGATAGTCTCTGGATAGGCATCAATAATGTAAGATTTCCTGAGGTTAAGTTGGCTGGATCTTGCAAATGCTTTGAACAATTCTGTTGTAGATTTGACCAATCAAAGTCTGACCAGAATCCCACCCATTAACCCCCTCCCCAAAGCATCATCCTTGCACCCATCAGCCAGCAACAGTCCACCACCCCCCAGCATTCCAACCTATTCACCCATCACAAATCTGGCTTACAAACAACAAGCAGGATTTTAAGTTCACAAAAATTAACTGTTCAAGAAAAGGCATGGTGCACATGCCCTACTATGCTGTGTGATGGTGCTTATGAGGGCAACTGCAGTTTCTTATCTGGCCATTTCACAATGAGTGTAAAAGTCACAATTTGGGCCTTGACTGACTTTCATTCATCAATAATGTGCTGCACTGGTCAGCTTTTACCAGTTTTACACACACCCTAAACCACCAAAAACAACCAACTCGAATGACTACAAATCCAGATTGTACTGGTATGTGTTGTAATATTCAATCTATTATTTTCTATTGTACATTTTAATAGTTTGATATTTTACCAAAACAAATTATGAGACCAGTCTTACTCTGCCAATAAACTTCTTTGTTATACTTACCATTAGGAATATATTTTTAAAATGCTTTCTAATTTGAATTCATTGTCAATTGACTGTTTCTTTGTCATTCTTTCAGTCTGTGGCAATTGAGGTGTGACATCTCTGATGGCGACGCACACTGACCATGACTTGAAAGTTATCTCTCTGAGAGGGGTGGCAGCCAAAAGACAAGACGGAAACCTCACCAGTCCACGGCTTCAAAAATCACCACACCACAATTCAGATGGAAAGGAACATGCAAGCCCCTCTAATCGCAGACCAAGAGAGAGCAATGGCAGCGCTGCAGTAAGCTTCAGCACTAATAATAACTCTGTAGTGTGTCTTCCTTTGGTATCTGAAGGACTGAAGCTAGTGTGGACCCAGTCCGATCAAACACGTGAGTTGGATGGTGTCCCTGAACTTGTTCAGGCCTTCAACACCTTCCCCTATCCAACATCTCAAGAGGTCAGCACTCTTGCCCGTGTCTGTGCTCTTCCCCTTGATAAAGTCAAAGTATGGTTCATGGTGCAACGGATCAAGTATGGAATCAGCTGGGCATCGGAGGACATTGAAGAGACTCGGCTTAAGCTGGCTAGGCCTGGGGAAACAAGTGAGACGCAGAAAGAGAGCACTATGAAGAGGAAAAAGGGAAATGAGGATTTTAAAGAAACCGAAGACCACGTAGAAGATTTAATGCAAAGTCCACAAGTGCCTCGCAAAAGACATAAAATTGAAAGCACAGAACCAGCAAAGCTCTCTCCTGCTCCCTCACGTTTCCGTTCATCTCTCCCTCCTCCTCAGGATTCGTACTACTACCGACAACCAGTAGAAATGCCCGAAACACCTCAAGCAGCTACCCCACCTGCTTCTACAGAATCTCCTGTTGGATCTGAGCAGCCACGGCATGGACGCTACAAAAAGTCCAAAGCCCAGTTAGCTGCATTGCGTAAGAGTTTCCTACAGGAGAACTGGCCTGATGAGACCGAGCTGCAGCGTTTACAAGAGGAGACGAGCCTAACTCGTAATGAGATTCGAAAATGGTTTAGTGACAGTCGCTACCAGCTGCGAAATGGTAGGGGATTGACAACGTCACTCTCTGCTTCTCAAGGAGAAAAAATTGAACCCAACTGTAGTCTATTACTTCAGTCTCAGGAGGTTCAGCCTCTTCCTCTCACCACTAAAAAGCAAACTACAAAGCATGCTGACAATGAAGGCAAAGAACAGACCAGGCAAAGAACAGGATCACGAAAGAATCGGCAGAGGAGCTCTCAGTTTTTCCAGCTTTTCCTGTCTAACACTCTTGAGGCATTTGAAGATGGAGCATTAGGAGAAGATGAGGAGAAATGTTCAGAGGAAAGTGAGATTCAAAATAATGAAGAAGTAGGAAGCGAACAGGAAAGTGAGGGACATTGTGTGACACCTCCGGAGCCAGCTGCACCCACTTCCTCTTCTTCTTCTCCATCCATCACCCCATCTAAAAAACACTCAACCAGGTTGTCGAAATCTACACGTTCTGTCAAAGCAAACACTTTGAACAACCCCCTAAACCCCTTGGAGAACTCTTCACCTTCTTCAGTATTAACAGTGGCTGGACGACCAAGGAAAACAAAGGAGCAACTGGCCATCCTAAAGGAATACTTCCATAAATGCCCATGGCCAAAGAGTGATTTATACACCCAGCTAGTGGAAATAACGTCTTTGCCTCGTGCTGACATTATCCAGTGGTTTGGGGACACGCGTTATGCTGTAAAAAATGGCCATGTACGCTGGGTGCATGCTGACGTACGTGGACAAGTGCTTGCTGAGATTGCATTGTTACAAAGTGGAGGGGCTGCTGTCGATGCCAGTGGAACCCCAGGAAGTGAAGGCAACAGGAAACGTAAGTCACAAGGGAACAGCACAACAAAAACACAGAAGTCTGCAACGGATTCTGTAGACATCAGTCCGTTGGAGCTGTATTATCAACAGATGGGACCATTACAAGAGAAAGACCTTGACCATCTCTGCCGAAAGTCAAAAATGAGTTACCAACAGGTGCGAGACTGGTTTGCGTCTAAAGACAGTACAACACTGGACACAGATCTCACAGTTATTGATTAATATAAAGAAAACCGTTTGTGATCATGTCTGTTAATCTGCTGTGAGTCCTGTAATTAGCCAAGACCCATTTGAAGGCACAGTATAAAATCACTTAATGCAATGCCCTCTTTTCCACTGTTAAAAAATAGCAATGTAAAGTATTTTCTTCAACCGTCACTACATCATTTGTTACCTATTTGACTGGCAGTATTGAAAATGCAAAATTGTAATGAATTTTTGGTCTTTACTGACTATTTGACTACATTCACTGCAAAGTATTACCCTTATTATTCTATTATTGTTAGTAATCTTTTAGAGTCTTAATTGCTGCTTCTTAGATCTGACATGATGCTCAAACTGTTTATTTTCAGAAACTTTGGTTTGGTTATCTATTAGGTACTGTAGTTTAGATGTTTGGGCCAGAAGTGTTAGCAATGTGAGTAAGTTTTTGTTTAATTCAGAGATCCATATGGCACTGTATATTGATTCCCCCTTAAACAATTTAAATCTTAGGTTTACAATATATTTTCCCCCTTCCAATGAGCTAACATTCCGCACTTAGAGGTTTATGGATACATTTCTCTAATCTCTCTACTTCATTGTAAATAAACTTTTCATTTGAATACATCCCTACTCCACAGCAGATTTGTTCAGTATCCAACGAAAAGACAACAAAAGCCATGGCTTTTGTAAAATCTTGTGCCTTATTGTCTGTAAATTTGTGTTTCAGGGTGGCAAAATAAAACATGACCAATTATGTTTAACTCACTGTTGCATTCTGTCCAATTATCCTCTTAACATTATCAAATAGGTCTCCTCAAATGTGGTAATTACACGACATTTGAATTAGGCAAATGGGGTATGAAATGGCTTGAACTGCAAATTATTCACAATATTTGGAGTATAACTATATTTAGTATTAAACTAAGGTTTAAATTAGATCAGTATTTCAGTTATCAACACCGACACAAGTGTTGGTTATGTGTGCTAGAAGCTCAGATCTTTTGGTATGCTAAAGTGTATATTTGTAGAACCATGTCTAAGTTTTGTTATCAAACTCAATCTATAAAAAGGGACCATAATACAGCTATTATTTATAATTATACAATAAATCAATAATGCTGGAGAGTTATTTAAGACATTCCTCTTTCTCGTTCCTTTCATATTGTAGCTTTTGTTGGATTTGCTTTCTGTTATAATACACTGGGGGAAAATGCATTTCATTCATTTATTTCTGATATCCTTCTTAACTGAGCCAAGCTTACAAAAATGTTGATGTGTTTTTGTGTGATGTGTTCAACAAAAATGTTGAATGGAATTGCAATTCCATTTCTTTTGGAAAAGTTACGTTTTGTCTATATGTATAATTTCAATTCTAGCAATAACCTCATTCAAAAAATGAGAAATGTAAAACCGAGGTGCCAAAGTAAATTAAAAACATTTATGACACATATTGCTTTTATTTGTAACATTTCATTAAACTTACAATTATTTTTCAAATAAAAGAAGGCCAATATAATTTTGTCTACTTATATGACACAAAGAATATCACCCCTCTATTGGGTGATGTAGGTGCTGCATTAGTTATAAAGTAGCTTTCTAATGACCTGTATAAGCTACAAATGATTATTGATTATGGCCGTGGAGACTGGAGTGTGGGTCTAGCCAGAAGCTGGAACTGAAAGTTGTTTGGGGTTGTATGTTGTGACCTAAAAATTATAAGGGAAGTTGGACAGTGCAATTTCCTAGTGTGAATACTTTCAATTTCGGGCATTAAAAATGTTTAGTCTTTGTAAATGCATAAAATGTTACCTTGTAGGAGTGTTAACTGAGCTGGGTGTCCCTTGAAGATAAAAAGAGAACATAAGCATACAAACAGTATAGAGTCTAAACAGTAGACTAGAGTGTCCACCTTGAATGTCACCATGGATACTTTATGAACTCAAATAATTATATCTGACAGATATGATTAACAATGTCACTATTCCTCACTTACTGAAACCATGTTCATGTACTGAACTCATGCCTGACATAGAGATGGATGACCCTGGGGGTGTCTAGAACAAATAAGATGTAAAACAGTCACAAGGATTGCTTATTTTGCTTATACTGATAACTGACTATATTAAACTAAATAAACTATATAATAGAATATAGTAGAACAGCTGACTCACTGTCATGCCGAGTCTGGAATGTCTAAACCTCTCCAAAGTGTCACCCGAACTTGCATGACAATCAGAATTGGATAGTATTATTTGAGGGAAGGCAATAAACTGTTTAAAAATAAATGAGATGATAGAATGCAACCTACCTGACAGCTCTAGAGCGAGGTGTGACTAGAAATGTAATGGGAAATGAAAAGTGATAAGAACAAAATATAAAGAGCTTTATAGTGTTAATAAGTGAGGTTTCTGTCTCAAATGAAACTTGCTACCTGGTGATGTGACAGCCACAGGAAGAATCATTCTTGGAGTTCCTCTATAGAGAGAAAATATTTTAAATGTTTATATTATATTATGACAGGCACACAACTATGCACATAGACAATTATCTGTATTTACCCATTAATCGGAAACCTCCCAGGAGATGTCTGTGTGAAAGGGAGAAAAATGATCACATCTGAAGAGAACGTAAGTTAGAAGGCAAGTGAGGGACATGCAATAAGAAACTCTCACCCTCCTCTGAGAAAGCGGCTTCTTTAGTTCTTCGTTCTCTAGTTTCAGCTCAGAGACTTGCCTTAAACAAAGCACAAGTAACTAAACAGTCCCATTTTAAGTGCCACTGAATATATCGCAGATCTAATTACCACCTGTAGCACTGATCACGAACTTCTTTTAGCTTTCGTTCCAGTTCCGCAGACCTGCTTCTTAAGAAAGCGATGACTCGCTCCTTCTGCCTTTTCTGAAAATTAGCTATCTGAAACAAACACATCTCCTTAATTTATAACTGGCAGAATTGTGTTTGCTTAGGGTTTGATGTCACTATGACATATGATGATTTTGTGTACGAGAGTTCATAGCAAATGCTTGGGTTTTTCTAGCCTTCCAAAAGCTTTCGATTGTTAATGAACTGAGACAAATTAAATGTATTTTGATAAGCAGAAAATGATTGAGACCTGTCCAATATGTTCCAGACGAGTCTGAACGAGTTTCACTGGATCTTTGAAAAACATCTTTTCCTGAGGCTTCATCTTCACAAAATTAAAGAATATGTAAGAAACACAGAGGGTGGAAGGAATGGGTAATAAATATTGTTTGTATAGGTAAGTTAATATTTTCTCTAACTAATAATAATGCTTTTAACCATAGTGACAAATAATAATAAATTTTAAAACTTTGTAATGCATTAAAGGTTTTCATTTTTATTCTAAGCTATTTCAGACAACTCTATCTGCTTTCATCCTCGTTTTATTCGACTTGAAAAATTCTGCACTATACCACTACTTTATGCAGTTTTTCATTCCAAGAGAGGTGGACAGTTTTAACAAAAAAAAAAAAAAAAAGCTTCTTAGCATGTAGGCCTCCTTATATATCACATGACTAGTTGTGTGCTGTATGAAAGAAACCAGTCGACATCAACTGAACTCACTAATTTAGCTGTGACCTGAAAACTTAATGTCACTCTCTTCTATAGCAAAACAGTGTATGGATGGACAGAACTGTATTTAGCACTCAAAACAAGTCTGTCCACCAGGCCCAGCTCCAAAGTGAGTCATGGGACCCTCAGGGTGGGCTGAAAGTTAGGGGTTGGGCCAGACCCACCCAGGCCTCCCTGTGGAGTAAAGCCAGTAGTGTGAATGTGCCTGAGATCATCTGGTTTCTCAGTGGACTCGTCTCACCTGATCAGATATGTGTAGGTAGTTACAGTTGGCATGACAAACTCGGCACTGCCCTTTAGAAAAACACATTCAACTTTCTTAATGATTCACATTATCTTCGCAAATTACAAAAAGGTAAAATTATCACAACATCCTGAAATTAACGTATTGTATGTATTCCGGACTCACTTGTATTTACGCAGTTCTCACAAAATATATGGCCACAGCTAGACACAACGAATTTTTTCCCTTCCCTCACAAAACAGTTGTTACAGTGAAACCAGTTCATTTCACCACTCTAAAAAAGAAAAGCCACCTGGGAAAAAAAATAAAAAGCCATTAACGGATGATACATTAATGGGAGATATGTATACGTCATGTTACTAAAAGGGTTTAATGCTAGCCTACTCATTGTGTAACAAATTGCCTAACGCGTTAAAATATAATTTGTCAGTTTAAACAAGTTTTGTCTTCACAATGTTTATCTGAATAATTCACCAGTAGTTGGTAGAGTAACGTACTGCATCTCACGCTGGCGTCGAGTGAGCGTAAGCGTCACGTCACTGGATGGCGCCAAAGTGAAAAAGTAAAAATAAATCCAACAAAAAAACCTATTGCGCCATCTCGTGGCCAGTTTAGAGAAGATAGAAAACTTAGTTTTAAAAAGTATTTAAAATGCATAATCCCCATGTTCTTTACAACTGCAGGAGAAGCAGTGTCATGTTTTTCAGCAGCAATTTCAGTTTTCTGTCCCAATCATTCACTCAAAACAGATGTTTGAGGGTATTAAAAATGTTAATTTGTCCACAAGCCAATATTCACTATACAGAATAAAGAACAGCATCCACTTTATAAAAGTTTATTTTGCTCAAGAAACAGTTGAACAGGTACAGCTCCATCAGGACGTCCAAAACAACTCCAGTGGCTTAGAGCCCATCTTTAAAAAAAACAAAAAAAAAACACATGAAACAGATCTCACATAATGGAAATTAAAAATAACAGTAGCAAAGATCGCACACCTTGCCAAAACCATGAGGCATGACCTGGTCCTCAGTTTTCAACAACAAGAGGCCCGAGCACAGAGGTTAAAGTAGAGGAATCTGTAGATCATGCAGTCAGTTTATGTCCATTAGTAAAACTCAGAGATCAATGATTCACAAACTCCTAAAATGGTGTCCAAATAATTATTATATGGTTCTTAAGCAAAAACAGGGAACATTCACCTGCTGTTATTTCTCTTTTCTTTCTTCCTTGACAGTCAGTGTCACAGCAGCTGCAGAGAGAACTCTTGGATGGATCATCAGTCAACACCCACCTGCAAAAACAAAGAGGGCCTGAACGATTCTTTATGGCCAACTGGCATCGGTTGTTTCATGAAGAAACTATGCAAACTTGAAAAAGGGTTTTTTAGATTAAGTGTTCACTTAATTTTTCTTTTAAGAACATTGGAAAGTTCTTTGGGGAACCCGAAATTGTTGCTCCAATGTTAAAACCCCCTCTTTATAAGAACCTTTATATTTGAAGAGTGCAGTCATCATTACATTTAAGTTATACCGTGAGCTTTTCCGGTCATATTGACAAGCTTTTTTGCTACCATCCAGGTCTCTTGGGTCCCATCCCACAAGTCTGCAATGCAGGTAGACCTGAGGATGGTGCAAAAGAAAAAAAATAAGACCCACAAACACAAACGAACAAACAAAAACAAACAGAGACTTGCTTCTTCTCCGATGGCAAACTTGAAAGCTTGAAGACTCAGCCTGATCTCTGACAACTGGTTTCTTGGCAGAAACCTGGAGTTTGTCTTTTTACTGTCTACCAGACACCTTAAAATAAAAACAAAAAAGGTAATTTCACCGGAATCAATTTTAAAAGGTAGTAGGCCTAAGACAAGAAATGTGCTTATCATTCCACTGCTGTGGAACAGGAAAACATTTTATGGCTCCAGAAAGAGCACACATCTTCTCACATACCCCTTGTTGGTAATAAATGGGTAACTATGAGAATCTGGACCCAATTCTGGTGTTGTGGAGGCCACACATTCATCCAGGAGCAGTATTAATGGCTGATGGGTCTTCTGGTCAAATGAAGCAGCAATTGGGATTGTTGAGCCTAGTGAGAATGTTGTGGTAGTGGCCACAGCACTAAAATCCTCTATAATTAGAAAATTAGTTATAAGATAATTCTGTATTCAAGAAGAAAGTCAAGAATGTTTCATTACATACAAGTACATACCCTTCATGAGAGTCATACGAAAAGACAGATCTCCCTGGCCATGTATGTGAAACAGCAGAGGATCATACAGGGGCAGCGTCCAATCTTCTGTCCTGAAAAAAGGCAGCAGTTTTTATCTACATTGACATAGGTCTTCAAGCATAAGACAGATTAAAATGGAGCACAATGTCACCTTTCATATTTACAGGCCACAGGGTAATATATTGGTGCAGTTTTTGACAACGTTGTAGAAGTGATCTCAGTCTCAAATACAAGCTCATTGGTTGTCACCTGTGAAGGGGAAGAGATTGAGCAAAGACTAATGAATATGTTTTTTTTTTAAAGTATTTTCTATACACTATGTATTGCCATTTCAATACATTAAACTTAAACAACTTTCTGTCATTCACATCACATTAACAAGTGTTACTTTTCTCAGCACTGCAAAGATACCCCAATCACAGTCATCTTAATTTGTGTCAGAAGTACTTTTTCCATGTATGATGTCTCCAAAAAGTTTAGAGATTTGAATATGGCTCAGTGAATTACCTACAGGAAAATACAACTTTGTTTCCCAAAGTTATTAGCTAACAACCCAGTGGTTCATTCTTTCAAACACACAAGTAAATCAAATGGTAAATCGGTTTACTTTACAATAAAATGTTTTACTGAACTTACCATCCTCCTAATATCACACGCCCCAAATTCAGCATAGAACACTGCCTCAGACCCTTGAAGTTTTACAAAAACTTGGGTTGGAGGGCAGCCACCCAGGCGGAGAAGGGATGGATCCACTTGAGAGTTTGCTTCAATCCATCTCACAGACATAGAGTTTTTGCCGCATTCCACACTAATTTCTGAAGGGAGGTAAATTTGGAGATGACTTTAGAATTGGTGTGTGCAAAATTCAGCAATAACGTGCAATGCATGGTGTTAAAAAGCTCTATCTGCTACAAGGGTCATATTACCTGCTTGTACCACTAAGAAAACAAACAGACTGAAAAAAACTTGTATAAAAAAGGAAGACATTTTGACAATATGCTGTTACATGCTTCAAGCTAATTTATGCTTGCAATTTAAGCACTTTGAATGCTAATCTTATTAAAGGATTCCCATCTGAAACACATTGTTTGGATGAGCTTAATGAACATCAGCTGCTGATGCTCTGACTTTGATCACATGTGGCAAAAATTGCTAGTATAGTGTTAAAGGGATGAGTGCAAAATAAAATCTTTTCAAATGCATATAAACTGGAAGAACTTTTGACTGCATATCAAGTATGTTAGTTTTATAGGGATGGCATTCATCTTGGTTGTGAATTTTACAAATGCTAGGTAAAGAGTTTTTGTAACACACAAATTTAATTAAAACCTAGCATTTTCACATATCTGGCATTGTTTAAAACCATAAATGTGGCAACTTTTTAGTACTATTCTTTGTGTCCAATTGTAATAGCTCCCCGGGGGTATTACAGCAGGTTGCAAAAAAATACATATATATATTTTTTTACGAGCTCAGGCTCTGTGAAAATCTGCTTAATGTGTTGTTTTTTACACACATTTCACATCTGAACATACAATTACAACAGTTTGATGTTTTCACAAATCACATACTCCAAGCTTCTCAAGGAGTTTTAAAGTCCCCCTGTGCATGGTGAAAAGCAAGCTTTTAATGTTTATCTATGTGGTTTTTAATATGCTTTAATACAGTGGTTCTCAACTCCAGTCCTCGGGACCCACTGCTCTGCACATTTGTATGTCTCCTTATGTAACACACCTGATTCAGATCATCAGCTCGTTAGGAGAGACTCCATGATCTGAACTGAGTGTGTCAGATAAGAGAGACATGCAGAGCAGTGGGTCCTGAGGACTGGAGTTGAGAACCACTGCTTTAAGACAAACAATTTTCAAATTCATAAGTCAGCACCATTGCTAAATATTTTCTCCTTAAAACTGCAGTGAACCAAAGGCAAGGCTTGTTTGAGATGCGCCTTGCCTCGCCTGAAATGTAGGTGAGAGGCGGCTGCAGTGAGGGGAAGAATAAAAAAAAGCGCAGGCAAGACGGACAGGTCTCTCTTCTCGCAGTGGATCCAACACCTGCAAGATCAAGGCGGATATCGCGGGATTCACGCTCGTGCACGGTGTTGCTAATTATCTGGATGTAATTTAAGTTTTTTTTGGCTTTTATATGAAAATGAATATAATGAACAAGACACCCAAAGTACTTATTTAATTCCATTCCAAATACGTGTTTATCAATATTTTTTTTTTAATACAGACATGTTTTAATATATATTTAATGTGTAATAAAAATGACATCACATAACCCATGTCGCACTGTCAGAGTTTATTCACACATAATACGTATACACAAAATATATCAGAATTTTAAAATCAAACATTTTAAAAGAGAATACATCATGGTTGTTTAAACCAATGAGCATTAAGCTCTGTATTCAGCAAGTCATTTTCAATTGTGTGGGGATTTGTACAGCCCCAAGCAGCACACGAAACAGGCCTTTTTCTCAATTCCCGGTTTGAGAGGTATGGGGAAGTTGCCCTCCGCAATATGGCGGCGCCATTAACGTACGCTCCAGCAGCCCATAGGGCATCTATGCATTTATTATGTCTATGATTGCAGCTGCTAACACACACTAGCTCTTGAAACACCGCCCTCTGCAGCAGCTCATTTGTATTTAAATGGCCAGGCACAAAATGGTGTGTTTTTGCAAACCTTCAAAAAGTGACAACTTTAACATGCTATATAAAAATATCTGTGGGGTATTTTGTGCTAAAACGTCACACACACTTTCTGGAGACAGAAGAGACTTATTTTACATCTTGTGAAAGGGGCATTTTACCACCCCTTTAACATTTCCTCAATGTACATTAACCTGCTCCCTTAGCTGGGAGTAATCAAGGAAATAGAGGCAATTTATGAAGACAAAATTGATGTGACATCACTTCCCTTATCACTTTGGTCAAAGAGATCACAACAGGGACAAAATTTCAAAAAAATGATTTTAATGAACAAAATGAGTCAAACAAATCTAACGATTTCGTTGGCCACTCCTAATGACTCCTGACCATGAATCAAGCACCTACAGAAAAGATGGAAAACATCAGTTCACTGCACACAATGGTTATTTAATCAGCACAAGAATATCATGTAGAGCATAAACACCACTGACCTGTCAATTATCCACTGCATCTCCAGACAGCCACTCAACCTACCAATGAGAAAAAAATAAACCACTGCAACATGCCTAACAATCCTTAAAAAAAAACTACCATAGGACAGTTTAAAACATTTCTAAGAACATAATTACAAACCTTTCTCTGAGATAAAGGATGGCACACCAGAGTAAAATCATGCAGAATCTTCAGTAATTGTCAAAGGTCCTAGAACAGACTTTAGTACCAGTCCTTGAGGTGCTGTAATCCCAACACATTGCATGTTAACTTAAACCCATGTTAAAGTGTTTGCAATTTTAACATTAGTTATTTGGCATTATGCCTTTGATTTACCGGAATCCGTTTCCCTCTTTCCACGAACTCCACATGTTGAATCACAGCATTGACAAAGAGAACTCTGGAACGGGTCATCTAAAAGCTCCCATCTGTTAATGAAGGATTATAGGATATTTTCCCATAAATCATGTCAGCATTTTGAAGGATTTTAAGCACAAATCAAGAATACACTTACTCTCTTTTGGCTTTATTGTAATTGCAGGCCTTCTTCACATCGTTGAGGTTGTCAGGGTCCCATACAATTACTTTGCAATGGATATAGACCTGCAGGGTGGGGGAGAACAGGCAGAAACAAATTCAGATGTTTAAGAACTTGACGCATTGCTATGAAGAGACTCCCTCACCTCTTGTCCCATGGCGAATCTGAATGCTTGAAGGTGAAGCAGGATTGAGGAGGAGTGAGATCTTGGTAAAAATGTGGATAAGCTTTTCTTACCATCCACAAGACACCTATAATGGGTTCACCTTAAGTCAATTATAAAAATATGGCCACTAAACTGCAGTAAATAAGGAAGATCTATCGTTATTTGATGTACTGACGAATGGATATTTCAAATAATCACAAATATACACACCCTTTATTGGCGATAAGTGGGTACGTAAGACTATCCGGGGTGATTTCGATAGTTGTAGAGGCTACACATTCCTCAAGAAGCAACACCAGTGGCTGATGGGCTTGCTGGTTGACAGCAGCCCAAATAGGGACAAAAGATCCCAGCGGAAAGACACTGGATTCTGCAGGGCCACTGAAATCATCTAGAGACAAGATTATAATAGGGGAGTTATTGTTAGAACAAGAATCACAGACAATGAATCAAGATCTGCCTACATACAATTGAGAATTGTCATGTGAAAGCTCAGTTCTCCATGGCCTTGTATGGCACCAGTAGAAGAGCTCTGGAAGGCAGGAGTCCAACCGTTTGGCCTGAAGACCGAATTACAATTATTGTAACTAACTTGTACATCGTAGATGGGAATGATTTGAGATTGAGAGTCCTGGTGAAGACCTGTAGTAGGCTACCCAGCTGTGATGTTACCTGTCATTCACACATCTGATTGTATAGGTGAAAGAAGGAGGGTTTGGCTTTGGCAATGGCCTGTAGGTTAACTTATTCTCATACACCAAGTATTTCCATGTAGCCTAATCCGAAAAAAAAGGAAAAAAAGTATTTTCATCACCATATTTTCAGGATTCTGTGATTACCAAAATCAGGAAGTGAAGTAAACTTACCATCCGTCTAAACTCACACTCACTAAATGGATAGTGAAATTCTGCCTCTGCTCCATTTGCCACATTTAAGAACTGTGAAGGAAAGCAACTACCCAAGAAAAGACGAGCAGGATTTCCAGTCATCGATTGGTTGATTTTCCACTTAATGTGAACAGACCGTTCACCACACGTAACTTGGATATCTATAGTAAAAGGAGAGAGGAAGTAGGCCTAGTTTATTGTATGCCTCAAAGTTGAAGAAAACTTAACAACTCTGATAGCCTATCCGTGTTTAGAACCTGGTCTCAAAGCAGGTTATTAGAAAGTAGACCATCTTGGACCAGCAACAACAAAAAACTAGTTTAAAACATGGTGGTTTGTCTACCAGCCAATGATCAACTACTTTGCTCTAAAGCACAACTATCCGCTACAGCTAGGTTCTTTTAGATGTTACGTGTTAGGAACTTAAAATGCATAGTACTTTTCTTGTGCTATAACAAACATTACCATCATTACTATCTTCAGACATCACAAATGCTGTGGCAACTGAAAGAAAAAACAAACATCGCCGTAGGTTATTCATGATCAGATGCAGACAGAGTGAGGAGCAAACGCTGACTGTGCTGAATCCTGCTACTTCATCAGTTATTAGTAACTTAGCTAATTTACAACAGCTGACACCTGGCAGGGGAGGAAATGACAGAAAAAAGCAGCATTTACTCACTAATTGGAATATATGCTACTCTATATTTGCATTATATATAGTTCTGTAGCAATCTACAATTTTGCATATAATTTACAGAGTTTTATTGGGATTTATTCCTCAAACAAGACGCCCAAAAGCGGAACCATTGCAATAGGTGTACAAACTACCCGGAGTTTATTTAGGATACACGGGAAGTTAGACTGTTTTTTTGTTGTTGTTTCGTAGAAGCGTTTTAGTCGGTTCATTTGCAATTAACGTTACTATTGTTTAAAATATCAGATGAGATCAGACTATCTAGTTTCTGTTCAACGTGTATGAGTTAAAATACAGCTCTCAATATGTTGATTAAAGTTAAGGTAAGCGATTTGTGTTCTCACTTTTTAGCTGTCGCTATGTGAGTTTCCAAATTCTGTTTTATGATTTCCAGTGTTAAAAACATGCTTAAACTGTATTTGATTTGGGTTGAATTTCTAACTAAAGATTTATTCTTCTAGATAATTTCCGATTATCTCTTTAAAATCCTGTCAAATTGCAGATTTTTTTAACATTTAATTTTTACTGCTAGTGATGCGATTCAGATGTGTTAAAAACATGTATATATATATATATATATATATTTTAAATCGTGTCTCTCAGACACTCACAGGCAAAGAAATAGAAATTGACATCGAACCTACAGACAAGGTATGAGTGTTAATGTCCTTAAAATGTGAATATTTCTGTGTCTTTGGAAGTATTTGGATATTTCTTTTATGCGTTTTTCCCCCCAACAAGGTGGAAAGAATCAAAGAGAGGGTGGAAGAAAAGGAGGGGATCCCACCACAACAGCAAAGACTAATTTACAGTGGAAAACAAATGTAAAGTTCCCCTCTAATAGGAATGAATCATTTTGAAGTTAAAATATCGAGGAAAATAATCCATTCAAAAATGAGAATTTTCTTGTCTGTTTTTCTCTATTTCAGGAATGATGAGAAGACTGCTGCTGACTACAAGATTCAGGGAGGATCTGTCCTGCATTTGGTTTTGGCTCTCCGAGGAGGGGAAAACCTGCACTAGCCCTGCAATCTCCCTGTGTCTATTAGGGTAAACTTGTAAATAGTAGAACTCTCTTTTATTATGTACATAAACAGACTAGCCAAGTGGCTCTATTGCTTAAAGCCACAAATGGACTTTTGGCTTTGCACACATCACTCTTTAAGTCATGTTATTATGATTCTGAACAGTTTACAACCTAAATGTGAGTTTCAGTTTCTGCTCTTTTTGTTCTGTGGTATATGACAGTATACACTTTAGCGGTTTAAGAACGGTTTACTCATGTTTTAAGAGACACAGGTCCCTTATAAAGGATTTTTTAAATTAGTTAGCATTATCTCTTGTCATTTTAAATTTCTCATTCAGCTGTTAAACATTCATTTAGACATGTTTCCTAAAAGAGATGCTAAAGTTTATCATCTTCCTAAAAACTAATTTCTTGAATGCGGTGTGTTATACCATATATATGTCTTATTGTGTTTGGATAAAAGAGGATTTAAGCAAATTGGACAAATGGATATTTGTGGTTTCACACACAAAGAGGTTGTTTGAGAAATGACTTCCTAAATATGTAAGATGGTAAGTTCATAGTCAAGAAAAACAGTAAACAAAAAAATTATGAGAGGCTTAATGATAAGACTTAATGATAACAGAAAGGCAATTGGAGGTCAAATGAATTAGGGCATATGGAGGATATCTGTAATTCAAGTTCTTCAACTTGTTGACAGGGTTATTTAATGACAGTGCACAAAGGAGCTTATCTAATGACAGTGGGCATTAGTTTGACTCTTCACTCTTGCGCAGTAATGACAGCACATCAAACCACACTTTGTTCTAGACAATTCAAACCAAGATAACACTTCATAAACACCTGTTGTATCAAATCTGCCGTGAGAGCATTCAGTCCATAATCGAAAGGTTGACAAACAGCTGCCTATGTCCATAGATTTCAATCTCAATGAGAGAGACAGTCATGGAGATTCTGAACTCGTAGGTTGGTCACAAGGAGCTGATTGATGGCTGACAGTTCCAGCCCAGACTAGGAAAGGAGTCAATTTGTACTGTGTCCTGATGCACTGCACCCTGATGTGAGTAAGACACTCGAATCCGCATCTTAAGGCTGACCTGTAGGGGGGAAATAAAAGTATAGTCAAGTTTGTTCATATATAGCACTGATAAGTTTAGTGAGAAACACAGTTGCACAAAACTAATGCAGGATGGACTTGCCTTGTTAGGGTTGTTGAGTAAAACAGTCTGTGTGACTTGACCAAGGCCATGTGCTGGAATCACATTACCACTCGGAGCCTTCATCTGCAGCTGAACACTCTGAAAAAGGAGAATAATATTGTTTTAATGTGATAATAGCGTGACAGATTCTGACAAATGTATAATTTTCAAATTTACAACCCCATTTCCAGAAAAGTTGGGACATTTTATAAAATGCAATTCAGAATCAAAAATCTGTGCGTTAATTATTTTAAACCTGTTTTCACTGACTAACTTAATTGTATTTTGTAAATATATTTTTTTTATTTCATTTTGATGGCTATGACACTAAAAAAAGTTGGGACATTAGCATGTTTACCACTGTGTCACATCACCTCTCCTTTTAATTACCCTTTTTAATCATTTGGGAATTGAGGATACTAATTGTTGCCGTTTTGCAATTGGAATTTCAATCTCACCAAATACACATGACAGCTGCTCAGCAGTCCAATGTCGTCATTGTCTGATTCTCCTTTTCATGATGGGCCATATATTTTCAATAGGAGACTGAACTGCAGATAGCCAATCAAGCACATTCCTTCTTCAGTGAAGAGTGTCCGTGTAGAAACCACTCATGCTATGTTGTAGCATGTGCTGAATGAGGCCTATTATTATCTCTGTACAATCTCAATATGTCTCGACGTCAATTGTACTTTCACCCACATGCAAGTCACCCATACTGTCTGCATTGATATCCAGCTCCAGAGAGGAGGAGCTGATTGTCATTTGAATCTGCAGTGAGTAACACTTGGTGGAATGGGGAAAAAAAACGCAGTCTCAAGAAGCGTTTTTTAAAAAGTCGAACTGATTTTGGCTTGAGTGCTGCATTTTTTGGAACGCAGTGTCATGCGCGAGACGTTGCAAAAGACGCAAGTGCAACGGTTATACATATCCATCTAGTGCGTTTACATAGAAAAACAATGGAAAAGTAGTGCATTCGAATGAAAAAAAACCACATTCTGGCAGCAATTTGCTACATTACTACAGTAATACCATATTGAAATATATTCAAAATCTTAAAAAAAAATAAAAAATAAAATACTATAAAACAATTAGATGTAGCTGAACACCTACTGTATTGTATTACCATCTATACAAAAGAGGATAATTTTACATTGTAATGTAAACATGGACCATTTAACATATAGAGTGTCTGACAGTAGAGAGCTAATTTTGTAAAGAAATTTTACATAAAACATTTTGTGATGTTACTTTTGATTAGAGTTTTATAGGTAATTCTTTATACTGTAAGTGACAAAGTGTGTTGGGTGAAAAACTGTGTTTTGGAAGTGTTATATAAAGTGCTTGGTAGTTTTTGTGCATTTTGAATGTGCAATAAACTCCTGTGCCAACTGCCAAGTTGAAAGTTAGTTAGGAAAAATGTGCAAAATGTTTTTAAAAGTGACAAGTATTGAAACAAACAAACAAAAAAACCTTGTAAATCTTCTGGATTCAGTCAGTGTTTGTGTGCCTGTCACTTTTTGAACAACGGGTGAGTAGTTCACTCTAGTACACTCTCAAAAGCTTATATTATAAAAGACAGCTGACAAATAGGTTTAAAGTGAATTTTCATGAAAATGAGCAGAATTTAATATCAGACCTTAGGTACAGCTGCTTGAAGAGTGAAGTTGGTGATGTCACTCTGAGTGGAGTTAGAGGCAATAAGGGTGACCATGACATCAGTTTCTGTCTGTTTGTCACATTGGGTCTTCAGGGTTAATCCATTCTTCTCGTACACCGTCACAGTGGGAACTACATGCAAACACACCAACACTGAGGTGAAAACTGTAATATCACAATTTAAAATAATTTTCTATTTTAATATATTTTAAAATGTAATTTATTCCTGTGATGGCAAAGCTGAATTTTCAGCAGCATTACTCCTGTCTTCAGTGTCACATGATCCTTCAGAAATCACTCTAATATGCTGATTTTTTGCTTTTGTAAATGTTGAAAAAAGTTGCGCTACTTAATGTTTTTGTGCATAAAAGTTTTCAGGATTCTTTGATGAACAGAATGTAAAAAAACAAAACACACAGAATTTATTTGAAATAGAAATAGAATTTGTAACATTAGAAATTTAATTTTTGGTCAATTTAATGCATCCTTGCGTAATAAAAATATTTGATTTAAAAAATAAATACAGATGCCAACATTTTAAAGGTAACGTATCTTTCAGATTTTTTTTTTAAAGGTCAAACACAACTGGAGAAATCATCAGTGCTTCAGGTGTCCATGTTCTCACCTGGTGTCGGTTCCAGTCCTCCCAGCAGGTCAAGAAGATCGGCACTAGAGGTAGTTGTTGGAGTGATGGTTGGGACAGGCTTGGGCTGGAGAGGCGTGTCGGTCCCACCCAAGAGATCCAGAAGGTCGCACACCTTTAACAAAAGTATAAATACAGATTTTTTTTGGATATATATTCTTTAACAGTTCAGTGTTTAAATACAATATCATATAATAATTACCTGGCTTGCTGGTTCTGAGAGCAAACCTGCCTCAACTGGTTTGGGTTTGGATGGGTAAGGCTCCTTAATCTCTCCTGATGTGTCTCCATTAGTGTGTCCAGGTGAGTTCTTATCCATCACAGGCATTCTTTCCAACACTGCAGCTCTGAGAGGAAGACAGCGACCTTGATTGCTTAATCATGAACTGCATAAGAGCTGCACCATTCATGTATGATCAGAGGGTTTTTTGTACTGAAAAATAGAAGGCTAATAAAGCACATAGCGGTACCTCATGTGGTCATATTTCTTGAAGAGTGCATTATATTCGACCGCTCTCTGCTGAAGTTCCAGGTCAATGCAGCTGCCGTAAATACTGACGATACTTCTGATTCGGCTGATTGAGAGAAAAACAGAAAGATGAAAAAGATCTAAGACAAAACAGGCTCAAAGAAACAAGCAAATACACAGTGAGAGAATTTACTGTACGATATATCAGTACCATTTTTAGTATGTTAAAATTTTTATTTATTCCAGTGATCAAATCTGAATTTTCAGCGGCCATCACTCCAGTCTTCAGTGCCACATGACCCTTTAGAAATCATTCTAATATAATGATCTGGTGCCCCAAGGAACATTTAGTCTTATTACAATTACAATGTTAAAAACAGATCTGCGGCTTAATATTCTTTTTTTTTGTAACAATGTAAATGTCTTTACTGTCACTTTTGATCAATTTAATGTGTCCAAGCTCAATAAAAGTATTAACTTATTTAAAAAAAAACAACAACAACTACTGACCCCCAATATATATTGGTTGATATTGGATAATATTGGATATATAACTATTATGCTCTATTCCCCTGTTTTTCTTATATAGTACATATGCTGTACATATGCTGTCATTTAACATGCATAAAAAAAAATCACTAATATGTAAATAACTGTTAAATGTAATCTTTAGAAAATTTCAATATGTATATCCATTGTTTTATACCGTACGTTATATTCGTGTGATGCCTAAACTCACTTGTGGCATTTAAAACGATTGAGTTTAGTTTTAAATTCATTTAGACAAAATACTGTAGAATTATACAAAAACTTCTTACATTATTTTTCATATTCAATTCACAATGCATTTTTTGCCAGTATTTCATATTAACGTTTCTCACTCGACATTGTCAGTGATCCGAGTGCTCAGCTTCATGGTAGCAGTGAGTGCGAAGCCTCTGGTTGCTGGTGATGACATGTGAGACTGAAGAACTGTCTCCAAGGCCTCCAGGACGTCATCATCTGTAACCTAATGGCAGAAAAGGCCCGAAACACAATTTAGTCACTCCTTAAACAACAAGTACTGTGGTGGTACAGGGGAGGCATCACATATCAGTACCATGGCAATTTATTTAATTTATCATGGTGTAATTGGTGTGAAAAACTACATGTTTTCAAAACTGACTAATTGGTTAAGGATAGAAATTATTGTAAGTATAATTATGCTAGTTTGTGAGACACAACTTCTCAGATGGGTTGCTGTTAAAGGGATGTTCACCCAAAAATTACAATTCTGTCATCATTTACTCACCCTCAAGTTATTGTTATAATTACTATTATTACCCCATTGACTTCCATAGTATGATAAAAAATACTCTACTACACCAAATGTGCTCTCTATACAATTTCACATGTATCATTATTTTATTTCTGTTTACCTGCACAGGCTCAATCTCCTCACACTCGCCCTTCAACAGCAGGTCTCCATACTCCCCTATACACCAGCACGCAACTTGGACCAAGGATTGCTATGAAAATAAACTGTCTATTACACACAAACAAGCACGTATGAAATGTTCAGTCACACGACACGTTGTCATTGCCCAGAGATGCTCAAAAGCCAAAAACACAATGCACATGTTTGTAAGAATCAAGAATGCATCTTGTGTGGTAGGTCACTTCTACATCACACAGAACGCGTTTTTTACATATCACTTCGCTGCTTTTCCATGGTTTTTTTTGTGTGAACATGGGCTAGTCACACTTGTGTCTTTACCATGAAAAGAAATTAAACGTTTAAAAATCATGTCTTTAGACCAGTGTGTCACAACCATGTTCCTGGAGACACACCAACACTACTAATGAGTTGAATCAGATCTTTTTGATTAGGAAGAGTTAGAAAATTTGTAGGGACTCCAAGACCTGTGTAAATGGCCCCTTATAAGCAAAAACATATCTTTACCTGTGAAATATCTTTTACAAGCGCTCTATAGAGCTTGTGAACAGTGTAACAGTGGAGCTCAGAAGCAGTAGTGATGAGCTGAATAAGGTTGGGCACAGTCTCATCTCTAACATCGCCCCCTGCCTGAAAGAGAAAGTACTACATTTAAAACTTGATACAGTTGAAAAGATAGTTGTTCACCTTATACATTCTAACCCAATATCATTTTGTTTTTTTATGAATTTTAGGATATTTTTTTCCACTCTATTCCTCACACAAAGGTATCTTGTGGCTTCAGAAGACTTAAAATAATGCTCATCAGTCACATGGGCTACTTTTATGATACTTTGTCATTATTTTTCGAGCTTGGCATTTCAAAAAAATATAACACCACCATTGGCACCACCATGAATTCATTAGGTGGAAAAGCTGCCAAACACTGCGTGAGATTTCCTATTGTGTTTCACACAAAAAAAGAAAATAATACTGTGTTGAAATGGATGAGATCTTCAATAAACACTAAGATGTTTACAGACTGAACGTCATTGATTATTTGCAAATGGGAAGACTTTTTGTCGTATTTTGGGAGGCATGTAAACGTTTTGGTTGTGTAGCAGTAGCTATTTACCGTAGTGAGCACATGCAGGATGGTATCGATGTGCCAGCGCTTAGAAGGGGAATACCTGACCAAGACACAGAGAGAGACACAAAAAAAGACAAAGTGCTGTTCAGTGCCTGTGACTTGCCACATATACAAAGATAGACAGGTTAACAGAAAACAACAAAAAAGGCAATAAATCAGGACTCCTCAACATGACACGTTTTAGAATGCAATCAATGGCTAACCCAAAGACTGAGCTCTTGAATATTAATTAGCTCAGACAGCCATTACCAGTTAATCTTCATGGTCCAGTTGTCTAATTAATATTCAAGAGCCAAACCTTAACCTTTGTATTTTTTTATAGACTGATGTGTACAGATGTGTTAGTGCCAAACATCTACAAGGCCGTGTGACTCAGAGACGTTCCAATCCACATGCTGTTTGAGCCAGTTTGCCGGGATATGTTTACATGTTGTTTTTGTATATTAATTAATCGGGGGAGCAGATCCGTAGTAGAACTTAATAATTTACAATGAAGATATGGGTAAAAACTACATTTCTAAAATACACATTTGTGTCTCCTAAAAATTCTGAAGAGTAAGTTTGTTCTTTTTGCTCAATTCACATGCCCAAATAAATGTAACATACCTTATTTGTTAATCTTTTGCCTGCCAGAGTACATACATTAAAATGTACAGATTCTTTGTTAAGTTAAATATATAGAGATTTAGCACCACACATTATCTGATATCCTTAGCTACCTCACCAAGTTAAATAGAGTTAAGCTATACATTTTAACATCATATGATGGAAAATGGCAATAAACGTGGGCATGTCTTACAGGACAATGTCAAAGTTGGTTTCTGTAAGAAAATACTTTCTTAGCTATGAGTGACAGTGTTTAATAGGAGAGATACACAAATGAGCGGAGCTAAAACACAGACGCACAGACATATAATGGATAAAACTAACAGGTAGATATAATGGATGAAACTAACAGGTAGATATAAAGTACAAAGGACTGATGATACCTTTCAGCAGCGTTGAAGATGCCAGAAGCGGTTTGAGATCGAAGCTCTAGGGGACAGGTTGAAAGAAAAATGAGAAGCTCTTTCATCATTGAGCGAATGTTCACAGCCGACACAAGGGCAAGTGACAGATCCAATGCACGACTGCATAAGAAAAAGAGCAGAATGAATAACTGTAATTATGCCTCATTTTATATACATCTGTATTGTCTATAAGCATTCTCTTTTTTTAATAATTTATAGTACCGTTTCACCGAGGTGTCTTGATCTTTTAGGCAGTCCACAATGGTGCCTCTGTGCCGCTGCACTGCATTGTGGTCAGTCTGCACAATTTTCTGGAGTGATGTCATTGATATGTAGCTGTAATAGATGAGAGACACAGAAAATGAGCATGTACTGGCATGAGTAGGGCTGAGAAACTGAATTTACATTTTCTACTTAAAAACACTGTAGTGTAGTGCAAGTATAAATAAATGTATGTATGTATATATATATATACATATATATATATATATATATATATATATATATATATATATATATAATCTTTTTATCAAAAGAAACTTTGAATATCTGTGAACAGCAGACACCCAAATTTGATTTAAAACATTAATTACAAATTCTGAAATGGATCTGCTCTTATTGCAAAATGAAAGAAACTACAATTTGAAAGTTTGGGGTCTGTAAGAGTTTTTAATGTTTTTGAAAGAACCTCAGAGAGGTTGCAGTAAAATCAGAAATATTATAACAATTTAAATGAATTGTTTTCCATTTTAATATATTTTAAAATGCAACTTATTATTGTGAAGTAAAAGCTGAATTTTATCAGCCATTAGTGTCACATTATTCTTCAGATATCATTATTATCAATATTAAAAACAGTTGTGCTAACTGACCCCAAACATTTGAAGCTACTAGAACAAGAAAAACAGGCTAACCCTGACAGCCTCTATATAACACATTCCTATTAGTCAGCTCAAATATGAATTAAAAGTACAATAAGGTCACACCAGGAGAGAAACAAAAGTAGTATGTGGTGGTGTCAGAAAAAAGAAAAAAAATCCATTAGATATACAATGATTGATTAGACTGATTTAACAGTTCCAATGCTTTTAAATATATAAGTATTAAAAAAGAAACTTACCGAATATTCCTGTCATTATTAAGTAGAAACCTCCCCAGAATATTTACAGCTAGCACCTTAAAAGGCATAAATTATATGCATTAAATGACGTGAAATAAACTACAGAAGCATCAAATTCCACTCCTGTTTAACCCAAACAACCCTACTAATCATAAAACTGTGTATTAAATCGTATAAGAAATTGTGACCAACCCTAAGCCCACTCTCTGAGTTGATGTCCATGATAGTTAGGACTGTTTCATACAGCACAGCACTGCCTGCAGTCTTACTGCTGTCTGTATTTGTAGCCACCTATGCAACAGAGTCACCAAGATCAAGCATTAAAACTCTGCTCTAAAAATAAATAACTAATATGATTAACTGCATTTCACAGGGTGTGTTTGTTCTATTGTACCTGTGCCAACAAGTCATTCATGGCATCACTAGCGGTGTCATTATTGTGACCCAGAATTCTTAGCAATCTAAGGATGCGCACCTGAGGAACAAAAATAGACCAATCAAGTCCTTATATTCATATAGTTCAGTGTAACATGTAGAAAGTATGTTGTAGCCTGATAAAGAGTGATATTAAGCTTGAGCGGACAAACCTGCAGAAAGGGGTCGCTGATACCAGCTACATTGTGCTCTGGAGAATAACTGGATGTCACAAGACTTTTCATGATCTGTACCAGTTCAGGAACAGCCTTATGGAATGGGAAGAAAAAATAATTAGTAGTCTGTATAACTGAGTAGTTAAAGTAAAAGTTTGGGAGAAAATGCACTTGAATTACCTTGCGGAACTGATTGAGTGTGTCAGGATTTTGCGCACACAATTCAGTGATAAGAACTACAGCCCCATGCAAAACCCCTGTGAAAACAGTCAGGCAGTTACAAAACCCCATCATATTAGAAATTTTGAACATAATACAAACTTTTTTTGTGAAAACACAAGTTATAAAAAGAAACAATGTAGCTAACCATGGTTCTTCTCAGACAGAAGAGACCTTGCAGCAGGAATAAACAGCTCTGCAAGCTCTGGGACCTTTCTTATTATGTGGACGGCACACAGCGTGGCCTAAAGCAGGTATCATCAGTAATACACAGAAAAAACAAAACAAAACACAATTTACCAGGATTATGCTAATCTGGATGATGACATGACTTAAACACAAGGGCGTAGGTTTAATTATGACATTGGTGAAGACATAAAAATCGTAGCTAGGGACAATTCAGTAATCGCTGGATATTGGTGGGTCCCTTCCGTATTCTACGCCCTTGCTTAAACTATACTTAAAAATGTTTACTGACATAAAATGTCATGAACTGACCTTTTTCTTGATATAAGAATTAGAGGCCCTGAGGAGCCGTTCGATCTCTGGTGCCAGGTCTCGACACATCTCAGCTGAACCCATGCAGGCCAGAGTGCATAGAGCCAGAGACTGAACATACTGACTGCTGTGGGAAAGGTCACTGCAACAGAGATAAAAATGACCAGACAGAATAATGATTTGAAACTGGAATCGAATAATAATATATAAATAACATACATTATATTATATATAATATACAGAATTTACTTCTTGATTGAGTTGGTAATCAGTAAGCTAGCATCCTGCTTCTCATCCAGGAGCATCATGGCTCCCAGGTAACCCATCCGCTTCTCGTTGTACCTGGGGCTGGCAATCAGACGTACACACTCCATCTGTAGGAGTCAATACTAAAGTTATCACCATAGTAAGATATATAACAGGTGAAAAGACAACTGAAAAAAAAAGAATATACAGAGGGATAAGGCTGCACAGATGAGAATTAAGGTGATAAGTTGTGATGTATCCATAATTGGAGATGTAAAAACTTCTTATCCATCAATGCAAACCGCACACACATTAAGAGTTACCTGGCCGAAGTGTGCAGGGTAGCCCAGCATGTGCACGTAGAGTAGTTTTGCAAGGCTGTGCGAACGTTCCCCATTGTCACCCTGGCGAAACTGTGCCCGGATATCTGCACACTCTCTTTGGATGATGCCCCTCTCCTCGCCTTGTGTCCGGGCACTTCGGATTACCCGAATCATTTCCTGTAAACGCACTGATGGAGTCATGACTGTATCTGTAATCAGAGAGAGACATTTCATAGAAATTGAAAGAGGAACCAGCATATACCCAGAACAAAGCAATGATTTTACATTGGTAGTTTCTTGGTACTTGATTCAATTGCATTTTAGAACAGACTTAAATAAAACAAATGTTTATATTAAATGCAACTCTGAGGGTCTAATTTTCTTCCATTTTAGATAAAGAACTATCGAGTCATGTCAGGGCAATACCATGACCACTTTTTTCTAGAATCTCAATTCGAACAGTGCAGTTGACCACCGACCAACACAGCAAAGTTCACCCATGTGAAGTACATGTGCAACATATTTAGTGAATAACAATTTGATAATCAGATAACTTGGATTATAGAGCAAGAGTCGTATGGATCGCTTAAACTACTGTTCGAATTAAAGTTTGGGGTCGATGAGATTATTTGTTTTTGAAAGACGTCTCTTATGCTCACCAATACTGCATTTATTTGATCAAAACATTTTTCAAATGTGTTCTATTTTAATAATATATAGAATTTTCAGCAGTCATTACTCCAGACTTTAGTGTCACATGATCCTTTAGAAATCATTCTAATACGCTTATATATGGTGCTCAAGAAACAATTGTGCTGTGACTAAGCCTCTGCAGATGCAAAAGAGAACCCATGACACACCCCTCCTGATCTCACTCCACTGGCTCTCAGTTGTGGCCAGAATCAAATTTAAAGTTTTAATGCTGGCTTTCAGGACTACCTCTAGAACAGTTCCCCCTACTTCAACCCACAACTACAAATGTATGCTTCCTCCTGCCAGATCAAGTTACTGAATGAGCCAAAACAATAAGGCAAAAAGTTCCTCTCTGTTCCACACACACACACACACACACAAAGTATATGTATTCTTCTCTGCATTTCGTCTCTTCTCTAGCTGGTATCCTAATGTAGTTGTCCTGTTTAGTACAACGTTTGTTGGCTCTTTGATGAACGCTTTGCTCCTCTTTTGTGAGTCCATTTCGATAAAAGCATCTGCTAAATCCATAAATGTTAATGTTACAATTTTTGTGAAAACCCATGATCATAATTTTTCAGGATTCTTTGATGAATACAAAGTTCAAATAATCTTTAATCACTTTTGATCAATTGAATGCATCCTCACTGTATTTATGTAATTTTTTTTATTAAGAAATATTTTACAAAGGTTCTTTGTGCCTGTTGCCTCTGGTTCCTCGTCCTCCAGCTGAGGAACTTACACCTGCTTTCATTTCAGATCTTCCAATGATAACTACATTCATTCCCGCATGCGCACCGCGCGCGCTACGCGGCCTTCAGTCGCTGTGACGTTACTAATCTACAAATGCATTCCACATGATCTCATTATCGTTTTGACATCTAACTGAGCAATTTTTCATATAATATATACAGCGCAGTCAATGTGTTCACAAATAGTCAGTTTCATCGAACCACCACCTTTAAACACGCTGTGTGTGCATTTAAATCAGATGCAATAAAATGGTGATAAAACGTAAACAGTCAGGAGATAACGACAGGAAAGACTTGAAAGATCTGAAAACGGCGGTCAATTTGTGGTGCTCGTCGCTCTCATCGTTTGCAGATGTAAACATTTCTTGCTTTGCTGTACACTGCATCTGTTTGTGATTAAACTGAGTATTACTTGTGATACTTTTCGGTTGCAAAAGTCAAGTTTGTACACGTCCCGAGTGTTGTTAATCCGTGTTTGTATCCGCTGACGTTTCAAGCATCTGATCTCGGGCTCATCGTTTTACCTTAGGCAGCGCAGTAATTCCAATCGCCGAAGCCACCCGGCTGCTCAGTGCTAATTCATCCGCTCCTCCTCTTCTGTTTAACCTTACAGATCCGTTGGTAACCAGTCGAGGTATTTTACTTTACGAGCAACTTTACCCGTAGTAACAGCATTTACAAATGTGTATAAGCCTCATAGTACAGCGCAACTTCCGCCATCCGGGTGTGCCATTCATTCCCGTCCAGCTGCTCTGGAACTGGAAAATTACTTGTGTGCACTGTGCAGTGTGTATTTAAAGGACCCGCGAACTATTTACTGATGTTTCGTCCATTTTTCCAAGTAAATTAAAGTAAATGATTCAATTACTATTAAAAAGTAGTATTACATTTATTTCATAAAAATAACTAACATCAATTTTTGTTATTTTTATTAGTGGTAAACTAGTAAATAATTCAATTTTAAAGCAACTAACTACATAGGCCTACCTCTATCACATTAAAAAATAAATATTTGTCTTCAAAACACGTTGGCCACAATTATTGGCACCCCTAGAATTTTTTACGAGTAAAATATCTCTGAAGTATTCCCATTAATATTCACTTTTTTTTAGCACACCAGGGTGACTAGGAACATGCACATGTCTAGAGTTCTTGTTTCACAGGAGTTTAAATATGAGGAAACACAAAGGCCAAATTCCTTTTATCATCCATCACAATGAGTAAAACCAAAGAATATAGTTCTGATGTGCAGCAACATATTGTTGAGCTTCACAAAATAGAAAGTGTTGTAAGAAAATGGCTAAAGCATTGAAAATTCCCATTTCCACCATGAGGGCAATAATTAAGAAGTTCAAATCAATAGGAAATGTTATGAATCTGCCAGAGGACCTGTGTCTATTGTCTTAATGCACGGTGAGGACGAAAGTTCAAGGATCACAGATGGAGAATTGCAGAGATTAGTTGAGTCTTGGGGTCAGAAGCTTACCAAAATAATAATAATAATAATAATGAGAAATTGGAGAACACTTAGGTGTTCTCTAAACTCATCAGGCATTATAGGAGAAAACTCAGAGCTGTTTTCTTGGCAAAAGGAGATTGCAAAAAGTATTGAATTAAAAGCAATATTTTTTTGCCAGCGTGTTTTGGAGAAAAACATTTATTTCATAATGTGATTTCCCCCGCACTTTCAATTCTTTTACTTCAATGAAAGGTTAGATTTTGGCTAATTTTTTGAATGAAAGATCAAAAGGATAACCAATGCAGATTTATATTTTTACAGGGATTTTTGAGCATAATTACCAGGGGTGCCATTAATTCTGACCACATCTGTAGCCTAAAACTAAGTATATGTAAATATTTTTTTTCCCCAATTTTTATATATTTTAAAAATGATTTCTGAAGTTGAATTTTCATCAGCCATAGGCTACTCCAGTCTTTAGTGTCAGCATCTAGAGGAGAGAGGATAGAGAGGAGCCAACTGAGGTCACTCGGGCATCTGTTCTGGATGCCTCCTGGACGCCTTCCCGGGGAGGTGTTCCAGGCGCGTCCCACCGGGAGGAGACCCCAGGGAAGACCTAGGACACGCTGGAGGGATTATGTCTCCCGGCTGGCCTGGGAATGCCTCTGTATTCCCCCGGAAAAGCTGGAGGAAGTTATTTGGGAGAGGGAAGTCTGGGCGTCTCTGCTTAGACTGCTGCCCCCACGACCCGGCCCCAGATAAGCGGAAGGAGATGATGAGGATTATTTCAAAACAGCATTTATTTGAAATAGAAATATTTTGTAACATTATACATATCTTTACTGTCGCTTTTGATCAATTTAATGCACCACTACTTAATAAAAATATATTTTTTTTTAAAAAGACGTACCCCAAACTTTTGAACAGTGTATTAGGTCAAAGTTACTAGGGATAAATTAAATGCTAGTCTCTCATCAAAAAAGGAACTAGTAAATTGGAATATATACTAGGAAGTGAAAAGTTAATATCTGAACCTCAGATCCACATAGAACGACACAATTTGCTGATTGAGCAATAGTTAGGCGACTTGTCACACTGTTGGGATAGTGAAGAAATAAGTAGTGTTTAAATTAAACACTTGTGAAACTGCTAGAAACATAGCTGACATTCATTTATGGAGCTGAACTCTGCCAACTCTGTTCTTAGACAGCACTGTGCATTGAAGGATTGGGGGTGTAGATCTCACTTGTTTTCCAAAGAATGGACATGACTGTGGTGAAATAAAGTCACTTTTAAACAACGTGGGGTCTGTATAATAGCAGCACATTGTATAATGTATTTTAACTGTATAGATGTCACACATTCTAGTCAATTCTAACCATCACATTTTGATGTTAATTTTGAACTTTAGTTTTTATTAAATGTATTTCTTTTAACTTAATATATTTTAACCTTAAAGTTAAAAACTGCAAAAAAAAAAATTGCTGCCTTAATTTTAAATACAATCAACTTGGATGTTAAAGTAATTTCAACTTAAACTTACAATAAAAAGACTTAAAAAAATAGCTGAATCTTGTATAGCTTAAAAGTTGTTACGAGTTAAAGCAATGTAAAAATGTTGTAATAACATATTGATTGTATAATTTATTTTTTACAGTGCTGAAATAGGCCATGCAGTTTAAAGTAAAGTTTAAGTTCAACAGTCAACAAATTGTGCTGGTTTACCTTACCTTCACTATTCTGCAAAGGCCACAGTGTAACAGAAATCTGGACGTGTTTTGTTGTCCTTGTCCACCATGAAAGCAGGGTGTAGGATGTGGGTTATATGACCAGGGCCGGCTCTAGCCCTTTGGTTGCCCTAGGCGAGATTGATTTTTGCGCCCCCCCCCCCCCTTAAAAATAATGAGTATTTATTTAACTAAACAAAAATGCTCTTATAGTCACTCCAAAACTTCAACAAGGAAATTATGACTTGAACTGTAATGAATTGTTTATACAAATGCTACAAATACAAAGAAAGTTCAAGGATATTTCAATCATCCTACATAGTTGCATTGTACAAATACATTTTATCCGACTATGTAACTTGTAGTAGATAAATGACAATTACTACCACCACTACTATTATTAATAATCTATTAGGCTGCTACAAGGGGGGTTCGGGGGCATGCTCCTCCGTAAAGAAAATCTTGTGCATTTTAATGTTAAATTCATCAATCTGGTGCACTTTGAGAGTTCAAAATTAAAAGCTCCAACCCATATTCAGTGTTCAAATTAAACAAAGAAAAATTCAAACCTCTTTTAGTTAGTGTCTTTCTACATTACATAATAATAGTTATAATATTAATCCCATGATAATACTCATTTATTGTAAAACAATGCACTGAAAAATAAAGGAAACTTTCATAAGTTTTGTACTAATTTCTATACTAATATAAGTATTTTTCTATACTTCACATTAAAGATGTGATTGGGCCAGCCCAGTGTCAATCAAGAAAACAACTAATGATCCGCTGATCTACGCGTTTCATGCGGTGTCAGAAAAAAAGCTAACGCTGACTTTTCTTTGACCAATGCATTACACCAGCGCCGCCGATTAAGCAAAACAAAACAAAAAGAATGGGCTATTTCTATTTTAGCCCCGGACGCTTTTTGCTTTATCCATCTATTTCGACGACAACTCACTACTCGTGCCTGTTCGCTCAGCGCTCACGGCGCCCGCGCCCGCTCGCGATATTATGTCAAAATTCAATGATGAAATCTTATGAGGGCGCCTACTCCGCTACACATACCGGTATACCCACTTTTTGCGCCACTGGCAGGCTGTTGCAGTGTTAATGAAGTACAATAAAAGCGGAAAGTTCCTTACGCGGCTCTGGCGCCCCCGCGCCCTTAGCATTTGCCTATACTGCCTAAGCCACGGGCCGGCCCTGATATGACACAGCATGCTATTCTTGACATTTTCCATGCTGGTAAGATTCCATGCTGGTAAATACACATTTATTACACAGATTTCTTTCTTTCTTTCTTTCTTTCTTTCTTTCTTTCTTTCAATGTGTCGAACAATTGCACACAACAAATGCAAAAAAAGTGTTTATCTTCACCACAATTATTCAAGCATTTTAAAATAGAGAACACAATTTAGTTGATTCAAACACCAGAGACTGACCAAGAGAACCAACTAATATGCTCAAAATAAAAATACAAAATTCTCTGTAACAGTGGCAACAGCAATATTTATATTGCATCTAATAATCTTGCCAATGGGTGGCAGTATTGCACTAAGGATGTATCTAAAGGCCAGTCTTACAAATTCTTTTTTAATTATTAAATTAGTCTCCACATTTGTGTGGATGTTTGTTGTGTAATTTCAAAATCTACCACATTCATATTGCTTAAGTTTAGCTGTTGAATGAATACCCATCAATGAACCTGTAAATCTACTTCCTGTAATCTTATTCAGCTTCCTCTTTGTCTTCATTTCCATTGCTGTTCTCAGCGGGATAAACCACCATGCACAGCTTCTGCCCCACGTGTGTCAGTTTAGCTATAGACAGACAACAGCAGATGGGGTGTCTTTAGTAGCTTCTGTAGGCCTCATTTCAAATCTGTTTAGTCTAATGCAAATGTAACTGACATTTGAAAATCATCTTAAGACATACCAACAAAAGAACTGAAGCTCTTGGGCTTGTTTTCCCAATATACGCCAAATAGATACACAGGAACACCTGACAACAATGATGGCCAGGCCAATGCTGCACGCCACTGGCTCCGAGTACATAGAAACGATCAACAGGAATGCCCAGAAAGTCAGGAAAATTACTGGCCACACCAAGAAACCTGCTGATTACAGTAAAGGACTACAAATGCACAGTACAAAAAAAGAAAGAAAGAAATGTATAATTATACATAATTATTTTTCACAGGCTAATGCTCTGACAGCTCACTAACACTATGTCAAAACTACAAAATAAAGTCAATAAGAATCAGTCTTTCCTTGATTGGTCGATGTATATTTGGTTCTCTGATGCGAAGCACAATCTGCCCGGCAACAGTGATCCCATAAAACAGGTAGTTGATAAAACCAACATAATTGATCAGGGTGTATATGTCACTGGTGCACAACATCAGCAGAGTTGATATACACTATAAAAAAAAAATCATTACTTGATTTAAATACAAGAAGCAAGCACCAACCAGCACATTGCAAATCATTTATAGAAAAAAAAAGCTTTTTACATAACTTAAGGACAGAAATAAACAGCTCACAGTGAAAAGCAAAGCTGGGATGGGTGTACAGCGATTAACATGAATCATTGCCAACAGACGGGGAAGATGACCCTCCCTCGCACCGGCAAAGAACAACCTGTGAAAGACCAACTGTCAATCAACCTGATAATGCTGAGAATGCAAAATATAATGCAAACTGAAGGAGCAAATGAGAAATTACACGTTAAGACTGACCTAGATGATGTGAAAAGGGATCCATTGACCCCTCCGATGGTGGACAGAGCTACAGAGATGGGCATGATCCATGGCATCATCCCAATCAGCTTTTCACCAAATGTCGGATGGAGATTAAAAGAGAAAAAGAAGGCACTGGGGTTACAAAGAGAAAGGTGAAAACCGATCAAGTTTATACAGGTGAGCAGACATTCAGCAATAATGTCAGATAAGTCTGTCAGATCTACTGATGAATAGGCTGTTTAATCTTTTCTAATGAAGGAGCTCAAAGTTCTTCTCACCACAGCAACAGCATTGGAGGCCAACAGTTCCTGAGGGCTCATAGCTGTAACATATGCAATATTCACAATTACATAGACAAAAGTGACCAGAGGGATTGAGATGAAGATTGCGCGAGGCAGGTTCCTGCAAATACAAAATTAAAACATGGGTTGAATCTCGATTGTAATTTTTTTGGACAAAGCTGTATCGGTCACAAGCGGCAATTCTTCTGTATTTAAAATGCTAACATTTATATTATCTATTACACCCCAATAGATATACATTAATGATCTTTATAACCTCTGCATGTTTAAAAATGAATAGCATTCTCAGTTGTGTTCACTTTGTCCCATATTTCTCATAAAACGACAAATTACAGACAAACACAATAAAATCGCACAGCCCAAATTATTTTTATAGTAGAAAATATTTATAGTTTTCAAGTAGAAATCTCTGATGTTTTAGTATTGGTTTCGATACTAATGATGTGTAGGAGACAATTTGAGACATAAGATCCTATTTCTTCCTTCCTATGGCTTCTCACCACACTGATTTGGTGTCATTAACATTATTAATGTCAATAGAATCACCAAATGAAACAATTATGCATGTTGTTAAAGTGTACATTATACATGGCAGTTTGAATATTATATTCATATTAATTTTACAGTTGTGGAAAATCACATCTCTGCGCTTCTGCGATAATATTGACTGTTTAATGCGTTAAAATAATTAAGAAATCCACACCAAGTTTTGACTAGTCTTTACTTATTTTGCATGAAAATTATTTAATAAAACAAGCTCTCACAGACCTTTCCCTTTTGCGGTTTATTACTTTGTGATATTATTTTGTGACTGGCTGACTGTAGCCTACATCATCCCTGGCAAATGACAATGTAGCTGTAGGGGTCGATGAGCTCTTCTGTTACATAGTTACATTTTGAATACCCAAACAAACAAACAAACAAACGCACACACTCACACAGTTTTCTTGTTTGTACAAAATACAACTGTATTTGGAAAACTGAATGAAATTATACTGGAATGGATTATATGCTAAATATAAGGTAACCAGACAATAATGTTTTTGAAATATGGAAACCAATATTAGTAAAATATGAGTAAAATATATTATCTGAGTAATGGATTTTATAGCACCATGGACTGTACCCTGGCAGATCTGCACGATGCCCATAATGATGATGAGGCAGAGGGTGAGGAGCTTGCCCGTGGTGAACACATCCTGTACACGCGTCGCCCAGCGGACACTGAAGCAGTTAATCCAAGTTAACAGCACTACAAGGAAAAGAACAAATTATAAACATTCTAATTCAATTTGATGACAGTAACCATGCAAATTTACACAAAAAAGAGGAATGAAGTCAGTCATATGTTTATATATATATATATATATATATATATATATATATATATATATATATATATATATATAGAGAGAGAGAGAGAGAGAGAGAGAGAGAGAGAGAGAGAGAGAGAGAGACTCACTTAAAATTCAGAAAACACAAAACAAGCTGCAGTTTGATGTCACCAATACTGATATGTTGCGGCAAGATTCACGGCCATGAAAATAACAGCTTTAGTTTAAAGAACTAAAACAACAGAAGAACAGCCAACATGTTTAAGCTACCACAATGATTAAAGTTGCCAGACAATATTTTTCCATGGCTTTGGAATCAGCCAGAATCATGTGGTTTAGTCTGCACATTATGTATAATTTGAGCTCTTGCAAATGAGAACCCTGAATGATCCAGACCTGTGCGATTAAGCTTTTTTTGGAAAACCCCAGCACGAATCACAAAGCTGACATTTCAGTTCATTAGCCTTAATTATTTATTAAAATATCTAGAACCAGTTCCTGAGCAAGAAGAGGTTATGAAAAGCCACTTTTCTGATTCAAACTGTTACCTGCGGTCAAGCCAAGGCTCACTAAGTGAAATTATTTTTGTATAAAGTGATTTTTATACTTTTTTTAGGCTATGTGATAAAAAATTGCAATAATTTCCATAACTTCATAGATGAGGAGATTTTTAAGGCCAGGGCTTCTGTTTTCCATAGTCCATTGTTTCAACTAACCACATTTGTTGAACACACATCAAGGAGTGTGTCTCAATCAGCTCCCTAGCTTAGGCAGTGAATAAGTATATTGTGTGTTAACAAATTCAGGCACTGGTAAGGACAGCAAGGACCCTGGCTCACTACATTTTGGGACACTTATGACTATTTCCGGCGAAATGACAACGTCCTCATTGTACAACTTTACTATACTGGTATTTATGAACAGCAGCAGAACTGATATCTTTTTGACATTATGCTTTAATATTATTTAAAGTACATTATGATAAACACTTTGCTTGTTACATATACATGCAACATTTCAGCCATAAATGAATTATAAATGTTAGTTAGATTACCATGGCTAGCGATGTGTTTATGCTGAAATATAATTAAATAATGGTTTGTATTTGAAAATCATTTATCAAGTGTCATTATGTGTAGTGAGGTGTCTCATATGATTATGTTTCACGCGTCAAAACTTCCGTTATGAAAACTCTGTAAAAAATGATTGCTATGATTATCACAACAGAAAATTCAACAGTAGTATAACAAATAATGTGTTGTTTCAACTTAAAGTACGTGTTCGTAACTAAACTTAATATTTTTTTTTAAATTTGATATTTAAGTTCTCAACAAATTTCAAGTTGTTAACTAATTGCAGCAAAAAACTTTTTTTTTTACAGTAAGTAAACATCCATGCTGCCTTGTTTTCACAGTGCGTTGTGGGACTTTTAGGGAGTGAATGTTTCAGTGCACTGGAAGAATTGAGACCCTGAAGTGCTCTGACTACTGAACTAGGGAGCCGCACCCAAGGTCTTTAGATGCACTTAATTATAAACAGGTTAAGCAGGGCTGGATCTGCATACTCTTGGATAAAAAGTGTTGTCATGTACAGTCATATTGTATATGTTCTAAATGTGACTTACAGAGGCAGGCGGCAGCGAGCAGACCCAGAGCTCTCTCTGTAGGGAAGCATGAAGGGAAGAGAGGCTGCAATGCGTAATTGGCAAATGTGAGGGCAATCACAGCCTGGTTAGTTGGATAGATCACCAACACTGCAGTCCACAGCCTTAGAAACCTATTCAGAAGACAAGCTCTGTAAGACCTTACATTAACATTACATCTAAAAAAAAAAAAAGACTTGGTCTTACCCAGCTAGACCTCCAAAAATGTCCTTAACATAGGAATAGTCTCCGGCTGACTTTGGGATTGTGACGCCCAGTTCAGCATAGCACAGAGCACTGATGGCAGTGATGACACCCACGAGAATCCACACTATGATAGCCAGACCCACTGAACTGGCATTTTCCAATACACCCTTTGGACTTACAAAGATCCCAGACCCAATAATGTTACCTGGAAAATAAAAACAAACAAGCAACTGCAATTAACAGAAGGACTTTATTTTAGACACAATCATCAATGAGCTACAATTAAAGGTGCTCTAAGCGATGTTGGGTGACGTCACTTCTTGTTGACGTTTAAAGTATTGTCAAACAAAACGGAGGCTAGCTAGACCCTCCCTCCTCCTCATTCACACACTAACCCCCCAAACCCCACCCCCCAAATCCTTCTTGTCGGTTATTGGCTGGAACAGTTTGCTATGTTTCCATGATGCATTTAATTGATCAAAAGTGACAGTAAATACATAAATGGCTGCTGAAAATGAAAGTATAAAGCTTTGACATCACAGGAATAAACTAGTTTACAATATATTAAAATAGAAAACAGTTATTTTAAATTGTAAAATTGTTTAAGATTAATACTGTTTTTATTGTATTTTTGATCAAATAAATGCAGCCTATTGTGAGCATGATGAGACTTTCTTTCAAACACGCTAAAAATCTTACTGATGTCAAACTTTTGAACAGTACTGTATATAACCTATAAAATTTGTCTCTGTGTTCTTCTCTTCTAAAGTTTTCTTCTGTGAAACCTTGTCTTTGTGAGCTTGAGGGCTGGTTTTAACCAATTTGGTAAAATATTAAGAATGCTCATATTTAACACCTGTTGAGTCTTTGTTTGGAAACAAAAAGAGATGGAATCCTCTAGAAATTTGGAAAAAAGACGAGGCTAATGAAATAAGCTGGATTGGCACTCACAGAAGCTCTGAACTGCAGGTGATTATTATTATTATTGAAGCACCTTCCTGAGTCCCTTTCCTCCATTATTTATTTTTGTCAGTGATGTAGATTAAATGTAATTAGTTATTGTGCTTAAGTATCTTTTTGGCTACTTTGTAGTTTGACTGAGCTTCAAAGATGTTAGCAACTTTTACTCTACATGACTACATTTTTGAATAAGTATATGTACTCTTTACCTCAGTACATTTGTGACGAGTAATGCTTGTTACATTGTGCATGGTTCCTAGCTTTTTCTGCAGCAGTTTATATCTGCTACAAAAGAAGCAATATCGCCACCAACAGGGCATTGAAGATACTATATCTTGTGCATTTCGCCCTTAATCACCCAAACATGTCAACAAGGCAAATTTACACAAATGTGAGTGCATTAGCAGGTAATTGTGAATCACATGTTTCATGAGATGCATGGAACCAGCACGTCCAGTGCAAGTAGGCTAAGCTTTGACTATTTCATTTGACTTAACATTATTTATCCGTTACATCAAAGTGACCTTTTTGAAGGATATTGGTTTAGACTTGAGTGTTTGCAGACGTTTAAGAGGCTGTTGTGTTGATTGCAATATTGAGGTGATAGAAAATAAACATGTGATTGCTCTCCTCACAAATCAAATGTTCCTCGTTTTTCACTGGCATGTCACTTATTCAGTACGAGTAAAAAAATCCTTAAGTATTGTTAAAATCAGATACTCTAAGGCCCGGTTTCACAGACAGGGCTTAGATTAAGCCAGGATTAGGCCTTAGTTCAGTTAAAATATATTTTTCAAACATGCATTAGAAAAAAAAAACATTGGTGCATCTTGAGACAAAACAGTGGCATTGACATTTTAAGATATGCCAGTGCAAGTTGCTTTCAGATAAAAGCCTAGTCTGTGAAGCCAGGGTTAATGTTAATTGTTTGCAAACAAGAGGGAAAAAAAAATCAATCTTAAAATGATCACACACACACACCATTGCCAACACCACAGAACCTGTTAATGGGAAACAGGAAGATAGTGACCTGACCAACTGTAACCCAAACACTTTCACAGCTTACATCTCAGATAACATGCATTAACCCAGCATTGAGGTAACTGGCAAAGACATGTTGGTGAGCTTGCAATCAAGTCTAATTTACATGCCATGTAGTGACCTAGTTTAGGTTTAAACCTGCTACCTACCACCATACTCCTACTGACAAATCTCTTCACCATTGAATAATCCTTTTTTAAACCTGCTTGAAATTCCTGCATCATTTGCTCTGCCAAGTCAGTGTTCAAATACTGTATTTTAAACTACATATAGAATCAATATAATATGTGATCATACAACCTGTATGCTCTTCTTGTGGAATACAAAAGAGGATATTTTGAAAATACCATACAATGAAAACAACATTGGACCACTTTCTTTGTATGGAAAAAAAAAAAAAAGTGAAGCCAGTCTTCAAAATATCTTATATGTATCCAGAGGACACAAAATATGTATACTTATTATCTTCATGTATTGTTCTACCAGATAAAACGAAAGGAGAATAAAGAAAGGTGAAGTACAGCATAAAAGACACTTTCTTAGACTTACCCAAAATGATACCACACGCACTGAAGAGTCCGATCTCTTTCTTCAAGGCCACTGCTGGTTCTCTGTCTGTGTCTGAGTCCAGCACTGATGAAGCCCTGCGTCGGGCGCCACTGCTGCTCATTTTCGCACAGACAGCAGCGACTTTGTGCTGTTGGTGTTGAGTCTCGGTAACTTTATCCTCCCGCCCCAAACTTAATGTATTAATCTGATAAACCCGCCTACAGTGCTCTGGTTTGGTCTAGTTTAGTAGATGAGTGTAACAGGGGAAATATTATGCAACTACAAAGATATTTTTTTTAATTATTATTCAGTAGCCCATTGGAATTACAATATTGTTCTTCTAATGGCCCAAACAAACAAATGAATCTGGGTCATAATCAGATAAACAAACAGCATTTGAATGTTTGACCTCTTGACCCACAATCACTGATATCATCAAGACAATAAAAGATTAAAACCTGTTGAGACGAGGACAAAGTTACAAAAATAATATGGAACCCCATTTCTCTCATCTAAGAAAAACTCATGCTTTGGTAAATCATATTTATGACAAAAAAGTTGCAATTATGACAGTCAAAATTATAAGATAAAACAAGTATGACAATTATTGACTGTCATGAATCGACTTTTTAATCTCATAATTATAACGTAGTATGTCATAATTGAGTTACCAAAAGCAGGATTTCCCCCCTCGTGACAGATATAGGCTTCCAAATATAGAGATAGGAACATTTTTTTTTTTAAATAATATTTGTAAGGCTTTGATGAAGTTTGATTCTAAGCTGACATCATTTAAGAAAATAGTGTGTAAAGAGTTGTTTGGCATGTGGTGTATGAAATAATAATTAGAATGAGATGATCTGAACATTGATCTGTAAATCCAGAATCACAATATATGATTTTTTTTAACTATTTATTTGTATGATACAGCTGAAATAAGTGTTTGAACACCTGTCTATTAGCTACAATTCTGACCCTCAAAGACCTGTTAGTCTGCCTTTAAAATGTCCACCTCCACTCCATTTATTATCCTAAATTAGATGCACCTGTTTGAGGTCGTTAGCTGCATAAAGACACCTGTCCAGCCCATACAATCAGTAAGAATCCAACTACTAACATGGCCAAGACCAAAGATCTGTCCAAAGACACTAGAGCCAAAATTGTACAACTCCACAAGGCTGGAAAGGGCTACGGGGAAATTGCCAAGCAGCTTGGTGAAAAAAGGTCCACTGTTGGAGCAATCATTAGAAAATGGAAGAAGCTAAAGATGACTGTCAATCTCCCTCGAACTGGGGCTCCATGCAAGATCTGACCTCGTGGGGTCTCAATGATCCTAAGAAAGGTGAGAAATAAGCCCAGAACTACACGGGAGGAGCTGGTCAATGACCTGAAAAGAGCTGGGACCACCATTTCCAAGGTTACTGTTGGTAATACACTAAGACGTCATGGTTTGAAATCATAGGGTTCCCCTGCTTAAACCAGCACATGTCAAGTCTTGTGCTGTTTGCAAATGACCAAATGACCATTTGGATGATCCAGAGGAGTCATGGGAGAAAGTCATGTGGTCAGATGAGACCAAAGTAGAACTTTTTGATCATAATTCCACTCGCCGTGTTTGGAGGAAGAAGAATGATGAGTACCATCCCAAGAACACCATCCCTACTGTGAAGCATGGGGGTGATAGCATCATGCTTTGGGGGTGTTTTTCTGCACATGGGACAGGGCGACTGCACTGTATTAAGGAGAGGATGACCAGGGCCATGTATTGCGAGATTTTGGGGAACAATCTCCTTCCCTCAGTTAGAGCATTAAAGATGGATCGAGGCTGGGTCTTCCAACATGACAATGACCCGAAGAATATATATAGCCAGGATAACCAAAGAGTGGCTCTGTAAGAAGCATATCAAGGTTCTGGCGTGGCCAAACCAGTCTCCAGACCTAAACCCAATAGAGAACCTTTGGAGGGAGCTCAAACTCCGTGTTTCTCAGCGACAGCCCAGAAACCTGACTGATCTAGAGAAGATCTGTGTGGAGGAGTGGGCCAAAATCCCTCCTGCAGTGAGTGCAAACCTGGTGAAAAACTACAGGAAACGTTTGACCTCTGTAATTGCAAACAAAGGCTACTGTACCAAAATATTAACATTGATTTTCTCAGGTGTTCAAATACTTATTTGCAGCTGTATCATACAAATAGTTAAATCATACACTGTGATTTCTGGATTTTTTTTTAGATTATGTCTCACAGTGGACATGCACCTACCATGACAATTTCAGACCCCTCCATGATTTCTAAGTGGGAGAACTTGCAAAATAGCAGGGTGTTCAAATACTTATTTTCCTCACTGTACAAGTGAAAATGTCTCACAAACCACCTAGTTAGTTAGCCAAAGGCATCAGTGGCGGGAAAGAAACTCCCAAAGATGTTTAAGCAGCTAAAAATAATTTACAATGACCAGAAAAATGATCCAATGGCTTGTAAAATTTAATTTCAAAGAAATTAGTGTTTCTGAATAGCTGAAAAAAAAGGTAAAAGAATCCAAATGGATACATAAACTAGATGTCTCCTGAAGTGTCTTCCAAAGTTGCTCACCAAGAAGTGATGGTCACAATCAATAGTGCTTGAACAGCTATTTGTGAATATTCCCTGTGTTGCTAGCAAATAGGTTCAGATGTCTTGGCAGAAATCTCTGTTGTTCACAAGCTGTGCTCTCTTAATGAGTGTTCATGTTTAAAAAAAATAAATAAAACCAGAGCTGATGGTTTCTCTAGTCTATAATTGTTTAGCTAAAATAATTCCCTCTCTTAAACACATTTAAACAGCTACAGTGACTTCTTTGCATACGACAATTTGATGTTTACATAAACGTTTTTTATTCAGCATTAAAATGTTCATGTAAACACGTTGGGTCTGTTTGAGCATCCCGACCAGCAAAACACAACATTGGCTTCACGATCTCAGATTTTCACTACACGATTATCCAGGGTATCTGCAGATTGTTATATATTTTATCTAATCAAATGTAAAGCTTGTTATAACCTTTTTAAAGACCTTCTTCCCTGGTGCATTCCCATTCATACGGTGTCCACATTTGGATTTGGCACAGGTTTTACGCTGGATGCCCTTCCTGACACAATTCCTATTTTTTTCTTTCCTCATATTTAAAACCTCTTGGAAAAAAAAATACTTTTCTTATACCATTTAAGATTATGGTATTAATTAAAATAAAATAAATAAAAACTGAATGTAAGAATTTAAAAAGTTTTAAGTATGCATATGGAGCATGAAATATGTGAAAAATATTGACTTTTTGTCATACATAAGTATATCAATTAGGATTTACAATTAAAAATTGATAACCAAATTCATCTTTAACTTTATTTTCTCACTTTTTTGGTGGGAAAATAAATAATACTCAAAAATATAGACGTGTAAGGGGGTGGAGAAAGAGTCTAACCATAACTCTACATAAGCATTCAAAAAGAACTTGGGCTCAATCAATGGCTTGAGTTTGGAGCGGGACAATCATAACAGAGAAAGATCAACATAATTTTGTATAATTTTTATTTATTATTATTCATGTTGTAAGACGTTATCAGGAAAAAAAAAAAAACAGTATAAAAGTATGGAATAGGTTTCCTAACATGGCCTGACTGGGGACATCATACTATGATTGTTCTAACCATGGGGGCATTGCAGGGCATTGGTGGGCAATATGGCTGATGTATTATGTACGATGTCAAAATAGACCGCCTGACTCGCATAATCAGCTCTAGAAAATAATAGTCTTCAAAAACTAACAGATTTTTTGTTAATAAGTGTCAAATACTCTGTGTATGTTTTTTTAAATATCAGGTGTTTGAACTAAGAAAGAGCACCATGACAATCGCACTTTGCTTTAAAGGATACCTCGTGAGTGCAGTTTTAATTTCCATCCTTATGAACATTAGAGAAATGACCAAAGATACATCGCTGTCATGTAGAACGATCTCCGTGAGTGCAGTTAGGCCCTTGAAACAAGATATTTAAACCTGCCACTTGACTGAAAATCAAAAAGTAAAAAAAATTAAATAAAAACAACCCCATGTGCGAGTAGATGTCAGTGTGGGAGTCTTGCTACAGGCCGATGGTGTAAGAGCGCCCGGCGGGGTTGTGAATGGCGGAGCATGTAGGCTCGGTCACAGCCCATTCATACCAGACCTTTTTTCCATTGTTACACCTCCAGAACCTCACGCTCACGTGATCACCGTAGGACAGCGGGATCGGCTGCTGCACAGGGAAAGAGGGGGAAAGAAATAGGTGTTAGGATTACATTCCCAACGTGACAGCACGCTTTAGCGCATTAAGTGTGGAGTTGATAAACTTCCAAGCTTTGACAGTGCGTTACTGGCTTCAAACCGAAAGTTCTAACTGTATTTATGTCTGCACTTTCTTACCAAATGGTATTGGAAGAAAATGCATATATTGTGTGATGGTTTAGATTGCAATGGAGGACTGAGATGAAACAGCAGCATTAATAATACAGTATCAGTGTAACTGTTCAGTTAAAGTAAATTATAAAGATAAACTGACTGTTAAGATGAAGCTAAGGGGAAAAATGCACTTCTTGTTAAAAGTTAAAGGTAGCATGGCATGCATACTTTCAAGAGAAAGCATCCCAAAACGCATAGCAACGAAAGGAAACGATGAATAGGAAGTTCAAAAAGTTCATGCTTTGATGAATAGAAAGTTCAAAAGCATTAACATTGTAAATGACTTTACTGTCAGTTTAGATCATTTTGATAATTTCCTTGCTGAATAAAAGTATTAATTTCTTTCTACAAAAATCTTACTGAACCCAAAGTTTTGAACAGTAAGGTATGCTTGCATTTCATTTAGTAAAAAAAACAAACAAAAAAACTGTCTAATGTCTTGCACTTACTTTTAAAGGGAACAGGATGGGGAACCAGGAGAACATCCCAGGAGAGTGTGTTTCAGGTTTTATACCTGCAAAGATGAAGAAAGAGATATTAAGTTGTTGAAAGTGCCACACTAACAGCACTTTTGTTCAATAAATCTGACTTGATACAGACAATTTAAACATTTTATAGCTACAGTTTGATGCACTGTGTAGATTAATAACCATTTGGATGTAAATGTGATCCACCCTCAAGTAAATTAGATTTTAATGGCGATCAAGTTAAAAAGGCAATGATTCTTAATTGCCCACTCCCAATAACGATGCCAATTTGTGGCCATTAAAATACTCAATGTGGTAGCCCAGAAGTTATTTTTTGTTTAAATATGAATAGTCTGGTCATGCAGCAAGTGTGAATGAACAACGCAAGCCATACATTGTGAAATGGGCCTTTAAACTGACCCGGTGTGCGCCACAAACACTGCTACTACATGAGACTTACTGAGTGTGACATCTTTGTAGAGTGTGGCCTCAAAGTATCCAGCAAAACCGTGAAGCACTGAATTACATCCCACGGAGAATCGTAGACATTGATACCGGTTATTATTCATATCTGTGCAGGGTATAAATCAAGAGTTAAAGGCTCTGTAGAAAGTGTTAAAAAAAGAAACAAGAGGTTGGTCTTCTTGGCATCTATGTGTCTGTCTCTGCATGGTCTCATACCTGTGGTGGGGTGTACAAAGGTGAAGCATGGCTTGGGGTCAGCAAGTTGGTGGAAGTTGTGTAGTCTGACAACATACGGTGTCTCAAAATGACACTCTGGGTCTTTGTCCCGTTCCCGACATCCTCGGACTTCATTATATAGTTTAGATGAGGACAACGGAGCTAGGAAAGACGTGTAGGAGCAGGGAATGCTTACGCCACCATCTAGGGTGAGGGAGAGGAGGGAAAAAAAAGAAGAAAAAAAAAGACTATGAGCTAATCAAGAGATGTAAAATAGGGCGAATTAAAACAAAGACAAAATTGATATCATCCCAAACCTTTGAGGAAGTGCTGCGCTCCATCAAGGCACTCGGGTGAAAGCTCATTGTCCCCGAATGACCCTAAAAGCTCGCTCACAATGATATCCGCTTTCTCTGGAGCCGTCCATTCCCTCATGTCACATGACACAACAGTCACTTGATCACCCCACTCCTCAAATTTCCAGTTCTCCAGCCTGAGAAGGAGAAGGGGAAAACAAAGCTCTGCAGATTTTTATAGAAATTATTGCACTTGAAATCCCGTTATTTTTATCTTTGGCTGCATACTGGGTTGAAGTGTAATTTCTATGCAACTTTTACAATTTTTAATTTAGCCAATAAAAACTCACACGCTACCTTTAAAGCAAACATCACGTTTGCTTATTCAAAAAAGGTTAATGTATTCAAGAAATAGAAGTAATATGAAAGTAAAATAGTTTAAAAAATACATATCATTTGAGATCATGTGACACTGAAGACTTAAGTAATGGTTGCTGAAAATGTAGCTTCATCACAGGGAAAAAAGAATATGTTAAAATAGAAAGCAGCTCTTTTAAATTGTAATAATACTTCACAATATTACTGTTTTTATTGTGTTTTTGATCAAATAAATACAGCCTTGGTGAGATTTCTTTCAAAAACAAAAAAAATCTGTAATTTTAGTATTTTATTGTTGAGGGAAAGGGAGAAAAGAAGAAAAGTCACACTTCAGTGTTAAGTTACTTACGTGACTACAGCATTAGGGTTCTTCTCAACAGCATATACGCGCAACTTCCTCTTAGCCTGGTTTGCCGCACGAAGTGAGGCGTTTACCAGTGGACCACGACCTGCACCTAGTACCATCAAAATCCTGAAAAGAAAACTCAGCGTTGCCATAGTCTGCCAAGCAAACATCATATCTCTGCAATTTTCTGCCTAGTTCATTAAGAACTGACAAAGGGGTCACCTGGTAATGTGTGAAGTCACTTACTGCACATTGGTTTCCATCTGCTCTTCAGGAACTCTGTCTAGCAGACATCTATATACAGCCTGTCAGAAAAGAGAATTCACCACAATTAATGGATACAACAGTGGTAGTAAAATAACCTTTTTTCCTATTTGAATATATTATAAATTGCAATTTATTCCTGCGAAGACTAGAGTAATAAAGCTGAAAATTCAGTTTTGCAATCAGTGTCACAAGATCCTTCAGAAATCATTCTAATATGCTAATATGATTTGGAGCTCAAGAAACATTTCTTATTATCAATGTTAAAAACAGTTGTTCATTTTTGTGAAAACAGTTTTTTTTCAGGATTCTTTGATATTTTTTTTTTTTAATATATATTTTTGTAACAATGCAAAAGTCTTAACTGCCACTTTTGAAGATTTTAAAGTGTCCTTGCTGAATAAAGAAAGAATACTGACCCCAAACTTTTGACCGGTAGTGTATGTAATTGCTAAGGTGCTCTGAATGTTTTTAACACATTTCTATGTAGTTACTCAGGTGTTTCCTTACAACCCCAAATAAAAATGTTCCTCCTCAACACTATTATATTGTGATGATCATGTATGGCTGAGTTCCCTCCTTCAATGCAAGTCCATGTTTTTTTTTTGCCCATTTTATTGATAATTTAATTTAAGCTCTAATGATGCAACAAACAGCTCTAAAGAAAATAACTAACTGGAGATCAACTGATGATAAGATTCTTCTTTCTATTAGCAAGTCCTTTTAACTCACCTGTTGGTACTGAGAATATTTGATCGGATCCTTTTCAAAAACTTCATACGTCTGTGATTCCAAATTGTCCATTAAAGGCTGACAAAACAATTAGGCATCACATTAGTATAATCGAAATCAAAAGAATCAATATTGTGCTAAAAAGAACGCACACGGCAAAAAGTTTACGCTTTTGCAGACAAACCTGCAGTGGTGACTGTAGGTAATCTTCATAGCCTTTGGCGAAGAGCTCATAGGCATTAGGTGCTGGACGGTTTTGGTTGAGGTACTCTAGATACTGCAGATACGAGCGTAAGTCTTTCTCACTGTGGCGGTTCGCCCCTGTGAAAATAAACTGAGCCTCAAGCTGAGGAGACCTTAGATAGTTAGATAACCATGCTGAATCTAATGAATGTGACATAATATTGGTAACATTTACCTTGAAGAGGCGGAAAAGAATTCGCTGGTGGGCTTTTGAAAGGACCGGGAATCCTTTTTTATTGGTTAAAAATATGCTGGTGGGGAGAATGGCTGCTTTGATAGGCTCTCCAAGCCACTTGTCGACCACCGTGTCAGATGGCAGGTCTTCTCCGATCTCAATTGCTTCACACAGAAGAAAAAAACCCTGAGTGTTTGCATTCACAGCTTAATTTTTAATAGACAATTATAAGCACTGGACATTTGAGCTTTTATGCTCTTACCGAGGCAAATCCTCTTGTTATAGTCACAGAGTGTTCTGAATGAGTGCCACCTGAAGAGGAAACCGGAATTTAAATGAACAGAGGCCGAAGATTGCTTTGTACTTCATCCAACCGAGTGATTTAATCTCACAGCAAACCCAAATATAGACAAGGAGAGACTGTCACAGCCATCGTGTGGCTCGATGGGATGTTTCATTAGATAACTTATTTAATATGTATTTTTAATTGAACAAATGGCTTTATTTGAGCTGTCTCACCATCCCCAGGTCTTCTCATCATTGCTGCCATCGTCTATTGGTTTAGACGGCTCGTTCTCAATGAGATCTTCACGTGTGTCCTCAGTAGCCAACAGTGGAACTCGTATCCAAAACTATGTAATTAAAAACAAAACACCATTGAACTAATTTATTCCTAATCAACTAAGAAAGCAGCATTACAAGCAATAAAAGAGCAACCAACTGAGAAAAAACCAATGGATTTGTTTCTGCTTGCACACTGATGCATCACAAGAGGCTTAGCATTATAATTGAGTTGATACGGTGTCCTTATTGGAACAGAGGTTGTCTCCGTAGTTTGAACAAATGTTTCTATTAACTTACTTTCTAATAAGCAAGTATGACAGGAAAATGTCTGTCCTGAATGTACATGATGAGGTGTGGAATTAATGGCATTTAGACTATCATTACAAATCAACAACAAATGCAGTCAATTAATAAAAAAAATTATGATATGCAGAATTAAATCATATATTAATATTTATAATCAATACGAGCCTTCAAAAATCATTCTAATATGCTGATTTGGTGCTCAAGAGACATTTCTCATCAATTTTGAAAACAGTTGTGCTGCTTTATAGTTTTGTGGAAACAGTGGTACATTTTTCAGGATTCTTCTAGGAATAGGAAGATCAAATAAACAGCATTTATTTGAAACCGAATGTATTCATTTTGTTGGTCTACACATGATAAGAATTTCTGGCAATTACATCAGATCTTAATGTTTATTCAGTGTCCATGAGCACTGTGCTTAAAAGACAGCGCTTCAATTACAAACAGCTGATTTTATACTTAAAAAAGCAATTATTTGGATTTAGACAACACTTTAAGTTCTTAACATTTAATTTTTGTATACAATTAAGCACATGAATGTGTTAATCTGACAGCCCATTTAAGTATTGCAAAAGGATCTGATCTTGACCTATATGGATAATGCATATAGTATTATTTTAAATAACAGATGGACAGCAAGCAAAAATGATAATTGGTCTATTCACACCACTAATTAAATTTCCATCAGTGGAAAAAATGGAAACAGCCGGAACGAAGATTGTGTGTAAATCATAGGCCCAGGTGAATACATAAAAGAATAATGGTGTGTTTCAGAGCATATTTGTTTTCATTCTATGCTACAGACCGCCATTACCATGCAAGAGTGATGTCCTGTGTGGATGTGGTTGAGTAGGATTCGAGCCAGGTTGGCATAGTGCGGACCCCTTAGGGGGATCATGAAAGCTGGCAGGCCGAGATAAGCACAGAAATTGAGCTCCTGTACCACCGCCTGCAGCAAGGGCACAAAAGACATTAGAAGGAGAGATCACATTAAAATAATCAACAAATCTGCTTAGCTTCCTCTCTGTTGGGCAGACCTCCAATAAATGGTCCTCGTTTGCATCCGACTCTTAATTACATATACAATAATACTGCTGTGTGTTTGTAGGAGCCCAATCGGGTCAAGATATTGTACACGTAATTGGAGACAACAGTAGGTAACAGCGAATTAATATCTGCCTAATGAATTCAGATTAGATGAGGAATATTTAAAGAATTTGAAAAGAAAAAAACTATATAAGGATCACAAACATATAATTACAAAGTAATAATAAACAGAAGACAATGTGAACATACTGTTTCTGAATTCCTGCGCTCTGTGGTCAATTCTGAGTCTGTCTCAATCCAGGAGGACAGCTTTCCCACGATAAGTGTGTTCCAATCTAATGAAGAAAGAATGTTATTCTTATTATATTCTTAAGAATCTTATTATTACAAAGATTTAATCATAATGTCTAAGCATATGTAACTCTGTAAATGTAATTACACAGAGTATCATGGATAAACATGTTAGTTATTCAAGCTTTAATTTCTTAAAAAGCAACAATGAGAAACTGACATTAAAGGGGTCTTATCACAAAATCTTTATTCCAATTATTCTGTCCCCTGAGGTTCTCTTAAAAGCTAGTTAAGGTTTTTGTGGCAAAAATAGTCATGATTTTGATTTCATAGGTTTTTTTTAGATTTATTTTTGACCATTAAAATTGAATAGATCACTTTTAAGTCTCTCTTTAAATGTGACTTCACCGCCAGGGCACAACACTAAGGATTTTTCCACTGGCCCAAAATTTTTACTAGTCCTGACAAAATGTTCACTGGCTCCACCACAAAAAAGTAACAAATAAATGAAATAGGCCTAGTTATTGTCTTCATTGTTTTTCTGAAATTTCCGCACGTTAAAAAAATAAATACGACCTCGCGTTATGTCAATCATGTTTGCACACTGCCTCCGAAACTTTCATTGGTCATAAAAAAAAAAAAAAAATCGGATCAGGTTCGATTTTCTGCGTTTTTAGCATCCGTTGCAAGCAGTTTGAATAGTGTTTTGACAATTCAGAGCCACTGAATCACAAATACGAAAAAACACTTACGAACATTTCAGAATCAGTGTGCAAGGGCCTTAACTCATATAAATTTCAAATATAGTTAAAGACAAGTAAACTGTCAGTAATAAAATAAGGACAAATAATCAAATTGCAAGCAATAGCACAAATACAATATAACCAACATACAAATAAAATAAACACTGCTTTTCATGTTTTCAGTTAAGTCATTTCCAGGTAGAGAAAAATAATCAAATGTAAAATAGCACAGAATAGTCTTCATTGTATACATTATATATATATATATATAGATTAATCCTAAGTTACAAAAGTTATTCAGTTAAGAACAGTGAGTGATTTTTTTTGTCCTTTTTTGTTTGATTAAAATTAAAAAGGCACCAGCAGGTTTACTGGACTGCTGTCACTTTAAGAGCTCCATGGATTCAATATACTGTTGCACATGCATTTTATTTATCAACTGTTTAGATTAATTTAAGATATAACAGACTCATTTTATAAGGATACTCGCCGAGACTGGCAAGACGACGTGAAAGAGAGCTCAATTAAGCATTCGGACGCTGTCTGAAAAGCGGCTTTTTGGGCACGCGCTTTGGATGTGCACGCACACAAAACTGCTCACACTATGGAATGGAGTTCTCTTTCGTGTCGTCTTGCACTTGAATATTTAAATTGGCAAGGCTTAAAAACACACCCAAATGCTAAACTTTTGTGATGCAACACTGGGCCGATTGGCCAAGTGACACTTGACCGCATTTCACTCTTATCATTAATTCATCTGGTGTCAGGATTAATATCTACACAACTTCCTCCAAATTATCTTAGTGTCACGGGGCAAGTTTCGGAATACAGACTAGTCATCATTGATGTTTAAACGTTGGCGGCCACATGTAAGTGATTTCTTCTATCTGACATCAAAAAGATGAAGATGTTTTTGAGTTCTGAAAGTTACAATATCTTTTCATTGATTGATATCTATGATATGCATAATTGATATGTGTACATGGATATCCATCTTTCATAGATCAAGAAACATTTCTTATGACATGACCACTTTAAGGAGTTTCTAAAAAAAATAAAAAAAAAGTGCAGTTGACAGTGTGCTGCATGTAAATATTCACTCATGCAATAGTTTCTTTATATCTCACCTCTGCCACATAACAGCAGGTCAGAACGAGTTTGGGCTCCAGGTCGTGACTTAGCAGGGTCCAGTTCAAACTCCCGACGGAACCGCGGGTGGAACAACGGCATGCACAGGAAATCAAAGCTACATGACAGAATGACATGCATTTAGACAAACAGGCACACAAAGAAAACAGATATTGGCAGCATTTTATGTTTAAAGTTAATGGCAAAATTCTTCAATGGGGAGAGGTCTTCAAATTTTGTTTTGGACTTTATGGATCTTTGCTTAAAGGGATAGTTCACCCAAAAATGAAAATGCTGTCAGTAATTACTCACCCTCATGTTGTTCCAACCCCGTAACACCTTCGTTCATCTTCGGAACACGAATTAAGATATTTTTTATGAAATCTGAGAGCTGGATCACTCCTCCATACTAGTCCATAGGCTTCTTCAAGGATCGAAACTTGCCGGCCTCGGAAAGTTATTAAAAACATTGTTAAAATAGTCCAAGTGACTACAGTGGCTCAATCTTAAGTTTATCAAGTGACGAGAATACTTTTTGTGCGCAAAAACAAACAAAAATAACGACTTTATTTCAACCATTAATTTCCTCCTGAGTCAGTTAAACTAGTGTAACAGCGTAAGCTTCTGTTGTTGTACGTCACACGCATCACACACATGACGTGTGACGTAGCTCTACGCAAACATACTAGTTTAACTGACTAGAGGCGAGAAGGAAATGAATAGTTGAAATAAAGTCGTTATTATTGTTTGTTTTTGCGCGAAAAAAGTATTCTCGTCGCTTGATAAACTTAAGATTGAGTCACTGTAGTCACTTGGACTATTTTAACGATGTGTTTAATAACTTTCCGAGGCCGGCAAGTTTCAATTCCTGAAGAAGCCTATGGACTAGTATGGAGGAGTGATCCAGCTCTCAGATTTCATCAAAAATATCTTAATTCGTGTTCCGAAGATGAACGAAGGTCTTATGGGGTTGGAACAACATGAGGGTGAGTAAATACTGACAGAATTTTCATTTTTGGGTGAACTATCCCTTTAAGACTCAATAAAATATATATTTTTCAATTCAGAAACACCAAGCTTGTTTGGCATCACAAAAAAAAAGTTTATAAATAGAGGGATAAATCAATGGTGTTATTCAGCTGTCAAGTGATCATCAGTCATTACAACCTTTCCCCATTAGGCTCACACACAATCCCATCATTCGATGAGGTCAGACCTTAATATAATGCATGCATCTCTATTCCCCTTTCCCCCCACAAACCCATCTTAAAGAATAATCCAGATATTAAAATTAAAAGATTTTTTTTTTATACGTGGTATAGTAATAATTTGTTACATTTATATAGCGCATTTCTCAGCACTCAAAGCGCTTTACATGAAAGGGGGGAATCTCCTCAACCACCACCAATGTGCAGCATCCACCTGGATGATGCGACGGCTACCATATTGCGCCAGAACGCCCACCACACACCAGCTTACTAATTTGGCCAGGATGCCAGGGTTAAACTCCTACTCTTTTTTACGAAGGACATCCTGGGAATTTTAATGACCACAAAGAGTCAGGACCCCAGAACGTCTCATCCGAAGGATGTTTTAAAAAACATAGCTTTTGTTGCTGATCTATTAGACCCTAATGGTGACATTCTGTCATATGAAAGTTTTATGAATATCTTCCAATATCCTATCCCATTTAAAGAATTTTATTCTGTGATAAATGCTATTCCAAGAGGCATAATGCTTTTGTTGAAAGCCTCCCTTACCCCAATCATGCTCTAATCTGTATCTCACTTATGCACTCTGTTATGTTTGGGAGGTTTTTCGCTTTAAAGTAAAGAATGTAGCCTAATAATTTATTCTTTAACTTTCTCAGTTTCAAAACTCAATTACTTCAGGAGGAAACATTTTGGTGGGGTCTATAATAGATGACATTGAGTAGAGGAAAACTTGGTTATTATTACCATACAAATTTGCATGCATACCCAATAAAATTGTGCATTTTAAAATCCTGCATAAAATCTAGCCTTGCAATGCTCTCTAATCCAAATACTGCGATGTAAATTATATATGCACCTTTTGTAAAAAAAAAAGTTAAGACATTATTCATTTATTTTTTTCTTGTAATGTTTCATCACTTTTCTGCAATGATCTATTGTATTTCTAAAGATAATGTTAATGAAAGGCATTCAGTAATAGTTCTGCCACAATTATTGCGCTGGAAAACGAACATGTCACAACACGATTGAATAAGTCCATTCAAAAACATCTATTAAACAATAAAGCGAACCCATTGAATTTTTAAGACTCATTCTAGAGATATCCATAAAGGTTTCAAAAGAAAGCCATACGTTACTGGCAAAAATTAAGTGCAGACTCATGTGTGCAATATAAGCAGATCTGAGGAAGCCGCTAAGCTAGCAAATGCTCATGTGCATCACGTGCAGAGACCTAGCCGAGTGAACTTCAACTGAACACACTTCACTTCATATAGGTTCAATTCTGAAATATGTTTTCTTAGTTACTGCTCCGAAAGCTACCCTTGCTTACCCTAATTTGGCGACCGCGGCGAGGGTGTCCGCCACTTCGGGAACACAACTCAAATCTCTCCCGCAGGAGACCCTGCTACCTGCACTGCCGGACGCCATCGTTAGGAGACTGGATGGGAGGGAAAATTAAACTGATAGAGAATCAGGAGAAACTGAAGTCATGTTGGCTCAATACAAGCGTGCCTGCACTCCAGCAACCATGCGGCGGTGGATCCAAAATGGTAATGGTCCGAATCGCAGTTTCTCTTTCTCATACGACTCTCGCGAGAGTTTAGAATCACAACGAGGTCAGGCAGGCTACGAGGCAGAAACACTACAGACGTGACAGCAGACTAGACTAAATAGGCGAACTTGAATTTGCTCCAGTAATTTTGAGAGAATGTCTAATTAGTTTTAAGGGATTGCGTCGTTTATGTAATAGTCAGCTTGTTTTTAATATAGCAGGATTATCATTATAAAAATATAACCACGGCAACGACGCGTTATTTTAATTAAACTGAACACTTTCCAGATTAAACCCGTCGTGTCCCATATGGATTTTGCACTGGAATTTTACAGATAAAAGAATAGGCCTATTTGCGGGCTTTTACTAGTAACTCTCCAAAATACATCAAATTAATAAATTATTTATTCACATCACTTAAAACCACAGGGGATGTGAAATTACGTTTTTTACTCACCACCAGCCAAACTGGCTAGGCCTACTACATTTTTAAGTTACTGGTGATTCAGAACTATTAGCCAAAACAAAATCAGAAAAAATATCAGATAACAAACTAGATTATAAAACCAGAATCAACTTTGCTACTTAGATTAAATATTTATTATTAAATCTGATTCCCATATAGCTAAGTCAACTACGGGCAATTAAGCATTTCATTTGAATTCAGGGTTGTAATCCACATGGTTTAAGTCTACTCTTTGTAAACCTTTTTGAGAATATTTTGTGAGATTTGCATTTGAGTCAGCCCTATGTGTGAATAACAGACTGAGCTCATCTCAGCACTTTTATGATTATATTTGAAGAGTCGCTTCAGTGTTGTGCCTCAATGATGACCACAGAAGCATATCAGATAACAAGGGTAGCAAAGATTTTTGCTGAGACATCACAAACATGCTTGTACATGGGAATATGATGTGAATGCTATCCACCTCCTATATAAATCACTGGTCTCAGAAGGGGTTTTTTTTGTTTGCGCTTCTTCCAAGGCTCAACATTGCATCAACTTACTAGCTATTTTCTCACTAAAAAGAAAAATGGCTCTTCAGGATGTTTGTGATTTCCTGGAGACCCTGGATGACAGCAGCCCGTGCACTTATCTACCAAATGAGATGGGATACATGTGGAAGACAACGTTTGAGTTTGACAGAAACAGTTCTTTTCATTTTCTTTCCCCCCCTCAGCAGAACAGCAGAAAAAGCAAGGCGCCATCTCTTCTCTCTTCAACTTTCTCATGTCTGTCACCTGATCAGCAACCCTTTCACCTATCACATGGTACAACGACTTTGGGTTTTATATTTCAGGATGGCGTGATAGCCGCTGCGGACACTCGCGCCAGCTGTAAGGGTCTAATTTGCTGTCCAATAAGTCAGAAGATTATGCCCATCCACTCTCACCTGGTGGTCAACACATCGGGCAGCGGTGCCGATTGTATGCTATGGGAACGAATCCTCACCCGTGAGATGAGGCTTTACCAGCTTCGCCATCGCAGGAGACTAAGTGTCAATGGAGCTGCAAAGCTGCTCTCCATGATGCTTCATCCATTCAAAGGCACTAATGTGTGTGTGGCAGCTACTCTATGTGGATGGGATGGAGAAGAAACTCAGATACGGCAGGAAACCCTACGGTCTACAGTGGAAATGGCAGATGTTAAAGAAGCAATGGAACAGGATACCACTGCAATTTCAAATGAATTTGCTCTAGGTAATGAGAAAACGGCCTCAATAAATGAACAGGAGGATATCTTGAAGGACACTCATGCAACTGTGTTAGATCAAAATACAAAACATGTTCTGTCTACTTTTGGAGGACGATCTGGTCCCAGGGTGTGTTATGTTTGCAGTGATGGCCTGCAACTGAGAGGAGAAGTAATATCAGTGGGCTCAGGGTCACCCTATGCATACGCCGTGCTTGATGATGGTTGGAAATGGGAAATGACTGTGGATGAGGCGGTGGGACTGGCCCGGGAGGCTGTTTTCAGAGCCACTCACTGGGATGCCTACTCTGGGAATAATGTAGACCTTTTCCACATCACTGCCCATGGCTGCAGACGCAGAGACAGAGAAGATCTGAAGGAAGAGTACTACAGAGAGAGGGAGAGAGAGAAGGAGAAGATCAGGGAGAGGGAGAAAGAGAGACAGAAAACAGTGGGATGAGTTGGTTGAAGGGGAAGGTGATATATATTCAGTAAACTGTAGATAGGACTCAAAAGACATGGATGGAATGTGAATGTGATGGACTGAAAAAGCAAAACAATTTCAGGCGGTTCACTGGACAGAACAGATAAAAAGAATACAAAATCACAGAGAAAGCTAGTTCTCTTAAATAAAACCAAATTAATAAAATTTTAATAAAATATTTTCAATATAAAAAATATATAAATTTTAAAAAATATTTAAAAAAATTAATAAAATATTTTCTTCTTCTGGGGTTTAATGGCGGATTGGCAGACCAACATAAATGGTGCAATAAAATATTTTATCAATACACTGCATTTTGCATTTTTTTTTCAGACAAACAATTAGAATCATAAAAACAGTGGATTATCCTTGATGTTGAAGACCAAGAATGGATTGATTTTGTATTTTATATCAATAATATTCACCAATTTCATTAAAGTCAACAAATTTAGTCAATTTACAATAATTGACAATGTACTTGCAATAAATTTCGCCTTGTATGGAAGTTAATGTCATTCAGTAAAAATTAAATTAAACAATCAGTTTTAAAATGTCCAACCAGTTGGACATAGATAAAAAAAAATAGATAAAAAGAATAAACAATTTCATAGTCCAAAATGATAGTCCAGATTTTTTTAACTGGAGACCCAAGCATTGGCACTAATGATGCTTTTTCTTTTCTCCTTGAATGTGTTTTTAGGAAGCCACTGGTTATAACAATCATTATTTTAAGCCTATTTTGGGGTGAATTGTAGAAAAACTTAAAATTCTTATATGTCAAATATCTACTTAAATTATCAAATTGGTTCCCAATTGATGAATTAGGAACCACAATAGGCTACTACTAGTCCTACTACCCCCCCCCCCACCCCCTCATATCTTTAACCCCTGGTTTCACAGACAAGGCCTAAAGCTAGTCCCAGACTAAAATAACTGAAAGCAACTTGCACTGACGTCTTAAAAAATGTCAGTGCCATTGTTTTGTCTCAGGATGTACACCAGTAATGTTTTGTTTTTCTAAGGCACATTTATAAAAGCTTCTTATGTCCTAATTAAACTAAGGTAATCCTAGCTTAATCTAAGCTCTGTCTGTGAAACCAGGCCTATATGGCAAAAATAGTGAGAGTAATATGTTATGCGGTTCTGAATTCAGCCACAGTGTTACAGCAACGGATGTTAGTAGTTGTTGTATGACTTTATCAAGCTGTGACATTAAATATGTACTTTTTCAGACCAAAAACGGTCACTATGATACATTACAGAGTATCACTTTCTAATGTGTAGTTTTTAGGCATATTTAGTAAAAAGTAGGTAGGCCTACTATAATGGCTTTAGACAAAGTTTAGTAATTTTGCTACAAACGGTCATCCTGGGCATTAGATGGCGATGCGGCGCGATTATAGTTTGTATCCTCACCATGTTATAATGATGAAGCAGCACTCCGCTTCTGGTTATTATCTGAAACATGGCGCTGTCTAGTGTATTGCGGAGTGAGTCTGCGGATTTCTCAGATCGCTTTGACCGGCCTTTTGGGCACGGTTGTGGCATCAATCAGACGGATCTCCGCTTTGGAGACGCACTGAGTGAAAGTCTGAACTTTGCCGTGAAAACACTGGGTGAAGGGGATGAACCGGAGAGAAAAATCGAGTTTCTGCATGGCACGACCACCTTAGCATTCAAAGTGAGTTAATTTAACGTTAGCCAGCAGCTAATAGCATCTGGCTAGTTTAAAAACTATATAGTCCTTACCTTCAATGTAACCTAATAATCACGACACATTCAGAAGTGTGTGTCTTTTATAAAACTACCCTGATGTTTATACGGTGTTATGAATAGATGATGGTTAAAGGATGAGTGACTAGACAGTTTGCTATGTATACCAATGTTTACTCGTTTAACTGGTTTTTGACTTGCGGAGTACTTTTAGTGCATTTCTATTGTATGGGAAGTGACATGCACTGATATATGTATTGTTTTTTTTTTTTTGTTTGTTTAAGGACTGTCACAGCGCCCCAATTCGATAATAAGATTACATTTTTAGTAACGTTAGGCTAACGTTAGCCTGTTGTAGTTTCACAGCTCGGTAGCCACAATTTTTTGTTTTACATATTAGAACTCCTGTTAAAAAAATGTTGTAAACGTTTTTATGTAACCTTTATATATATATATATATATATATATATATATATATTAGAAATATTGTTTCATAACACTTGCTTAATAGTAATAATAAAAAGTAAATGGATAAACATAAAGAAATTTAAATAAAAAAATACAATAAATACATGAAAGCCTTCATCAAACAAACAAACAAACAAACTAGCATCTGTCTAGAGCAGTAAAGGAAAAAGAATGAGAAAAAAGTAACCAGATGAACACACAGCATTCAGTGAACACACAGCATTCCGTTACATTATCTGCATTGTTCATCCATTAACATATATTAAAGCTATTTCCTTTAAAGCAAATATTTTTCAATTAGCACCCATCTCTGTTGAAAAATGTCTGATTTCAAATGTAAATCCACAGTCAATTTCTCAAATAAATACATCTGTTTTTCTTTGTGTCCATTCTGTCACAGTAGGTTTGTGCAGTTTCATCCAGTTCACAATGATTATCTTCCTTGGTGCCGTTAATAATACATGTAATATAAATAACTGGGATTTATTAAACTGATCTGGGGGGAATCCATCAAGCAGAAAAAATTGCATTTGTATATCTATTCCTAAATCTTTACTAATTTTCCTTTTAACTCCCTGCCAATACACCTGTATTTTGGCACTACTTGTAATTTAATGTCTTCATTGGCATAATATTTATTTGAGTGGGTGGCACTAAATTGAATTGTCTTAATAGATTATTCACAAACCTGTATTAGTCTATTTGTTTGAACTAACAAATTAAAGCTTATGATGTCATAAAGTGTCATTCTGTTTGTTGAAGTCAACAATATTCTCTAAAATGATGACTGCAATGATTGGCTGATGAAACTAGTCATGAGACTTGTGACATGAAAAACTGCAGACAGGATAACATAAGCCTGAATAACAAGCACTGATAATCTACTAAAACATAATAAAATATTAGTGATTATATGGTTTTGCAAAAAAAAAAAAAAAACCTATACAATGCAACATTTGAAAGGCTCTCAATGGAGAAAGAAGCTTGATAGAACCATATGGTGTCGTTACTGTCACACTAACAACCCAAACCTTGACTCCTTGATTTATTTATTATTCAGATTAAAGTGCCCTCATTAGACTTTTTCAAATATTACCATTCATGCAGTGACTAATATAGCTGTTTGTGAATGTAAAAGGTCTGCAAAGTTTAAAAGATCAAAGTGCACAAGAAATAAAGTTGTCTCCTAAAAGAAAGAATTGATTCTGAACTGCCAAAACGAGTCGTTAGCTTTTCCATGTCACTTCATGTTACATGCGTATGTAACAGTGTACCAAATCTGCATAATACCAGCCCCTATGTGGTCTTCATTGGCTGGCGGCTGCCCACAAACATCATCTACTTTGACCCACCCTCAAGCACTGTAATTGTAGCTGAGGCCTAGAAGAGTTTGGATGGTGTTGTCGACATGTTTTCTGTGCTGCGAATCCACTTTGCATGCACTTCCAAAGGATAGGCTAAGGATTCACGATGGAGTTGATACGGGAAAAAAACTACGCCATCGTTAGCCTACTGTTCGTATCACTGTGTATACAAGCGCTGAGGAAGCCTCTGGAGCTGAAACTCAGATATGAAAATAGATGTTTCATCTCCGACACACGCTGTAAGCAGTAGACCAATCACAGCAGACTGGGCCGTTTGACCAATCAGAGCAGAGGAGGCTCTCGGAAAAGAGGGGTTTAGAGCAGCTGTATCTTTGAGCAAACCGTTTTCAGACTCTTTGAGTAATGAGTTGATGTGCAATGTATATTATGAGAAAATAAAAGTGTTTTTGACCTTGGATGCATTGTATTATGCTATTTTAAAAATAGCCAAGTTATTATACATCACCATTTTGTTGTTTTCTGTAAAATCAATCAAATTAAATTGAAATGTAAATAAATAAATGTAAAAGCTTCATCAACATATTTCTCTCATGTGTCAGTTTCAGCATGGGGTCATTGTGGCTGTGGATTCCAGAGCGACAGCCGGCTCCTATATCGCTTCACAGACAGTGAAGAAGGTGATTGAAATCAACCCATACCTGCTTGGCACTATGGCAGGAGGAGCCGCGGACTGCAGCTTCTGGGAGCGCCTGCTGGCCAGGCAGTGCCGCATCTACGAACTGCGCAACAAAGAGCGCATTTCAGTGGCGGCTGCCTCCAAGCTACTAGCTAACATGGTGTATCAGTACAAAGGCATGGGCCTCAGCATGGGCACGATGGTCTGCGGCTGGGACAAAAGAGGGCCAGGTAAATATCATGCGCATGTGTAAAGTGGATTACGACTTGGTTAGACAAAGTTGTAATTTTGTGTTGCATTTGGCCACACTTATATAGTAATAAAAATAAAAACATAAATACAGTATTATATTACAATAAAAAGTATAAATACTTTTGTGTTTGTGTGTGTGTGTGTATATATATATATATATATATAATATACACACACACATTGGTAATAATAAATACATCATATATACTAATAATAGTGTATATTAATTATAAACGTATTGCCTATGTAATGATTTTTTGGAGCTGCTAGTAATTTGATATTGATATTGATATAGCTTTGATATTGGTATTGCTTTTTTCAAAAATAAAAACAACTGGTTAATATTCTTATAAAATTGTCCTGTGAGCCCTGGGATTATGGTAATTACATATATTTTGTAATGGTATTTACAAGAATATTTACTTTTAAAGGTGGTTTTCTGATTCCATTTAAAGGCGTTGAGCGGAAACATTCCAGTTGTAACCTGTATGCATCTGGAATAGTTTTGTGATGTAAAAGATTGTCAGAATTGTTCTGCACCATTTATGTTTTGAATGATTGCAGTAGTTGGCATGGGGACAAATTATGTGATTATTTTCTCTTCTTATTTGACCCTGTCTTTCTGCTGAAACGGCTTTGTAAAAATAGCTCTATCACCATAATTTCCCGCCAGACTCCATCGGTAGCCGGGATCTGGTTTTAATATGCAGCACCATGACTTTGTTTTTGTGATGAATCACAAACTTGCACATTAATGGACTCTCAAGACCTTTGCTTTTCTAGAAAATGATTGATGTCCATTTTTCTTAATTGGATATTGCATTTAGATCTATAAGAGGCTTTTAATCTAATGGTCTTAATGGTGAGTTCTGCCCATTTTCAGTTCATTTGGTTTCTTCCTAACATGAAGGAGTGCAAGCCTAAATTAAGCAAAACTGACTGAGAAAGACTAAGATAAATTGCTGCTACAAAGTGCAGTTCATGAGTGTGCAAACCAGGGATTTAGATTAGCCAGTACCACCAGATGGCGACATAGCGCTCTGTGATACTGATTCATCATTCAGTTGCAGACACTGGGGTGTTGTAACTGCTCTACATCATGGCCAATGTGTTTAAAGAGGTCCTGCACAGTGACACAGTAATGGGAAATCAATATGCCGGTGACTGTGGGCCAGGAGGGAGCCACACCATGATGGACGCGGCTCTCAGCCAGGGCAATCGGGTCGCATGCAAAATCCTGTCAGCTCGATCAATTGGGGTTTATGCTGTGACACAGGCTAGCGTGTCCCCCCCCCAAAAAACAACCTTTGCCTGGCAGTTAAAACTACGTGTTAAATCTTCCAATCAATTTTGCAAGTAGTGATTGCTGTTAGAAGTTCGATAACTGCACTAGCTGCGTTGTGATTCAATAGAGAGGTAAATGTTGTGCAAATTAAATCTTTCTTGATTAAACAGAGCACATTTACTGCCTTAACAATGTCTGGCACTCTTATTCCTGTGATTAAGTGTCTGATTCTGAGGTATTTATTTTGGTTCATGGTTCAAGATGGTGATGCAATTAAACTTCTGTTGAGACCACTGTTGATGCCCCAAATTTTAGCCCTTGTGTTATTAGAGCGGTTCTACAGATGCGTTCTTTCTTTGCTGGTTGAGTTATGGACTCTGTTTACAATTGGTATTGAAATAAATTTGTGATTCAATCACAGTGAGGTCCAAATGTTGTGTGATTCAGTCGCTTACTCTTATCAATTAAGCTTTGAGCTAAAACAAGTTTAACCTTATTCGGGAATGGTTGACGCTAAAAGACTATATTAAATAACACTCTTGCCATCATGCGTGAAGTGGTTACATAAGATTCATGTTGAGACGCAGGTGTCTACAAGGCCAATCTGACCTTTGGTCAAGCAATTCAAGAAGTGTTTCACCATGGTCTGATTTCTCTAAAAGCGACAGTCATGGTCTATTTTCTATCTGCATCTTTCTACATTACATATTCATTTTGTGTCTACTTATAATTTGTTCTCTGTTGGCTTGTTGTGCACCAACTGTGAAAATATAGACAACTGCTGTCCTGCCAGGAGATGCAAATATCAGCAGGACTGCTATCTCAAAGACGTATGAAGCTCTTTCAACTGCCATCTTTTCATGTTCTGTAGACACGGACTGGCGATGTGCATGCATGCTTAGACGTCTGTACACAGAGATGCTTTGCTTTCTGAGCAGCTGCGCTCATCAGTGGCACTCTTAACCAACCATGGCTGTGTGACAATCAGCAGAGCAGTCAGCCAATCACCTATGTATATTCCTTCCTTCCTTTTGTCTTGAAGTTGCCATTCATACATGCAGACAGCCGCTCTTTTTCAGTCTTGCACATCTAACTGCCTGTCACCTTTATGATGGAGTGCAAGGAGTCTGGCTGTCGTAGCATCCCGAGATCGCGCTCGCTTCGGTGCCTCGGCTTTACGAGGGCTCGCAAATTCAAGTGCCTCTTTTGTTCACCTTTACTTCCCCACCCTTTCTCAGCGACGCAGGTAGCATGCAACGGCCGTTGTGTGATGAAACGATCCCAGGTGTTGTACATTAAAAAAAAATTCCAGTCTACTGAAGTACCCTTGCACTCCGCTCCTAATGAGAACCGGTGCCTTGCGGCTGAAAGAGACGTCCTATTGCATTTTTAACGTGTTTTTAGTCATCACACTTGGTTCTACAAAATGGTAAATTACCTTGCATATATTCAGGGAGCAGTAACGATTATCAGGTCGAACTAACGATGCGTACAGAGAGTGTAATTTGCTTGAAGACATCTGAGCCTTACTTCCTATGATTGTCCTTAAAATGTCTCTGTGAGCTGATTTTAGGGTCCTTGAACTTTACTCAAACTTACCATTACGTTTTCAGTAGGCTTACTGCGATAGTCGGTGTTAGCAACATAGGTTACATCCCTGCCCACTGTGGCACCGCCTCCCCCCCATCATTGTTTTGATTTTTTTTTTTATAGTAGTAATAAAAATTTAGTTCAGTTAGAGAACAGACACTACAATTAAAAACCGAACACGTCTGCTCAATTCAGCTTAAGCTGAACAAGAGTCGCTGCACAGATCAGCAGCAGGAGTCAGATTTCATTTCACTTTGCCCATATTGCCTCACTCTTGACTGACGAGATGATGGCGAAAGATTCGGGTTCAAAGCAAAATGTAAAAGGGCCTATCTAAGTGAGTTGTTTAAAATCCAATTGCTTGAATGGTGAATCGTCACATCCCTAGTTTTCAGTACTAGTGATGTTCTTTGTGTTGCTATCAGACTAACATGCTCGCTCACTAGTTCACCTAAAAGGGCTGCATGATATTGAAGACAAATGTGATGTGTAATTACTTGTTACTTCTTAAATAATGCAGTATGTGTTGATGCAATAATGCTTAAGTGTGTAAAATCAATTTGATATAATAGGACCAACATGTTTCATGCTCTCTTGGTGCCTTGGGCTGACTCATCTTCTCTGACTAGTTTGGTATAAGATCGTCATAACAGCTTGTTGTCTCGCATGTGTCATCGGAGAGCACACTAATTCAAAATAACAGGAGCGTTTGTAATCTTTGACATTGCGTAACTTTCTGAAGTATTAAAAATTATTGTTACCGCACATCTTGTGATATGCATATTGCGATTTCAATATTAATTAAATAATTTACTCATGCTTATGTTGTTTCAAACCTGTATGACTTTCTTTCCTCTGCAGAACACAAAATAAATGTTGCTTTTTTGTTGATACAATGAGTCAAATGTTGTTTTGCTAACTTCTGTTGTGTGGACAAAATCAGTTGAAACATTCTTCAAAATATCTTTTTTGTTCCAAAAGGTGAGTAAACGATGACGTTATTCATTTTTGTGTGGACTATCCGGTTAACGGTCCATCTGCAGCCTGGTTCTGCTGGAGCACAGATGGGACGTAGTCACCAATACTCTTGCAGTGCGTTTTGTCATAGCCTTTTGGACACTTGAAACTTGGCTTGAGGTGATCTGCTGCTGAACCAGACAGTTACCCACCAGTTCACCAAGTGTGATGTGCGTCGTCCATCATGTTTTGGGAGAGTTCAGGTCTTCAGGTGTTGATCAATAATTAATTCTGGTGTTTTTGAGCGCTCGATAGCACTTGAGGCGACGCCCCGGGTTGGATGCTATATTTGCTTGTGCTTGGTCATAGCTTGTCCTTTAGCTTGCTTAATATTAGAAAGATCTTCTCTTCTGCTATTTCTTACCCATCCCCCCCCCCCACCTCCCCCCTGAGACAGAGCTTGAGCTATCGAGCATCCGGCTGTCAGAAAAAATAGTAAACCAAGTGTTTCCCATGACTCCATTTCTCACATGTACTCATCGAGATGGATTTGACCTTGTATAATTCAGAACATTATTGATGGTCATAACATCGATCTACTGAATTCTCTCTTAAGGTTTTTTTTTTATTTATTTTTACGTTTTCATCTATCGCGGAGGCGCCTGCCTTTTAAACACAGCATGATGTAAAGCAGTACTGATGGTCTCTCTCTTCCACTTCCTTCTGCTTTCCTCTGATCACAGGGCTCTACTATGTGGATTCAGAGGGCAACCGTGTGTGCGGAGACCTGTTCGCAGTTGGTTCGGGTTCCATGTACGCCTACGGTGTCGTCGACAGTGGCCTTCGCAACGACCTGTCCATAGAGGAAGCCTGCGACCTGGGCCGCCGCGCCATCTACCAAGCTACTTACCGTGATGCCTACAGCGGAGGCCAAGTCAATCTCTACCACGTCCACAGCGAGGGTTGGGAAAGGGTCTCTCAGGAAGACGTGCTTCAGCTGCACCTTAAATACCAGAGCGAGAAAGCATAGAGAGATGGGTTGGATGGAGAAAAGGGATGAGGGAAGAGGCCACAGCATCAATTGAGTTTCAAAAGGAAGGGTGAGACCAGTCAGATGAAGAATGAATAGCAGTTTGCTGATATAACCTATATAACCTTCAGTTAACTTAATGAAATCAAATCCGCTTCCAGGAAATTTAATGCCAACTCTTTTGTTAGAACTTGCTCGTCTGCGCATGAGAAACTCAAGCAAAGCTGTCTCTCTCTCTTCCTCTCATCTCTCTTTCTCTTGAAGTTAGATAATTTTCTGTTATTTTTCTCACTTATGCAATTCGTTGAGTTTTCAAGCACAGTTTCAGTAGTATTACAACCCCATCCATTGCATTTCCACTTGTTGTTTGTGATTTATAAAATAAGGGGGCGCTGTGTCCCAATGGACACTATGACAGGCCAAAACTCCTGTTGGCCAGCTCTCGCTGAGTGGGAGTGGGCTTCTGTTCTTCTCTTCTCACATGTATCTGCAGTTACCACAGTTACTAAACCTACTCTCAATAAAACCTTGAAATTTTGCTATTTAAGTGTTCTTTTTCTTGATCCTGATGTATTGGTTGGTAAGTGTTTTGACAGGTGTTCTGAAGTTATGCAGTGGCTCTAAAATGTATTTGGAAACTTGAGTCACACCTAATGTATGAATGTCATTGCATTAAATTACAAAATATCAAACCAGTGGCATCTGCAATGTGCCAACAAATAATGCTATATCTTTTCTCAGAACTATACTTTTCTTGTCCAGTTACTTTTAGGCAACTTGTCCCAAGATCATTTTTAATTTGGCCTGCATTATGTCTTTAAATAATTTGTTTATAATGTAAAAACAAAATAAGAAAAAGCCCCCCAATAAATCAATCCCTCATTTATTATTGTTTTATTGAACAGCATAAAGAATCATGGATATTCTGGAACCACAAAGTGAATTGGTTCATTTAATATCAACACTCCCAGTTTCTATTCATAATGTCATAATTACATCAGAAATACCAGAGAAAATAGTCAATATATGGTGGGCTGGGCCTTTCAATATTGTGTTAGCCAATGGGGTACCTCATAAATTACTGTTTATTTGCAAATACAATTGCGTAAAATCACCTGTTTTTAAACCGCAATGCTTAAAGATGCATGCAAATGATAAGCTTTTGTGTTATGTGATGCGCCACATGAGCGTAATCGCGATAGAGACGAGAGTTCAAAATCTCTACCGGTTGACAAATGTCTTCTGGTTTATCGTGTCTGCCATTATAATGCCCACCCCTTCCAGGCCTTCTAATATTGTGTTAGCCAATGGGGGGCATTTCAATCAAAAAGGTTGAGAACCACTGGTCTAATTACTGCGTTCATGCTATTTTTCATTCAAACAAATGCCACTTGGTTTGATATTTTATCAAATTAGGCTGTCAATTAAATTGTGATTAATTATATTCAAAAACGTGTTGGCAAAAATTAATGCAATTAATCATGCACCCTGACCCGTGCGTAAATTCCTTAAGGGATTTTCTTACTTGCGGAGCAGTTGAAGAATGAAATACCACCATAATGTTTTTTCCACAATAATGTATGTCTTTGAATGTATCAATATTATAAGTCTCCAAATGAATTGATTTGCTCTTAAATAGGATTAAATTGGTATATCGTGCTATGAATGAATAATTTTTATTTTTAAATTGAAAGCCTATATCTAGTGCCATACCTACATTTGTGTCCAACTATTTTTGGAGCATTGTATCTATTTCTTGTTAAACCTTTTAATATCAGCTCAGATGGCTTAAAAAAAACTATTTTTCGCAATGGAATTTTGTTCCAGCCATCTTGCCCATTTGTCTCCATCAGCACAGGAACTCTGACTATTTTCCTCTTCACTTTTGCCTGAGGCCCTTTTTTAAGTGTCTTACTTTTTCCTTCCTCTTGCCATCACTGCTTCGTAATAGAATTTTAGAGATGCAAATAGTGAATTGTGTCTTTGTCTGCAGTGGTCTTGTCTTGTGGGCTATTAGTGCTTGCGCTTGCTTAACAGAAGTAAACAATCTCTAACACCTTAAGCTGACAAGGAAAATAGTAATTGTATTATGTGCTGTTTTGCAATCGTCCTCAAGCTTTCGAGTCCATGGACTCAGTCCTTGGTTGTCTTATTTTTTAATTAGATGGGGAATTTATTTCCAATTTTAATTTTAGCACACCTTGTTTCCCAACACCAAATGTGCTCGATCACGTTGTTTTACTATACAAGGATTCACTGTAGCCCCCCTCAGTAGTTTTATAGCTGAAAATAAACACTAATAAAGGCTATGGGACGATGTGGTGGCCCTTAGCCCCAATGATTGTTAAAAACTAGTTTCACAGGTGGCTAGTTAGCAGATGGAAAGCAAATGGGATTTCAATAAATGTAAATGGGGAGTTCTTCTGCATTACTTTGCTTGGAGAAAATGAAGAGATGAGAAAGTTGCTTACAACATGACTACAAATCATGTTTTTGAAGTAATTTAGTTGCAAAACATCTGCAGCATCGAACACGTATTTGTTTTAAGTGGTGAAATGAGATGTTCGGCAGATCACTCTTGAAAGCACTCATCAACTACCTTAATTATCCATGATGGTTAGCTTTTAGAAAATGTAATTCACATGCATTATAGCAAAATAACGTTGTTGGATGCATTGCAATGGGAGAAGTTACCATTTGAATCTCTCATGAGTAATATATAAACCTCCACTTCAAGGTTTAAAAATGTAGGAACAGCAATTGAAGTTTCAGTACCAGCAGTGTGCTTGTATATATTTATGGATCATCTTCACACTATTTGTCCTATGTTACAACAAGCATTGTGATGCAATCCACGTAAGTCTGTAGTGATTTGGATAGTCAAACTGTATCTTAATCAAAGCCAAAATGAAGAATAGGATTATGTGAGAGACCAGCTGGTTAGTTTGTTAGGTGCCAGCGATATGATTTTCACACTGTCAAAAAATAACCCCATTGCACCCACGTGCCACCATCTGTCAGGTGGCCATAGCATACATGACAAATCTCTCTTGCTTTATTTGATTTGCTCTGAATCGAAGTTAAATTTCACAGTATACCCTGATTAAAATAAACATCTTAGACTGGCTTAAGATGGTTTAGCTGGTCTCTCAGCCTGATGAGGCTGCTCTTATTAAAGGTCTTTGTGGTGTTTTTCAGCAGGACAGGCTGGAAGACCAGCTTTGACCAGCTAAAACCAGAAAATCATCTCCCAACAGATTTTTTTAACACTGTTTTTTTTTCTCCTGGTCATGTTGGTCTATGATTTTATTTCGCAAGGTGATCATCAGGTCAGGCTGGGAGACCAGCTAAAACCAGAAAATCATCATCTCACACTACAACACAGAGATTTTTTTTTTTAAACGCTGGTTTTCTTCTCTTGGTCATGTTGGTCAATTGGTTGGTTTTATTTGGTTATCTTCAACTAAGGGGGCTTTCACACTGGCAGTTTAGTTCGGAACGGGCACGGTTCGCATGAAAAATCGCCAATGTGAACGCTGTCATTGGACCCGGGTGCGCACTGGGGTATCAAACCCGAGACCTGGAGGAGGTGGTCTTGAGTTCGGTTGCTCCCGTTCCACGGTTCGCGTGAATGTGAAAGCAACACGGACTCGGGTGCGCACTTGTCCAGGAAGTAAAGTGACCTGCGCATGCGCTTTAGCTTATTGTAATGTATTAAGTTAAATAAAACACTTGTAAGGGATGATAGTGTTGATGAATTGCCTTGGATACGAGCGAGAGTGAGCCGGCAGTGTATTCCCGCATTGCGCGTGCATCAGGGCAACACATTTGGAAATCCACTGTCTCCTCAAAAAAGTCTGTTTACAAGCAGCAGAAGCCCACCTTATTTGACACATGCACAGTAAACCTGTATTTTTCACTCAGCTGCGCATAATAGCAGCGAATTAATAAAAAACACAATATGACCCGCGTTCTGTTTTCTATCATGCGCCGTGCACGTTTGCGATGACGTAATATGCACGCAAACGCAACAGGGTTAGATAGAATCAAGTTGAGTGTGAAACCAGACCAACACTGCGGGGGGCGCCGGGAACAATCACGCTCGGGCTCGGACCGCAGCAAACGAGCCCAGTGTAAAAGCCCCCTAAGGCCAGCATAGACCTGCTACAACCTGATGCTTCACACCTGGTCTTAATGCTGGTCTAGCAGATTTTAGATATTCGCCATGCTGATCTCAAATGGTTTGTTGGTCTCACAGTCTGATCAGGCTATTAGCTGGTTTTAAAGTGGTTTTGGACAGACTTCTGGTCTGGAAGTGCAGAGCTATAGACCAGCACACCAAGTTGGTTTAAGCTTGTTTCATCTTCAAGATTTTTTTTTAATTTCTTCTGGTCTGGAAGATGTAAGCATATCAAAATAAAAAAAATACAGTGGATCGTGATTTAATCCTGTGGTTGTGATTGAATATACAAGAATAAAACTGTTGTTTTTCCTCTTGGGAAGCTGTTCCCGGATCGAAATCAAATGAGAGGTCAATTTGTCAGGAAATCACTCTGGTCTGACAGTGTCCGCCTAAAGACTCTCGAGACGTTATGTAATCAGCGTGCTTCAGTCCTCGAGCTCGCGCCTCGTGTAATTGCGTTCGGTGCCACTCGCGCATTCTTTTCTCTCTCTCCCCGCGTGCGACAGACACGCTCTTATCATTCCTGTTGCATACCCTATTAGCCCACCCCTCCTTGTTTTTCTCCCTCAGTTTCATAATAATGTTTCATTCTAATTGCGGCTGTGCTCATTAATTCCAGTTAATGGTCATTTAAATATATAGGCCTATGTAAAAACCTTGCATGATCAGACAATCTTGGACATAATTCCTTCATGAAATTTTGTTTTGTCCTATCTTAGTGACTTCAGTAATTCTGTCTTTCATCTCCCCCTCAAATGTCTGTCTGTCTGTCTGTGACAATACCCATTATTTAATGTGGTAATAGCGTTTCATACCTAATTAACCCTTAACCCTTGTTTTTTTAATGACATACACAAACGTAAATATTCATTACTCCAAAATTATAGCAAGGAAAGTCAAAAGGTTGGTATCGTTTGATAGAATACTTTTAGAACCCCCCAGCATTTTCTACCCTAGGTTATGAAACACAGCCCTAGAGACACAACCAATCATAAACCGCCTCAGTTCTTATCTAATTAAATATTCATATTGAAGTCAGTCATTTAAACTTTCACGCTGTGTTTAAAAGGGAACAGTTAAAACTTGTGCAGCAACCTCAAACGTGCAAACTGAAGTGAAGAGACACTATTTTTGCTGCATGTTTTAAACTAATTAAAGGATATTCTGAGTTAAGCTTAGCTAACAGCAATTGTCAGGAGGTTGATAGATTTTTGGAGGAGCAAATGTAAAAATTATAATTTGGAAAAACATTTATTATTCTATCAGCATTTTTTCCTCTTACAAAAAAGCATGTTAACACCTCATGTTAATACATGTGCTGTCAATTTAGCTAACTTGTTCTGAGTCTTCGGAGGGATACAGTTATAATTTTCCGGAGCAAATCAACAACATTTTCACAGATGGACAAGCAGTTATTAAAACAGTTTGCATGCTCAATGCATGCTGTGTTTGTTCAATTAGTGTTATCAACCTTATAAATATGCAAATAACAACTTTAATCCAGGGTTTACAAATGTGCAGTGTAAAATCTTGAAACTTGCCTAGATTAACTGTAACCCAGGGCGAAGTATAAACCGTATGGAAAAAAGGCAACCCATGGGTTAAGTTTACTCAAGGTATCAATTTACTTAAATTTAAATGTCCATGGTTTATATACATTTTAATTGAATATTTTTGAAAGAAGTCAACTCACCAAGAGCAGAAAATACAGATAAAAAATACAGTAAAAGTAATATTGTGAAATATTTTTACAATTAAAAAAACAAACAAACATTTATTTTAATATAATTTAAAGGTAATTGATTCCTTTGATGGCAAAGCTAATTTTCAGCATCATTACTCCTGTCTTTAGTGTCACATGATCCTTCAGAAATCATTATAATATGCTGATTTGGTTCAGAAATGCATATCTTATATATATATATATATATATATATATATTTTTTTTTTTCAGGATTCTTTGAGTAATAGAACAGGATTTATTTGAATTCGTTTGTTTTAACATTATACATGCATTGATCAATTTAATGCATCCTTGCTGAATAAAAGAAAAACAAACAAAAATAAAAAAAGCACAAAAAAAAATTTTCATAGGCTCCACACTTTTGAATGTGTAGTAGCCTATAGACTACATATTTATATTGACTGCATAATGAAATGTTGACTAGAATCATAGATTCTAAAACCACTCTTTTGAAATGAGCTTTATCTTAAAATGTAACACCATGCACCTTATAGCAGGCAGAATCAGACACCTTTGTAGTTGTTGGTTAAGCTTAATGTCTCTGATGTTGTGTTCGATGATGGAGGATTCAGATGATAGTTATGAACAAGGTGGAAAAAGGTCCATATAGTCATCACCTGTCTTCTGAGTGGCTAGACTGACACAAGCCATTCACCTTTGCTCATGACACTTGACCATATAAATGCATCATGTCTGTTTGTTTTACTATCAGCGTCTCTGTTTCAAGCGTGTGGCGGCCCTGCAAGCGAGAAGGTGAAGCGGGGCGATGCCGTTGTCTGAAGAGAAGAGTTTAAGACTGATGTTTGCGGCTGTGGTCACTGCTTTTGTGTATTTTTGTTCCTTGCTCTCTGTGTCCTTTTGAGCATGCCCCACGGGGACAACCAGCAAAAAAAAACTTTATTGCTTCTCACAGCGGGTCATGGAGTATGCGGCATTGTGCATCAAGCTAAATCGCATAGGCTGGCTGGCTGGCGTTCTGCTGTCAGCTATAGAGAGTAGCCGACTGAGCAAAATAACACTACCAAATACTCACTATTCTAAGTGTATGGATTAAGTGTGTGCTGGACCTTATTTACATGATTAGCATGCACGAAGGATGCACATGATTGATTGTTTTTTTTCTTCATTCTGTTAAATTAACCTTATCTTAGTTATTTGTAAATGTTTCATGTTAATCTCTGTTTTTCTCAGGGTCGAAACATACTTTATGCAAGTGCATTTTTATCTTTCAGGTCAGCTACTGTGATGGCACGGCAACAGTTTGAAGAGAGTCTTGCTGTTTCAGGAATTTCTTCTTTTGCCTATTTACAGAGGAATGCAGTCTCTTTCTTAGTTGAGCCTTCAACACTGACCAAGTCAAAACTTTAGTCATTGTTTAAACGTGGCATTGTGTATCCAAAGAAGCTTTTTCGTGACTCTAGAAATATTCAATATATGTGCAATTTCATTTCAAATGGACAGATTTAGTCTCCTGAATCTAATTACCTACTAAAATTATTTTTTTTTTGCTTTCAAAGACAGCTATTTTCCCCCGCAATGGCCATATAAGTAATTGGTGACACCAATACTGTCAAATAAATACATTTTTGAGAAGATGTGATGGAAAAAAGAAAATCAGGATGGGGCAAATACGTTTTCACTGCATTGTTGTAGTACATAAAATAGTCGACATGTCATCATAGCTGTCTACCTGATTTATACCACATGTGATTTAACAGACATTTGAAGGCAACTCTTCTCGCACATTTAAAGTTACCATGAAATAAAAATTTACAATTCTCTTTTTTAAATGGAATATTGCAGTATTTATTATAAATTATTTATTCAAATTCATAATTTTTTTAAGTTCATGTGTCCTCATAATATTTAATCAGAATAGCTTCCCCTTCCACTTGCAGCGAAGTCTTCTCTTCTCTGATGATGCATTTACTGGCGCGAGGGCGGGGCAACCTGTCAATCACATGACATTACAGCAATAGCAAACCACAACCATCCAATCAATTCACAATGGGAAGAAAAGACTAATGAGACTTCCGTTTCATTCTGCCTTTTAAAGTTGGCATAAAATGGAAATACTCTGTTTTCTAAATGCATGTTATTAATCTTAATGATTAATCTATACATAGGCTATGTTACATTTTTTATTGACCAATCATTAAGTGTGCTTAAACCCCACTAATTTCTTACAATCGACTGAAAGGTTACATTCAGATCGGCCTCCATCCAATCAACTACCGATGGATAGAACCAAGTGCCCGCCCTACTTTATTATTTTTATTTTGTGATAATCCGTTTCATTCAGAAGTACATCGCAATACGCAAGAAAACATCTGTCGCAGCTTCCGTTACATCTTTAAGTACTGAGATTTGCTGCTGCCACAGTAACCGCAGAACAATTTGCTTGGCCAATCATTAATGTCTGTGTATTTGCACAGAGTGCATTTCTGCTGTTAGTTTGGATAGTTTAACATCTTTGTGGCTGCTGTGACAGGGATGTTAGATATGCAGAAGCAGCCTCCTGCTCACCTGAAGAACAAGTCTCTGAGGCGTGAAGTCTTCTCCTTTCCTGTAGTTTCCTACTTAATCTCCCGTGAGCGCCCTGTCTCACTGGCCATCTCCCCTGCGCTCCTGTTCAGGCTAATCAATGCCTCAGCCCTCCTCACGGCGGTGAAGGACTAGCCTTAATTAAGGCCCTCCAGCTCGTTCCTCAAGCCATTCCCCTCCGCTGCGGGCCTCACCACTGTCGCCGCACTTGTAATTCTCCAGGCCAGTGACATGAGGGTAATGAGAAGGGATGCGTTCGGCCTGCCACCACTGATGGATGATCTAGTGGGCAGGACGTCAGGGCGGTGATTGACAGCCACTGGACAAGATTGGATATAATTGACGAATCTGGTAGTGGATTGTGTGAAAGTTGTAGTAATGGACGGGATGGGATGGGTGGAGGATTTGGGAAGTGTGACAAGGTCAGCGGGTGAGGAGATTAGATTCCTATCGTACTTATTCCGTGTTGGCTGGTGTGGAAATTAATAGATCATGTTATGGAAATGAACTGACTTTGTATGGGACACAATGGGCTGAGGTAGGGGAATGTGTTATGCAAATTCCATGTGTATTTTTGGCTCGTCCTTTACCTTGAAAGCCCATGTCGCGTCCTTTGCACATCCTGTTTACCTGGCTGCTCTTGTTTTCCGTTTGCTTTTCTCTTCCTTTCGTTGAGTGTAATCGAGTACAAGCTCAAATATCCAGCAGTGTTAAAATCCCGCCAGTTGCTATCTAGCCTATAATGTTGGCTTGTCAGGGCTGAAGCAGAATCCCAGAATAACTAAATATGCCACCCTTATCTTCTGCCTCCCATGTCCTCTGTCTTTTTTATCATGCTCTTGCTTCTCTACCCATGCACCCTTTCTCGTTTTATGATCTCTCTCGTTCTTATAGAGGACAGATCTCCTCTCATTATGGTGATGGTGATGATTCAGATCACTGGTGTTCTTTCCCTAGTGCCTCTCCAAGGCCTTTTTCAGTAGTCTGCTCATGAACTGTTTGTCTGTTCAAGGGCACACTGTTACGCCTCTGTCCGCAAATTTGCTTATATACACACCTACACGCGCTCTTAGCTAAAGATACACTTCGATTCCATGACCTAGGGTGTCTAGTGCGTTACTAAGCGATGACACCTCACCTCGATACAAGGTTTTGGATCATACACCTCACACTTTACAATGAGCTTTGGCCTTTACTTTCCCCTTTAGTGTTAAAAAGTATGTGTGAAAGACTGTTGTTGCCATGGCAATGTAGTTTTAGGTCCATATCTCTACATTCCAGTCACCTTGAAAGTGATTTAAAATTCTAAATGGAGCCACTTTTGATTTTGACCTAAACTTATATGATTTCAGCATGGTGTCATTTATTCTTACAGTAGCTGAAATGTGATTGACTGATCTATTCATCTTGTCTCACACACACACACACACACACACACACACACACACACACACACACACACACACACACACACACACACACACACACACACACACACACACACACACACACACACACACACACGCACACACGCACACATATTTCAGGTCTTTTATTGTTTTAATACTGATAATTTTGGCATATAGCTCATGAAAACCCAAAATTCCTATCTCAAAAAATTTGCATATTTCATCCGACCAATAAAAGAAGTGTTTTTAATACAAAAAAGTCAACCTTCAAATAATTATGTTCAGTTATGCACTCAATACTTGGTAGGGAACCTTTTGCAGGGAACCTTCTAACCTTTCGGCGTGGCATGGAGGCAATCAGCCTGTGGCACTGCTGAGGTGTTATGGAGGCCTAGGATGCTTCGATAGCGGCCTTAAGCTCATCCAGAGTGTTGGGTCTTGCGTCTCTCAACTTTCTCTTCACAATATCCCACAGATTCTCTATGGGGTTCAGGTCAGGTGAGTTGGCAGGCCAATTGAGCACAGTAATACCATGGTCAGTAAACCATTTACCAGTGGTTTTGGCACTGTGAGCAGGTGCCAGGTCTTGCTGAAAAATGAAATATTCATCTCCATAAAGCTTTTCAGCAGGTGGAAGCATGAAGTGCTCCAAAGTCTCCTGACAGCTAGCTGCATTGACCCTGCCCTTGATAAAACACAGTGGACCAACACCAGCAGCTGACATGGCACCCCAGACCATCACTGACTGTGGGTACTTGACACTGGACTTCATTTTGGCGTTTCCTTCTCCCCAGCCTTCCTCCAGACTCTGGCACCTTGATTTCTGAATGACATGCAAAATTTGCTTTCATCCGAAAAAAGTACTTTGGACCACTGAGCAACAGTCCAGTGCTGCTTCTCTGTAGCCCGGGTCAGGCGCTTCTGCGTTCAAAAGTGGCTTGACCTGGGGAATGCGGCACCTGTAGCCCATTTCCTGCACACGCCTGTACACGGTGGCTCTGGATGTTTCTAGTCCAGACTCAGTCCACTGCTTCCGCAGGCCCCCCAAGGTCTGGAATTGGTCCTTCTCCACAATCTTCCTCAGGGTCCGGTCACCTCTTCTCGTTGTGCAGCGTTTTTTGCCACACTTTTTCCTTCCCACAGACTTCCCACTGAGATGCCTTGATACAGCACTCTGAGAACAGCCTATTTGTTCAGAAATTTCTTTCTGTGTCTTACCCTCTTGCCTGAGGGTGTCAATGATGGCCTTCTGGACATCTTACCCATGATTGCGGTTTTGAGTAATGAAACAGGCTTGGAGTTTTTAAAAGCCTCAGGAATCTTTTGCAGGCGTTTAGAGTTAATTAGTTATTTCAGATGATTAGGTTAATAGCTTGTTTAGAGAACCTTTTCATGATATGCTACATTTTTGAGACAGGAATTTTGGGTTTTCATGAGCTGTATGCCAATATCATCGGTATTAAAACAATAAAAGACCTGAAATATTTCAGTTGGTGTGCAATGAATCTAAAATATATGAAAGTTTAATTTTTATCATTACATTATGGAAAATAATGAACTTTATCACAATATGCTAATTTTTTGAGAAGGACCTGTACATACAGTACAGTATGTATGTATCACAGTATGTATCACAGTATGTATGTACAGGACCTGTACATACTGTACACACACACACACACACAGACACACACACGCACAGACACACACACAGACACAGACACACACACAGTCATCACAGATTAAATTATTGTTGTGCAGAAAAAATATCCTTACACTGATACACACCTCAGGTCGTTACAATTACAAAAAGCCTGTACAATTTTTTTTTTTTTTTTTTTTTACAAAAAATGTAGGCATTCTTATATAATTTTATACAAATATTTATTGTCATATTGTTTAGAATGAATTGATTGAGGAATACTAAGGTGGTTGATATCTAACTTTATAAAATAAATGAGGAGGGGGGTAGTGAATGACGTCTCGGGTCACTAAAGACCCGAGGTATGCGTTTAAGGGATTATTTGATGACTAAAAAGAACACAAAAAAAGTTTTAAAGAATGTAAAAGTCTTTACTGTCACATTTGATCAATTTAATGTAAAAAAAAGGTCTTAATGACCCCCAAACTTTTAATGGTGTATAAATAGGCCTACATTTTCAATGTATACATTTTTTTTTGTCGATATTAAATACATAATTCTTGTATTACTTGTTTGGCTATTTTTATTAATTGTTGCCTTCTTTTCAGGCCATTAGTCAATAAGTCCTTGGACAACCTTACAGGTGTCCTGATGATTGCGAACATGGAGGTGTGCAGCTCTCTGTTCTCTGTAACAACTCTGCAACAACGAAAGATATTTAGAAGAATGTCGGTAACCAAATGTTTGATGGACCCCATAAACTTCTATAGTATGTAAAAAAAATAAAATAAATCTATAACGGAAGTTAATGGGACTCATCAACCTTTTCCGACATTCTTCAAAATATCTTATTTTTTGTACAGCGGAAGAAAGAAATTTATGCAGGTTTGGAATAACTAGGCCGAGTAAGTGATGACAGAATTTGGATTTTTGGGTATCAATCATCTTCAGCATTGTGTATATTAGTCTGCATCAGGCCAGTTAGTATGTCTGTCCCTCCTATGTGGATCATCATATCAAATTAAGTTAAATTAAGTTATAAATAAGTATAAATCATTTTTTGAGCAAGTTTAAACATGCTCATGTGAATAGCCTTTAAATAGTTCTGTTGTATTTGTTTTGTTTGATCTGAGAATAGACTTGACTTTCTTTTCCTCACCTGAATACCTCCACATCCCTCTAACATTCAACAACAATCGGATGCAATAAATAGGCCTATTAAGGCAATTCTAAGATAGCATTCTATGCATGTGTCGCGTGTACTTAAAGCCTGTCAATCAATAGAGCCACCCTTAGGCTGAATAACGCAACCTCTGCCAAGTGTTCTGCGTGTGTTCAACGATTAGAATATAAAGCTTACAAAATGTTTATCAGCTAGTGCTAAGACCCAGAATCTGCCCTACCTAAATTTACGGTCAGGAGCCAATACTGCTTTAAGGTACTTATATGCACTGTCCTGCCCCAGTGACAGCTGTTTTTTTTTTTATCCAGATTTTTTTTGCCTCTTTGGAGAAAGTGCCTCTGTCAGAGACTGTTATACTGTGCCCCTAAATGTATTTGGACACTAAGCTACACTAAAAATGTATGCCATTACAGCAAATAATAAAATATAAAACTATGTTTTCTAACTTCAGTGTTTGTGCCCACACATAATCTGTGCCCTCTCAAATACATCCATCATTTACAGTTTTACATGTTCTCTGTCCCTCGCACAATTCTTTATGAAGTATTTTAGCTAATTTGATAATGCTTTCATCTACCATGAGCTTAATTAGCACTTTTACCATGTTTGAATTCACCCCTAAAAATGTGAAAAAAATAAAATAATTCACATGTGGTCAAGAAAGGTCTACTTCCTTTCCTGCTGTACATTATTTTAACTGTGAACATTCCGTGGACGTTTGACACTTGTACTTTGTACACTTGTAAGTGTTAAAGTACTTTGGTCTTAATTGATTTATTTTTAAACATAATTAATATAATTATAAAATAACTATACCACTTGACAAACATTGTGCTTGTGCTATATTTATTCAAATTTAGCTTTCTTATTCTACTAATGCAATGACATTCAGTCATTTTTAATTGTGGCTAGTACTTTTTAGGGCTTTTCACATGTGAAATAGTTAACGCTGGGTCATTCTAAACCCCGGGTATATGGAATCTTGGGTTATCTTACTTCACGTTTCACATTGCTCAAAATTTACACAGGGTTAACAATTAATCCCAGCCTGGTTATTTATAAGCAAAATGTTTCACACCATACATTCCTAAACCGTGGGTTAACATCCTTATTTGCATATTTGCTGTGTCAGTGTCGTTGTTTTGAAGGGTGCAGCATGTGACCAGTTTATATAAAAGCTCATTGCATGTTCTCATATTATGCAAAAGCAGTGCTAGCAATGCAATGGAGCAGGGTTTCATAACCTCCGTGTAAAAAGCGGTGCTAACCCCGATTCCAAATAACAAGTGTAAAATGTTCTTTTACCCGGGATTAAAAGTGGGGTTCAGAACTATGATAACCCAAGGTTAAGCACAGTTTGAAAAGCCCTTTTGGGATCACTTAAATCTAAATCATAAAAGTGGTAGAAATAAGATGTGATGAGACTATTTAAAATCCTACGAATGAGAAAAGCTCCAGAAAAGGTTTTTTTTTTTTATAAAGTAGGCAGGATTTTTTTTTGTCACTACTATGTTCTCTTGTTTTTCTAGAATAAGTTTTTTGTTTTGCCCAATGAAACTCCTTGAGACAGAATCACCCAATCAAGTAGCTGATCCAGCCTTACCTTGAGAGGATTTATTTGAGCCAATGCTGCCTCATCTCATCCAGTAAATCAAGGACAGGTTCATTACTTGTAGCGTCTTGGCTGTGTGTGTCTCTGTAGCTTATGAGAAGATCTGGACTGCTGTACCCCATGGGTATTTGAGAGAAAATCATACAGGGTGTATTCCTTTAGCTCTCAGATTTATTTATCTTATTATAGTAGATATTAAGTGCTGGTAGTGCATCTGTGCTGTAATTAATTGGGTTGTGAAATCACTGTGTAGTAGCGGGTGTGTGTATGTGATGACTAGAGTGTCCCTTTCTGAGAGATGAGGTTTAATAAAGACAGAATGATAATCTGCTGTTTACCACAGCTTCTCACCCTTGCCGCTTCTGTCTTCATTCCCATTTGCAGCTTTAATTAGTTTTACTAAGTCCCGGTGTCTGCTGAAGATGTGCACAATCGTTCTCTGCCGTATACGACCCGCCATGCATCCACTTACAGCTCGATGTCTGCTTCAGTTCTAATCTCAACGGTTTGTTTGTTTGCATCACATGACTTCGGTAATTCTTTGCTGTGATCGTGCCCATGTAGACTTGGCTTTCATCTTATTAATTGGCAAATCTGTCCTGCGCTGGGAGCTCTCAGGAACACCATAAGGCCTGGGCTGGATACCAAGCCTCGAGCTGAATGCCTCCGGATGCCTAACTGATGTGTCAGCGTGGGAAATGAGATGAAGGGGCAGACGTCCCCTGCTTCATCATGCTCCTCATCCTCCTCCCTCAATATGCTCGAGACAGCTGGAGTGGCGCTCATAAGCAGAGGCCGATACTGGAGACAGTTGCGAGGCAGTGCGCAGGTGTCTCAGACTCCATGGAAGGACTGCTGAATACTTGGGAAATTGTGCCTCGGGGGTATAGATGTTGTCACTGTCCATCTAGTTTCATTATCACCACTGGTGTAAATGGGCTAAATTGACCTGGAAGTGGGTAATTGTTCTGACATTTGACTTATGACGCAGATGTGATTTAAACAGAAGCTTTTTGCTCTTATCTCTCCTGTAGATGACCTTACACTTCTCCGGAAAATATGAGTAAGCTTACAATCTACACCACCTTTTTGGGGTCAGTACTTAAAAAAAAATGTATTCAGCAAGGACAAATTAAATGGATCAAAAGTCATTTCTGTGACTTTGTGATGAGACTTTTATTTCAATTTCAGCTTCTTTTGAACTTTCTATTCATTAAAGAAGTCCTGAAAAAAATGATCATGGTTTTTGCTAAATGTTATTTCATGAGCACCAAATCAGCATATTAGAATGATTTTGTCACGATACACACACGGGTAACAGAGAGATCCAATAGCAGTATCTTTATTAGGGTAATCCGTACTCACAATCCAGTTCAGGCAAAGGTTCAATATCCACAAGGGCAATCCAAAACATAGAACACAAACGAGAAGTAGGAAGACGCACCGCACAGAAGCGTGAGGACATTAAACAAGGACTCCGTAACAAACACTAAACAAGCAGGGTATTTAAACACATATCAAACAAGACTAACACAGAACAGCTGGGAACAATGATAACAGGGAACAGCTGAGTGCAATGAACTGATGAGTGACAGTGACAGACAGAATGCTGGGAATTGAAGTTAAATGTGAAGGACACCGTGAGAACGAGGACCTCTAGTGATAGACAAGGGAACACAACCAGACACTGTGACAGATTTCTCAAGGATCATGTAACACTAAAGACTGGAGTAATTGCTACTGAAAATTCAGCTTTACCATCACAGGAATAAATTACATTTTCAAATTTGCTAAAATAGAAAACAGTTATTTTAAACTGTTTTTACTGTATTTTTGATAGAAGAAGTTCAGCCTCTGTGAGCGTAAGAGGCTTCTTTCAAAAACATGAAAAAATATTACAAATATTAAGACTCCAATGTTGTGAACAGTAGTGTAGGCTATATTCATTTAACAAAATTCAAATGTATTCATTTGGCAGGTGCTTTTTCCAAATCAACTTAAGCATTCAAAGTATACATTTACAAATACGGTGGCCCCAAAAAGCTTTTGAACATTTAAGTCACAAAAATGTCTGGCTTTCTTTGCAGTATGCAAAATATCAATGACATCTGGAATGCTTTTCTCAGAACGAAAGTTTACACACGTCCTAGCAGTGTATCCACCGGTAGTTCTACACAAGTGTCCAAGACTTTTTGTATTCAATTTGAACAACATCTATTCAATACTGAGCATAAATGTATTGCTGCTTCAAGTGTTTTGATTGAAAAGTGCACCTGTGTGATATTTCTTTAAAGTAATGCCATTTATTTTGGTATTTTGTTATATATAGTGCAAACACATGTATTATAATTGTAATTTAAGTGTTCAATTATTCTTTGAAGTCAATGTATTTATTTGTTCTATGGCTTTCACATATTCCGTGAATTCCCTTTTTCCAGTATACTGTTGAGGATAATTTTTCTTTGATTATTTATATTAAATAGCTTTGTGCAGTGTGTATTATGAAACACGTTATAACTTTTGGGACTCAAAATTGCTTTATTGTCCTTTATTGAATTTGCTTTATTAAAACTAAACCGCAAAAAAGCTTGTTCTGAACTGATGTCAAAGAAATGAATATATATCAGCACTAAACGATTACAAGGATAGGCTATGGACTCGTCATAGGAAGCTTCTGGCCTCCACAGTGTTCAGTTATCTATTGCAGGTTAACCACAGTTTTACAGGATTGTGGCTTCTGATGGTGATATATTGTACCAAGGTTCAGATGAGAAGAAGGAGGCGGGAATCGGCGAACATTTAAACATTTTTTATAAAAATAAAACAAATACAAAATGAAAATAAAAGCAGGCAGCCCCTCATGGACGACTGCTGGCACACAGTAAACCACAAACAAAACAAAACAAAACAAAACAAAAAACATGTTCAGCCCTGTTCCTCTCTCGTTCATCACTGTCTTCGCTCCTCCTTTATGCCTCCTCGAGAGATACGAGACCGGTGCGTCTCGCAGGTGTCGCCCTATCAATCACGCACCGACCTCGCGCCGTTCTCTCATGTCCCCTCGGCCTCGTCCTGCTCGCCACATATATGTTTGAAGAGGTTCTTTATGCTCTGTATACATATCTCACTGCAGGTTGGCCACCTCGTCACCTAAGTCTCCACAGCTTCCAGAACCCAAACAAAGAGGGAGATGGATATTATTTAAAGAAAATTATGCTTCAGGTCAGTAAAATCATAAGACAAACACAATTAAATAGTTTATTGAAAAGTTAGGCGTATAGGATTTGAATCTGTGACTTTATCATGTCGTGCCATGCCCATGCCCTTTCATGTCGCCATTTCAGTTTAGAAATATCATGTCATGTTATGTCGCCATTTCAGTTATGCCATGTCATGTCGCCATTTCAGTAGTCATGTCATGTTGCCATTTTAGTTAAGACATGTCATGTTGCCATTTTAGTTAAGACATGTCATTTCGCCATTTCAGTTGTCATGTCATGTCAATGTCACCATTTCAGTTAAGACATGTCATGTTGCCATTTTAGTTAAGACATGTCATGTCGCCATACGTCATGTCGCCATTTCAGTTGTCATGTTATGTCGCCATTTCAGTTAAGACAAGTCATGTTATGTTGCCATTTCAGTTATGTCATGTCACCATTTCAGTTATTGCCAGATTTTAGTTAAGACATGTCGCAATTTCAGGTGCCGTGTCATGTCGCCATTTCAGTTAAGACATGTCATGTCATGTTGTGTCATGTTGCCATTTTAGTTAAAACATGTAGCAATTGCAGATGCCATGTCATGTCGCCATTTTAGTTAAGACATGTCATGTCGCCATTTCAGTGAAGTCATGTCATCGTGTCATGTCGCCATTTCAGTTAAGACATGTCATGTTGTGTCATGTTGCCATTTTAGTTAAAACATGTTGCAATTGCAGATGCCATGTCATGTCGCCATTTTAGTTAAGACATGTCATGTCGCCATTTCAGTTAAGTCATGTCATCATGCCATATCGGCATTTCAGTGAAGTTGAAGTCGCCATTTTTTTTATACAAGATCCATGATCATCTTTTCTTATACTAACCATTCATTTCAGAGGAGATATTTTTATAAACCAGTGTAAAGAACAGGGTGGAAAATGGCAGTGAAAAAATAAATTATGTTTCTTTTTTAGGACGAAAAAGAAACTTTACAGTTACATGAAAAGTGGTCCTCAGGGATATAATTAGGAAACTTGTTCACCTAAAAATAATTAACCTCATGTCATTCCAAATCTGTATAACTTTCTTTCTTCCATTAAACACAAAATTGATGAATTAGGTAGGCCTACTTTTCTTCATGCAATTATTCCTCATGGGCACTGAGGCTTCCAAGTTTTAAAAAGGAAACAAAAGCATTATAAAAGAGGTCCATATTACTCATGCACTATATTCTAAGTCATCTAAGTCTAAGTCATACGATAGCTTTGTGTGAGGAACATTCCAAAATGTAAGTAGTTATTCACTTATAGGTGTAATAACTGAATGTTCATTATTTTGGGTGAACTATTCCTTTAAATAAAAAGATACTATGAAACCCTGCTTGCACAAACAGATTATGGAGGCTAAAATTGCATATAGAGGGAAAGAGAGACATTTTGGCAGAGATGGAAAACCTCATACGATCAGATCAGCTTATAGCCCAACACGCCGCTTGAGATATGCAGCATGACACAGCATGAGAGACGCTTGAGATAAAGCTAAAGAGATTCAAAACATAGATTATTTTCTCCTTCTTTCTCCCATCCTTGAGGCTGTGGTGTATATGTGTAACCTTGGGGTTAATTTGGTGTGACTTTGACATTTATAAAATGTATGAACTATGTGGTTTGGACCTACACTCCAAAAGCCAAGGGGTATATCAGGAGAGATGGAGATGGAGGTAAAGGCAGAGATAGCAAGAGAGAGGGAGCAGATGGGTTAGCCATCTGGTAGAAGGAGAAAAGGAAGGGAGATGAGAGGAGGAGGGAGCGCTGGAGAGAGGCAGAGAGAGAGATCCATGGGAAATATATATGAGTAGGAATGAAAACATCAGATTGGCCTGTGTGTTAGATGTTTGTGTTAGATATTCCTGAGACTCCGGTGTGAATATGGGAAACATGGTGAGTCGTGCTGCATGTAGCTTGTAAAATTGCACAAAATTACCGATATGTAATTACGAATCATTTTGAATCTGTTATTTAAAAACAGCCAAATGCATGAATGATCATTACTCACCCTCATTTTGCCCTAAATCTAAAGATGTTTTTTTTGTCATGATAGACAAAAGCAGAAGAGAATCCCCTTAAATGTAGTTACAGCTGTGTGTGTGTAAAATAGTTTACATTGTTACATTTTTACATATACATTGTTAATTTTTTTGAATTTCCTTTTCATCAAAGAATCTTAAATTGATCACAAAATGTATTAAAAATATTTCAACAAAAATATTAAACAGAAGAACTGTTTTAAACTGTGAAAATAACAATAAATATCTCTTGAGCACCAAATTAACATATTAGAATATTTTCTGAAGGTTCATGTAAATAATGGCTGCTGAAAATGTTTTTGAAGGTAAAAACAAAAAAGTTTTCCCCTTCCAATATGTATACTGTATATATATATATATATATATAATGTACGTGTGTACGTGTGTGTGTGTGTGTATATATATATATATATATATATATATATACAGTCGTGCTCAGAATTAATGGTACCCCTGGTAAATATGATAAAAAATGTCTGGAAAAAATAAATCTGCATCATTTATCCTTTTGATCTTTCATTCAAAATATTGGCAAAAATCTAAACTTTCATTGAAGTAAAAGAATAGAAAGTGGGGGGGGAAATCACATTATGAAATAAATGTTTATCTCCAAAACACGTTGGCCACAATTATTGGTACCCTTTTATTAAATACTTGTTGCAATCTCCTTTTGCCAAGATAACAGCTCTGAGTTTTATTCTATGATGCCTGATGAGTTCGGAGAACACCTGACAAGAGATCAGAGACCATTCTTACAGAATCTCTCCAGATCCTTCAGATTCCCAGATCCATGTTGGAGCTTCTTCTCTTCAGTTCACTCCACTCCTCAGGTCTGGGACGGTCATGGCAGAAGCTTCATTTTGTGCTACTTAACGCATTTTTGTGTTGATTTTGATGTTTGTTTTGGATCGTTGTCCTGATGGAAGATCCAACCACGGCCCATTATACGATTTCTAGCAGAGGCTGTCAGGTTTAGCTTTTTTATCTGTTGGTATTTGATAGAATCCACGATGCCATGCATGTATCTGAACAAGAAGTCCAGGACCTCCAGCAGAAAAATATGACCACAACATTAACGATGGTATATTAAATTGTACACATGGGGTACTTTTTATCCTTGTGTGCACCAAACCCATCTTGCATGTTTGCTGCCAAAAAGCTATTTTTTAGTTTCATCTGACCACAGAACCCTGTGCTGTTTGAAGGTCCAGTCATGTCTGACAACTGAATTTGCTGGGGTTTGTTTTTGGATGAGCAAGGAGGATTTTTCTTGAAAACCTCCCAAACAACATGTGGTGATGTAGGGGTTGTTCAAATTTTTTTTGAATAGGCTTTCTGAACCCAAGACTCAACTAATCTCTGCAATTCTCCATCTGTGATCTTTGGAGAGTCTTTGGCCACTCAAACGTTCATCCTCACCATGCATTAAGACAATATAGACACACGTCCACTTCCTGGCAGATTTGTAACATCTTTAGTTGATTGGAAGTGCTTAATTATTGCCCTGATGGTCAAAATGGGGATTTTCAATGCTTTAGCTATTTTCTTACAGCCACTTTCTATTTTGTGATGCTCAACAATCTTTTGATGCACATCAGAACTATATTCTTTGGTTTTACTCATTGTAATGGATGATTAAGGGAATTTGGCCTTTGTGTTTCCCCATATTTAAACTCTTGTAAAACAAGAAGTCATGGCTGGACAATTTCATGTTCCTAGTCACCCTGGTGTGCAAAAAAAAGGTAAATATGAATGGGAATATACTTAAGAGATATTTTACTCGTAAACAATTCTAGGGGTACCAATAATTGTGGCCAACTTGTTTTGGAGAAAAACATTTATTTCATAATGTGATTTCCCCTCCACTGTCAATTATTTTACTTCAATGAAAGGTTCGATTTTTGCCAATTTTTTGAATGAAATATCAAAAGGATAAACGATGCAGAATTATTTTTTACGGCCATTTTTCATCATATTTACCAGGGGTACCATTAATTCTGAGCACGACTGTATGTGTGTGTGTACTTGAGATTTTTTCCTAACTTCAGTAAACTACAATATAAAGCTTAAATATTTACTTTTGCAAACAACATAATGGCCTTTTACACACACACACACACACACACACACACACACACACACACACACACACACACACACACACACACACACACACACACACACACACACACACACACACACACACACACACACACACACACACACACACACACACACACAATAAATAATCCAGCTTTATATTTAAGTATTATCTGGACAATATTTACTTACTTTGTATTCAGTAGACAGTGTATCTTCTTCTATCCACTATTTATGTAAGAAAATAAACAGAAACCGTTTCAATTTACATGTTTGTTTATTAAGCATATTTTTACTAAGCAGCTTTACTGAGAATATTGTCATAAAACGATTAGCAAAGCTAAAGGTGACTGGCAAGGTGAAATTCCCTAGAAAGGTACAACAAAATTCTTATATAATCAGCAGTAATAATGTCATGATCTGTGAGCAGTATGACCTCTGTATTCTGCAGAAGAAAGAAACTCATAGAGGTTTGGAACGACATAAGGGTGAAAAACATATGTTTGGTTTGGGCAGAACTATTTCTTTAATTCACTTTAGATTCACTTTAATTTACAGATTTTTTTTTGCAGAAAATTTGAGAACGAGGGTTAAGAAATGGAGAAGTGAAGGGACAGATGGAGAAAGTAGAGGAGTGACAGGACATGTTATGCTAGAGGGAATAAAACGACAGAGTGCAAAGTAACAAGTCTCAGATCCCTCTCTTGTGGTAAAGTTGAAAAAGATCAAAGTAATGATCTTTCTAAAAGACCAGATGTCAGGAAAATAGATCCCAATTTATTCTAGGCAGCCAACGTCTTGAATATACCTTAAATTGCACCCCTCTTGGCCTGCCAGACATGTAAGATAGAGCACGTTAGCAAGAAGAAAATAGACCTATTTTGAGGACGGCGATACATAGTTTCTAATTTGTATAAAATGTTCTCACGTGGCGAGAATAAGAGATCAAGGTTCTCATATTACAAAGATGTGAAGTCTAGAGTATATAACACATTTTCAGTCCTTTAATGTTTTACGGTTTTCACTTTCCATCTTTCTCCATCTCTAAATATTTATCTAAACAACTGTAAAATCTTCTTGTCTAGATTATTCTCTTGACTCGGTTAATGATGATTACCAGTGCTGTTCATTACCATGAACTGATTGTGTGGCAGATAATGTGCAATTTTTTTTTATAGCTATAGAAAATTGCTTCTATTACTTTAAGCACACTACTTTTAACAGCTTTTCCCCCTCCCTAAAAAAAAAAAGAAATTAAAAAAAAAATGTAATATGAACACAAGAGCACCATGACATTCCAAGAGCTACGATCAATACATCACGGCAGCATATGTTTTTCTGTTATACTTTAACTTGTTATAATTTAACCAATTTCAACTTCATTTTGATTAATATTGGCTGTACAAGTTATTTCAACTTTAATAATATTTTATTAAATAAATTTCACCAATTTTTTTAAACTCAATTTCAAAATATAATTTAAGTCAAAATTACTTGTATAGTCAATTTGATTATACTTAAAAAATGTAAGGCTACAGCTGAACATACGTTTTTAAGTTGAAGTTAGATGGAATTTTTTTTACAGTGTGAGGGAATTTGACCCTGTGACCTCCGGCTCTGCTGACATCATCAGCCCCTGGCCCTGTTCGGGAGCTGTGAAGGGTCAAGAGACAGGTCAGCATGTTTAAATATGTCAGATTCAATGATATCTCCTCTAAGCGGGTTTCCCCTATTCCTATCTGACTGTTCAATATACAGCGGTTGGTAGAGTAACAGATCCGATGAGGGCACGATAGCCGCTGAAAAAGAAGAACGCAAATAATCCTCCTCACCCCTCACTAACGTGAAACTTTTTGAATGCATCGCCCTCTCAACAACAAACCCTCCCCGGATCAAACACGTCCACACACCCACGCGCCAGCACTACTGCGGAAGGAGTCAGCGTGTTTGTGTTATTGTGTGCTGCTTAGGACAGGACTTCAAATGGTAAATGTCAGCAGGAGATCAAGGCGAGGAGGCCTTATGGAAGCCTCGGTATTGTCATTGACAGCTACAGGTAGACAGGTGGAGAGAGACAACATGCTTGTCGGAGACGGAGGACGGGAGATGTCAGAAATTTTGCCTCCTGTTTTCTTGGCTGTGAGTCTGTGCTTTTTTGTGTTTTCAGAAGACTCTTGAAAATAACTGGCTAGACTGATTTTCCCACTGTCATTGCTTCCCATTGTTTAAGGAATCGTTCACTCAAAGATGAAAATTCTGTCATCATTTACTCTGCTCACTTTGTTCCAAACCTGTTGAATTTCTTAAGTCCTAAGATACAAGATATAAGACCAGTGTCGGGCAGTGTTATTTCAGTAGAAACCCATGGATTTGGTCATTTTGCGTGAGGGCAAAAGAATTTCCTTTATTACGTGTAGTTAATTATTATTACTCAGTACATACATGTATAATTACACTGTAACAAGGACATTAAAATAAAGTGCCATTTATTTTTGCTAATGTGACTGCACCGTTAGGTTTTTAAAGAAAGTCCAAGTCGTCCAATGTTGTTTTAGGCTCTTTTGACTTTCATTGTAATAATAAAAACAGTTATATAGTCTTTTGTGTTCATACAGGTTTGGAACCTCATGAGGGTGAGTAAATGATAATGGTTTGTGTATTTTTGGGTGAACTATCTATTTAAGCAGAAGTGTCGGATAACATTGAAATGCATTTTCTGTTCTGTTGTGATATGCAAGTTAGGATGTTTTTAAACAATTGTCAGGCATAAAGCAGGTGATACTGGAGCTGAAGGACGACGTGGGTCAGGGACTCCATCACTTTTCTTTTTTTCCTTCTTTTTAAAAAAAAAAACAGTGCCCTTCAAAGCTCAACAGATACACACACACACGCACACACACACGCACACACACACACACACACACACACACACACACACACACACACACACACACACACACACACAGAGGAAGCCTTGGCAGCAACACCAAACATTCCCGCGTGGATAAATATGTCCATTTATACTTTGACTGGCTCAGTTCTGCTTCTATGATAGAGGAGGGATAGTCTTTTTAATATTGGACTCACATAATGTTTCTGTTGTGCTGTCTTGCCTAAGAGAAATTATATAAATGTGGGGGGAAATGCAAAGAACTGCACTCACCCGATAGTCTATTACCATAATAAGGGAGTAATGATGTTGTAAATTGTGATGATTGATAAATTATAGGATTTATTTTCTATTATACATTGGATTTCTGTAAGAGATAGTTGTCATGATTGTTGTGATGCTGCAGACTGCCGAGAGCGAGGGAGAGAGTGAATACGTGATGAGGGATTTTAAAACAGTCGTTTTATTATGGGAGAGAGAGGGAAAGGGAGAGAGCGAGAGACAGAGATGCGATAACAGCGTTTGCCCTGTTCATATTTGACTCAGTGCTTGTCATTGAACACCGACAGGCTCACACCGCGGAAGAAAGTCCACGCATTAAGATCAACATCACAAGGTAAAATATTAATTTATTTTCTAGATCGCTCGGGATGAATTTAACACGAGCTATCAAAGCCAGAGCTTCTGTCTCTTTCATATTTTAGAATCTCTTTTTTGAATGTTGGTTTAAGGAATAAGCAGCCCAGTGCGCTGCACGAAGGATTTATTTGCAAATGTATTTATTTCAAATTAAGTATACATGTAGCTATATATTTGTGTGCGTGTTCCCTAATTTAAAGCGTTGTGAATAAGAAGAAAATCATCGTATGATGTTCAGTTTGTGTCCGCTTGCATTTTTTATGGTCCATCTAAAGTCCACTATTGTTTTTAACAATGTAAAGATCATTCAACACATAGTCGATACAAAGTACCGATGATTCCCATTGACAGTTTCCACAAACTCAAGTAGACTCCTGACGGACTAACTGGGTGAGGCATACATGCTGCGGTCCTTCTTATAGGTTATAAGTGGTGGTTTTGTGATATGAGTTATTATCTACTGGACTCACTCTTGGGAACACGGACTATCCACATGACTGGGCGCGCGAAGGAATTGAAGCAGATGGCGCGCACGCTTGTCTGTCACCGTTGAGGGATTCGCGGGGCAACAGCATACACGTTTACCGACACCCCGGTGTTCGCGGGGCATATTAAACAGTTAGTCCCGACGGCTTCGCTGATGACACTCATTTGAGTCCTTAATAATGTTTTTAGTCGCAAATTAAGTGAGTGTGGCTGCGCGTGAGCGAGCGCGCGGCGGCAAGGCTGGATACGCTCTGCTGCTCGTGCCACGTGTTTCCCCAAATATTATTAGCGCAAATGCCCTTTTAGTATGCCAGACGCTGTTTTTTTCTCTGCATGTTTTTTGTAATAATTACTATAATTGGCTGTATGTAGATTTTCTGCCGCTTTCATTAGCCTACCCATGATTCAAACGTGATGTTTTTGGGTTAAGTGCGCTTAAAGTGTCTGACCTCCCTGATCAAATCTTAACCCCCGAAAAAAAGTCACAACAAAAAACCTTTCGGGGGTTGAGATTCACAAACACAAAAGCTAGAGTTAGTCAGAAGAGCCAACTAAATAGCCTAAGTCGCGTTCGTTTGAGGAGGTTACCATAGCAACAGCAGGCTGGTCCATCACTTTCGTTACGGTATTACGGTACATCGACAAAACATAAGTAACATAGGCTACCACTAATTTTATTAAAGTCATTTAATATTTTGCAAACTTTCGTTGTGATTACCTAATATGTCATCATTATTTGTTGAGTGTCTGTCACTTAAAGTCACCATGAAATTGGTGATCGATCGAATCAAGTCAAGTCCTAAAATTTTATTTCTTGAGAAGCCATTTCTCTTGGATATACAGTAGTAACTATAGGGAAGAAAAGATAATCTCAACTTCCGTTTCATGGCGACTTTAAATGTGTAATGTCCTTGTATATTAAAGTACTTTTTTATAAATAATCTATTCTTATAGCAATCCTTATTATAGTAAGTCCAGTAAGTAATTCATGGTGGATTTCCCAACATTATGGCTTTATACTGTTTTAGCATCTTGACCAGCTGGACACAAAACTATTTGCCCAGACAATGGAGTGAATTGTGGGCGGGACTAGCCTGGTAGTCCGACCACTGGCAAATGAAGGGAATGCTTTTCTGTTTGTTGTCGCTAGAGGCAGAAAAGTCATACTTTAGACATCTCTAAACAAGCGGTTGAATATGGTTATTTTTTATTTGTGGGGAGATGTTATTTTTTTTGCATTGGTTTTAAGTTATATTTTTCTGGGATTGTTGCCTTTTATTTTGATAGGACAGTAGGAGGACTGGAGAGAGGGGTATCAGACCAGGAAAATACCTTTTGCTGGGACATGAACTCGAGTCCCTTTCCCGCTCGTTGATGGCTCTGACAGCACGGACTGTTTTTATTTGAAAGAAGCAGGTAGCACACGTTGAAACTGTTGTGTGGTTAGCTAGAATTACTCGCCAAGGAAATACTAGTTGATGACTTTTAGCATTAGATATATTTGTGAGATGTAGAGATTTGGGGAGTCTTCATGAACACTTGGAACACTAGATAGAAGAGCTGTAAGGCATTTGTCCCTTGCTACACACAGGGCAAAGAAAAATTATAAGCAGAGGAAGTAATTCTCACAAAAACACTTGAAAGAAAGCTTAAAGAAGGGCAAAAAGAAGACCAATAACAATTGAGTCTCTGCACTCCAAATGTGTTTCTACATGTATCTTGTATTATGCGCTTATGATGTCCATACACATCTTTCTTAATTTTTTTTCTCCATGTGGTCCTTCTTTCTTGTACAGTAATTGTCTGTGTGTGCCTTGAAACAAAATACATTTCTCTCTTTTGATGATTTCGCTCTATCAAAGGGAGCCAGATACAAATTGATTTTTGTTGTTGTTGTTTTATGTGAGTATATGCAGACATCATTTTTTTGTGATGCACAAAATCCCTTTCAGCTTGGCTAAGCTTCAGCAAGGGGAGGTTCACTATTACAAAATGGGCCAGGCAGGAGGCAGCTTGCAGTTCTGGTGAACACTCCTCTGATTTTATTTAACATGACTCCAGCAATCTGTGTCAGCAATAAGCTTGTAATTGTTTACACACAAGGAGCTCTTGGATTTACCAAGGGAGAAATGGAGAAGAAGATATGGTGTGAGGAGGAAATGTGAAAGGCATCCATGTTGAAATAGACAAGACATTGGCTCAATGACGTATGTTGGACAAAGGCTTTCCTTGCAAGAGACAGGAATAGAGAAATATGGTATTGTCACAGGGATGACTGACTGACTCACAGCCTCAGGCATTACTTTAATTTACAATAGATGCAGCGATGAGCATATGCAAGGAGGAGAAGAAAAATAATGAAAAGAAGTGAGGAATGGTGAGATTAAATGTGTTATATTGTAAGATCCAAACCTGAAATATTTGCTGTCATAATAAAAGAAAAGGGCCCATTATACAACCTCTACACACCCTTAGCAATTTGGAAAGCAAGTGTTTCTATTTCCACAGAAAAAAAGGGAATTGTTCCTCTAAAGAGCTTCCATCTACAGCAGGCCATTGAGTAAAATGAAGTCGACAAGCTTTATCAGATAAGAGGCCCTCAGAGACTATGTTAAAGCGAGTATTAAAGCTAACATGGGGCTCTCTTTACCATCCTGAATCAGATTAGTATCATGCAGATTGTCTCTTTGGATACTAACAGACTGCTCTGCATCTTTCTGACATGGCACTTAGTGTCAGCAATGTTATAGCTAGTTTTTTGTGTTCATTAGTGGAACTTAACCAGCTAACTAAACACAAAAACCTTTTAATGGATGTTTTAAACCTTCTCTTAAAGAAACAGTGTCCCTCTTTAATTTGTTGTGATTAAGGGTGATAACCTCCTGGGTTCACCATGAGAAAGAGTCAGGTGAAGTGAGCAAATGAGGTGATACTTTCGATCTCTCTTGCTTTTAGAGAGCTTGCTGTGATAAGCAAAAAGCTAATGTGCTGGTAGCAAAATTTTTCGTATTATTGTGATGCACTTCAAACAGTGTTATTATTTTGTAATTTTAATATATTGTTTTTCTGAATATATTGTGGGAGCCAGAGGAACTTTTCATGCCAAAGGCAAGAAGTGGTCTCCACTGATAGGCAGTAAGTGGGACTGTCGTATGCTGTTGAAGTGAAAAATAAAGTAGCGCTTTAAGAGCTATTGGCACTGAGAGTGAATATTCTCCACTAGAAATTAAACAGAAACTATTTATTCTCATGGACCTAACCACACTGGGGAATGATATGTGTCTGTCTGTCCGTCCGTCCATCCATCCAACCATCCATCTATTCAAATGCCCAATGTCCTGCTAACATGTGGGGCGCCACGATAACGGACAACACCACCCCGGAACACGTTTTCTATCGATGGGGATCCTCGAGTTTGACTGGAACATCTCCGATGTCTGATCATGAAAGAATTTATTTATCCCAAACCTTGGTCCTTGTTCCCAGGTATCTCCTTAATTTTGCCAAATCCTTTTCAAGGCAAGTCATTTCACTCTGCTGCCATCTTGGCAACGACCCCAGGCAGCTATTTTGATTATTGTGATTAATACAACTCCTGTCTGCTTGAATGGGGAAAGACTGAAATCTCCAAAATTGTTTGCACCTCAATAACATAAAATCAGCAATAAAATCAGTCAAAAAAGGGTATCATACATTTTATGTCTTTGCACAAATATTGAGAATTGTGGTTTCTCCCATTCATTTATCTACAAGTAGGCTCCAGCACTCCTCTGAGAACGAAATAAGATATTGAAGATGAACAGATTTATCTAAAAGTGGCCCATCTCTTTTTCCTTGTCTGCTATTTAGCCTAATCTCACAGAGGCTGAGAATGAGGATGATCTGGTTGATTGGTTAATGCCATTCTAGCAGTCAGACAAACATTTGAATGACAACTATAAATCCAAAACTATGATTAGTGCCACTCTGTATACAGCTCTCAAACATCAGCTGCTCTACCAAACGAGAAGTATCATCTATTTTGATGGTGTATTATAATCCAATTGATTTCACAACCTCTTTGACACTAAGGCTACTCAAATCTTAGTGAAATAATCCAAGTTGAGTACAAGTTAATTACTTCTTAATACATTTGTGGTAAAGTTGATTACCAAAAAAACAAACAAACAAACCAAAAAAAAAAACCCAGACGTGTCCTTTGTTTCCTTAAAAAAAAAGCAGAGGCATAAATCGATATTATCGGAGGTACTTACAATGGTGAATAGGTCCTATTTTTGGAGTACTTAAAAGTAGAAATATGAATTATATACTTTTATAAAAGCACTTACATTAACTATTCTGGTAACACTGTATTGATTGTAAAGCTGTTTAATGTTTATGACATTGCATTGTCTTGGCAGCAAAGTTCTAAAACTGGATAGAATGTCATTCACACTAAAATCACCTTAACACTAATATTGTTTGTTTTGTTACTTTACTATTGAAACAGAGTATTTTAAAGTTTATTGATTGTCCCCATTCTCCTCTTTGCCAGTACCTCACTGTCACCCAGATTTGTGCTTCTTTTAAAGATGTGGAAATTAAGTATTGTAGTAATCAACATTGTGAAACGCTTTCTAGTTTAGCTTGCACTGAACCCAGAATATTAATTTAATCTGTAATATTGCTGAGGTTTTCATGCAGAGAGATGTGGACATTACAGAATCTCCATTGGTATGTCCAGATGTCTTGTATTGACAATATATCTTTAGTGGGGTGTAATTTGCGCTTGACTATGAAAGTGAGCGTGTGATGTTTGCATTAGACTGCAGCCTCTCTCTACGAGTGTGTGAAAGTGAGATTTTTGTCTAGAAATATGTGTGTGGTCATGAAAGAGACTGTGTCGGAGCCCAACCCCTGACACAAACGTCCAACAGGAATTGTGAAAATCACATTGTAAATTTGCCTACTCTTCGAGGATAATTGGCTTATTTCTGTGTTAAATTGGTCTGTTCTACAGGATGTTGAGTGGGTTTAACACGCTCTCACTGCAGACACAGTATGTCAGTTTCTGTGGGACTCAGACGGGTATTACATGCAGAATTATTGTATGACAATGATGGACTGATAGCTGTGGAGGGCCTGAAGCACAGGAAGAATGTGCGAGGGCACATGGACTGGCAACTGCTTTATCAGTCAGACAGACAGATGTGTTCCCCTCTCACACACAGTAATGCCTTCCTCTCTGGAAGAGCAAAAATCACCAGTGAGATGGCTGCCTAGTTGGCTTTGGCAAATTTTAAATGTGAAATGTCATTTTCATTTGCCATTTTGGCTCATATACTAGGATGGTTGAACTTCATCTTGTTTACTTGCTGTCAGTTGCTTGCTGTCCTCCTACAGAAACCCATGCCAGTCATGAACACAACCAAGTTACCACCAATTTTTCTGGTCTTATTAGAAAGTAGAAAAGATAAAAAAAAATGTCTGTTGCATTTTTCCCCCTAGCTGAGATCGTATGCTAGCTACGGCTTGAGCATTTCAAATCCAATGTTCTAAACAAAGCATATAGTAACCTCGACAACCAGCCTTCTCCAGTGCCTGAAGTCCCAATTATGTCACAATTGAGTCACAATTGACTCAGAGTCAAACTTCCAGTGACCCTGACAATCATCTTTCCTCACCCTGTTTTGAGTTTCAAACATCCGTCTCAAAATCTTTCCAATTTGCATTCGAATGGAAATGTTGTCTCGCTATGTACCTTAATAATTATCTCCACATCAAACGAACAGAGCAGGCCTCAGTTTATGGCTTTGAAGATTTTTTCTCATCAGTCTTGTGCCTCAAGGAGCCTCTAGATAAGTGTGTGTTCTCAAGCACGCTTTAACCATTTAATGGAATATTTCAGTTCAATACAACTTAAGCTCAATTGACAGTACTTGTATTTCGATTATTTTTGATTAACATTGATCAACATTACACCACAATTTCTGTCGACTGAGCTCAGCTTTACTCAACCTGGAATATTTCTTTCAATGCAGTGAAATCCAAATTAAAAAATGAGGCCTGAGCTCAGAGAGTTAGCATCAAGAGCCCTGAGGCACAATATATCCCGTGTATACACTTACACTGGCAAATGACAGATGAGTTTGTCAACGGTTGCAGCCGCTTGCAGGGATAGAATTAGACGGCAGCATTTATGAATGCAAGAGTTCCGTAAACAAAAGTAGAGAAGTAGAGTATTAAAATAAAACTTCTCAATGCAAAATTAATTTGGATGAAAATAAATATGTACTGTTTGCTTGATTTCCACAAACAAGTTAAGGAAAAGTAGGACAATTGTGAGAAATTTATTTAGCAGATAAAGGAGCAATAAATTACACAGTAGATGTACTGTGTAATAGTGTTGCATGTTGAACCAACATCGTTCTTCTACACCAGGGGGTGTCCAATCCTGCCCCTGGAGGGCCAAAATCCTACACAGTTTAGCTCCAACCAGCTTCAACACACTTGCCTTGAAGTTTCTACCAAAGCCACTTGAGTGCAAGCCTCCAAGGTTAGCAAAAAAGCGTAAACTACTAATGTAACATTTTGGTTTTTGCAAAACAAACAATTTTTGATATTCTGGTTATTGGCTCTGACTAAAAACATTTTTTTAAATGTATTTTGTAAAATATAAAGGATAAAAATGACGTGACTGAAACTGAAACAGATGAATGTGATGGGTTCTTGGAGGGGCTGAAAAATAAAAGGGCTTGTTGGCATGACAGGAAAGTTGTTGCAGAGGCGGAGTAACATTTTGATGAAAGATTATGAAAACATTCAGTGTTTAATAACATGCACTGAGGAACATGTATAAAGAAAACGAATAAGGTTAATTTACTTTTCATGTTGTCTTAAAATAGATGTATCACTACATTTAAGTAAAAAGTTGACAAAGATCATTTAGAAGTTCAAAGAACCAAGTCAGTAATTGTTCATTTGTTTTCCAACATTAGTAGCGAGCATTAGTACAACAGAGTTTCTGTGCTATTACATGGTCTTCTGTTTGTCGATGTGTACAAAACCACAAATGCGTCACCCACGCTATTGTTTAACAGTGTGTTTAAGTACCAACAACCCCCCTCCTTAACCACTTTTTTTTCAATTTGATGTAGAAAATGTGCCTTGTCAGTTTTTGTGTGTGTGTGTGTGTGTGTGAGAGAGGATTTATTCCTACAGCTCTGTTTACCAGTGTGAATGATTATCCTCGTTTGTTAAAGTATGACTCTAATTATGTGAGTCTCCAGTGGAGAGAGAGACTGAGATTCTAATAACCAGAAGAGGAGTGTTGTGAACCTGGTTCATTGGAAGCATAATTAATGGAGTGCGGTTCAGTTGTCATGCGTGATATTTCAGCTCTGGATATACTTGAGGAACTCTTTTGATGAATAGGCAATTAGAGAGAGCCCCCCTATGTCTGCTGCCTGACTGATCTCCTTTTAACCGCATTTCTGTTTCTCTGATACAAGGCAAATGAATCATCAATACCTGGGTCCAGGGAACGCTGAGCCTGTGATTTTAATTGTAAGAGGGTGTTGCGAACTGCTGGTAAATTTATATATTTATATGTGTGTGTGTTTCTGGCCCTTGATAACATTTGCAGTGAATTATCTGAAGCCATCAAAAAAAAATACACATTTCAAATTTTTATACCTGAATAATTCTTGGATCTGATTCATTGTTGATGTATCTAGGTTGCTGTGTTTAATGCTAATGCGTTATCGCTTGCCAAAGTTTGGCAGAGTCTTAATTGAGTCTTTTTTTCTCCCCTTTTCTTATGCATTAATCCTGTCTCACAATCCAGTATTTTCCTTTTTTTTTTCTCTCAGATTGATTCTTATTAAAAAGGCTCATCACTCTCTTCAATTAGAGAAGGGGGGTGGTGGGTTTGATTTTCAATGGCAGGCTTAAATCTTGTTTCTTGCTGCTTCTTTTTTTGAGGGCTTAATCGTAAAAGTGTTATTTTATACATAATTGATGATCCTGCTTGGAAAAGAGGAACGCAATAAACAGCCGCCTCCTAAATGTTCAAAGGAGAAATCTGCTTACGTTCCTCTATGTTGTGCGTTCCACTGAGATGGGGACTGATTCAAACAGAGAGGGTATAAGTGAATTGAGTATCACAACGTTCAAGCCATCCGGTCAAATGGCACACTCATGTGACACACACATTTCTCTATCCCCCATGTTCAGTAATTCACTGAGTAATGCCATTTCAGTTTCCTCAGACACTGAAGCTGATAGAATGATGAAGATGGCAGACTGAAGCTCAAGGGGCAATCCCATCAGGCTTTGCTGCGGCTGTGGTGATGGGGCCAGTGATAGGTGCTGGAAGGACTCACCAACAGTAATTGCAATTGTTTTATTGTCGTGAAGGTAGAAGAATAGTGAGGTTATTTTATTGTGTGGAGCATCTTGTCTTACAGAGGTGAAATACAGCAAACTGAAACGTTTTGTCTGAATCTGAGTTTAGATGAGCCAAACCTGTCTGCTGCAGGACAGATCATAGAACAGGGGTTTAATCAGTTTACTTTAAAGGTATAATCATATTCATTACTCATATTTATTATGAGTATGCCTACTTTCTTACTATATGGCTTAAAGCTATGGTATACGATTTTGCAAATCGGTCGAGTTAAAAAACTCATCCCGCCCCTCCACACACACACCCCTCCCCTCTGTTCACGCCAACCTAAGATTAGCAACACATGAAATGTTCTAAACTCCCCACCACCATTAGTATACTAATACTCGTATTGCTAAGGTTTTCAGTAATTGTTAAAAAGCTATTTATGTAACACGTCACACCATAAAAGTATAAATAAATGTTTAACGTTACCTGCTCAACAAAAAGTCAGCCGTGTCAGCGTCGGTTTTCAGTCCAAGATCTCCCCGAAGCTTCCTCCAACGATCAATGGTGGACCCTATATTTATTCTACTTTGAGTTCGGCGTTCTTCACATTTTCTTTTATCTCTGCTCTTTCCACTACAGACTTTCTCTTTCTTCCAAACTTTACACTACGGGCAAGTAGGGTCCGCTTGCTGCTGTCTTTTATTTTTGATCCATTTTTTTATCTGATGCTACAAGCTACCATAGACTGTCAGCTGCTTTTTAGCGCAATTTCATGTCGCAGGAGGGGGGCGGTGTCAGGTGCGGTGGGGTGGAGACGCGAGCGCCAGGCGGAGTTTCAAGTGGAACTGGTGATTGGATGAGAGAAGTTGACCAATGTAAGCTGTCCGGCCGGCCAGCTTACATTGGTCAACTTCTCTGCGGATTTTTTTCATTCTTTTTTCTATTCCTATTGTTAGGATTGTACTATATACCCATAACCAGCATCTAAACGAGGATATTAATAATGAACAATCTTTGAAATCGTATACCCTAGCTTTAAGCTAAAGATGAGGATAATTTATAGATCCTATGTATTGAAATAAACATTTTCAGGATATAAAATCCAAAAGTAAAATAGATTCTAATAATGAAACATACTGTAGGATCTTTCTTGGTGTCACAGCGAGTAAGAAAAGGCTAATTGATTGAAGTAATGATGCATTCACATGGAACTTGGAGTCATGTGTTGATTCAGTAGCCATTCTGAATGATTCATTAGTTCATTTATTGAAGGTTTCATTAGGCTGATTCAAACCTGTAAGTATTTTTTTCTGAGACCAAATCATATGGAAGTAAAATAATGACAAATGTTTTTGAAACTAAAAGCTTGTTGAATTGCACTACTTGAAAAAAATATGCAGTGCATTAACCATGCTTGCATATTAATGCATTTTATTTTTAGGACTTGCATTTTCTATTGGATCAAATTCGACTTGGTTGAATATTTAAGCTGTGTACATTTCAATTCAAAACATTTCAAACACATTTTCATTATTAAAAATTCAATAATCCATATTCACCGTTCGTATTTCACTTCCAAAATATTCAAACTGTTTAAAAATACAACCTATAATATTCAACAAGCAATTTTCAGTTAATTTTATTTCGCTTTACAAATTTGCTTCCACAAATTCAGTGGTTTAAATTCGACAGTAAATTCAACATTGACATCCAGGAACTGCAGGAAAAGCAGTGGATTACCTAGCATAATCTCCACCTGCTGTTAGTCGGCCTCCACATCAGGGGGTGCAAGCGCGTGTTGTTGACGAAGACCGAGCAACAGTTAGAGGAAGCCATTCATTCATAAAAACACATTTATAGAAATGTAAGTGTATTTGTGATTATTATGAGGGCTGTTTTTATGTTTAATTCAGTGTCTTCATGCATCTTCATGCACCCTGTGTAGCCTACATGCATCTTTCTCTACCGTGAACGAGATTATAATGTTATTCCCCTGATGCTGATGGACAGATCAAATGTTAGGCCTACATTTGGGGTAGACATATTCCTCTTCGTTGTTTAGTTGCCTTAACTGTATATCGCAGCGATGTGCTGCAGTACTAGGGTTTCCCTCAATACTCCAGGATTGCTGGACATATAAAACGAGTAATGTAGCTTAACTAATACAGTGATATATAGACCAAACTCGCACCTTATTGAGAAGGCTGTAGGTTACTATATGGCTATAGGCAAGCAGATGGACTCAGTGTGAAACTTTGCGCATTAAGTTCATATTCTAAGCGTTTCCCAGTGATATACTGGCATAAAGTTGGCAAATTTAGGGACCGTCTCTAAAGTTACATATACATTGGTACACACGTTTCTAACTTCAATAGCATTGGGAGAGAATGACTTACAGTAAAGTGGTAGGTGTCAGGCATGTTGCACATGAAACGTGTAATGTCGTATGTAACTTTTGAGACGGTCCCTACGCGCGAATGTCCAACGCCAAGCCAACTTTATGCCAGTATATCCATAGGCGTAATTTGCGGGTGGGACATGTCCCCACAACTTTTGAAATCACTTCTCGCAGCGCGGATATACATACAAATAGCCTAAATAAAACATCTCCAGTTAACTAGCAGAGCATTCATTTTGTTCGTTTGTTAAATAAGAGGCGATCTAATGCTGAAATGTATTGTTTATAAAATCAAGTTTTGGTTGCCGCTGTGATCAGTGGGACGGATTCATTATCTCTTGTGGCTCGTGCACAGTCTTAAAGGATTAGTTCACTTTAAAAAAAACTTTTGTTGATAATTTACTCATCCCCATGTCATCCAGGATGTCAATGTCTTTCTTTCTTCAGTCGAAAATAAATTAAGGTTTTGATGAAAACATTCCAGGATTTTTCTCCATATAATCATAGTCAAAGACAAATTTCTGTCACTTGTGACAGACAATAAAGTTTTCTTATCTTATCCTATCTTATAATGGACTTCAATGGACCCCAAACAGTTCAAGGTCCAAATGACCGTTTCAGTGAAGCTTCAAAGGGCTTTAAACGATACCAGACGATGAATAAGGGTCTTATCTAGCGAAACGATCGGTCATTTAAAAAAGAAATAAAAAAGTTTAAGTTTTATAAGCACAAACGCTCGCCTTGCTCTGTTCTGTGATGTGCGTTCGTGACGTCACGTAATACGCAATTACATTGATAAGGTCACGCTTGACGTATGTGTATTCCGGTTCAGAAAGGTAGGGCAGGGCGAAAAACTCCATCTCATCTTCTCCTCTCCTTCTCCTCCCGAAGTTCAAAATCGTCCGACATCGTTGTTTTACCTTTTAACTTCCTTTTTTGTAAACGGCGTTTGACTTTGTTTGCACGTTCAACTTGTAAACACTGTCTCACACATACGTCAAGCGTGACCTTTTTAACGTAATTGCGTATTACGTGATGTCACAAACGCGCATCACAGAACAGAGCAAGGCGAGCGTTTGTGCTTATAAAACTTAAACTTTTATTTATTTTTTAAATGACCGATTGTTTCGCTAGATAAGACCCTTATTTATCGTCTAGTATCGTTTAAACCCTTTGAAGGTCCACTGAAACTGTCATTTGGACCATGAACCGTTTGGGCCCCATTGAAGTCCATTATATGGAGAAAAAAAAACATTCCAGGTTTTCATCAAAAAATCTTAATTTCTTTTCGACTGAAGAAAGAAAGACATGGACATCTTGGATGACATGGGGGTGAGTAAATTATCAGCAAAAGTTTTTTAAAAAGTGAACTAATCCTTTAACTCGCGCACTTCAATCGGTTGCGGAGACTCTCTTCTCTATTCGTTCCGGTGAAATCACAAAACAAACTGCACAGAAACGTGTCCCTGCTTGATATACAACCACTGATAAATATAATCGGTTTTGATGAGGGAAAAAAAACGATACGAGTACGGATTAGAACCACTGATCTATATAGAATGACTGGATCATGACGTCATAAACAGTGAAGCCACCGTGCGCCATATTGGTATTCCTTAGTGAGCTCACGCGTTCTATTGAATCAATAGGAAATTGTATGATTTGACTGAGGAAACATTGCCTAAGGAGACACCGTTTTAAAATCTAAAGTCTCCCTGTACATTCTTACAACGCAAACACCCTAAGCATTTAAATGGATATTTGTTTAAAGTCGAAAAAAACATTTTTTTAAAGAAAAATTCCTATATGTGTACTTAAAATATTGCTCTTTCTGATTGTGTTTTATAGATCAGTAGTTTGTTCAAAGTTTGTAGCTTGTAGCAAGTACAGAAAATGCTCAAATTGTATGGGTTAATGTAGGTAACGTTAACTGATCTATATAATGACATGATAGATCAGTGTCAAGTAAGCTCTTTTTGAAACTGTCAAATGGTGTCGCTATTGGACACTTAATTGTAATTATTGCTGCTCGGAGGTTACTTATACGCTACTGTTGAATGTTTTATGTTTTTTTTTGTAGAGGCATTATTACTCTTGCCTCGAGAAAACAACACAGGAATAGTGACAATTATACATATAAATTACTACTTATAGGGCTTGAATTACAACCTTTGGGCAGTTTTTCTACATCCTTTTGTGAACGTCGTTTGACAGTTGTATGCTGCACAGCGGGTCATCTTAAAAGGGCTGTCAGAACTACCAAAATCTGTATAATGGCCGTTGGAGCCCTCTGCTGGTAGGGAATCGTAAGATAGCCGCTTGAACACCTCCGGTGGCTTCATTGCCTGCTGGCAGTTTAGAATGTCATGAGCTATCCAGTCATTCTATATAGATCAGTGATTAGAACCCAGAACCTCTGACACGTTTGGCAAAAGTTCTGCCACTCGACCATTAAAGTACATTCGTAAATTAGTTGGATTCTATATATTTGTTCACGTGAAAATTCTCGCCACTAACAACAAATTAGATCTCATTAAACACAACAGATGAAACCCAATGTACTATTTAAATCGATTGCTGGACATCGTAATGTTATTGTTCATAGCCTTCGTCTGATTTATGATTTAACATTGTATTAGCAACACACACACACACACCTGTACCACCCACTATGCCACTGTGTATATCACAGGGAAATGCTGCGTGAAACTTTGCACGTTAAGTTCATATTCTGAGTCCATCTGCTTGCCTATAGCAATATAGTAGCCTGCAGCCTTCTCAATAAGCTGCAAGTCTGGTCTTTTATATCACTGTATTAGTCCATTAAGATACGTTAAGCCAACAATCCTGAAGTACTGAGGGAAACCCTTATACTGAAGCACATCGCTGCGATATAAGATTATGCAGAGATTATGCTCGGAAATCTACTGCTTTTCCTGCAGTTCCTGGATGTCAAAGTGGAATTTACTGTCAAATTTGTACCACTGAATTTGTGGAAGCGAATTTGTAAAGCAAAATAAAATGAACCGAAAATTGCCTGTTGAATATTATAGGTTGTATTTTTAAAAAGTTTGAATATTTCTGAAGTGAAATATGAAGGGTGAATATGGATTATTGAATTTTTAATAATGAAAATGTGTTTGAAATGTTTTGAATTGAAATATTTACACCTGAAATATTCAACTATTTCAAATTTTAGCCGATGAAATAAAATGCAAGTCCTAAAAATACAATGCATTAAAATGCAAGCATGGTTAATGCACTGCATATTTTATTCAAGTAGTGCAATTCAACAGGCTTTTTGTTTCAAAAACATTTGCCATTATTTTACTTCCATAAAATCATAAAAACAGTTGTCTGCTTGTGAATTGGAATACACAGTTCGTTCTTCTGTATGTTTTTGTTTGCAGCTGGTTATGAGCTCCATTGCTTCAAGGGATAGTTCACCCAAAAAGGAAAATTCTGTCATAATTTGCTCACCATCATGTCATTCCAAACCTGTATGACATTCTTGCTTCTTCTATGTTGGTAAGAAAAGTTTTGGTTTCCATTGACTTGCATAGTTTTTTTGTCCACACCATGGAAGTCAATAGGAACCTTCACAGTTTACCTACCAACATTATTCAAAATATCTTCTTTTGTGTTTCACAGAAAAAGAGAAAGTCATACAGGTCTGGAATGAGGATGAGTACATGATTACAAGATTTTTAGGGTTTACCATTCCTTTAAAAGCACTGCAGGCACTGTGTCATGTGTGAAATATGTAAATATAAGGTATGCCCACCAATGAACTTGCTAATAGAATTTGAGAACTTACATTTTTCATATTTCGCACATGAATGCACCACAATTCTAACACTTTGCACGGCCCACAATTTGAAAACCACTGGTATAAGATGGTATAACCACCATGCGGTTCTAACTGAATTTAGTTTGCAGTGTTTTGCCTTTGCAAGTTAAATGCACAATCACAAACTCAGAATCACAGATGATTTTCATTTGCTTGCAAATGGCCTAGACTTCAAAGGTTTGATTGATCTATCTCACCTGGTTGGCGTGGCAAATCTTTTTATGATGGGTCATAAGCGTGGAGCTCTGCAGTGACCTTAATCTGGGGAAGGTCTTGAATTTTGAGTGCTTCGTTGTCTTTTTCCACCATCGTCACCTACAGTCAATTTCCAGGAAGCTGAGTGTGAATGACTCCATGTAGAGAGAAAATCTTGTGCTTGTTGATTCAAAGATCTAGTAATCGCAATGCATTGCTTTCCTTAGTACATAGCCCTCTGATTCTCTGCTATTTATATGCAACCAGAACATAATATCAGAATCAGAGAACACCAGCAGTTATGTACACAGTTGTGTACACAGAAAGCTCTGTCCAAATCACTCGAGGGTGAAATTTGCTCAGAAGTAATACATCACAAAGAGTTTCAATATCATTTCCATCAACTCTAATGCCACACAAACGCACGCTCATTGGAATTCTTTTCCCATTTGAGATCGGAAAACTCTTATCGATCTCATCAGTGCAATAAATGCTGCTAAATGCAATGCGATACACATATTCAGCCACAAGCTACATGTTAAAAGGACTATTTAAACATCTCCCTGGGGCCCATTGACTCATATAACAAATACACTACATGGCTTAAAGTACTGTATGTTTGACAACTTCCTCTAATGAATGCGTTCTATCTCTATATGTATTCATAATGTGTATACACTACCGAATAATTAAGACAAATTTTTTATGTAAAAAAAGAAAAAAAAGAAAAAAGACTCTTATGCTCACCAAGGCTGCATTTATTTGATCAAAAATACAGTAAAAACGGTAATATTGTGAAATATTGTTACAATATAAAATAACTGTTTTCTATTTGAATATATTTTAAAATGTAATTTATTCCTGTGATGGCAAATCAGAATTTTCAGCAGTCATTACTTCATTGTTACATGATCCTTCAGAAATCATTCTAATATGCATTTATTGATCAAATAAATGCATTATGTGCATTATGCATTAGTTAGATCATAAATGTTCAGTGGGCATTTCATGGGCAATTGGGCATTCTGTTTAAGGCTGAGACTTACCATTTTTGTTAATATTGACCACATTTAAATCTCTTAAAAATATTTTTTAATATTAGGTCATTTTTATAACTATAATATGCATGGTGTTGAGATAAATCATAGTGCTCCATAAAGGACCACTGTAATTTCCTTGACTGGCCAAACGCCCCCACTATAACAGAGTCAAGAGATCAACACACTTTAAAGGGATAGTTCACCCCAAAATGAAAATTCTGTCAGTAATTACTCACCCTCATGTTGTTCCAACCCCGTAAGACTTACAAGCGACGAGAATACTTTTTCTGTGCAAAAAACAAACAAAAATAACGACTTTATTCAAGTACGTGTGACGTACAACACAGACGCGCTACGCAATTATACTGCGTGAACAATCTCGAGGCCAAGATAGAAGGAAATGAATACTTGAATAAAGTCGTTATTTTTGTTTGTTTTTTTTTGCTCACAAAAAGTATTCTCGTCGCTTGATAAACTTAAGATTTGAGCCACTGTAGTCACTTGGACTATTTTAACGATTTCTTTAATAACTTTTCGGGGCTGGCAAGTTTCAATCCCTTAGAAGCCTATGGACTAGTATGGAGGAGTGATCCAGCTCTCAGATTTAATCAAAAATATCTTAATTTGTGTTCCGAAGATGAACGAAAGTCTTACGGGGTTGGAACAACATGAGGGTGAGTAATTACTCACAGAATTTTCATTTTGGGGTGAACTATCCCTTTAAGCATGTCATTTGGAAATCGACCATTTAGTTGCTCTCATATTTTAAGGTCTGACAGAATAACATCTTGCCTTCTGCTGTTCTCTTTTTTGCATGCAGCCTAAAACTATGACTCTCGACCCTGAAAATGGACCCATGGCTACATGCTAAAGTGCTGAGGATTTGCCAATTGCTAAAAACAGACTTCAGGATTATTGTACTGTAATCGTTTTTTATTGCAAGTAGGCAACGTTTGCAGAGACTTAAAGCCAGAAATAAAACTCATCCCACGTGCGAATAAGTTAAAATTAACTTTTGCATTAGCATTACAATTTTGGCACTAAGGTAATGCGAGTATTGTTGACTCTTGCTTGTGATGTTTCTCATTTGTAAGTCGCTTTGGGTAGCGACTGCTAAATGACTAGATGTAATTGCAAATGTGAGCAAACTGTAGAGGATGCATTTGAACATTAAAGATGCAGCCTGATTTGGTTAAAACTGCCTTTAGAGCAGGGTTAGTTTGAGCTGCAGTCCTGAAATAGAGAAATAGACCTGTCCTCCTGTCCAGTCAGACGTGAAATGACTAGACTCCTCTCTCCAGCCCCTGCCTGCCAATAACCAATATTTTAGTCAAAGCTGAGAGCCAAAACTTGTTCCTCTCACATGACAAAGTTTTATGAGGAACACCTGCACATGTCCACGTAACACTGCACACATGCACATCTGTGCGCATGTGGAAAAGACATTGTGCGGCAGATGTGGGTTGGTAAATGTGTGGTTCTGACAGATCTGGGTAAAGAGTCTTGCATTGCATTGTGTCCTGTCATCTGTCGTTTTACACATGTTGGCTGCTGTATCTACAGCTGTACTGTTAAAAGCACAAGTGACACCTGGCTATGGCTGTCATCACCAGGAAAAGAGAGTGAATCAGAGCATGGAGAAAGAAAGGGAACAGAGATGGAAGTGAGGGAAGGAGAAAGAGCAGCTGAGATTTTATGACACATTGTTGGGGGAGTTTTGGTTAAGAGCCAGACGGTTGTGACAATATAAGTGTGCGTAAGACAGCTGTTTGCGAACAGAGTTCTTGATCATGGTATATGTATATGCTGTATATAAATATTACGGCTGTCAATCAATTAAACATTTTGTGAATTATATATACATATTAATTCAATTAATCACATGCAATATAGGTTATATTTTTGCTGAATGATTTTTGGGGAAAAGACATGAAGACTTGGGATGTGATTATGTACAGCAATGGCATTTTATACTTTACATAAATTCTATATATTTTTAAATGTAGTGTATATATATATATATATATATATATATATATATATATATATATATATATATATATATAAGAATGAATTAAAAACTTTTAACATTAACATTGTTTTAATTATTTTTGCAACATTTTACATATTAAATTGCATACATATTAATATTAATTGCATACATATCATCTATTTTTGTGGAGTGATGTCTGGGGAATGAAGATGTTGCAATAGGATGATGTACAGCAATGGCATTTTATATACATTTTATATCAATGTTATATTTTAATTTTTTATTATATTTAATATATTTTTTATGTTACTATGAACATGAATATTTTTAAAATGTAAATTGTTTTATTTTTAATGTGTTTTTAAAAAGTAGCCTATATTTTTTAAATTGAATGATTTTTACAACTTTTTCTTAATTTTATTAAAATCTTTTTTTTTTTTACCTTTTAACATGGTTTTAATTATTTTTTTACATTATTTTTAAGCTGTTTTAACAAATTAATTAAAATAATTGTTTTAGTAAATTAATGTGTTAATTGACAGCTCTAATAATAAGTATGCTGCAACAGCTTTTTTTAGTCTCTGTTCTCTTTCACGCTTTTCTTTTTAGTTACCGGTTTCTTCTTTTTTTCCGTTCTTTTTTGGATTGTCACCAGCACTGCGTTTTCTTTCATAACTGGTCTCTGGACACTCATTCACATTCATCTTATTATCCGCATCATTTCTGAATAGTCTCAAAGCCTAACTTCCCTTTTTCTACATAATATTCCTTTCAGTAGTTCAATACCGGTGCTCAAAGTAATTACCCAGGACCATCTCCATCTATCTTTTTCTCTACTCTTTTTCATCAGACTTCAGCATGGTGCTCTATCGTAACCTTTGATCTGCTGCCTAAACTGTGTCTGACGTTTCATCACAACACTATCGAGTGGTTTATTTTCGTTTGCGTGACGGTTTGCACGAAAACTCACTCCAGGCCTGTGCTGCCAACACGCCTCGAGGCCAAAGAAAAGAGAAATAAAAGCTAATTTCTGCCTGATTCATCATGTGAAGATTGCCCTGCATTTATTGATAATTGCTTTTTTCCGTTTAAAAGGATGGCGTTAAAATGTCAATCGAGTAAACTCTGAGAAACGCAGCTGTCGCTGCAATTAACATCTCGCTTTCCTTAATGAAAGGATTAATCCACTGGCAAATCTCTCGGGTCTTTACACACATCTATTCATTTCTCTGTCAGCAGCATAAAGCCGACCCGTGTGGTGAAAAATAGGACTATCTGTAGCTCGTGCCAAAAGCGGCATTCAGCTTCGCGGTTTGATGTCGCTTCAACTTTGCCCTCTTAGCTTTATGCCCATTGACTATTAACCATAGCCGCTGTCACAGCTTCCTGTCGATGTGTCTCTGCTTATCTGCCTCCTTAACACGCTGCTGCTTTCCCACACTTCAGCTCAGAGCTTCCTTCTTCGTCACAGCGGGACGTCTTCCTGCTCTTGTCTCTAACCTTCAACAAACATACAGCCAGGCAAACATAAGTTCACATATGAATGCTTTCTGTCGTGAGTAGTCTAAAGTTCACGTGTTCCGAGTTGCACGCACTTGATCAATTTCTAATGTCAGTCGACGGAGAGCGAGAGGGGCCTTGGGCTATCGATCACCTCATTGATCCGGTTTTCTTTTCATCACGCCGTGAAAACACACACACACACACACACACACACACACACACACACACACACACACACACACACACACACACACACACACACACACACACACACACACACACACACACACACACACACACACACACACACACACACACACACACACACACACACACACAGGTTAACCTGATAAATCAGACACTTGGCAAATGTCGATCAGTCATAGTTTTTTAGTTAATCCATTGATCAAAGCTCAAGACTTTATGGCTCTCATTTCAGCAAAGCTGTTCTTCTGCCTGTATCGGATAGCGTCTTCTGAGGTTCAATACTTTGAGACCGGAGTGATTCATTATAGACAGCGCTGTAACTCCAGAGATGACTGTCGTACACGAGGGCCGGGGTTGAGGCTTTTTCGGTGTCTGTCAGTAAATCATTTTCAGACTGGCATTCAGTATTGTTACTGAACAAACATTGCAGGTTTTTGCCCTAGTGGGGATCGAACCAAATCTTTTATGCATTAAAATCGTTTGTGTCCTAACTGTCATCATCCTCTTACCTGAAGAAGAGTCAAAACATTGTTGGAGATTTGGGCTTCTTTACAATTTTACCCCAGGGATTGAATTTGGCATGTTATTTAGTGATTAAAATATATGCAAATGTTGGCATGCTGAAACAACAAATGACGTAAGAATGACACAACCAACTTACTGCTAGAAGTCTTTCTTGTAGAACTAATTCATGAGCTTCCTTTTTCACCTGAGATTTGACAGAAATTATGATAATTCAAGGACCCTAATCATCATGACCGTCTCTGCGCCAACCAGACTCAATTTTCCCTCACTGCCACAGTTGATATGAGTAGATTTGCATTTCTCTGAAGCATTGCACAAGCCCTGAAGTCACAAACTAACCCAAACTAAATGTTGCAGATCATTAGAACCTAGTTGCTTATATCCATCACATACACTCAGAAGTGTGGTTGCTTGCTATGTGGCAACCCGATGTTTTGATCCAGAACAGGTGGCGACAAATCTTGACACCTTGCGCATGCGAGTGCTTCTCCGATCATCTTTTAATGAACCACTTTTCTCTAAAACAGAGTGTAGCAGCCTTATCTTCTCTCAGACTGAACTCTTTAATGCATCGGCCAACTCTTTCACTGGGCATCTCTCCACTTTTACTTAGGTTTCAGGGTAGCTGTCTGTCCAGAAAGAATGGAACACTATTTCTGGATCTTTTAGGTCACCGTCTCTAAATTGTGCGGGTTTAGGGTGCCTTCTATTTAGAGCACATCCGTGACTGCAGGAATTCTGGGTTGATACAGTTTAGCTCTTAGCCTGAACATGCTGATCTAAGCCTGATTTCAAGTAGCATCTCCCCTAAAGGCTATGGGGAAGTTATTCATTTGAGGGACGTTTCAAAGCATCTATCAGTGTATTTTCTGGGACCTGAGGATGTGCACCTGGAGGGAACCCAGAGCCAGTGGAGATGTTCTCACTTACAACTGTCACCTCTAGTGCTTCAGACTCGAGAGTCAAGACATGAGTGAGATAGAAAAAAAAGTCTTGTGTGTACATATACATGTACATGTCACCCATACGTTACAGTCCAACTGGTTAAAGGAAAGTGCGCACTACAAGATTAAAGCTTGTTGTTGCTCTTGATGTTTTAAGTAGAGATAATCGTGCTTTTCTACTCAGTAGATCATTAATTGATTCCTCATGGCCGATAACTGGGAAAAAAGCATGTTTCTAACATTACTGTTTATTATTAATGATTTGTCAACAATATAAAAACACCAACAACAATAATACTAACAATAATAACAATCATTATTAAAATAACACAAGTATTATTATTATTATTATTATTATTAAAATCATGTTCTAAATAACTGATTTTGTCAACAACAATAATAAATATTATTTTATTATTATTATTATTAGAATCATGTTCCTATTTTTTTCATAATTGAGATTGTCAACAAAATATATATTAATATGAATTATTATTCATATAAATACTATTAAAATAACACATTATAATTGTCATTAATAATAAAGACAATAATAATATTTATAAATATTATTATTAAATATATTATTGCTTTTACTATTAAAATTAATTTGTCAATATATAGTAATGAGAATTATTATTATTAAAATACTATTTAAGTAACACATCATTATTATAATTGATAATAATAATAAAAAGTCTGTGAGTAGTGCACGCTGTCCTGTGTGAGTATATGAGTTTTTCTTGAGAAAGAATGTCAGGAAAATAAAATGAGCATCAACACAACTGCTTTAAAATATGTGCAGAAAGATTTTTGTGTATACCTTTCTGTAACCACAGTTTGCATTTTTATTTATTTATTAAGTGCAAGTTTAAATAATTTTCTATGGTAATTGACATTTATCCCAGACATGCTGAAAGCTGAACTTGTCTTGAACTTCATTTGTATTGTATTCATCAGTAGCTATGCAAAGTGAAGGTTTTAATTTATGATTGTGTAACTAACTTTCCCTGTCCTCTACACTTGCCCATGCCCTTCTCCTTCATTCAAACAACGTTCTTTTTTCTTCAGTCTCCCTCGAACTCTTTATCTGTCTGCCCTTGCTAAAGTCATATATCCCTTCACCCGATTTAATTTCAAATCAAGTTCTGCTTTATTGGCATGATGGGAAATGAACACAGTTAGCTAAGGGGAATGAAATAGCATGCTTTTACTCACACTTGTAACTCCTTCATTTTCCCTCTTTCTTCTTGGTCTCTCCGTGTCCCTTCCCCCCCCTCCCCACACACACACTGTAGAAAACCTCATTCTCACGCCTGAATGATTTGCCTTGTTCGTTCTCTCTGCTCCGTTCTTTCTGTGTGGAAAAAAAGAGCTTGGCGCGGCTGCAGTAGATATAAACTAATGACCGCCTGATTAATTCATTAGCCTGACACCCTCCTTACTCTTTCATGTGGGCAAAACCATTTACCCATCACTACTTCAATCCAAAAGCAGGGCATTCTGGGAAAAATAGCCCTCTCTCTATGAAATTACTTGAAGAGTGCAGTTTTATTTCCATTTGTTGAAGTTTTTCCTGTTAAAACAGGAAGTTAGGATGGGACCAATGGACGGGCTCTTTTTTAAAACCATAAATAGGTTTCAACATAGATTAATTGGACAAACACGCTTCTACCTACATTTTTGCAAAACTCCAAAAATGTAACTACCTACAATTCACAGCAGTTTCCAGCTGAAATTACCACTGACTAGAGGCAATACAACGCCAAAGTCCCCCCCCCCCCCCTTTCACACACATTATGATTGCAGGGGCAGATTATGTACTAATAAAGACTCACGGCTCCTTGATATATGTTGTGACCTCAAAAGATGTTTACCATACATTTTGACAGTTACATTACACAAATTGCTCCATATTTGTGGCTGTTCTAAGTATTGCACTTCCGATGCAGAATGCTCGGGGTATGATTCTCAAGAAACATGAGTCACGATAAAAGAGCTGAAAGATTTGGTGAAGCAAGCTAAAATGGCATGGTTGCTTCAGCAAATGCGTTTTTTTAATGTTTGCTTTGTTAACACTATCAGTTAGCTTTGGTGTACTGTAGGTGGTACGTTATTACATTATTTGTATAAATACAAAAGAGCAATAACTTTTTAGCTCCACTCACTGCACATATTTTATTTCCAATCTGCCATGATACATAATAAAACATTGCCAGATTCCCATTCAGTTGTTTTGGATAAAATGTTTTTAGCACCACTCACTGGACATTTCACTTTGAAAGTGTCGCGAAACGTGCAAGAAGCCATGTAATATCATTTAGCTGAAATGTCACCATGGGGACATTTTTCAAACAATCCTGGGTTGATCATCTTTATTAGGCTTTAATCAGGTCACAACCATGAATCTTCTGCTACATGCGAGCCAGCAGCAGGTGAGGGAGGGACTTAATTTAGAGAGCCTTTGATTGGACAAAAAATGTGTAGTGCAGGATGAGTCATTAATATTTTTGGTCCATTTCACAGGAAGTTTTTAATGCATTTATCTTCTAAAATTTTTAATTTGTTTGTTTTTTCAAAGTTTTTTGCCTTCTACAGACTGTGCGATTTCAGCAATCCTATAAGCTCATTACAAATCACACTGTATAACATGGATCTAATAAACTTTGGTACGACATGTATATAGACAACTATGATGACACATATGGAATCGTAGGCTATGACACAATATAGTACAGTAGTATAAAACATCATTAGTATGCTCTAGTGGTGAACAAATAGAGCAAGATGAATCACACTTTGGCAATTTGGCTGAAAAAAAGATGAGGTAGCGAAAGAGGCAAATTTGACATGCAAATCTTGCAAATGGAGCTTGAGGTAAGTAGTTTTGAGTTTTATAAAAAAAGTGCAATCTTAACCCCCCCCCCCCCATATCTTCCCTTTCACATTATAAATCTCGATACAGATCTAATACCAAGGCTCATTATGGCAAAATTTGTGTTATTTATTTTCCAGCTGGGAAAGTTTGCTGAAGATAGCTAGTTTCTCTGATACATAGTTATACAGATGTGCTCTATGATACAGAGAAAAAACATCCCTTGCTAATTAAATGAGCCTCATTTCACCTTCCTGCTGTGAGATGGAGCACCGTGATCTGATTGGCCGTTTGGCTACCTGCTGACACATGACTGGTTGGAGGTATTAGTATGCGTGAGAGTAGCTTGGTTGTGTCGCCAGGGTCAGAAGTTGAGGGGTGAGAGAGTATACCAAATGTCGCTCAAGCTTCCGAACGGAAGGACGGCGCTACGTGCAGGATGAGATGACGGAAAACTACTGCCTGCACTAAAGAAAAAGCGAAGGAGGAAAAAAAGAGGAGCTGAAGCGTGCAGAGATTAAGACGGTCTGGAAGACACAGAGCGAGAAAGCGAGACCAAGAAAGAACGGTTTAAAGAAAACACTAGGCTCAGTAAAGCAAAAACTCACAGAAAAGAGAGAACGGAAAAAGAAAAATGAAAGAATCCCTAGAGCTAGTCTTAGTCTGGAAGAAAGAGATAAAGTGCAGCAGATGGGTGAGAGTGATAGAGGGACAGATGGATAATTAGATAGATAGATGAATGCTGAGAGATGGCAATGCCGAGATTGAGATGAAAGTTAGTCCAGCGGGGGCTCTGGTGGGGGTAATGTTAAAGTGGGCTATAATGCTGGCTGTCAGTAAAAGGGACCCTGCATCTTTTAGCAGCCTCGGCCGGTTCTGTTCCTGCCACACATACCGGGCTATTTTTAATAGAATTAAGCTTGTCTCGTTATCAGTGGAGCGGTGAGCAAAGAGTGAGGAGAGATTGAAACAGCGATTTCCAATTTGAGATTGTGTCACACACATCTCCCTGCACTGAGATAACATCGGTGAATCAACCACCATCATCATCTCTCTCTCTCTCTCTCGCTCTCTCTCTCTCTCTCATGTTGTAGCGCTCGCTCAATCTTTCACTCTCTTTAACTTCCCCTGGACTTAATTTGTTCCTCTTTCTAATCCCTCTCTTCTGTTCTTGGCTCGCTGCAATTGCAGTTGTACCTTCATAACTCTTTATAATTTATCATTTCCTTCGATTTCTCTCCCTCTCTCACCCCGTCAATCCTCTGGGTTCCGCTTAAGGTGTAATTCAGCCGCCGACTGTCTCTGAAATCAAACCATTCGCGAATCAATCTGCCTGTATGTTCTTTTCTCGTTTGCTGATCTGTGGCACTTTTCTTCCTTTCCCTTCCTACTCTCTACCGACTTCTTTGTTCGTTTCCGCCGCCCTCACTTTCACTCGCTTCCCCTATTTATTTCCACCCCCTCCACCTCTTCCTCTCTCAGGCTCAGCTTCCCTTTATCCGTTTTTCTCTTAATTTCTTTGACTGAGCGCTTGTGAGTGTCAAGGCCCGACTGGTTCCTCTCATCCTGACGCGCCTTGGTTTTCTGTGTAGAATAATGGCATGACCTTCCATTAATCCACTGTGAAGAATTTCCAAACATTGAGGCCTTGCCATGAGAGTTTGTGTATTTCACTGGCTGCATCCTTTCATGTTGTCATGTTTTGTGTGAGCACATGGCTTGTGATTTGCTTTACTGGGCATGTGCTTGTGTTTTTTGTCATGTTTGGTGTGAGCACATGGCTTGTCGTGTATTTCCTTGTGCTCTCCTGTCTAACACCGCCCATCTTGTTACCTGATTATTGATTAATTTGCCCCACCTGTCCTCCCTTGTTACCCTCTTTTGTTTGCTTCACTATTCATTCTCCTTGTGTTTGCAGTCCTGTGCTGTTTCATTCTGTCAGGGATGTGGATGAGGGATGAAGCGAGGACTCAAGTGCAGGACAATGGGTTTTTAATGATAATTAAAAAAAAAACAAAATACAAACAAAAACTACCTCGAGGGGGGGAAACAAGACAGACTTGACTTGACTGAACTAGACTTGGCCACACACACACACACAGGAGGAACATAGATGGGTAGAATTACGACGACGAACCAGCACAGGACTGCAAACACAAGGAGAATGAATAGTGAAGCAAACAAAAGAGGGTTACGAGGGAGGACAGGTGGGGCAAATTAATCAATAATCAGGTAACAAGATGGGTGGTGTTAGACAGGAGAGCACAAAGAAACACATGACAAGCCATGTGCTCACACCAAACATGACAAGAAACACAAGCACATGGCCAGTAAAGTAAATCACAAGCCATGTGCTCACACGAGACATGAACACCGCAGCCAATGAAAACACCCATAAGCCACATGTTCACACAAAACATGAAAGCATGCAGCCAGTGAAAAACACAAGCTGCATGCAACACAGCACAAGACAAAACATGACATGGAAGCACAGACAGACAAGACAAAACAGGAGTGTCAGGGCTCTGTCACAAAACCAAGAAATAGACTGGACAGAAGTGACAGAACCCTGACAATTTTAGCTTCTTTAAACCTGGTTATTACAGTTTAAAAAAAAATAATTTTAAATGTTTTACATTTTTTATGAAAACATTTTACTTTTGTCTATTTGGTTTTGTTTTTTGTTAGTTTTTAATGTCTTTTTATTTTTTGTCTTTTCCTTCCTTTTCGAGTCCAATTTCACTCATACATTTTTTAGTCTTGTACAGAAATTCATAAACTCAACAACTTGTATTTATTTGTCTTCAACACTAACTTGTGGCATTTATCTTAAGACTGTAGGATGATCAAATGATCTTTAAGACGAGAAACATTAATATAGGTGTGTCCAAACTGGTACTTTATTCTCCCCTTTCAAACAAATTGTCAACAGGCTTTAAGCGACAGCAAACTTTCAATGTGACATACTGTAAATAACAGCCAATAAAAAAATGGAGTGGGACTTATAGTCAGTAGATTTCACTGTGGATGGAGCTAGTCAGCTAAAATAAAAACCAAGTGATGGACAGAATGTCTTGTCAAGCATCACATGTTGCAGTCATGGCTGGTTAGGACATAGATGTGAAAGGATTTATCGCTTGTCACTTTATCAAGTCATGCTTTGTTAAAACAAGCTGTAAAAGCCTGATCCTGCCATCTCAGTATGTACAGTACTGAGCCTAGAATCACAGATATTATGAGGGTGGCGTGGCCTTTTGGGTAAAGATCTTTGATTGTAACTGTTGCCTGTTTGATCTCAAGGAATGAGCCATGAACCATCACGATTATGCCCTTTATTTATTATTTTAAAATTGTATTTAGAATTTATTTTATTTTATTTATATTTAGTTTTTGTTTTGTGTTGTATTTGGTTATTGTCTATTTATTTTATTTGTATTACTTTTATTATTATTGAGTTTTTGGTAGTTTTCACTTTGGTACTTTTTTTGTAGAACTTTCCAGTTTCAGTGTATATATATATATATATATATATATATATATATATATATATATATAATTTTTTTTTTTATTGTACATTTAGTATTTTAAAATCATTAAAAATCTTAAAAGTTAAAACAATATTAATTTGTGTTATATTGAAAATGTAACATTTATTTTATTTAAGTTAGTTTTGAGTCATGAAAATGGTCAGGGTTTTCACAGCTATGTTAGTCTTTTTTTTATTTCAATTAAAAATACCTTATTTAGTTTTTAAGTTTTCAACAGTCAACAATCCCAAGCTTCTAGGTTTAGTGTTGTTCAGTGTAATGCACTGTGTAAAAGGAACACAATCAGATACAGTTGTAGTTGTTCATTAAGTTTCAGCATGTTAGTTTTGTGTTAACCACCTGCCTGAGGTAATCGCTGATCTATCCACACCAGCTGGCTGATGCTCCAGCAGAACCTCCACAGGAAAGAGCACCCCCAAAACCCTCCAGTGGCCATGGCCTGGCCCTAATGCCCAGCCAGCCAGCCCAGGGGGAAGCTAAGGAAGGGTGAATAATCTGCTGCACTAAAGCCCACCTAAGGGCTCTTTGGAAAAAGAGGAGATGGAAGGCTAATCAGGCCTAGAGGTTTGGAGGAGCACGGCCAAATCTTTTTATCCAGATGTGTATCGTGTCAACACACACACTCTCTTAATTATGAGCACTAACTGTTTGCTAATAAGACATGTGCACGCATGGGCACCATCAAAATCGGCATGATTAGAAGTCGGAAATTCTGCATAAACACGCAAAACAAGTAAACACATACATAGTGGCACTCAGAGATGCGCTCACACGCGTGCAGTCTGTCAATTTCCCAGTTTCTGAGAATCATGAATATTCCAGCATCTCGAGAGGTGCAAGAAATATTTAGGAGTCTAGGAAAGTTATGATTAATATTTTTGACTCACAGACAGCAGATGATGTTCCACTTGCCCTGCTTATACTCATGGCCCTGTGGAGTTGTCATGAAGAGGTCCTCAGTGTCACGGTTTATGAATTCGCCGTCTCCTTTCTCATCTCGTGTTGTGCGTTGGGCGGGGTCGCTGATCACTGCCGCTGATCAGTCACCAGCCGTGTCCGATCAGTATGCGCAGCTGATCAGCGAACCCTATTTAGTGCCTCTGTTTTCTCCTTGTCTTTGTCAGATCGTTGTTGGATGTTTCCTGTGTTCCCGCTTGTCTGATGTTCCTGTGTTTCCTGCCTGTCTCCGGTTTCCTTGTGTTTGCTCGTTCCCGCACTGCTGATCGTCTCATCGATGTCTTCCGATTCTCCTGTCTCCACTTCAACCCTGGCTTTCACGGATAGTATTACTAATCACCTTCATCTCGTTGAGACTGGGATTACCCACAGCGTCCCTGTGCTGCCAAGTGCTTTCCTGCAGATCATCATCTCATCCACTACCCATCATTTCCACTCATCCACTACCCAGCAGTTGAATCCTCTGACTTACTATTCCTGAGAGAATGATCTGACCAAGATGGATTCAGCAAGCAGTACTCTGGATCTGAGTGAGTTCCTGTCCCGTAGTGTCACAGAATGGACCAACAGGAGGAAAATCTGTCCATCACCGGACGCGCAGTGCAAGCCTTGGTAGCACAGGTGTCCGAGCTCACCCAACAGCTCCAACACATAGCTGGTCCCACTGCGCCCAGCCCACCGCCGGTTCCCCACTCTCTACCAGCACCCAGCCGTCAACCTGAACCCCGTCTACCCGCTCCAGAGATGTATGGTGGTGCACCTAACTTTTGTAGAGCATTTTTGACAGAATACTCTGTTCTTTTCCTTGCAGCCACAAACCTTCAGCACGGAGGAGTCAAGGGTGGCTCTGGTGCTGACATTTCTCACAGGACAAGCGGCGCTGTGGGGAACGGCGGTGTGGGAAAACCGAAATCAATGCTGTTCCACGTTCCTGGCACTTTCAGAGGAGATGAGGCGAGTTTTTGATCGGGCAACCACCGGGCGGGAGGCAGCTCGTCAGCTTGCTGACCTTCGCCAGGGTAATCGTTCGGTATCAGATTACGCCATCGACTTCCGTACCCTGGCTGCCGAGTCCCACTGGAACGAGGAAGTGCAGTGGGACATGTTTCTGCATGGGCTGGCTGACCGCATCCAGAGGCAGATCTTTACGCTGGACCTACCCGGGAAATTCAACGGGCTCGTGGAGTTGGCACTGAGGGTGGACGCAGCGGACCAGGACATCCCAGTGTTCCGTGAGCGTCGGAGATCTTCAGTCCAGCGGCAGTGATGCGGTCAGTCCCGCTTGTGATCTCGAACCCATGCAGGTGGGTAGAGCTCGGCTTTCCCGGGAGGAGAGAGAGCGTCAGAGATCCAGGGGTCTTTGCCTCTACTGCGGCGGACCCGGTCACTACTTGAACAACTGCCCGGTAAAAGACAGAGTCCAGCAGTGAACAGGAGGCTACTGTCGGGCGGGATCTCCATGAACAAGACCTCATCCTCTACTCTCCCTCCGGTAAGACTGCTGTGGGGTACCCGGTCCTATCCTACTCAAGCTCTTCTGGACTCAGGAGCTGAGGGTAATTTTTTGGACTTCACTTTGGCTTGGACACTCAGATTACCCATCACCACTCTCAAGAACACTATTTCAGTCAGTGCACTCAACGGTCAGGAACTTCCAGCCATAACACTCTGAACACCCCCCGACACTAGTCACATCCGGCAATCACACGGAACAGATTTCATTCCTCCTCCTGGACTCACCCGTGGCACCCATTGTCCTCGGTCACCCCTGGCTGATACAGAAATTCTGTTTCAGCCTGGAGTTCTCAATGTCATAAGTCTTGTCTTGTGTCTGCCTGTTCGTCTGTGTCCACTTCTGTTTTTCAGAAGGAGGCGGTGAATTTATCTAACGTGCCCGCTCAGTATCGCAACCTGCAGGAGGTGTTCAGTAAGTCCCGTGCTGCTTCTCTTCCTCCGCATCGTCCCTATGACTGTGCCATAGATTTACTTCCAGGTAAGTCTCCGCCTAAGGGCAAACTATACTTGCTTTCTGTTCCAGAAAGGGAGGCCATGGAGAAATATATTTCTGATTCTCTAGCCTCCAAATTCATCCGTCCTGCAAATTGTAGCCTCTTTTTCCTATTTGTAGTGGAGATGAGTGGTACTCGGTGGGGTCTTCTGCTGTTGTAGCCCATCCGCCTCAAGGTTGTGCGTGTTGTGGCTTCACAAATGCTTTGCTACATACCTCTGTTGTAACGAGTGGTTATTTCAGTCAAAGTTGCTCTTCTATCAGCTTGAATCAGTCGGCCCATTCTCCTCTGACCTCTAGCATCAACAAGGCATTTTCGCCCACAGGACTGACGCATACTGAATGTTTTTCCCTTTTCACACCATTCTTTGTAAACCCTAGAAAAGGTTGTGCGTGAAAATCCCAGTAACTGAGCAGATTGTGAAATACTCAGACCGGCCCGTCTGGCAGCAACAACCATGCCACTCTCAAAATTGCTTAAATCACCTTTCTTTCCCATTCTGACATTCAGTTTGGAGTTCAGGAGATTGTCTTGACCAGGACCACACCCCTAAATGCATTGAAGCAACTGCCATGTGATTGGTTGATTAGATAATTGCATAAATGAGAAATTGAACAGGTGTTTCTAATAATCCTTTAGGTGAGTGTATGTCTACCTGGATGATACATTGATTTTTTTCATCTTCTCTCCAGGAACACGTTCAACACGTCAGACGAGTGCTTCAGAGGTTGCTAGAGAATGGGCTTTTTGTCAAGTCAGAGAAATGCGCGTTTCATGCACAGTCTGTTCCTTTCCTAGGCTACATCGTCTCGTCTGAGGGTGTGCACATGTATCAGGGTCAAGGCTGTGGTAGATTGGCCAAGTCCAGATTCCCGTAAGGCCCTACAAAGGTTTCTGGGGTTCGCCAACTTCTATCGGCGTTTCATTCGGAATTTCAGCCAACTAGCTGCACCTCTGACCGCCTTGACTTCTCCCAGAGTGATGTTCAGGTGGTCAGACACAGCCGAGGCTGTGTTCGCCAAACTCAAAAGTCGCTTTGTTTCGGCTCCCATCTTAGTCACCCCTGATTCCTCACGTCAGTTCGTGGTAGAGGTCGACGCGTCAGAGGTGGGGGTAGGTGCAGTGCTTTCCCAGTGCTCTTCCACAGACGACAAGATGCATCCTTGCGCGTTTTTGTCCCATCGTCTATCACCTGCCGAACGTAACTATGACATTGGTAACAGAGAGTTGTTGGCAGTCAAGTTGGCGTTGGAGGAGTGACGTCATTGGTTAGAAGGTTCGGGGGTACCTTTTATAGTTTGGACCGATCACAACAACCTTGAATACATTAGATCTGCTAAAAGACTCAACTCCAGGCAGGCTCGACGGGCACTTTTTTCTGACGTTTTGACTTTTCTCTCTCGTACCGTCCGGGATCCAAAAACATCAAGCCGATTCCTTATCTCGTATTTTTGATCCATCCGAACGCCCGGTTACTCCCGAGTGTATTTTACCAGAGAAAATAGTTATCTCCGCACTCACATGGGAGGTTGAAACGAAGGTCAAGACGGCCTTAGAAGGGGTAACGCCTCCGCCCGGTTGCCCACCGAGTCGAATATCTCATTTGTGCCGGAGAAGTTACGGTCCGACGTTATACGATGGGGTCATTGCTCCAACGTGGCTTGTCATCCAGGTGTAAACCGCACCAGCTGTTTAATTAAGCAACGATTCTGGTGGCCATTAATGGCTTGTTCGTTTGTGCCGTTGGTAAGACATCTAACCGTCCTCCTGATGGGTTACTCCAACCACTGTCTGTCCCTTCGAGACCCTGGTCCCACATAGAGCTAGATTTTGTCACCGCCCTCTAATGGCATGACGGTTGTTTTAACTGTAGTGGACCGGTTCTCGAAGGCGGCACATTTTATCCCCTTGCCCAAATTACCCTCTGCCAAGAAGACAGCGGTGACTGTAGTAAATCACGTCTTTCGTCTACATGGCCTCCCGATGGACGTGGTATGCGCACAACTCGTTACCAGTGTCATCCACGGGCCTTTCTCCATTTGAGTGTAGTCTAGGGTACCAGCCACCAATTTTTCCAAGTCTGGAATCCGAAGTCGCGGCTCCCTCGGCTCACGCCTTCGTCCAGAGGTGCCACTGCACATGGACCAGAGCCTGTGAGACTCTGCTCCAGGTGGGGGCGCGCACCGAGGCTAAGGCCGATCGTCACCGGTCAAGGCCTCCTGCATACATCGTAGATCAAAAAGTGAGACTTTCAACCAAGAACATTTCGCTCCGCTCTGTCTAATAAGCTAGCTCCTAAATTCATCGGTCCGTTCCCTGTCACCAAGATCCTTAGTCCGGTGGCAGTCCGACTCAAACTCCCTCCGGTGTACAGGAGAATTCATCCCGCCTTTCATGTGTCTAAATTGAAACCTGTATTTCATTCCCACCTTAATCCGCCGGGACTCGTAGATGGGGAATCCACATATTCGGTCATTCGTATTCTGGACTCGAGACGGAGGGGATGCGTATTTCAGTATCTGGTGGACTGGGAGGGTTACGGTCCGGAGGAGAGAACTTGGGTTCCTGCTAGGGACATACTGGATCACTCCCTGATTGATGATTACAATCAACAGGTAGGTTCTTCTGGGAGCGCCAGGAGGCGCTCCTAGAGGGAGGGGTACTGTCACGGTTTATGAATTCGCTGTCTCCTTTCTCGTCTTGTGTTGTGCGTTGGGCGGGGTCGCTGATCAGTCACCAGCCGCATCCGATCAGCACGTGCAGCTGATCAGCGAACCCTATTTAGTCCCTCTGTTTTCTCTTTGTCAGATCGTTGTTGGATGTTTCCTGTGTTCTCGCTTGTCTGATGTTCCCGTGTTTCCTGCCTGTCTCTGGTTTCCTTGTGTTCGCTCGTTCCCGCACTGCTGATCGCAGAGGTGGAAAGTAACGAATGACATTTCTGTCATTGAGTAGTTGAGTAGTTTTTTTGTGTACTTCTACTTTTTTAAGTAGTTTTTAAAATCTGTAATTTACTTTTACTTAAGTATATTTTGTTTGAAGTATTGTAATTCTCTACATTTTAAAACATATCCGTTACTGAGTAAAAAAAAATAATACAAAAAAAATGCTTTGGGTGAAAACATTGCGCTCTGGAAACTACAGCATTGATTGATTGAAGGGCGGGAGAACAGACGCGCTAAAATCACAAAACAGTATGGAGAAGGTGATGGACAAGACAGACAGTAATGCAGACCTAGCTGAACACGAAATGCTGTCGAAATCTCACTCGCACACATACCGGTATGTGAAGCCCTGGTCAGGGAATACTTTGGATATAGAAAAAAATTGAATTTACAGTAGGCTATAATGCAGATGTCACGTAAAACACGCAAACTGGTAGATCTATGGATGAATAAATCGAAAGTAAAGCTGTACAATAAATCAAATTGCGACATGATCTGTGAATATTAAAGCACAAAAGACTGCTATGTAAATATATAATCTGCTTGTTCTGCGTGTCTCTGTGTGAATGAGCTGTGCTGTTTTGTCTACTTACTACATACTCAAGTACGCGACGCGCTCATGCTGTTTTCAGGATCTCACAAACAATACGAGTACATGAATACATGAACATTTCCAGAGCTGCTCTGAGAGAACGCCTAATGAGCATTTTCATCATTTTATTTGAGAAAAACCTTTGTCAAATACACTCTGAAACAGGACTTAACAACCCGTCAAAATAAAAGTTCGGTTTTACTAGAAGAAATTATGACAGATATTTCTATTTTAGGCCTACGATAAAATGTACCTACTTATAATAATAATATTAACAACAACAATAATAATACTACAATTTATTTAAACTTTATTTAAGGAATATATATTATTTGTCCATGGTTTGAGTAAATCTGTTTTGCAGCACTTTGCCAAAAACTAAAAGGATAAAACGTTTGCTAAACTTTTATTTGATTACCACTGTTTTTTGATAATATATTTGTATTAAATCATAAAAAGAAGAAAAATCTGAATAAGAAATATTTCATAGAACTCTATTTTTAAACATTTTAATAGGTTATTAATGATAAAAATAAGTTGTTAATCTAATTCATAATCAATTATTGAAATTAGTTGATTTAGATATGTTTTATTGAACAAATGTTTCATTTATTTAACTGTCATTTTAACCGATGATAATAATAACCATAATTTAATAATACAGTTTATATAAACCGTGATATTTTCTGAGACGGTTATCATACTGTGAAACCGTTACAGCCCTGCACGGGAGAGTCCCCCACCACACCCCCGCTGTTACACAAGTTACTCAGCAACTTTTACTCGGAGTACATTTTAAATGAGCTACTTTTTACTTTTACTTGAGTAGATTTTTAGACCGGTATTTTACTTGTAATTAAGTAAAATTTTATTGAAGTAATAGTACTTTTACTTTAGTAGAAAATTTTAGTACTCTTTCCACCTCTGGCTGATCGTCTCATCAACTTCTTCTGGTTCTCCTGTCTCCACTTCAACCCTGGCTTTCACGGACAGTATTACTCATCACCTTCATCTTGTTGAGACTGGAATTACCCACAGCGTCCCTGTGCTGCCAAGTGCCTTCCTGCAGATCATCATCTGATCCACTAACCATCATTAATAAACGTACTTTTTTACTTGCGATTGAATCCTCTGACTTGTTATTCCTGACACTCAGGGGACGATGCAGTCAGATCATATTTCCCCAGAGTCTCTAAAGGGGGCGCAGATCCCTTCATGTAGTTTTTTTTGCAATGCAACCATTCTTAAATTCAAAATATACAGTAGTATATTTAGAATACAATTCTATCATCAACCTCAAACCTTATATGGTCAGTGATTTATAAGCCTCAAAATGACAAAAAGCACCATAATAGTATTATAGAAGTCATCCACATGATTCATGAGCAATATTCTGATTCTTCCTAAGTTATATGATACTATTGAGTGTAGGATGTTTGGTCACAAGACACACAAGAACCAATGATGTTAGGCATCAGTCTTGCCATTTTTATAGTCCATATCATTTTGTTTATTCCAGAGTTCTGCGGACAGTAAGATTTTCAGTGAATAATGACATTACGAGTATTTTGCAGACCTCAGCTCCGCTCTGGCCGCTTGAAGCCTGGAGGATAACTCATCAGCTTCCGCTCACATCTATTTCCCCTACTTCAATGAACACACAGTCCTTTACGTCCTACTTCACTCGCTCTCTTTCTGCTACATCTCCTTCTTTATTTCACTCCTTTGTCTCTCTCTTTCCCCCTTTCTTCTTATCCATCCTTCCCTTCCTCACTCCCTTCATCCATCTCTGTTGTGCAGAGCTGTTTAATCAGACTCAGGAATATCTAAAGCCTTTTCCCAATTAAGACGCCCCCTTCATTTAGAAATCTTGGCAGCACCAACTCCCTTTACTTACAAAAAGGTTTAATCCACATGGCCTCAAAGGACCATAGGGGAAAGGGGAAAAGTTAAATGAAAAATGCTGCTTTTTTAGCTTCCTCCTTTTTTCCACTTTGAAAACCCAAGTGCCTGTGTGTACTTTTAACGCTAGATTCATTTTAATGCTGACAGTGAACTCTTTCCTGCACAAATCTACTCCATTACAGCAGAGGTTTCGGGGGTTGTGTGCGCGGGCTCAGGTTTATATTATACGTGCACAGCTGATGATGAAGAGTGAGTAGGTGTGCATGTGAGGCAGAGAAATTGTTTTGTGTTTGCAGGGTGTGCTTGGTAGGATCACGCAATTGGTTCTCTCTTTGGCACCAAGGAAAAAGGTTCATAGTTGGATGAATGTTTCAACTGTTTTCGTCCATAAAAATTAAAATCAGTGTGGCCCAAAACAACATTTGACCTTCATTGTATGGATATTTCTTCAAAATGTATTATTTTGTGTTCCACAAAATAAAAAAAAGAGTTTTGAAGTTCTATGATTTCTTTAGTCCTTCATTCTCTTGTCCGTGTGCTTCAAATTTAGTAGTCTAATGTATTATGTAATCAAATAACGTAACACACAGAGCCCTTCTCGTTTTTGCTAATGACCTTGGTCTGGTTGAAAACTCTAGTCTTAAATTACACACTTTCTCTCTCTTTCTTTTTTATAATTTAAGAGTTCCTGCAATTTCATGAATTAAAATTCCCACTCAATCAATCTACTTAACCACAAATTTCCTCACAGATAGGGATATGAAAGTAAACTAGCCTCTTTTTATTCTCTGTGGCAAAAAACAAACCTGACAGCAGCTTTGTGCATCTCTGCCAATTTTTTTTTATCTTTCGGCACAGATTTAGGCACTCTGAAATTTCTTGGTATGCAAGACTAGTGCTTTGGATACCACTGGCCTTGAGGCTGTTGCGGGGCAGAGGGGACGTGTAAAACAAAGGTATTTGAATGTAAATTGTGGTTAACTTCAGGCATTAACGCCTTATTTTCTGAGTCTGAGTTCCTCTGCTCCCTAAGGTAAGAACACCACTTTTGCCAAGCCATGTGCCTTCAGGCCAAAGGATTACACTCATGCTGACTTCAGCTTTGGCCTTGAACTTCTTCGTTAACTCAGAGAGATTTAGAAATGTTATTACCGGGTGTCTGTAAAATCCAGTTTCTTGCTGTGAACACATGGTGTGAAAGATTTTGCTTTTGTACAGATTAATCTCAGCAGCCCTGCTGGCCATCTGTCTATCAGACATTATAAAGGCTTCACTACAATTACAGAGCTCACCATGGTCTTGTAATGCAGAAATGTCCGAGACTGTCATATGAGGCCAAATGGAAGGGTGCAGGTTCACGAGTTCACACTTACATACAGTTAAAGGGAATAAAGTATAATGCGTATTTGGCGTGCTGTCCGGGGGGAGGGCTCCGAGCTCGGAATTCGGCCCGAACCCAGAGTACCCCCCCTCCCCCCCTCCCCCGTAAGGTGGTTTAGGACTAGAAGAGTGGAGAAGGGGTGGTGGAGGGACGCTGCTAAACTGTCAGAGAAATGAGGTGAGACTGCTGAGTCTATATATACACACGTTTTAATCATGATTGCTGAGTGCTCTCCACCCGTGTTAATTATCTGAACGTGCTTCTCCCAAACTTTGTTAATAAAACATCATGTTGTGTGATTCCACTTGGTGCAAGGGGTGGGATTTCTTCTCAACAGGCGTAGAGAAACTTGCCGATGAGATCCAAGTTATTGAAGGACCTAAAACAAACGAGACTGAACGACAGGACTATGTTTTAACTATACAGACTATTTAAACTTATCAGAGACATCATCTGGGTACGGGAGCATAACTGTTAGCAAATATAATCATACATAAATTGTGCAATCTACTACAATACGACAGTACTTTATTGGTTTGAGCAATATTGGTTTATTGGTTTACATATTACCCATGGATGAAAGATGTATAATTATGGATAAAAGTTTATGGATTGCCGGATGGATCTTAACTTGAAGTATTGAATATATATATAAAATGTAAAATATAATTAACATTAACCCTATATATATATATATATATATATATATATATATATATATATATATATATATATGGGGTTAATGTATATATTTTTATTTTATTTATATATATATTTCAATGGAGTTTATTTAAATTCTCATGGTATTAAAAGTGATAATATAATGTTAATTTGTAACCAGTATTTTTTTTTTCAATTTGTGTTATATATTGACCTTGATAGTGCTTGATATCATAAAAGAAAATTAGTGCTGTTGATCATCCCTTGTTACATTAATGAGCTGGAGTAGTAAATGAAAAACCTGGAGTAAAGGGAAACTGTGATTACAGCATTAAACATAGAGGTCAAATGAGCAAATGTGTGGATTGGTGATGACGGTGAAAATATGACTAAAAGGAAGAGAGCTGGGATTTCCAGTGATGCAATAGGGGCCTCTTTGGCCTTCGTTCACGAGTGGCCGTTTCCCTCTACTTAAACTAGTTTCCACCAATTACATCCATGTCACTGTGCATCCTCAATTCCAAATGTAATCGGAGCCTTTAGGGCAATTCTGTCTGTCACACCCTTATTCATCTCTGAATCTTTCTCTGTGCCTGTACTGCTTCTCCTCCATTTCCTCTGCCTCTATCTTCTAAGTCTTGTAAACACACACACACACACACACACACACACACACACACACACACACACACACACACACACACACACACACACACACACACACACACACACACACACACACACACACACACACACACACACACACACACACACACACACACACACACACACACACACACACACACACACACACAATGATGCACACAAACCAACACTCGTACGCTAGCCCACCCTCATCTCGGTCTCCAGGACTCCAGGGTTTCCATTCATCTCTTCCCTCTCTCATTTATGACAGTTACGCTGTTTGGCTGTCCTTTCCTCCCCCTCCCCCTCCATCTTTCCTCTAGTCTAGGGTGGCACTGCTATGGCTGATTGCTGAGATGGAGATAAGGGCTGGCACTATTGATGGCTCCCTGCGTGACAGCAAAGACAGAGGTGCTCTATTATTAGTGAGGACAATAACAACAACAGTGGAAGGCGTAATTGAATGAAAAGTGCCCGCGGCAACGCAACCTGATGACAGGGACTGAGAGATCAAACACATGCAAAACCAAACGCGGGTGTGAGGGGACAAGATCTGACCTTTGAGGGCGATGGTGGAAGGGCTCAGGAAAATAGGACGTTTATAATTAGTCTGGCTCATAAACGGATTAAAAAAATGATCGGTGTGTCTGAGTGTGGAGGAGAGATGAAGCTAGAGTGTTTGATGAAATTGTTAGAATTGCTCTTTTTTTGAGTGAGATTTGAAAAGGAGACACCGTTGGGGTGGGGGGTGGGGGGTGGGGTGGGGGGGGGGGATTGCAGAAACTGTTAAATCAAAAGACAGATGGAATGGAATGGATGGTTTATGATATTATCCATGGCCAGTTTTAAGACAACTATTATAACTAACTGCACCTCAACTGGTGGCACTGAGCTGTGCCATATAGGATTATTTCTTTATTTTTCTAGATTTATTTGCACAAGTTTCTGAAACAGTCACTAGTTATCATTGCATGTAAACAACAACATCTCATTGGGTTTCATTCAGTAACCATATGCACATTGGCGCATAAAACTGTTTGCAAATATTGTAATGCAGAAATAATAAATTTATTTATAAGTTTGCATATTTTTTTCTTAATTTTCGATGGAATATTGAGTCAACTCAAACCACATGTACTCTAAAACACTGTTTGCCTTGGAAATATTTAATGTGCTAAGATTTATTTATTTATTTATTTGTGACAAAATAAATCAATTAAAAAATATGTGCATTATAGTTTGACCTGGGATTAGTTCTGTATAAAAATGCAGCAGATCATGCAAGTTAATAAATTCCCTGAGCAAAGTGAACAGGATAAATGGTATATTGGGAATCTCTTTAATTGATTCTCTTTTTTTTTAATAAACCGAAATATGGGTATAATAAAGAATGAAATATAGCCCGCATACTTGATTTTGATTGGTGGACATCTATCGTAATAAAAACTGCATCATTTAGCCAGAAATCAATATGTGCACTGAGCAGATACGAGAAAAAGAGGGAGGAAAACAAGGTGTTGGTGAGACGACACAGTTGAAAGTAAAAGCTTTATGGAGGAGTCTTACTATTATAAGGAAGAAGGAGATGTTAACAGAGTTTGTGGAAGAGGTCAGGTGACAGGAAAAGGGACAGAATGATGAATATTGATGAGAATGTGATAATGTGTGTTGTTTAAGTGCTGTTGAGGAAAAAAAAAGAAGCCATGCCATTACTTTGGGACCTTATACTGTTAGATGAAAGAATTATTTAAATGACGGTAAAAAGAAATTTCCCAGGCTTTTGGCAGGTTGGCACGTAGCATCTCTGTCATTAAATTATTCACAACCATGTTAAGGCGAGATGGCCTTCTCTCGCTCATTTTTATAACACCCATGTTCTCAGCTAAAATGCTTTTTTTATTAAAAGTTCCTCTTGCCTTGAGGAGATGGAAGAAATGAAGTGCATGCAAAGGAGGAGTAGAAAGGGTGAGTGAGTTTATGGCTTATTTGCCATCGCAATGGCTTGTGTGTCTTAAGGCGATGTCTGTTTGCTATCTGTACTTGCACTGATGGATCATGGGTATTGTAGTTTTGATGGATGAGTCCCATCATTTCTTTCTCAGTGTCATGGTGAAGGGCATGACTATTTGTCCAAATGCTGAAGACCACTTACAGCCAGCACTCGAAGAATCTTCTTTTTCTACAAAAAAAACTTCTTCAACCCTTCATCGGGCACTTCAAAGTTGGAATTTAATTTTTACAGAAACCTGGGCCAAATATTAAAGAGCGTAGGGATTAAAAGAAAACCTTTTCATGTTATTTCAACCAATCTTTAATCTTCAAAAGTGGAGAAATACAAAAAAAAAAAAAAACAATTAAGTGAATAAAATGAGAGCATTTTATTCTTTGCCTTCCCTATGGTAAACATTCTGGTTTGGATCAATTAGCCATGAGTTAATGAGCAAAGAGGGGTCCGTCTCAATATCTTTCCATTGTTCGTTTGCATTTTTTAATTAATGGGTTTTTGAAGTAAAAAAATCATAAAAGTTTTAATTGTTTTCTTGTTTTATATTTAGGAGGGGTAGATCAGAGTGTTAATTATAAAAATGGCTTTAAAGTGTGAGGGATTTAGAGTTTTAATTAGACAAATTTATTAGGACTAGCATAACTGTTGGTTCACATGTGCCACAAACGCCCCTTCACTCCACTCACTTCCTCTTACCTCCCTTCATCTTTCTACCCTTCCTGTCTTTTCTGTCATGTTATGTTGCGTATATAGTGGATGCAGGCATCGGATTAGCACGCGGGAGCTGAGGAATGGGAAGGGCGGAGGGTTCAGTCACTCACCAGGATTGCAAAGATTGAATTAGTGAGCTAGAAGCAGTCGAGTTTCATGAGACGTATAATATCGCCAGTCTCCTTTCTGCCTCCAGCGTTCTCTCTGCCTGCACCTCCTGTGGTTTCACCCCATCATTTCCCTCGTAGATCTGTCTTTCCTTCTTCTCACTTTTCCTTTCTTGTCAGCCAAAAATGAAAATTCTGTCATCGTTTATGTACTCTCATGACTTTTTGTCCTATGTGGAACACAAAAAGAGTTATTTACAGCAGGATGTCAAGCTGCTCTTTACCATACAAGCAAGATTTTCATGGCAAGGTTTTCTCAGGATAAAGCCTGTTTCTTAGCCTGGTTAAAACCAGACCATTCTCAGTTGTAACTGAGTTATGGTCTGGCAAAGCGTCATAGACAAATCGTTTCCAGAGGGGCGTCACCAACGGACGTTGCGGGTCGACCTAAAACCAATCAGAGCGCTGAAGGAGATGACGTATGCAGAGCGGCGGCCGGCGGAGAAACATCTCCGAGTGTTGTTCTTTGCTCGGTTTTTAACAAAAAGGAAACGTTCAAATCGCTTAAAACAGACGCGATAGCTGATTCGAACGTGTGATGTTCGACAGCGGCATCCATCTTTGTAATTTAGCCTACAAAATCTGCTTCAAAATCCCAGCGCTGTCATCATCGTGTAAAGCCCGCCCCAACGTTTCTGATTGGTGCCTCGATTTCGATGGATTGGAAATGGGCTTGAATGAGCTCTTTGCCAGACTAACTTTCAGAGCAAATCTAAATTTGCCGGAAGTTGTCTGGGTTTTCCCAGGCTACCTGTTTCTCATACGAAGCTACTTTTATAATGCTTTTGGGTTGCTTTTTGGCCTTTTTAAAGCATACAAATAAATATTTATTTATTTTTACACATTTTTTATTTTTCATTTTTTACACACATATAGTCTCTGTGATGTTTCTGCCACACTGCCTCAATCTCTTTCTATTCTCTCGTTTTCTTCCGGAGAAGCTTTTTTTTGTGTGTGGCTGTGGTAAATTAGGCTGAAGTGATTAGCTCATTTTGATTACAGTGCTTTGCTTATTTTGTTGGCAGATGCCCTTAGCCATGGAGACGTTTTGTAGGTTACATCTTTACACGTGTCCTACTTGCACAGCTGGGGATTTCACCAGAGAAATTCAGGTTAATTGCTCAGATCACAGATCTGCATCTCCAGCTTACCGACTTCTCTACTTACACCAGCCAGAATCTTTTTCTTTATTGATGTGCAATTATTTTTTGTTATCTTATCCACATAATTTTTTTTGGCTTGATTGTATGTTTTCCACCTTGTTTAAAATATAATGAGTCTAAAACTGCTGTTTTAAATTCTCTGTGATTAATTGTCTCATAGTCATATACTTAATGCTAATAGGGGTAATTTATAATGACCTCTCCCAGTCAAATGCAATGGATTATATAAAACGAGACTGGTGTTAGTTGTCACACTTTTTCATCTCAGTGAATATTTCTCAGGGCATGTTTAATTTTGTTTACGAACGACTTAGCTGGCAAAATGGGCTTTCAATAAAGCGGCTAGAAGGACGGCATTTTTTTTTTAAATCGGTGCTATCTGACTAGAGAAAAAAGGCTGTTGTCTTCCTTTTTGCCAAATAGGTGGGAAAGCTTCAACACCCATAATGCACAGGGCACGTTGCCGTCACAGGCCATTTTCACCAGTATGCCATACGCTTACCATCCTGCTTTGCTTTAGTGGCTAATACTTCTTAGCAAACATTTGCTGATACTGGTGTTGACTAACGTTAGTATTGTTCCCGCGTGCAAGAATTCAAAGAGTAAACGTTTAGCAGGAGTGGGTTCGTTTTCCAGTGAAGGATCCAGCGCGTTGTAGGTGGCGGCCAAAGAATCGTAAATGGAGAGAACGCTGCAACGGAAAATCATTGTAGTCAACATTTCAACTACGAGCAAAGTGTTTTAGGCCAAACAGAGGGGGGAACTGAAAGAAACTGCCGTTCTGTCAGTTCCGCCCAACCCCCGAATCAAAACGCCGTCGCATAAAGAAAAAGCAGTTGCCATTGTGTTCCATTACCATAATGCTGTTTAAAGAGTATACAACGTATACAATTTCCAGTGATAAACCTACCCTTACAATAACTGTTCTGTTAACCCACTGTCGCTCCGATTGTCCATGAAAAATGCGGAAGTAATAGTTTTCATAAAAGCCTTGGAGCTGTCAAAAGTCAAATAAACGTGAATTTCTTGATCCATGTTTGGTGGAGTCAGCTAGACTTCAGACTGACGGCAGAAGTGCAGCCAACGCGCCGCGTCGGTGATGGGTGTGACGTCTGAAAAATGACAAGTAACAAGGAGAACGAGTAAACATTGTTCATTAACATTTATTGCACTTTATTGCCTGGACTAAAAAAATCGACTGTTTTTTTAATACAGTTCATTCAAAACACCTTAACCTTTTGTGACAACATGCCCCAAAAGAGGGTAACCTGCCTCACCGTAAAACCTAAAATAATTCATGGAACAGCAAAAAACTTGACACTTTTGAAAATAATTAAAAATTTCAGTTATCTTAATCATGTTTTTAATTCATATTCAAGACAGTGTGGATTTATTGTGTTCATTTGTTACTCAAAAGCTGTTGCAAAATAAAAATGTAGGCCTATTGAAATTTAAGTTTGGAGGATAAAATTCACAAAAAATTAGGGCCCCACACAGTCCGTAATGTAAACCCAAGGGGGTAATCCATCAGCCGGAAACTGAAGCTTCCCTTTGGGGTCGCAACTGTAGCAGACCATCACCTGCTGTTAGCATTCCATTGACTCCCATTCATTTTGGCGTCAACTTGATAGCGAATAACTTTACATCGGAGGCGTTTAAAGACTTAATTTGTCCATTATTTATTTCTAAAGAAACACGACAATGTATAAAAAGCTCCATTACCTTGTATCTTACGTTATAGCCCAGAAGAAGCAGTTTTTGTAAAAAAATAGGCTAACGATTGCGTCATAACCACTTGACTCTCTGTTGCACAGTAGAGAAATTACCGTATAGACAGGTGGAGAAGCTCGCAGGCAACCGGGGGGACGTGGAGGCATAAAGTCAAGGGAGAAGCCCATAGAGAGTCATAAAGTTGATCCTGCTGCTAGCGCATGGACAGCTCCTACTCACGCTCTCCATCTCTGCAAAATTCGGAAGGGAATGATTCAGATTTCTCTTGGCACAGCAACTAGAAGACTTACAACTGTCAGACAGGTTTCTCACGTGACATCTACGTCATCAAGCTCAGTTTGAGCCTGCCCAGTATGCTTAGCCATCAGGAAAGTGAGTGCCTCTAATTGGCTTCACTTTTCTCTGTTGAAATCTATGGGGTTGCTGTGTCCATTTTTTTACTGTCTATGTGTAAACCTCTCATAGACTCTCAGTAGCATTTAAAGGGATAGTTCACCCAAAAATGAAAATTCTGTCAGTAATTACTCACCATCATGTTGTTCCAACCCCGTAAGACTTTTGTTCATCTTCGGAACACAAATGAAGATATTTTTGATTTTAGAGAGCTGGATCACTCCTTCATAGGCTTCTATGGGATTGCAACTTGCCGTTATTAAAAAAGAAAAAGGTAAATTAATAAATAAATTAAAAGTTATTAAATACATTGTTAAACTAGTCCAAGTGACTACAGTGGCTCAATCTTAAGTTTATCAACCGACGAGAATACTTTTTATGCGAAAAACAAAACAAAAATAAGGACTTTATTCAACTATTCATTTCCTTCTCTGTGGACCTCGAGTGAGTTCACGTAGTGTAACAGCGCAGCACTTCTGTGTCAAAAATATCTTAATTTTTGTTCCGAAGATGAACGAAAGTCTTTTGGAGTTGGAACAACATGAGGGTGAGTAATTACTGACAGAATTTTCATTTTTGGGTGAACTATCCCTTTAAAGTGGTAGTTCTTCTCCTTGGTACATCCTTACAGATCCACTCTTACAAGTATTTAGGAAGCAGACTCTGAAATCGCACTACTCCCGATGCAATACGATGCAATATACTTCTCATTCTTTTATTCTTGCCACATTTTTATTTTATGTCAGTAACAGAAGATTAGATTTTTAGATTTCTTAGGTGAAGGGAAACGAGTTACGTTTAATCACCAGACCGCTGAAAATGGAAGGATCATGTAACCGGCCAAGTACATGAGGTGGCCACACATTTCTCTCTCTCTTTCTTCTGCTAGTGCTCTCTGTTTTCTTTGGAATGACAGGGAAAGGGGAGGATTACGTCTTATCGGCTGCCAGTCTCTCATCTCATCTCTCCATCTTATTTTTTTTACTTCGCTTCGTCGCCTGCCACGTGCTTGCTCTCCTTATCTGTTTATCCTTAAACCTCTAATCTTCATCTTTTTTCTCCCGCTCGTCGCATTAATGTTGTTTCTTGCTCCAATCTTGATTTCTTTTTATTTTGTCCGCTCTCTTACTTTCTCCTGCGTCGGTCTATACCTCTCATGGCTCCCATCTTGGTGTCTTTGGCTTTCTCTATCTATTTCTCTGTCTGTTTCCATCTGTGTACCTGCTGCTGAGCACATTGTGTATTCATTCAGCATAGGCGTTTGTTAAAAAAATGTCTGCTCACATCAAAGGTGCTGTCTGTCACCTCTGTACCTTCAAACCAGGCCACAGTGGTAAACTCAACAAAAATGTACAGAGAGAAGAAAGTACAGCGATATGATAGCTTTCCTGGGATATAGGCCAGGTTTGTTATGTATTGAAGTCCCTTTAGTGGAATTGTGCGGATTGGTTTGTCTAGAAAAAGGACTTGGAGCTTTTGAGTTCTCGTCATTCCTTTGTAGAAACATTGACATTCATCAGATTTCTAATTAAAGAGAAGAGTAGCTTCAGCTTGGTTTTGTTTATAAAGTTTTGTCATTTTTCATTGAATATCTGTGCACTTCGTTGCAATTTTGGTGTCATTTGTCAAGTTTTGCAAGTATTGTGCAAGATGGTGTTCAGGAAGCAACTTCTAAAGCTTTAAACTGTAGTGAGCAACACATTTGAAGTAGTTTAAAGTTAATCTACCTTTTACATTTTAAACCTAATCTGCTACTTCATAGTAGTTAAATAGTAGGTAGTTCAGGCTTCTAACAAAGTTTATAGATTAATCGCGATTCATCGCATCTGAGATAAAAGTTTGTTTACATATTTTATGTGTATATATATTATTATATTTATAGTGTGTGTATATATATATACCGTATGTCTGTGTGTATACTGTATATACACATTTATGCATATATACAGTACATATATATAGCCTATATATACACAGACACGCGCACACACACATATAATAATATAATAGACATATAATAATTTATAATATATATAAATATAATAACATATTTCGCGAAATTAAATCGCGATTAACCGATTTGACAGCACTATTTAAAATCTATTCTAATTGACCATTTATACTTTAATCAATGCTTTGTTGTTTTCAATGCATTGCAATTCACAGTAAATACAAAAACACTGTATGCACTATAAAAAAATTGTGCTAATAGTGTTTAACTAAGTATTCCTCCCATAACTTTGTGATTTTTATTGCCTGTCATTTCCAATCAAGCTGTAATTTTGTCAAAATATGCAGAGGTTGGAAAATATTGTTCAATAGATTTTTTGCTAAACAGACAGGCACTGCAAATATGCGCTCTGTTATCGGAAATGTGAAAAAATGATTTTTTTCTTCCACTCGCTTACACCCATAATGCCCATTGCATAATCCGGCCCTTGGTGCCCCCATATTGGCTGGTGCCCCAGGACACTCGCCCAATCCCGTCTATGGATAATCCGGCCCTGCTCAATTCAATTGACTTATTCTGTGTTTTTAATTGTGTCAATTACAGTAAGTTGATACAGTTTTCATTGTATTAAATGTATTAAACACAATACACATTTAGAAATGTATTTGAAACAACTGTTGGAAATGTTCATAATGTTTGTTTATTTATGAGTTCACAGGGCCAAAAGTGAATCGTAGTTGAAGAAACACCCTCATATGCCCTTGTATTATGATTCGCAGGATTAAATGAACATGCAGCTCATTTAGTGTGGGGGTAAGGACAAAGACAGGTATAGTAAGAAAAAAGTAAAGAAAGTGTGAGTGCAAGATAGAAAGGTAGAAATAATGGATATGTATGTTTCAAGGAGAGAAAGATCTCTGATCTGAGTGAGAACCTGAAAAGGTGGAGAAAGAGTCAAGACCAAAGGAATAACGGTGCGAAAAGTACAAATGAGGGAGGGAGAGTAAAGTTAAATGGCGAGAGAGGTACAGAGCTGGCTGGAAGGGTGTGAGAGATTGATGAGAGAGAGTGAGAAACTAATTCTCACTTCACTCTGGGCTGGAAGATTAAGGAAGATTAGAGAGATAAAGCGAGGACAGGAGAGATGAAGAGATAACTTTTACTGCATGCCATAGAGAGAGAGAGATCTTTGAATGGCTAATATGCCGAGAGAGGGAGAGATGGAATATATGAGTGATAAAGGGATGAAGGGATGGATCTAGAGAAGTAGAGAAAAGCTGACTCCAAAGACTCTTAATGGCAGCGGTGTACTAAAAAGAAGCGATACCCTGCTCGCTATAATGCCCTTATTGAAATGCGCATGAAGAGAGAGGGCCTAAAAACAAAGCTCTTATGTTGCCCATTCGTAAGATATAGCCATAAGCGTGCTGAATACCTGTCCAAGCGGCCGAGAGCACACACATTAAAGTTAAAGAGGGATCCATCATAAGGAACAATCCATTATGCGGGATTATCGGGTAAGCTTCTCCGCAGTAATGGATGTGGCTTTATAAACAAGAAAAAGCGAAGGAAGGCTCAACAAAGCACAGGGATTTCAGAAAAACAGGACGTGATCTCTGTTCTCTCAAGGTGGGGAATCTCCTCATCAAAGAGCGCTTAGTTGTGCAGTATGTGTCCCTCCACGTGACTGCTCTATATCTCTTATCAGCCGCTGCCCTTTGTGCTTGGAGATGACCTTGAGTGGTCAGAGATAGTTGCTCAAGGGGTGGGAGGAAATGAGAATACGAGGAGGAGGAGGAGGAGGATACTGTCTGGACGTCTACGGCAGAGTTACTACCTCTTGCTGAAGCCGAGACAGACTACCAAAGACGACTCTGAAAACGACCCTGAAATACAACCGAACACAAAGCGGCGCTAACTGAGGCTGCCGTGGTCTCGCTAAACTGAATTACTGTTGCAGAAGGTTTTGAGAAAGTATATCAGCATAACTTGCACAGCAGAGCACAACATAAAAATGAATCTATCCTCCACAGAGCCCCACACAAGTGCTACTCGGCTCCCATATAGCCTTTTAAATCTCTATCAAAATAACTCAAAAAAAACACTACGCTAACCAAAGAAACATTACTGTAGTTTGAGTTGTATGCTCGGGTTGTGCAAATACGTGTGAGCTTGATGCGAAAAAAGCAAACAAAGACTTGCTCTGCACAATGTATTATCTGTCCACTAATAATAAAACTACTAAAGATGTAAAAGCATCCAAATAAAACCAGCAGGCTATTAGAATGACTCATAACTTAGTTCACTGCAAAGTACATCAGCAGTAACACACAGCCCGGCCAAACCCGTCCCGAGGCTCAATACACTGTAAAGTAATATATCAAAATATAACGACAAAGATGAAGCCGGATCATTCCAAAAATTTACATCTGCGCAAACAAACCAAAGGAGCTTTTACCTTCAAAATAGCTTTTACTTAAATGTGAGATTATTGATTTCATCTGCTGTTTTGTTAATCAAAATCTTTTTTTTTAAAGATGTCTTCCCATTATGTTTCTTTCTCTGCTTTTCTATGCATCCTCTTATCCTTTTGGAGCAAAAAAATTGCTCATGTAATTGAATCTGCTCTCCTGGTGTTTTTTACTGAAAAAATATTTTAAATCAGTATTTTTGTCTAATGCGAATATCTCTTTAGAACAAAATAAGTTTACTTGAGAAGTCAAACTGTGTAAGATAATGAGAGCTGAATACGGTACTGGTCATTCATTCATTTTTTTCTTAACCTCTTCGACAATTGTTCACACACTGCAAAAAAATGCTTTTCTTATTTAGTATTTTTGTCTTGTTTCCAGTCCAAATATCAAAAAATTCCGAGACAAGTAAAATTACTGAAGATATTATGTCTTGTTTCCTGAAAAAAAAAAAAAAATTATAAATGAAGTGAGTTTTTGGCTTAAAACAAGCAAAGAAAAATATATTATTTGCTTATAAATTTGCTTATTATTTGCTTATAAATGTTAATTCAAGATGATTTTTCTTACCCCATTGGCAGATAATTTAGCTTGTTTTAAGCACAAACTTTTTCCCACCCAGAAAAGAAGACTAGGGTTGCCAACTGTCCCGAATTAGCCGGGACATCCCGATTATTGGGCCTAATTTATTTGTCCGGTACGGGACCTCTCTTGTCCCGTTTATTGAGTGCTGATCTGACTGATACAACAGCAACATGACACTTGAGAATGATCACGACACCTGTCATCATCCAATCACGCGCATCAGACCATACCAATAAACTATAAATTGAGAATGAATTATTCTTTTGGGACAAATAATTTGATTTGCGAACAGGATCCTCTGCTGTCTGGTCGTTAACCAGTTCGATCGGGTCTCGCGCTAATGGCAAATCCCTTTCACTGTCCGGCCGGGTTTTGATTTTGGCAAATCAGTTTTGGTGAATTTAAACAACGTGATTATTGTTCATGAGTCTAACATCCAGCCACGCAAGAAAACATGCAATCTACCCGAGGGAATGATATGCTGATGTGATTTGCTGGCCAAGAAACATGTCTGATTATTATTAATGTTTTTTTTTTTTAAGTCAGGATTATTTGATGAATAGAAGGTTCAAAGGAGATTTATCTGAAATAAAAAATCTTTTGTAACATTATAAATGTATTTGTCACTTTTGATTCATTTAATGTATCCTTGCTGAATAAAAGTATGCTATTACTTCTAATTTCTTTAAAATGTAGTGTATAATGTTACAAAAGCTTTCTATTTCAGATAAGTGCTATTAATTTAAACTATGTTTTGTGTGTTATTAATGTGACTTTTTTGTGTGACCTTAAAATTCGTTTTAGAATTAAATTGTGGGCTACATAAACAGGTTAAAGGAGCCGTATGTAGGATTTTGGCCAAAACTGCAATCTCTTTAAAACCATAGATCGGTGTATCCCCCCCAACCCCTCAAGGTTGCCAGATAAGCTGCAGGATTCAGGAGAAATGTCGGCTGCTTCAATGAGCTTCCAATGGCAAGTGACGACGAGATGTACACATAAGGATTTTTCTGTTAATTATGTTTATGCTTCATGAGAGATATTTTGATAAGTAATTATGTATTTTAAAAATGTACTAATTGTCATTAGTTAAATATAATCGTAAAGATTTATGCTCGTATGTGACAGAATAATCATAAAGATGTATGCTCGTATGTGACAGACAGAACGGTAGCTGTTAGTCTAACTTGTAACGTTATTCATCTGTCATTAATGTACGGTAAGCAAGTTTTTGTCATAAGTAGGCTAACAAATAACCAAAACATTTGCCACAGCAATTATAACGCGGGACAAATTCAACATCACCAATGGCTATCACAGGGTTGTTTTCAGTCCCATCATAATATGACAATATTATGGGGACAATACCCATAATATTGTTAGAGTAACTAAATTTCAGAGCTGCCAGCTCTCACGCATTGTCCGTGAGACACCCGCATTTGAGTGGTTTCACACGCTCACACGCCCCCCCCCGATTTCTCATGCTGAAATGTCAACCCAGTCGGTCAAATGCCTGAAAGATGAGTTTATCTGTAGATTTACCTGTTGAGCCACTCGTGATCGACTAGTTATGCCGCAAATGAGTTAAAATGTCCCGGAATCTAGAGCGAGCGCACATGAGACAGAGAATCCGCGTGGCGCGCGTGCACAACAAAGATGGAAAGCGAGCGAGAGGCCGTGTTGGAGAATGCCATCGTCCACGATATACGCGAAGAACGAAAGACAATTCATTTTTTTCTGAGGTAAAGTTAGTCAGTTACGTTTCAAATTGCCATAATGGGCGTACTTATGTGGTTTTCCTCTGCGTCTCAGCATAAGGACAGAGAAACGGGCTCCTATAATGCATTGCTAATGTTAGTATACATCAAGCATCTCCAATACAAATTCTGTTTTTATTTCAGACTTTGTCACGACGAATTTCTGAATTATAACGAGGTCTTTTTGATTTAGTAACGTTAGACATTTTTATCCGACTAGAGTTAGGGTAGATTAGAGCAAAGTTGGTGTTGTGGCAAAAATTCTGTTAAACATCATCACTGCGTAAGAGACACTCAGAGTCAAATTAATAAAAAGAGAAAAATTTATTCTTGCAAGAATAGGCCCAGTCGCCAACACAGCAGTTACCCTGTGAAGTGAGTGACGCACACCAGGAAGACATGAGACAGCCTTTATACTCTTTTCAAGGTTCCTCCTCACCCGCTGTACCTTTCACCCACTCAGATAAGGTCCCCACTGCTGTTCAGTTTCTTCTTAAGGACACAACCTGGCCCTGAAATAAACTAGCCAAATCTTGACCATTCCTAAGGTCAAGAGGTCCTGTCCCATATATTCTTGAAACGTCACGCACAAGCACGTACACACATATACTTTTACACATTGAATAGGTTCAATCCCTTATGATATCTGTTAGGAATAAATGACTATTACAATTTCTACAACACTGGCAATCCGGATCCCGAAACACTACTGACTTTGTGATCGGTAGATAGGTGGAGGGTGGCGCATCAGACCAAAACACAACATGACAACATCAACATCAGTTGAGGGCTGCAAGTCCACTTTTTAAATGACAATATCCTACCCATTCTACTGTTGTCAGTGATATAAGTATTTGAAATGAACATGATTACTTAATGTCTAGTGACATATCAGGGCCTTTTTATGATTAATTGAAAAAAATTTCTTACATACAGCTCCTTTAATGCTCGAGGCAAGAGAAAACAATTTGCCTGTGGCAAAAAGATATATTTTCTGAAAACAAGCCTTGTTATCTTATACAATTTTGCTTCTCAAGTACAGTACATTAGTCTTGTTTTAAGGATGTTTAAGTAAAATAAGACAAAAACTGATTAAGATAATGAATCTTTGCCGCACTGCCTAACAGAAGAAGAATGTACCTCCCGAAAATGACCCATATGCGGAAAATAACAAAACAGAAAATGCATTAGAGATTGAGGCAAAGTCATTAGAATTACAAAAATAACTGTCAACAGCTTGCTAAAGCGCAAGAGGACCAGAGAGAATGAAAGTCACCCGTACAGGGAGATATGCTAATGAGGCAGGGCGCGCTGTGACTCCAACCAGGGGGATTAAAAAGAGAAAGCAGATGAGTTTATAGACCTGCATGCTGCGGTTCTATGCTGCACTGTGTACCTATAGTGTTTTGTTGAGTACAGAGAGCACCACTGTAGCAATTTTGCATTTATGAATGTATAACATAATCCTAGGTTGCTTTTGCTTGTCATATATCACCGCATCGCTTGTGGAAGCTCTTGTGTAGGTACAAAGGACCATGTACATCAGCAATCACCAGTATGACACATCATGAAGCTGCACTTTCCCTTTTAACGAGTCTAATTCAATCTGTTACTGAGTGTATTACTCTGAAATTCCACATTTTGCATAACTTGACAGTTGAATGGAAGCTTTTAAAAGAACTAAAGAGGTGTTTCAGCTCTGACTTTTAGCTTCAACATTTGATGTGAAGACAGCACTGCAGATATTTAGAAGCTAGCACTCCACTGTAGCTGACACGGCAGGATTGTCAACCCGCCCGTATGTTAACATTCCATTTCAGAGAGCGTTAGCATTACCTTAGAGGTCTGCGTGAGACTGATTTTGTTTTCCCGCTCCTGCAAGTTTCATTCCACGCCCACCCGCTTCCAATTTCTTTACTCTGTGTCCATCCGTTCTGGATCTATAATAATTTTCTTCCCACACGCTTTAAAAAAAAAAAACAATTTTTTAGAAATGTTGCTTTGGCATCTAACTGAAATAAATAAAATAAGTGAAAGTTGAAGTACTAAAATTTCAAAAGCTAAAATTGAAAAAAAAAAAAACTTGACAAGCTTTAAAAAAAAATGACAAGCAAAAAAAATTACTAAAACTGAAAAAAAAAACCTAATATAAAAAAAAACTAATTCAAAATTTTACGTTTTAATAATACTAAAAAATCACTGATTGATTACTTGATTACTTCCGTGGACACTTTTATGCGATGATCATTTTGCATGAATAATTACTGAATATTTTTTGTTCCGCTAAGTCAAAACAACTGTTTCGTTCATATGTGTTTGACTTCCCAACACTGCATAACTGAGTATCTGTTTTTCATATGCATTTCTAAACAAACAACTATTTCTTCCTCTATTTTTCTTCTTTTCAAACTCCCAATTTATTCAACTCCTGTCCTGTCCGCCCTAGCCGAAACCTTAACAACAAATATAATCATGCAACCTGCCACACACAAAAACTGGTAGTTTGTGGGGCAAGGGTGGGTTTAGCAATATAGAAACAAAAACGCCTCAAGCGTCTCACAAAACCCCAAAACAAACTTAGTCTTATTTTTTAGCACCCCACAACACAACACTCTTAAAAATAAAGGTTCCAAAATAGGGGTCATAGAAGAACCATTTTGGTTCCCAAAAAACCTTTTAGTGAATCGTTCTAAAAATAACATTTTTTTAGATGATTTTGCCGCTCATTCCACCTAGTGTCAGTTCAAAAATCCAAAAGTCAATTTTTTATTAACTTTGAGAAAGGTTTGTGTAAGATAAATAGTCATTCTGTTAAATTTAATGTAATGGTTCTTTATCTGCATCAGTGACTCCATAAAGAACCATTTTGTTCCACAAAAGTTTATTTATAGTGGAAAAAGGTTCTTTAGATTATTAATATGTTCCAAAAATGGTTCTTTTGGTTCACGATTCACGATGGTTCACGATTCACTAAAAGTTTTTTTGGGGACCAAAAGGGTTCTTCTATGACCCCTATTTTGAAACCTTTATTTTTAAGAGTGTAGCATTCAGCTAGCACTGCTCTGAGCTTGTTAGCTTGATCAATACCTGCAGCCATCACAGATCCCTAAAGCTTAGAACTAAGCAAGGGTAGTTTTAATGACAGAGCAAAAACCTGCTCTAGGCTACAGAACGTGTGATTCGGTTGTATTTAGGTTCACAAGATGTCAGTTCTGAGCGTTGATAGCAAGGCTATCCAACAGACAGCTTGAACAAAGGCAATCGATCTGTGTTTGCTGAAGAAGTTCACTTTATGGTCATTCAGCTAGAGGATGTGCCCTGTGGAGATACTGTACTGTTTTTTTGTGCTCTTTTCATAGAAGCTTCAGGGACTTTGTAAGGCAACAATGGGAGAATTTGTTGTTAAATGAACTTACTTGAGAGTGGTTTAAAAAAAAGGTTTAGGTAGCCTTGGGGTTAAAGATCTTGGTAAGCAAAATGTAGGTACAAACCTCGTAAGGATTGATCAATGGATCGTGCCCTTGAGCAAGACACTTTACCCCAAGTTGCACCACAAGGGACCTTCCATAATAAGCGTATTGTAAATTGCTCTGGATGAAACCATCACCTTAATGACAAACGAGTAGTAATTAGTCAAATGAGCTATTAATTCTCTTTCAGGCTTTATGACAGGGGTCTTGTCTTTTTCTTTGGGATTGTAGTGTTGTAAATGTTAAAATGTTTTGGTTAACTTGTCCTGAGGCTATTTGGATGTACAGTATTTCATCTGCCTGTCCGGCTGATCTTCTACAAGAACGCTTACTGTAAGAAAGGCTTCTCAAAGAGTTGTTGTGAGTGGAGTGAAATAAACATAACGAAGGCACTTTAATCTGTTGAAGCAGTTTTATGTTCTGTTTAGAGGTTGTGTCAAGTATTTTATAAGATACATGTGTGAGAGAGACTGCAGTCATTCATATTTAATTAGGTGTGTCAATTTAACATTTCAATTGAGTGAGAATAAATATATAATAATAATAATAATAATAATAATAATAATAATAATAATGTAATTGCCCCCTTACCTTGGAAATTTCTAAAACACCACAATTAAAATTGAGATACAAACGTTTTTGCAATGTTAACCACACGTACAGAGAATGTTCAAAAGACACTGTACCAAAAAAGCATTTTAAACCCACCTAAAAGGGTTTGCTGGTTTAACTGGTCTCCAACTTACATGGTCAGAATGGTCTGTAGGATCGTTTTAGAGGGCTTTTGGACATTTTACAGTAGGTCAGGCTGAGATTTCAGATAAATTAGCAGAAGACCATCTTTGCAAGGCTGGAAGACCTTGTCTAGAAGTCTAGTCTAGTTTAGTTTTTTTCTTTTTGTTTTCTTATTTTTTTACCTAATCCACATTCTCATGGAAATTCATAACTACGTTTTTGTTTCATAACTAAGTCATGTCACCTCGTAAAATAGTTACATTTTCTAATGATATCAGGTTGTCTATTCAATGGATTCATCTACCGCATTAATGTAGATAAAGTCTTTGAGTTATCTTCATTGTGTGGGTGTTTCTCAGCAAATATTGACATACCAATAATTGCACTGTATTTGATTAACCGTATCATATAAATTATTCAGTTAAAATGGAATCAGTTAACATCTTGACATATTTGCCTTTTTGTTAACTTAGTGTAAGCATGTAGTGAATCCACACAAACACACGCATACATAAAGCTTTTGCTGAGTGGAGAGAGGCAAAGATTGCAGACCATTCGGTAAAATGTCAGGTGCTGTTCTGAAGGGATCAGATAGCTTTTTGATGTCAAGAGCCACTGAGGCAGAAGAAGAAGAAAGACTCTTGATGGGCATCAGGTGTAATTTCAGCAAATGTTTCCGTACTTTCTGACTCACCAGCAAATCCTCTCTGGCAACTCTGTCTGGCATACATGAGTCGCTAAAAACCTTTGACTGTGCAGAAGTTATCATTATAAGATGTAACTAGACAGTTTGAAAGTCCATTTTCCAGAGTATAATGCAGCATAAAAATGTAATCGTAACTCCTCGCAATTTATCTCAGTCGACTCTGTTAAAATCATTAAACTATACGACAAACACAGGCGAATGGAAACTTGTTTGGTGATCAGTAAATAAAACAGTTTACTGGAACTGCAACATAATACATGGTGAAAATCTCAATGTAAATGACACAAGCATTTCGAATCAATGACACAAATGATTGCTAAAAACTGCAAGCTGTTGTGGCTCACACATCTTCTAACAGCTTTTTTCATAACGGTTTACCTTTTGAGATTTAAACAGATATGAACTTTGAATCTGTTATTTTTTGCTAATAAGAAAGTGGTTAATTTAGGTTCCCTTTTGAAGGGAACTCGCACTGCGTCGATGACGCTTCGGGGAACGCCTCAGGCGTGACAGGTGACTGAAATCACTACCAAATTACGTCAATCACATTGACCGGCGACAGCCCGTGAATCATTAGCGTGAATGATTAACGTGCGACCTGGAAGTATATAAGGGCACCTTGCAAACATGACAAATCATCTCATCGTCTTCAGGGACTGTTTGTAAGAGATGAAATGCACATCTAAAGCAGATTGTTTTCGTAAGTGTGCCGCCCCGTGTCCGAAGTTTCTGACACCGGCTGACACACACGAGCTGTGCGTTTTTTGCCCGGGAGAAGAGCACGCACGGGAGGTTCTAGAGGGAGCCCTCTGTGCGAACTGCGAGGTTTTTCTGTTAAAACGCTCCGCTCTCGTCTATCCCTCTTCTCGAGTGAAGGGGGTTTAGCGTCTGGTCCCCAGGGGACGGGTTCCGCTCGTGCCGAGGCCGAGCGACGTCTGACGACAGACGTCATGGGGTTCCCAGATGGAGCTCGTTGATCGCCTCGAGAGGGCTGTTAACCTCTCAGATGATTCGACGGCTGATGAGGGCGAACTGCAGGTCGATGGGGATGATTACTCACCGACTGTTCCTGCAGTTGCGGCTCTTCCGGACGCGCAGGAGATGGTTGAGGAGGTTTATGATCAGGTAGATCCTGAACCCCCTCAGCCACCTTTCCCCGTGTATGCAGAGCTGGTGGATGTGATGGAGCGCTGATAGGCTGCAGTTGCCTTGGCAGCGCGCTAGAGGAGAGACTGCTCTCGGTAGGCTCGATGATCGGTTTTTCCCCGGCCATACACCCATCTCGGGTGAGCCTTCCATTCCTTCCTGATCTTCACTTAGAGAACGAGAAGGCATGGAAGAACCCATACTCTGCCCGTATTCACCAACATCAGCGGGCTAGTTTCGCTGATGTTGAGGGGATCGGAGAGCATGGGTACGTGTCAATGCCGCCCATTGACGAGACGTTCGCGAACTATCTCGTATCTGGGCAGGCAGCAACACTGAGAGCTCCAGCCCTGCCATTCAAACCGCTGAAAACAACGGCTCGTTTGAATGGCAGAACGTACACGGCAGTAGGTCAGGCCGGTGTTGCACTGCACACTATGGCGGTGTTGCAGGCATACCAGGCCGACTTGCTGGGGGATCTCAACCAGGGGGGCAGGGATGTCCCCTGAGACGATGGCTGAGCTGCGCCGTACCACAGATCTGGCTCTCCGGGCTACCAAGCAAACCGCCGCCGCGTTTGGCCGGTCGATGGCGGCGATGGTGGCCACAGAGAGGCATCTGTGGCTAAATTCGATTCGCCGGTTTCGCCTTCCGAACTCTTTGGCACCTCCATAGAGGCGGTGGTGGAGAAGTTCAGGGAGGCGAAGGCGCGCTCAGCAGCATTTAAGACCTGTATACCACTGAGATCCGTGTCCGCACCCGGGCAAGCGGGAGGCAGTTGTATGGGCAGCCCCCAAGTGGGCGCTGTAGGCTACTTCTCGAGAGAAATGGTTGGCCTTGGTGGTTCGGGCAGTTGACTCACCGGTGGGTGGTAGGCCTTAAACAAGCCTCAGAGGTGAGTCCCAACATTGTGGGACAAACTATATAGCCGCTACAGGTAGCTAGCCGTACTAGGCCTCCTGTGGGTGGGCCCAATAGTTACATTGGTGTAGTATGGTTCCCAACAGTGTTCCTTTGTAGCAGAATCGACTTGCTATCAGCTAGTAGGCCCAACCAGGCCTCCCTGATAGGCGAGTCCCCAGCTGGCTGGCCTTAGCAGGCCGCCTTGGAACTGTCACCCGGACTCAGCTACCAGTTGCTATCAGGTGGTAGGCCCCTCATGTCTCCCAGAAGGTGAATTCCCACTTAAGATGGTTATCAGGTAGTAGGCCTCTCCCGGCCTCCCTGAAGGTGAATCCCTTCCTACAGTGGCTATCAGGTAGTTGGCCTCACCAGGCCTCCCTGGAGACAAGCCCAAGGACAGACAACTGGACAGCTAGCCTGACTTACTTCGGGTAGCAGAAAAAAGCTCCCAGATATAATATGGCTGTCAGGTAGTAGGCCTCACCAGGCCTCCCTGAAGATGAGTTCCCACATGCTGTGATTATCTGGTAGCAGGCCTCATCAGGCCTCCGTGTGGGTGAGTTCCCCACACACTATTGTTATCAGGTAGTAGGCCTCTCGAGGCCTCCCTGTAGGTGACCACATACTCTTGCTATCAGGTAGTAGGCCTCACCAGGCCTCCTTGTGAGTGGTTCCCTGGGTTCATGAAGCTAGTGGCCTCTTGCTATCATTTCAGCTGGCCTTATCAGGCAGCTGCTGAAGGCAAGCTTGCGCCCTGGCTCAACTAAGTGTTCATTCTCTGCTACTGGTTACCTCCCGGCACCTCTTTCCTGCCTACAACCTGGTTTTGCCTACCAGGCGGACCATGTGCTCCCCTCATTGAAGGTCACTATGAGCACGCGGACCCCTGAGTCTGGTCAGACGGGTTCCTTCGGGTTCCCTAGCCACATTCCCTAGAAGGGACCCCTTCTAATTTGAAGTTGTGGTCCTAGGCCTTTGAGCAGGCCCAGGTAGGTCTTCATTTAACTATGTTTATGGAGATTTTCCTGTGAGGCTTATAGCTTAGGCTATGACCATAGGGAATGATGTCACTGACAGCCCAACGTGACCTGAGGGTGAGTGGTTCTAACATTTCATTTGAATTTGCTGGTTCGGACAGTTGTCACTTCCTGAGGGCATGCACTCCCCTTAGCATGGCGACGTGGGTATATCGTTCCCCGAAGCCTCATCGACCCAGTGCGAGTTCCCTTCGAAAGGGAACGTCTCAGGTTACGACTGTAACCTATGTTCCCTGAGAACAAGGAACGAGACACTGCGTCTCCTTGCCATGCCTCGGGGCCTGCCTGCCGTACAGTCCCTTCAGACGATAAGGTGATTTGTCATGTTTGCAAGGCGCCCTTATATATTTCCAGGTCGCACGTTAATCATTCACGCTAATGATTCACGGGCTGTCGCCGGTCAATGTGATTGACGTGATTTGATAGTGATTTCAGACACCTGTCGCCTGAGGCGTGACCCGAAGCGTCATCGACTCAGTGTCTCATTCCCTCTTCTCAGGGAACATAGGAGACGTTTTTTGGGGGGCCATTTTGAGGGTTTTGAGATTAATGGAAGTGGGCTGGGGATGACAATACTTTTATAATAAAATAATGCAAAATAGCTGGCATTGATGAAAGGTTAATTTTAGACTGCAAACTTGTCAAATAACAAAAGGTCTCTTATCTTATCTCTTGCTCTGTTTTCTAACCCCAATGCATCTCTTTTGGCTGTGAATGAATTATTAAAAGCTCAGTAATGTGTGTGAATACTGATTATGTTATTAATGAGGTGCTTATGACAGTGGGGTCAGAGTGAGGGCATGTTTATCATTTTCCCACTACTTTTAGCGCCATCAGCCGTAATCAGATTACTGATGGTAAGATTTATCCAGTTGGCTTGTTGTGTGGGAGGCAGATTGATTGTCTCTTAGAGGCTGTTTTGTAACAGAGGGCTCAGAGATTGTTTATCTGTCTCACTCTTGTCCCGTTTCATCTGCCGATTGCTGAGTTTTCATTTCCTCTCCTCCGTTCGCCCCGACGGAAACGCTCACAGCGTGCCGAGGCCCTGTGCGGTTTTAAGCCCCTTTTTGTCTTCTGTGTTAAAATGATCCTTTTATATTAATCCTCCAGACGGGAACCACCCTGAAGTGGACTTATCCTTGGCACTTATTGGAACGTGAAAACCATCTAGATTATGCTCCCTCTGTCCATTTCTGTCGACGATTGTGTTGTTTTTTCACCCCTTCCAGCATGTTTCTCGAGTGTCCCAAGAGAGCAGACATTTTAAAACACCGGTCCCCCGCCGACACCCCGCACTGGCGTAGTCACAGCATACTGATCAGCGGTTTGACAATTTCACCTCAGGTAAAATACAAATGTATGCGGATGGATTTTATCCATTTAGATTTAGATGAACGTCCTCCTTTTGCAAACAAGAATGCCTTATCCCTCAGCACTTTGGCAGATTTCCCCTGTTGCACTCAGATCTCTTGTTTCACACTCAAGCTTTTGTGAGGGAGGAAAGACCGACTCTCTCAAAGTCATTTTTGTACTTTTGTGCCGCTGAAGGTCTCACAGCAGGGAGCACCATACACTCCGCACAGCATTACTTTGCCTATATTTGTAGGAGGAGCTGCTTTTTTTTCTCTTCTGTAGCAATGAAGAGGCTTTTGCTTTACTTTTTTCCCCTTTCGGTCCAGAAGGTTCTTCCCTGGAGCACTACAGCAGGAGAGGTAAAAAAAAAACATAACAAAGCTAGCTTTATTTATTTCCCCTGCCATGTGTGGGATAATGTTTCCTAGAATGCGCTGTGTATTTTTGATCTGAAATCTACTGCGGATTGTGCATTATGAAGAGTTAGTGTTATTTTCAAGAGCAGCCTTGCTGCCTACATACTAACCGAAATACAACTTCATAAGTGACTGATTTTGAGAGCTTTAATGTAGGTTTGTTGCAACTGTGCATCATACAAATAGCACTCTGCAAATCCATTATAAACATACATGGACCCTTTTCACTTTTCCGGGTTTCTTCAAAGCGGAAGTTTTAATAGTTGGGTAAACTTCTATAGCGGTGAATGAGAGACTACATTAAATTAAATATTTTTTGTTCGCATTTGCACAAATAGCAAAAGAAAAACTCCACAATAGTGTTTTGGAACGGAGCGTAGGCTATATGTTGCACAATGTCCGACTGAATGTGTTTCTGGCTTTCTGGTTGAGAACAGTGTTTTTTTGGGTAGGTGTTATGTGTGTGAGTGAGAAATAAATGGCGAGCAAGGAATACGGATGAGAATCGTAATTAAAATTTTCAGTCTCGTTAAGTTGGTGACAGCCTTCACTGCACCACGGGTTCCTGCGATCGATGAAAAAGATCTGCCTCCAATACTAACGAACCAAGGAATTCCGAAGCCCTGGGGAAAGGAAAAAAATATTAAAACTATTTATGGCCCCAATTAATCAGTTCAGTGAGATACTCTGATTGTCCAGGGGGCGTATGGATGCATGAAGTGAAAGGAAAGCTTCAAAGTGATGGGATGCTGTCACGTTCTGCTGTTCACACTCACACACACTCCAGCTTAAAGAGCGAGTGCTCCCAACATCTTCAGCCTTATACACTTTTGCCCTGCATTGATTTAGCATCAGAGACCACATACTGACGGGGACATTATGCACAGTCTGTCTCCCTCGCATATGCTGTTCGTGTCGAGCAAGAGTACACTCCCACCGCAGATGTGACAGTGTCCATACGCTGGTTTACTCTAGCTCTGGTGCCCATGACAATAGCGAAATCCAACCACCTGCATTTTACGCCCTTAATGTGGGCTAGAGCCATGAGCTATTATTGTACGGGAATAAGCATGGCATCATTTCACGTCCCCACCACTTTATGAAATAGGCTAGCTTGCAACAGGGATGTGTTTAATACAATGGAAATTGTGGCATGGATAGTAGTAATATTGCCTTTAAACACAACTAAATGTGTGACACTTAATGCTTATTTATTGCTTCACTATTGTTTTTCTATATTTTATAATATAATATAATATAATATTTATCATAGTTCGTCCGTAGCAGTGAAATAAAATACTACTTCAAGCTTGACTGGCTTTAATAGAAATTTTTATAATGGAATTTACACACAGGTGATGCGGCAAAGCGGCATGATGAATCGCATACATTTTTTCATGTTACTTTCTTTATAATTAACTACACTAACTGGTGGTTAAATGGACAGCACTAAAATAAATGTTACTGTGTTTATTAAAACAAAAACTAACCCCCAAACCCATGTATTCAAAGTGAAATGTTTCCATGGTTTTCATATAAATATATCACAATTTTAAATTAAGCACTTGAATTGGTCGACCAGAATGATCGCTGTCAAATAGTGTGAATTCAGTTTTATGTTGAATTACCACTCAGCATGCGGTGGAAATTGTTGTTTAAATCAATGATTTTTTTAATTGAACATATATTCTATTTTAAATTATTTTAGCATAATCTTATTAATATTCATGAGCTGTCTCTGACCGTTCAGGTGCCATCATCCTATCCACTTTTCATACAAAATGCTGCCCATGGGCATAAGAGTAATTAACATTTAGCAGAGGTATTCGTTTGCTGAGTTTGCTTACTTTACTACTTAATTCTTCTTCATTCTTCAAGTTGGAAACAGCTTTATTGATTTCTGCCCTAGAAAGGGCTCTTCGTAGCTTTTTGTAGCCTTAAGAAATTCCTCTTCTTTTTTTGTCACTTGGCTCCATATGTGGAGCGTAGGCAGAGCAGCATCAAAATACCTAATGAAAAAAAACAAATATTCCAGAAATATTGTAATGGATAACCTTTTTTTTGCTGAAGTAAGACGTGTTATGTGTACCAGAACTATTCAGGCTAACTCAGGGCAGAATTTTGAATCACAAATGGGAGCCTTTTTTTCGACAAAGTCCAGATTTGCACGTACATTTGTATACTGTAGATGGGTGACTAAATAGGCTGAGCGAAATAAGCAAAGACAATTTGAGCTACTTATGATTCTTTATGTGCATACTTTGGGGACTGGAGCATGAAAACTGTGTTATTAAGATACACCGATTTTAAATGTATTCAGCATGATCACTTGTCATTTTGCAGACATTTTATTTAAAGTAACACTGTAATTGGAGGGATAGTCTGCCTGGAGCAGAGGCACTTAAACAAGCTGGTGTTAAGAGCCTTAGTCAGGGGCAGAGTGAGGTTAAGTGTCTCACTCAGGAGCACAACAGTGCTAGAGCAAGAGTGCTGTCACAGAACCTGTCCAGTGGGAGACACCTTCCTAGAAAGAAACCAGTGCTCAACCTTTGTGTTAGCAGCCTGGATCTTTAGATCTTTCTAGACTGCAACTTTTTTCCCCACCTATGATTACAATAGAGTAGGTTATTTGTCTGATTTCTGGAGCTAACTAGAATATGACCTAATGATGTAGTTTTTTTTTTTTTTTTAACATAGACTTGCCAAACTTTACAAATGCACAGGTAGATATAAATCCCCAATTATTTGCATACCGGGACGTCATTCACTACCCTCCTCCTCATTCATTTTTTAAAGTTAGATATCAACCTTATAGTATTCCTCAATCAATTAATTATAAACAATATTAAATATATATTTTATTTAAAATTATTGTTGTTTTCCCATTCATTTTTGTAAAAATTTAATAGGGTTGCTAACGACCCGATGTGTGTCAGTGTAAGTATATTGTTTCCAACCCGATCTCACGGGAATTCGTACGAATTCTACGAGGTGGCTAATTCGTACGAATTCATACGACCTCACTCGTACGAATTAGTACGATTTGGGCTAAAACGTACATATTTGACGATTTGGCCAATTCGTATGAATTCGTACGAATGACCTATCCCTGACCCCGCCCCTAAACCTACCCATCACGTGGGTTTAGACAAATCGTACGAATTCGTACGAGTGAGGTCGTACGAATTCGTACGAATTAGCCACTTTTTAATCACTCGTACGAATTCGTACGAATTAGTCGTGAGATAGCGTTGATTTTTTCTGCACAACAGTAATTTAATCTTTGAAGACTGAATAAGTGCAATTCATCTTTATTCCACAAAGTGGCAATATCGATAAACAATGATGAAGTGACGTTTCACTCATAGTTACTGTAGGCAGAAAACAAAAGAATAGGAAGTAGGCTAGGCCTATCATCATCATCAAATCTTGAAATGGCTCAGTGATTTACTGCAGAGCAAGTACTGTCAAGTAACGCAATCAAATATTAGTGTCAATATCACTTTATGGTGGATCTGGTGAAGAGCTGTTAGCGATGAAAATATTTGAAATTGATAGTTTTGAGAATATATTTAAGATCGCTAATATGTGTCAGATGCTGTACTGGGAAATGAGCTCTGGCGTGGACAGAGATGATGGTGTAAAACATCTGCTCAAACAACCCTTCCAAGCTCCAAAAGGTGACAACATATGCTTTATTTCACTCTTATTTTTACTCTAATATCAGGAGAGTTTAAATGATCATGACAGGTATAGAGATCCATCTGTGTTAGTCACGATTCACGAATATGTAATAATGATTGGCGAAACATTCATGCATTTCATGCCCTTTTTTTTTTCAGCGGTAAAGAAACGTTGTTTTAGAGGAAGTTATTACGTTTAGGTTAAAGATTACAAATAAACTATTTTGATTCTTTGAGATAATATATAGCCTACAATGAATTAGTAAAACACAACTCTGGATAAATTAAGTATCTTTTTTGTTTTGTTTACTACCTTTAAATGTCCAAATAATACAGTTTAATGATTTTATTTGAAATAATCCCTGTTCTCGCTATTTATTTTATACAGTGCAAAATAAATGCATTAAGTCTATGTTTAAAGGCAGTTTGATTTCATAAAATGTAACATCTGTACTGTAACTGAAAAAAAATATATATAAAAAGAAACAGCTGTTGTGTCTTATGAAAAATGACACCAAACTTGTATTGCATTCAATACTTACAACCAACATCACTACAAATATTCTTAGGCATATTCTACAGTCCATTGCCTAGAAACTTGTCTCTACTGTCCATATCCAAATCTGCGCCCAAGTTGTGACCATCTAGCCATCAATAATAAGTCAGACAGTGTGAAAAAAGTTCCTATCTAATGAATCTAATCTAAAGAAACTGTCACTGCTGACAAGAATGTTTCACTGCCTCTGCAATTTTTGCCTCACCATTGTTTTCAAGCTTGTTAAATTCAGAGCACAACAATCTATCAGCAGTTTTCTATCAACTCTATCTGCATGAATGATTTGTTTGGCTCATATTCATCTGTTGTTCAAGCAAAAACATCCATTTTTGTATGAACCTTAACTGCCATATACCCCGCAAACAGCTGTTTAGTTTGTCAATTGTATAAATCTGCTGCTGGGCAGACTTGGATTCCGTTGTAGCATGTTAACGTGTTTTCATTTGTATAATCTATAAGAATCACCGGTAAGAATCTCATGCAGCTACAGGTTCATTTCGTTTAGGAATCAGTGGAGGTGCCAGACAGCCGTCAATCCCAATGTCAATGCGGAGATTGGCTGATTGATCGAAGCGAGTCAAAGCGCAGAAGGTGAGAGAGGTTAAAGAACAATCATGATTGACGTGGAGGTAGCCGAAGAAAAGGAGAGAGAAGCAGAGGATAACAATAAAACAATGCCGATAAATGGAAAGAGAGAGGCAGAGAGAGACAGGTGGTGAGTGGGAGGAGGTGACGAAAGAGAAAATATAACATGAACAGAAAAGCTTTTAGGAGATGGGAGGAATATTTGTTAAGGAATGAAGGCTTGTGTGAATAATCAGGAGGGAGAGGGAAGCAGGCATTTGGGGGATCCTGTGAGGATACGCAGGACTCTGTTATATGTCAGTGGGCATGTTGACAATACCAAGAGTGCCGCTACTTTACTTGCATGTCATAGCATTTACAGCGGACATGCATAGCATACAACGCATTACTCCGCGATTATGTGAATCACAGCTGGGCTTCTTACACTTGGTTAATGTAATCCTTGGTTATTTTATTCAAGTTTCACACTGTTCATACGTTCAGGGTTGCCAGGTCTGTACAACAAAACCAGTCCAATTGGTGATCAAAACTAGCCCAATCACAGCCAAAACTAGCATAGTTGTGTTCCGGGGGTAGGGTGTCGCTTCAACCCACGGACTACAAAAACAGCCCGCGCCAATAGTGTAAAAGTAGCCCAATTCCATGGAAAAAAATGTGGACTTAGCAACACTGCATACTTTATTCATTAATTCATAGATTTCACACTGTGCGTTTGTTAATGCTGGGTTAAAGTTCTTATTTGCATATGCATGAGGTCATTAACATTGTTTGACAGGACATGACCTGTATTAATAACGGCTTGTCTATTTGTAGGAATATCATCGTGTCTCTGCTCTGCTTGTCTTGTGTCTTCTGAAACATACCTCAAAATAATAGTGTTTTTTTTCTATCTAGTTAAAGTTGTGATAACTTTTCTTCTGAATTGTATTGTTCAAAAGATCAAGTTATGACATTTTGATTAAAAATGATGAGGTCAAGAAGAAAATTAAACGTATACATGAATGAATCATTCACAACAAGAGCAATAACATTAAAAAATAAATCGGGTGAATTTTTATTTTATGCCGACTTAAACACATTTGTCTTAAGTGTTTCCCTTAGATATGGGGGCATGGATATTTTCTGCAACTGTACGAAGCACATGAATATTTAAAGAGGCATGTACTGAGGCTGGTTATGAATGGTTGTCTGTTGCTAAAAAACTCCCCATGGCATTCTAGCATCACATTGTATGCATTTAGTGCAATATTTTGCGGTTATACTTTAAAAATCAGTGCTAAATCCCTTTTAAAAATCACAAGTGTTATGTTGATTAACGTTGATTATTTAAACGCATTTTTCTGGTGTTTAAAAAGACATTAACCCAGGGTTAAGTGTAGTTTAGAAGCCCTAGTGCATTCCTCCGTAGGTAAATCTGTAATACTGTCCGTTTGCTCACTCTCTGCTTTTTTAGGGCTATAAGAATGGCTGAAATCACCATTTTTGGTCTGAATGGATGGCTTTATGCACTTTCAGGACTGTAATCACAACACGCTTTTCTTGGGTGAAAGTAGTTCTGTAGTTATATAGTCCACACAGTTCTTTGTTTTGCAATTATATATTCCGCAGGGAGGGCCTCACCATGCAATGTTATGCACTTTTACCATTACCATCATTCAACTTACTGTTCAACACAACTCACACTGCAGTGCCTCATTGTTTATGTCTATACAAATCAGACGGCCTATTCAACATAAGACTTAAACTGTAAAATTGCACAGTTCCTAATGTATTGTGGTAGAAACAGCTTCGTTTCCAGGTAATTGCAAAAATCAACCTGTGAAATGATGCATCACCGACTGCATGCTTGAATGCTTGAGAAGTCTGTCATTCATTTCACCAAAAATATACTCAAATGTTTGTATGCATTCACTGAAGAAAAATGGATGACCTCAGTAAGGACATGGTTGAATAGATTTTTATCTTAACCAATTTTAATGGATATTTGTCTTGTTTGCTCAAAAAACAAACACACACTTGAATTAGAAGGTCTTGAAGTGTTGACACACAGGGAGGCTCAAAATGAGGTGCTGAATTTTAAAATTCCCCTCAGTTGATTGCATTAAAATGCACATAGGTCACCCAAAAATGATATAAAATGAATCTCTGGTTCTCAACCTTTTTAACTCCAAGGCCCCAGATTGTCAAAGACAATATTTTAAGTCTCCCTAAGATATTTCTGGTCCTTCTACCCCCAGTTTCAGAGCAAAGGCTGCATGGTCCCAGACTAAAATGCACGTTTAAGCTGGTTTAACTGAAAGCAACTTGCACTGATATTGTTTTGTCTCAAAATGCACACAATGTTTTTTTTTTTCTAAGGCATGTTTATAAAAGTGTAATGCAGTTTGCTGTTATGGGAAGAAGGAGGCGGGAACCATTTAACAACATTTAACAACTTTAATAAATAAACAAATAAAAAAAGAAAGTAAAGACTGCAGCCCCTCCCGGCCGACTGCCGCGCACACACATAATAAAACATAAACAAAACAACGTCAAGTCCAGGCCTGTCCTCTCTCGTCCTTCACTGTCGTCACTCCTCCTTTTATGCTTCCGCTCCTCCGTGAGAGATATGAGAATGGTGTGTTGCGCAGGTGTCACTCATTATTAATCATGCCACCGGCCTCGCACTGTTCTCTCACGGTCCTCGCAACAAAAAGCTATTTAAATATCCTAATTGAACTAAGGCCAAATCCTGGCTTAATCTAAGCCCTGTTTGTGAAACCAGGCCTTACTGTAATAAAAATTGCTAATTTTAAACCTTTTTTATTTAAAGAAACTGGTAGTGGAAGTATATTAAGATAATTTAATAAAATAATTAAATTCCAGAAATTTCAATAACTGAATAATTTTCAGGGTTTACACTTTTTTTTACTACACCTTTTATGACTTTCCTAGTTATTTGTGATTACATGGTTTTATTCACAAATGGCATTTTTTTTTTATCCCCAAAGAGCTTGACATAACTAGAAAAATGTGGAAAAATGTAGAAAAATAACTTTAAGATTAATATTAAGATTTAGATTCCTTTTATTCTCATTTTATGGTACTGTACACACTACACACTAGGGGTGTCGCAATATTACGGTACTGGCGATAACCGTAAGTGGGTGGGAGAGCAGTCTTGATGTAATTGAGGACCAGTCTTAACAGGCGCTACATGATCACTGGTGTTAATGCCACTGTCCTGTAATCATTTATAAGGTTTCATTAATTTCCGTGATCTAGGTCTTAAATTTACACTTTTAAAATTCCTTCATACATCCAGGTTTTCAAAGACCATGAGATCCCTGGTCTGCCTGTTTGAGCTTATTTTCAAGCTTGTTTTGTCTTATTGTAAATTATTTTAAGCCAACTTGTAGTTTGACCCAAGATATATCAAACCACCACTGATTTGAAATTGAACATACAAGCCAGTAAGAGCATCAGTTATTTATGTATGTGTATCTCTTTATTTATTTATTTATTTATTTATTTGTGTTATTTATTTGTTATTTATTTCTATTCAATCTTTGAAGGTCTAAATTTAGCGATATTTGGCTTGCACTCATGTACCTGAAGCTAAATGTCTTTTCTCATATAACGCATCATCCATGGTCCCACAGCGCCCTGCTGGCTCCGCCTGCTACACTAGACAATTTTGCTTTTATTACACAGTAGACTCAGATATAAGATCTGGAGCGCCACTGTGTGCGCTGTCGACCAGACCTGTCTCCGATAAGCACAAATTAAATGCCATAACATAATTTTCCTATAAGCCTTCTGATGATGCTTTAGACATCTGGCAGTACAAGAAAATATCAGCCACCTTGGCTCATATTGAATTGTAATGATGATGCCGACGTTACTGTCTTGCGATTACTCATACGTTAATGAATCAGCCTGGCTGTGTGTTCTGCTACTTTGCCATGTCGTTCCACTTTTAATTAACATACCGCAATGATTAAAGTTTTAACTTAATTATCTTTATCTTTTCTCTCAGGGCATCCAACCCTCTGTGGGAAACTGAGTAAAACGTTTCACCGGCACCAAAACACAGAAGCTCTGCTAGATAGAGGGAGATACATTAAAGTGAACACAACAGTGACTGACTACAATCCAGAGCTGGATGAAGGTGGTGTAATGGAGGAATAAGTGAAGGAGAGTGAGAAGAGAAAGATGAAAGAATGAAGACAACTGGAAAGCGAACACGTCTTTTCATCAGTTGTTGTTTAAATTAATACATCACAATAATACGACATGATTGATAGAAGGCTGCTCCTATTGGTGTCCCTCTGTTTTGTAGGAGGAGCCTGTGTCAGTAAGATTGTTCGGAGAAGAGGGGTGAACTCAATTCAGACCCAGCACACAGGAAATGGAGCAACTGACCAATGGAAAGCAAGTTTGGAGAGGAATGGAAATACAATGACAAGACTCAAAGAACTGATTGCTCCTGAGGAAATTGAAGAGCAGATTACAACTCACCAGAGCCATGGAGCCTCTCCCGTCTTCACCAAGGAAAACTTTGTTGGGTTCAATGCCAAACCAACTGTTCAAATAAATGAAGACTCAGGTCAAGCGGATTTCAAGGTACAAGTACCAATTGATGACTTGAGAGACATTTTAGAGTTAAAAAGGAGCAGAAATAACACAAGGAACGGTGGAAGAGTTGAGAAATGGATCCCAAAGCACCACAGGACAACCTCTGGCATGCACTTCAATAGAACAAGATTCAAAATATCTTCAAGATCCAGAATGAGTTCAAATTTTGCCATTTACACTACAGCTGGTACAAAGATAGTCACTCCAGATTCGCCTCGAAAATTGAATCTCACTGGAAGCTTATTAAAACTAATATCTAAAGAAAACCTTGTACGGATTGTGAATTCCCAGCTTAAGAGTGTTCCAAGTCTAAATATTCTAGGCAAAATGAGTCACAGCAGGAAAAGGGATTTGATCAACATGGATCACAGTCAGATGGAGGTACTCAAACTGAAAAACCAAGAAAGGACAGGCACTCCTGGACTTTATAACGTGGATAACCAGACTGCGGAGCTACATTCAAGCACTTTTACAAATGCCAGTCTAAATTCGGATCAAACTGTTCACACTCTCTTTAAACAATTTAGCGGATTCAATATGGATCTAGGAGAGGAGGACAGAAAAATGGAGGTGAGAGGTGTTCCAGTCACTACTTCATGGAAGTACAAACACTTCACGACTCGCATAGCATCCACACCCCAAAGTGAGATCATGCCCAGCACTGAGACGAATCCCTTCGCTGGTCAGAGAGATATGGGCATATCACACACTCAGTCTCAGATCGACTCAGGACTTCAGCCTGACATTTTCAGCTCATTGACTGAGAGGAGTCTTGACGTTGAAGAAGAATCAGATCAGAGCACTCTTATGCCATTCAGTGTCACTCAGAATCCATTGATTAAAATTTCAGAACCCATTGACAGCAGTCACATCCTAAAACTCCCACCAGATCCAGATTGGGGAAGGAAGGAGGTGGAGGAGAGCGGAGAGATGACTGTGGACTCTCGCCTTGGCAGAGGTGGTCAGGGCCTTGTTTTCCAGGAAATGGATGAGGATGAAGTTGAGGGCCGGAATCAACAAAAAGGGGAAATCGCTCGATCTAGAAGACGACGAAGCTGGATCTGGAACCAGTTCTTTGTCATTGAGGAGTATGCTGGTCCAGAACCAGTGCTCATTGGAAGGGTAAGAACCCATTATGATTCTAATAAAGGGATGGTTTAGTCAAAATTTTTAATTCTTAAAATTTAATTTACTCACTGACATGTGAATACAGGCATGTAGCAAAAGTTTGGAGTCAGTAAGAATTTTCTTATTTTTGAAAGTCTCTTTCTTTGATCAAAAATACTGTAATATTACAATTAAATTAACTGTTTTCCATTTTTATATATCACAAAATGTAATTTGTTCCTGTGATGGCAAAGCTGAATTTTCAGTAGCTATTGCTCCATTCTTTAGTGTTACTTGATCATTCAGAAATTGTTCTTGTATGCTGATTTGTTGCTCAAGAAACATTTATAATCAGGAGTCTTTGATGAATAGAAAGTTCAAAACAGCAGCTGTTATTTGAAATTGAAATCTTTTGTAACATTATATATGTCTTACCTGGCACTTTTGATCAATTTAATGCATCTTTGCTGAAAATATATTAATTTCTTTGAAAAAAAAAAATCTTGCTGGCCCCAAAATTTTGAAGAATAGTGTTTGACTTTATTTCTTCTGTGAAACACAAACTGTGTTGTTTTGGCCCCCATTTACAATCATTTTATGAACAAAACATTCTTCTGTAAATTATTTGATGATGACACAACTCATCAATTGCTATCAACTTTTAATAGACATTATTTGGAATACATCTAAATAACCACTTATCCTAATTAAATAATGAGCTGATCAAATCAAAGATCACTAACCAGTATGACCCTCAACAAAGCAAATTGGAGAAAAAAAAGCTCACACACTGAGACTGAAAGACGTCTCCCACAGAACATCATGTCTGAACGTTTATAACATCAATGATCTAAATAGCATTAGACACATTATCCCGTCTTTTTTTCTTGCTATCTTTGTCTGCTTGAATCCTGAAGATTGAGGAAGCCGAACTCTGCAGGTCACAGAATAATGTTTCAATCAGCCGCTGATTCTACTCTGCTACAGTATGTGCTGTGATGAACAATTGCTCTTCTCATCTGAATATCAAAAGCCCGGTGGTGGAGCATGAAAAGCTTGCGTTACCTGCCCTCATACTCTGGTACAGACCCAGTTTGGAGGTCAAAGTGTTGAACTGTGTGCATGACTTACAGTACCAGTCAAAATTTAAGACATACCGTAGACAGTCACGATCTTTAGAATAAATAAGTATCAAAATGATTTTTGAATTATGCAGTAACTGAAAATGTCAAACAAAACTGTATATACTAAACTATAAACTATACTGTATCATAGTTTTTCGCCACCGTAGGTAGCCACCATTTTCCTTCAAAACAGCTTTGCAAATCTTCTCTCACACGTCAGGTGAAGTCAACCGTTTATTTAAATTTAATAAAAAAAAAAAATAATAAAAAAAAAAAAATATATATATATATATATATATATATATATATATATATAATTTTATACATTTATTTATTATTTTTAATGGAATATTTATTTTTGTAAAGAATTTTAAAATGTATTTATTTTTCATACAGTAGGAATTAATAAAGATACTGCTAAATTGTCCTGTTATCCAGTAAAAATATTTAAACATCTTTCTAGGTGCATTTGCTTTTTTGTGTTAGATTATATTTCAAGCAAATAAGCTTCATTTTAAAAAGTAAATTAAGTGAATGTTTTTTTTTCTTTTAAGAATAATTTTTATTTTATTTTTGAGGTTTAGATTTAAAACAAGAACAAGTATCAATGTGATCAGTAATCTCTATTATCTTTCATAATATGGATTTTAGCTTTTAGGTTTTTGGTTTCTGCACTTATACAGCGTTTATTAATCTTTGTTAATTTCAACATTTACTAATACTTTATTAAAACTTTTGTTAACATTAGTTAATGCACTGTGAACTAACATCAACAAGCAATGAATAGCTTTATTTTTTATCAATTAACAAAGATGAACAAACACAGTAACAAATATATTGCTCATGATTGGTTCATGTTAGTTAATGCATTAACTAATGTTAATAAACCTTATTGTAAAGTGTTACCAAAATTTTTGAAGTGCAACTTATTTTTGCCTCCCAAGTATTTAATTCCAAGCCTTCAGATGAAAAGATCTTTATGATCATGAGAAACATTCTCTGTGGGGAAGGCGGTGGGGTAATACGTTGAGTAAATGAATGATGATGATTCTGCGTGTCTGCCTGAGGCAGTCAGACGGCACTGTGGGATATTAAAAAAAGCCCTCTTGTATTCTCCTCTGGGACATCTTCTTGTCTGTGTAATATCTCCTGCAGCATTTAATGGAACCCCCTTTGCTGCTAAAACCTAGCTTCAGAGCCAGACACATCCACCCAATAGTTAGACACATTTGATCACTGCACTTAAACGGGACGGCTGTTTAGAGTGGGTAAGAAGACAAGCATTGATCTTCATTAGGGCCTCGTGGACAGCAGAAAGCATAAGAGAGAGCGAAAGATAGCAGTGAGAAGGAATGGGGAATAATGAGACTGAAAATGCCTTAGGTGCTGTTGACCATTACTACAGATGGACAGTCCTGTATGTCATTAGAGCCAATATGGTGTGCTTAACAGGTGGCAATGCTGTCACTGATAGTTCCCTGCTCTCTGAGCATCCTTCACGGTATCTAACACTGCGGCTGAACCCGTTCAGAGCCTGAGCATGTATTCTGTGTGTACGTACACACCTAATGCTCTTATGTGTCCTAATGCTCTTACGGATGTTTAATCTTGCTGCTTTGGCCCTATGCGGAGCCGCCTGCATTGCTGCCTGTCGAATCAACAGGGACGTGTTTTGCTGCGACTTATAACTGAGATGATTATGATTTAACAAAGGGCTGAAGTGAACTATGTAGCCCCGCGGCAGACGTGCCAAGTGCCATTGCGTACTCAATCTACAGCGTGATGCTAAGCACAGATTCAGCATTTGGAGCGCGCATTCATATACTCATTTCGCTGTCTATAATTACAACACAGGCCCATTATGCATTTTAACATATTTTATGGTAGGTAACATCAATTATACGCAATTATGGTTGCGTTAAATGATAATAAAATTGGGGGGTTGGCATAACAAGCATCCATATGTTTATGTCAGAGGACTCATTGTCAGTGAGCATATGCAGGGGCTTTATGATAACAATGCTCCTCTGTAACTCCGTAATGAATGCATTTCCTTCTTGATCTTAATGTATGGACATAAATTAGCACATCTTTTGCATTCAAAAGCAGGGGCAGGATGTGACGCATGGGGAAAACAAATTTGCACTCTATCGTATGAACCTATCAGAACAGTGGTCTCATAAAACCGTGGGTCTCCCTAGGCTGTTCCTAACAGGCATAATTTGGATGGACAAAATAAAAGTGGAATGATTGAGATTTGGTACTTGAAGTGTTTACAAAAAACATCATTCCTTTGTGGGGTTTTGTGTTTGTGGAAGTGATGTTTTGGTGCTTGGTTTCTCTTGATAATTTCTCAGCCCTTTACCCTCCTCTGAATTTTGTTTGATTAGCTTTGATTCGAAATGTTGTGGTTTAAAAATCAGATTCAAAATTCCACAGGTGTTTTGTCAGAAACTTGCTTACCATCTATTTATCTGGTTTCAATCAGTCTGTCCATCCATCCGTTATTCCGTCTGTCTGTCCATCTGTCGTTAAATTGGATTTTAAAAGACTTTCAATTAAATTCAGAATGGGATAGATAGGTAGGTAGATAACTATATAGATGTCGGTCTAGGTGGCAATACCAATTTATTTTAAATCTGATTTTCCCCACTTCAAGCTCTGATAGAACTGAAATTATAAAGTGAGGAGGCCAGGGAAGAGTTAGTTTAAGTTTACTTTAGTGTAAGTTAACTACACAAGTAGCTGTGATGTTTTTATGTACAGTAATTCCTCCAGCTGAATGAAATAAATGAGACTAACATAGAGCTAAAATGAGAGGCAGTCATTAGTCCTAAATAATTGTTTGTTAAATAATAACAAATTCACTTACAGTAGGTCTTCAGAAATCTCCTCAGACCACTAATAACGCTCTGTAGGAGAATCTCTGAACAGCATTTTGAGCTTTGATCTTTCACTTTCTTCATCTAGAATTTCCAAATCCTCTCATGGCAAGTGCATCAAAACACCATAAAATGTGTTGCAAATGCTTTATGAAATCCATTTAAAAACACTCACAAACACTTGATTTCTGTAATTTCATGGCAGCTCAGCTATCTCCAGTTGGGTGGCTTTTGAAACCTTTTGCTCCAATAGTATTTTGATATTTCAGATTCGGGTCTCACTGAGTGTAGATCTTACACTGAAAAAAAAACAAGTAAAATTTACTTATTTTTTTCTTTGGCAAGTTTTTGCACAAATATTTTTTAAGTAAATTTCACACACATATTTTTTAGTAAATTTCACATATGGAATTATGTAAACCCTACGCAACTAAGTTAAGTGAAAGTAACAAAGGAAATAATTAATTTTAACTTTGCTAGTAAAAGGTTGAAGGTCTATTTAGTTGAAGTTTCCTTTGCAATACATTTCACTCAAACAATATAACGTTGAATTAAACCACACTTTTAAAGTATATGCTTTACTTAGAAACATCTAAATACTTAAAACAATAGATATTCTACATTTAAGGAGTTGCGCGTCACATGTATGCAGAGACCTCAATACTTGGTAGACAATAGGCTACACAATTACGGTAACATTTTATGGATCGTTTTTGTGTTTAAATGTCATTTTCATTTCATACTCCACATGTCACAAAATGGCTAATCCTGAACGTTAATAATCCTAACAACAAAAGCAATGATGAAACAGTGTAAATACAGCTGGAAAACAGTGAAAAATCAACCTCAGTAATTATTTAATGGCCAGTGCATGATGGGAACATGAGGAACAGAAAAGTTGAGTAATTTTACTTCATTTTATAACGTTGATATTTTACGCTTTCAATTCTACACGCTTTAATTTAGTACTAATATAGAATTTACTTCGTTTTTTTCATTCTTGCATGAACTAGCTTTTTCATGTAAATTAGCCTACATTGTTTTTTTTCTGTAGTATTTACTTCACCACAAAATCATTTTTATCAGTAGACTGGGCTTATCCACTACTTCTATTTCATGCATTCAAAAAGAGGTTTGTTTTGAGGAATTCCATAGATCCTGGTTAATGGTTAGGAGTTTGTTTCATCGGAAGTGTTGAGGTTTTTGAAAGTGACCTTGTAGCACACTGTGATGTTACCACCAGGCATCATTCATTGACTGACCGCAGGGTGTTATACTCCTTTTCTGCCGCTGGCTGCCCCATCGCTTTTCTGCTGCTATTTGTCTGCCCATGAGTCTCCTCACCTGCAAGAAGCCAAACGTGGTGGGTGGGGGTATGGTGTTATATTAATAGCACCGTACAGTACAGGTCAGCTGAATAAAGTCAGTAAAAGCACATAATAGAAAGCAATCAAACGGACCCTCACCCTTTACTTGTTTATTGAAAAATTCTGTTCAAATATGAGACTTCTTAATCTGTCAAAGTCTCCTGTCTATTGAAAATCAGGTCACTCAATAGTATCAACGATATTTCATTTATTGTATTTTTTTTGTGCTGCCTTTTCAGTGTTAAAGGCTATATAAGACATTAAATATAGTACACTGAAATGGGGTTCAAATGTTCACATTAAATCTCTGGAAAGGTAGTTTGGAAGTTTGCGTCACAGTATGCATGTGATTTTGGAATCTTGGTTAATGCATAAAAAATGTAATTCTGACTTTATTTCTCAATTTATTTTATTTCTCACAAGATAACTTTATATCAAACAATTTAAACAACGTAAAGTCACATAAATGTGACTTTGTGTCTCACAACTGACTTTATATTTTATATTTATATCTCACAATATTCATAGTGTGACTTTATATCTTCTCGATTGCAACTTTATTTCTCAAAATTGTGATTTTATATCATAAAGTGATTTTATATCATAATTGTGACTTAGCCTAATATCTCTAAACTAATATGACTTTATATCGAATAATGTGACTGTCTGAAAATGTGTCAGTATATCACGGTTGTGAATTTATATCTCATAATATGACTTATTGCAATGTTGCTTTATAGTTTAAAATGGGACTTTATATCTGAAAATGTGCCATTATATCTCACAGTTATGAAATAATATATCATATTATGACTAACCACAATGTGGCTTTACAGTAAATCTCACAATGTGAGTTTGTATCCCATGTTGTCACTTTATATCTCTCAGTTGTGACTTTATTTCCCAAGATTGGGAAGTTGTATGTCACAATAATTCTTTATATCACGTACTATGACTATGTTTGAAAATGTGCCGTTATAGCTCACAGTTGAGAATTTATATCTTATACTATGACTTCTCTCAATGTGACTTTATATCGCATAATGTGAATTAATATCTGAAATAATATGAATTATCACACTGGCTTTATATCTCGCAATATGAGATAATATCTGAAAATGTGCTGTTATATCACAGCTATGAATTAATGACTTCTCACAATGTGACATTATATTGCATAATGTGGCTTAATATCTAAAAAAACGGTTATTTTGCGCAGGTGTGAAATTATATCTCAAAATCTGACTTCTGGCAATCTGGCTTTATATCTCACAATTCTGTGTTTTTTTCTTTTCAAAATTTATTGCACAATTCCCAATTTAGTTTTTCCTCTGAAGTGAAAAAAAGGCTTCACTTGTGTAGTGGGAAATGATCCGCAGTGGGTTGTGATGGTCCGGTGTCGGCCCTTTGAGTCCCAGTCCATCCCTGGACTGAAGCAAACTATTTGTCATGAATTAATGTTAAGTATGTTTGGGTGTTATAAAGCGTGTTGATGCCCTTGTGTTCTTACCGTATGCTCCATTGCTGGTGGGTCCTACAGGCAACCTGTAATTTAATATGCCCTCCTTTCAAGCTGTTGCTTGGAGGAACAACACACTGCATCATCAGCCAGCTGCCTGAACCCCTCCACACTTTCCGCAAGCTCCAGGGCCCCCGACTGTCACGAGGATCCTTGCAGATTCTCTGCGAATTCACCTGTGCTGCTTTGCACAAAACACACCAAGATCTGAGACAAGCTGTTGATAAAACCTATAACCAAATTCAACAGGAGCACGTTTGTAGCACAAAGCGCATTTTCGGGATGAAAATGTTGATGTTAGGATGCCACCATGGAGCTCCAAGCTGGTGAAATTGAGTAACCTTGTAGCATGTGCAAATTTCGTGCTGTGTACGCGTTTGCAGCTCTGGCACACTGGGTTATTATATTTTTCATTTCTTGAGCACTCGGGGAGCATTTTGAATATGTTAGGTGTTGGCAGGGGTAGATGGTGGCTGTCACTGGCATTTTAATGGGGTGGGTCTCTTGAGGGGCCAAAATGGCGTAGCGTGAGTGATCTGGCCACACACACACACACACACACACACACACACACACACACACACACACACACACACACACACACACACACACACACACACACACACACACACACACACACACACACACACACACACACACACACACACACACACGGCTTGTCTCTTATCATTCCTAAAAGCATGGCCAAAAAGCTGTTCTAAAACACTGCTCATCCAAATAGAATTAAATATCACTACAAAGCAAGGGAGGGGGGATGAGTGAAAATGAGAATAAAGTGAGAATAAGACACAGAGGGTGAGCGACAGAAAAGAGAGCATGCAAGGGCAACAGTTACAGCACACACACGCTGCGAGAGAGATCATCAATAATAATTGCGGAATGTCTCTTTCGGAACAGCTTTGTGTTTTCTTTCACTCTGTCTCTTGCAGTGAAAATCATTTAGCCTCCAGGCTGGAGCTCAGCAGGAGAGAGAGAGAGCAATTAGAGAGAGAATGAGGGAGAGAAGAAAAGGAGGAGCACACAGGTAAATGACAAAGGAAGATGCGGGAATGATGCTGAGATGCCGAGGTGAGCGATGGGGTGGGCGGCGGAGATGACGGATGGACAGAGAGATGGGCTAGGAATGAGAAAATGTTGGAAGGTTAATGCCGCGGAGCAAATGAGCTGGAAATGCACGCAAGAGGGGAAGAGAGGGTCAACGCGGAAAACACAAACAGTGGGGTCCAAAAGTCTGGGATCATTATTGAAAATTATCAGCATATAATAGTGAAAAGTTGCATTTTCAGACTGTCTGCATCTTTTCCTTTAATCACAGCAGCATTCGAGCTGCACGAACAGCACACGTTTGTCAAACTTGATGATCATGTTCTCCAGTGTGATTTGAGTACAACCCAAAGAGCATCTTGGACTTCAATGGAACCCAAAGCTTCTGATTGTCTGTACAAATTAATCGAACATGCTCAGTGTCACAAATGTAGGTAACATTTTTGAATACTATTCCGTCATTAATGAATAACTACACAGGAACAAATGAGTAATGCAATATTAACACTCTAGTATAAAAAATAATGTATAAAAAATATATAAAGAATGTTGTAACCAAACAGTTGATGGCACCCATTGACTTTTTTCCTACTATGGAAGTCAATGGCTACCGTAGACTGTCTGGTTACCAACATTCTTTAAAATATCTTCTTTTGTGTTCAACAGAAGAAAGAAACTCATACTGGTTTGGAACATCCCTTTAACAAGTACAATGAATTGGTAAATAGTGCTTAGTCAAATGTAGTAGTTCACTATTAGTAAATCAACAACTACTTTTTTTTCATACCTCCCAGAGGACTGCTAAGAACTAATACAGGTTCATAACATGAATAATGCATAATGTATAATTAAATCTAAAGTGAAGGTCATTGCAACCCACTGCTATGACTCAAGTATTACCAAATCCATCAGAAGTACTTATTATTTGGATCATTATTCGAAAGTGAAAAAAAAAATTATAATTTGTGAACAAAAACTGTTCAGAATATTTTTTGTAATATCTTCTTTGTGTTCCCCAAATGAGAGAAAGTAATTCAGGTTTAGAGACATGAAGGTTAGACAGGGTACATGATAGAATATTTATTTTTGGGTAAACTGTTCCTTTAAATTAGGATTTAAACTCCAGATTTAAATCTTCAGACTTTTGACCCCACTGTATGCAAGCTCATGACCTTGAAATGTAGTGAGAGGGATTCTTGCAAACATTTTTATTTTTCAAAAAAAGGAGAAAAGGCACAGTGATAAAGCACAGCAAACAAGGAGAGAGTAGAATGCTACCCATGCGTATCAGACGGTGCCGTTGTGTTTGGCTGGCCTTCTGCTCCCTGTTCTGTTTATTTGGTTTTATATTTCCGTTTTAATGCAAAATGTTTTTACTTTATTTGTTTATGACCGTCAAATGCTTTTGAATATAAGGGACTCTGTTGAGTTTTCATCGAACGCTGATTTAAAATTCCTTCAATCAAACTACTTCCCTCCATTTTTGAAAACCGTCCCGGCCTGGGAGAGCCGGTTGCCGTGGGATTTTCATGGAAAGAAACGCTGTAGGAGATGAAGAAAGCGAGCGGGTATTGCGGCTAAACTGAAGTTAAGTTTAGTGCGCCAGCCGAAATCACACGTCACGGTTTGGATTGCTCTCAGCTTGGGCCTGGATCCGGTCGCTTTGTTATGCGGCGATCGTTTGAGGTGGCTCCATGGACTTTACCTGTGACCCAGGATACACTTTTAAACTATTCCTGCTGTCGGACACTTCGATCTCGTTGCAGAGGTTTAAATCTCTACAATCTTCGCCCGCTGTGCCGTGCAGCACAGCCAGACTGCGATCCAGTAAGTGTCAAGATGGCTCTGGTAAACGCAAGATCTCTTGTAAATAAGACATTCATCTTGCGAGATTTCTTCAACTTAAATAAACTGGATTTTTTACTAGTGACTGAGACTTGCATGAGTATGGGGGATACAAGCCCCTTTTCTGAACTTGTGCCCTCAGACTGTTCTTTTGTTAACTGTCCTAGACTTTCTGGCAGAGGCGGTGGCCTTGTGTCTGTTTTTAAAACTAATTTTTGCTGCCGATCTTTAAAGACAGAAATGTTTTCTAGTTTTAAAGTTCTCCTGTTTCTGCTAAATATGGATCAGTTAGCGATCGCTGTGGTTTATCGCCCTCCAAATCCAAATAAGGATTTCTTAAATGAGTTTGCAAACTTTATAGGATATATTGTTGTGCAGTATGATCGCCTTTTGATTGTGGGGGATTTTAATATCCACATTTGTTGTGAGTCAAATTCCTTGGCCAAGGATTTTACTAATCTGACAGATTCGTTCGATTTTACGCAGGTGGTAAATGGTCCAACCCATAAACAGGGCCACACACTAGATCTTGTGCTGTTGCACGGTATTTCGATCTGTGAACTTGAAATCCTTGATTTGAGTTTCTCTGATCATATGTCTTTTACATTCACTTGCTCCTTCCCAAATGAAGTTATAAAAACACAGAGGGTTTCACAGCAGATTCGTACCTTTTGCCCTTCTTCTGGTGATTCTTTTTCTTTTCTTTTTAATGAGGCTTGCCAAATGTATGGTCTTGATTCCCTTTCAAATCTGCTTAATGTTGATGAATATCTTATGGTTTTCAATTACATTAGTAATGACATAATGAATTCTGTGGCTAAGAGAAAAATGGCAAAAGCCTAAAGCTGAACCTTGGGTAACTAGCACCACACTTGAACTTAGACGGGTTTGTCGGAGAGTGGAACGAAAGTGGGAAAAATACAAATTACAAGTGTCTTATGAAATATTACGTCAGTCATTCATTACATACCAAAAGTCAGTAAAAGCTGCAAAATCTCAGTATTTTTCTGACATTATAGCAAAAAACTCCCACAAACCTAAAATACTTTTTACTGTCTTAAATTCGGTTGTGAATCCTGTAAGTGCTGTCTGCTTTAATGCATCAACTGCAGTATGTGATAGCTTTTTATAGTTTTTCACGTATAAAATTGTTGATATAAGGCAAAATATTGTATCCTCAAACTATGAGCCATCTTTTCTTTTTCCCTATGTCTCATCTTTTCAATTTCAGACAGTAAGATATTATTAAGAAACTAAAACCTACTACATGTCTGCATGACATTATTCCAACACATTTTTTGCTGCAGATTTTTGATGTTGTTGGACTTAGCATTTTAGGTATAATTAAGTCCCTTCTCACAGGTGTTGTTCCCAAAGACCTAAAACATCGAACTGTAAAACCCCTACTTAAAAAACCCAATCTCGACCCAACCATACTTCAATTATAGACCGATTTCAAATCTATCTTTTATTTAAAATTTTTTAGAGAAAGTTGTTTGGGAACAACTACAGAGTCATTTGGAGTTAAATAGTGTTTTTGAAAAATTCCAATCTGGGTTTAGAAAATACCACAGTACAGAGTCCGCTTTTATTAAAAGTTTTTAATGATATTTTTTTGTCTGTTGACTCAGGGGATTCTGTGATTCTCCTACTCTTGGATTTAAGTGCTGCCTTTGATACTGTGGACCACAAAATTCTTATCTCACGACTTGAACAATGTGTGGGTATTGAAGGCTGCACTTTAGATTGGTTTAAGTCCTATCTGAATGCTAGAACATTTTCTGTTTCAGAAGGTTTTCTTCTTCTGTTTCTGTTTTGGATTATGGAGTCCCTCAGGGCTCCATTCTGTCGCCAGCTCTGTTCTCGTTGTATTTGCTTCCTCTGGGGACTATCTTCTCTAAACATGGGGTGTCATTCCATTTTTATGCTGATGACACCCAGATTTATTTGCCTCTAAAGAAAAATTATGAAAAGGGCCTAAGCTTATTATCAGCGTGCGTGTCTGATGTTAAGTCCTGGTTTTCCTCAAATTTCCTGCATCTAAACGAGAGCAAAACTGATGTTATCGTTTTTGGTACCTCAGGTGTTTCTATTACTCCCGATGGTGACCTGGGAGATTTGGCCCCCTATGTAAAACACTCAGTAGCCGTGTTTCCACTGCCGAGCCAGGGCCGGGCCAGGGCTAACAGCGAGCCGAGCCGGGCCAATGGCCTCGGGCCTCAAGCACCGGGCTTGCGTTTCCACTGCCGGGCCACTAGCCCCGCTGCGCTGCCCTAAACCCCGCCCTTAACACGCCTTCCTGGATTGAACGTCATACAACCGCACCCATTTCAGCGGGGATTATGAAGTTCATTCAGGCAAGACACAACGATCGAGATGGAGAGGACCGAAGCGTCTGTTTGTTTGCTTTTTTTGGTGTTTGCTTGGTGGAAGTAAAGAAGTAAAAGAAGTTTGATCATGTTACCCCAATACTGCGTTCGTTGCACTGGCTGCCAGTTTGTTATAGAGTTGATTTTAAAATTCTGCTTTTTGTTTTTAAAGCCATAAACTAATTAGCTCCAAACTATCTCTCTGATCTTTTGAAATTAAACCACTGTGCTAGATCATTGAGGTCATCTCAACAAAGATTGTAGATGATTCCAAGATCAAGACTGAACACGAGAGGTGACCGTGTATTTTCTGTTATTGGTCCAAAACTTTGGAATAGTCTTCCTGTATCTTTAAGACTAATATCCACAGAGTCTGTTTTTAAATCTAGGCAAAAAACCTACCTGTTTTCACTGGCTTACAATTGTCCTTGATTTTAATGTTGAATTGTCAAATTGGTGTTTCTGATGTAAACTCCCTTTATCATTTGCTTTGCGGTCTGTCTTGTTTTTAAGATATTCATTCTGTTGTACAGCACAATGGCCAACTACTGTTGCTTTTGTTGTGCTATATAAATTATAGCTGATTGATTGATTGATTGATGCAAGAGAGAAGGAGGGCTAAGAAAGAGCGAATGAGAGCATGGTTAAATACCATTTTATTATAAACCCCTGTGGAGAAGAAATTCAAACGTGTTTCTGTTCTGAGAGTGGGAGAAGTTGAGAGGGGGAAGGGATCTGGAAAGTCTTTTATAAGTGAAATTCAAAGAGAACATGTCTAAGCCATTCTCTTCTCTCCTCTCTCTTTATTCTATTCCCTGCCTCTCCCTGAGTATCTTTCAAATCAAGATAATGCCACACACAAGCGCTTTTTGTGCTTTTTGTGCTTTTTTTCTTCCTTTACCCACACTTTCATCACATGTAAATGTGAACTTATTTTAATTTCTCTAACAAATGGTGCTATTACATGGCATTCTGCTATTTTCTGATTCCAGAGTAATTTTGACTGTTATTCCCTTGCACAACAGAGAAACTGCCTGCGTAACATGATGCAATAACTTGACAAACGATAAAAGCGATGTCTTGAATGTAAGTCTTTGTAGAGTTTTTCCTTTAGTCATGACTGCAATGAGCAACAAGACATTTTGAGGATTGCTTTATTTCTATTTCTGTAGGGTTGTGCCTTGTAGCCCCACCCACTGTGAAATCTCATTGGTCCAAAATTCCATTTAAAGGTTTGGGGTCAGTGAGATTTATTTATTATTTTGACAGAAATTAATAATTGTATTAAAAAATTATGCATTTGCTTATGCTTTTGAATTTTCTGTGCATCAGAATAGTGAAAAATCACTATTCCCTCAAAAGTAATCAGCACAACTTTTTTTTTTCAACATTGATAATTCGAAATGTTTCTTGACCAACAAATTGGCATATTAGAATGATTTCTAAAGTATCATGTGACACTGAAGACTAATGACTGCAAATGCATCCTTGGTGAGCATAAAAGACTTCTTTTAAAAACATAAAAACTGTACCAGCCCCAAATGTTTGAACAATTGTGTAACTGTTAAACATCAAATGTTTTCTGTCTGACTTATTATTGGATCACTAAGTGTAATCTGACTAATTTTGTGAACCAAATGAATAATGTGACACGAAATGCAATATCTCATAACAAAATGCAGTTACACTTTACTGCATTTCATTATGCACAGAATCAGAAAAGCCAGTTGCTTTTCGTCAAATGTAAAATCCGCTAATCATTTCGGACACAGAATTCTGAACCAGTCATTTAATGCATGGAATTTACATAAGTTTGTTCCGTTTGCACACAAATCAGTGAATTAAATCTAAAAAAAACAGAAAACACCTTTTGCAGACTAAATGAAGAGGTTCCACTGACAAAATGCAACTGGCTTTTGTCGTTCTGTGTATGAAACACATTATGGTGTAACAGTATTTTATCATGAATTATTGCATTTTGTGTGATGCAATTCATACGGTGCATGAAATTAGTCAGGTTACACTTGGTGCCCCATAGTGATTGTGTCACATCGGGCAGCAGTTTCTAATTCAGCTTGGACAGACAAATCTCTTGTTGTATTGCTCTTGTTTAGGATATGGTGTGAGTATATTTCATCTACTGTGACAGTCTAGATCAGTGTTTCCCAACCCTTTTCTAACAAAAGAAAACTTTTTTTTCACACAAATAACATGCCTCACTCACATGCCCCTATCCTCATGCATCTGTGAACAGTTCATATAAATGGACCAAATTACCTGCTATTTCATATTGCGCCTTCAATTTTAGTGATTGGCATATTAATATCAATGCACATTTTCAATGTGTTATGTGCTGTATTTCGTCTGGTATTTACCCATGGCTTTTTAATTAAAGGCTCAAGAGGTTTTAAGATGACTGTAAAAGTTTAGCTTTTTTTCAACTAGCCTAATTCAGCTAGTTTTTATCTCATTTATATTTTATTTTATTTCAGCATTATTTCACCATTAAAAACACTGCGAATGGCCCTAAAGTTTTCACTCTGTGTTTATTTTCTGTCTGTGTGGCAAATTATTTTATTCATCTATTATTTATTATGGATTCAGAGTAAAATCATATTCATTTCCCCTAAAGTCAAATATATGCTGTGACCCACAGGTTGGTAAGGGCAAGTTTCATCTGAAGAAATGACATAAGGTTCTCACATGCCTGGCTTGTATGAACCCTAGTGTAAAAAAGAATACTTTATTGTATTTGAAAAATATTCCCCTTTTCAATATTACATTACAAATATACTAACAAAAACTTTGGTATCTTTAAATATATTAAAAGTATATTAGCATCATGCTTTTACCTATTTTCACAATACAACTTTTAACACACTTTAAAATAATTGTACTTTAGTATATTTTCTAAAAATATATTTATTTTATTGCACTTTATTAAAAAAATATATTTTAGGTAGACTATATTTTAACTGTGTACTGGAAATGATCATTGTAACAATGCATTGAAAGTATACTTTCAAAATACATTATAATATACAATAGTATTTTGTACAAAGTATAGCTAAGTTTTATTTGTCTAATAATATACATTTGTAATTGAAGACAAAGTATGGAATTTGTCGTATTTGGAATAAGGTATTAATAAAGGTATTAATGAGCCTATACTTTTTGCTCAATTATATCAAACCCTGATAGCCTCATGAGCAAGTGCTTCGGAAGACCCGAGTTCAAGTCGCGGCTTGTGGACCTTTCCTGATTCCGTCCCCCCTCTCTCTCTCCCTCCTACCTCACATCCTGTCTAGCTACTGTCCAATCTTAATAAAAGGTGAAAACGCCCCCCCCCCCCCCCCAAAAAGTTTCGAAGACACTCGTAATGTACTTGTAACAAATAAAGTACACTTTAAAATCACTAATCAAGCATGTAATTAGTCCCTACACAGATATACTTAAAGTATGCTAAGTATACTTGAAGTTGGTTCAATTTAGTACACTAAATACACCTAAAGTTATGCTTTACTACAATTTAATTACAACTAAAATATATTTAGTACAAAATGAGTTGTTTAAAAATAGCACATTTCAAGTTAACTAATCATTAACACACTTGAAGTATACTGATAATTAGTCTGGCTGCAAGCATTTTTTTTCACCAGGGAAGGCTTTAGAGTTAGTTTGCTGTCAGTGATTTGCAGCTGGAGGACTGTAAGGCTTTGCTCATGCTCAGACAGAGATGTTCATGCAGAGGGTTAACTCATGATTATGCATAGTCCAGTGTGAATACAGTGCATGACCTTGAGCTAATATTTATTCTGAATCCTCTCAGCTGGCCATCCGCTCTACTTAACCATGCCCACTTCCCGTGTGTGTGTGTGTGTGTGTGTGTGTGTGTGTGTGTGTGTGAGTATGAGTGTGTGTGAGAGACAGAGAGACAGAGAGACAGAGAGACAGAGAGACATTATTTAATAGGGTAAAGCTTTAGGGGAGGGGAATTGACCTGCGTCCTGTACTGTTAAAACATGAAATTGCAAAGGTGCATATTTGTGCAGGTAGGAATGAAACCATGTTTTTTTTTTTTTTTTTTTTTCAGATGGCCATTCTAACAGCCTGTGAACTGCAAAGGCACTTTATTAATATTATAGTGTGAAGCCGGAGGCTACAGACAGAACAGGTCTTTGAACTGCTTGAGCTGCAAAATTATATTAGGGCTGTCAATGAATTCAAAATTTTAACCAAATAAATACATGATTAATTTGATTAAATTCTGTTGAGAAAAGGCAGGTATATCAAAGACATGTGAGACAGGCGAGTAAACCATTCAATAGTGCATGTGTCTTAGCAACAACACAGTAGTGGCATTCCTGAATGAATCAGCATTTTTAACAAATCAATTGAGAGAATGATTCAAAGACTCACTTGTTTTGTTCATGAATGAATCAGGCTGAATTTAGAATTGCATACTGGAATACTTCTTGTACTATTTCTACAATATAATTATATAGCGTAAATAGTAAGAAATAGTATGCAATTTTGAATTCAGCCACAGTGTTTTTGAATAAATAAGTTGATTAAGTTACTCACTCAGTCAATTATTTCACTTCTGAATTAATCAATGTTTATAGAACGAATCGCTAGAGTGATTCGATTACTTTATCATAAAGGTTTTGTTCCCAAATGAATCAGTGTTTTTGAACGAATTGTTTGCATGAATGATTCAATTCATTAAGACAGTCACTTGTCTTTACAGAAAGATTCACTGTAAAATTGTCTCCATATATTTATTTATTCATTCAGAGTTAGGATTAGGGTAATATTATAAATAAATAAAAATAAAATTTGAATATATTTTCTCTATAAATGTTGCAAATTTTATATTGAAAATATATACTCAATAATATAATTTATATTTAAATCTATGCCAAATATGTAATCATGAAATTTGCTCGTTTCATGTTCCTCATAAACAACATAGTAATGCATTACATCCCTTCACCCTCAAGAGACATTAGATGTATATTCCAGACCACTGCAAATTGTGATCCCTGTTCCCGGCAAACCCCTTGAAGAGTTACTTCAAAGGGTTTTCTCCTTTACAGGGAATAAAGCATAGAGATGACCACTTTCAAAAAGACTGCACACTAATGGTTAATAAACACGCTTAACATTTCTCCAGGGAGACTAACGCTTGCTATTTTTGAACTGCATGGCACTTTTTATGCAAAGTGTTTTGGAAATGCACCAAGTTAGTATTGTTTGTACTTTTATTCATACAGCCTACTCAAAGTCATGCTCAGAACAATTAAAAAGAAGAAGCTCTGTCTTTAGCTATTTAGGTTTTGGCACAGGGTTGCTCGTCTTGGCACTGTCAGACAGTGGCATAGAAGTGAGCAAACTGCCCTTTAAATGCGCAAAAGAGATTTGCATCAACATTGGTGCCCTTTTCCTGCCTACATGCTCCCCTGTTGAAAATATTAAAGTAAATAAAGCTAAAATATATGGTGTCAGCCTCAAAGCCAACCCATTAAAGTTAAACACTATTCATAAAAACAACCACGCACTCTTTCTTCATATTTCAGCTGATTATGCTAATAACCACTGGTATTTGCATAAACTTGTGCCAAATAAAGATGGTTTTGATTTTGATCATAAATGATGCATGAAGGAGGCTGAACAACAGCAGAAAATTGGAAAAATACTTGCTGATGATGTAAAGCAACTACTCATGTGACCGTCAAACATGGGCATTCGAGGGATGGACGTTGTCGGGTGTTTGGCCAAGCTGAGTCAGATGCCATTACATCAGTTTCGACTGAGCCTGACAAAAACAACACAGACAAAAACAACACCTCCATTCTCAGACTCTTAGCACCAGCAACTAATCTCGTCTCCCCCTACTAACTTGCTAGGGGCATTAGTGTAAGAGTGTGGGTTAAACCAGGCTGCGGTGTGACTCCACTGACCTGTAACCGGGGCTCAACTCAACTAGTGAAATCAACTGCAAGACACCATTCTCACCTAGTTCTAGCAGTACTTACACGACTGTTTCAATTCAGATTGAGCAGAACCGAAGAATAGAAGAAACTAACCTTCTTGTTCTGAAATTCACAGCGCTGCACTTCAGGAGTCTGGCACGTTGGTGTTACTGTGTCAGACTACGCCAGGGTAAACAGCTTTAATAATGCGGTCAGTGCGCCTGGGCTGGCAGGGCTGATGTTAATTATGTGTCAGTGGATAGATAAGGGCCCCACAGTCATGGACTCTCAGCCGGCCCCCGGGTGCATGTGCGGAGCCGCCTGGCAGAGGAGATCCGGTGAGGGATTCGAGGTTGGTTCTAGCTGGGGGCCAGACAGATGGAAGGTCAGTCTGGGTGAGAAGACACAGTCACGCCTGCTCTTAGTCATTCAGCAGGGCCAAGAGTGGAGAGTTAACCAAGCAAGGTCATCCCGATTTGGAATTCTCCCGCACTGCACCTGCAAGAGAGACCTGTCACTTCGCCAGATCAGAAATAACATAGATGTGTAATAGATTGTCTAGTTCTGTCATTTGCTCTGGTTTGCAAGATATGCCTTCAAGTCATTAAATGGAAGTAGTTATGCTACTTTAGCAGATCTTTCAATATTGACATGTAGTCAGATTACATTTTGAAAGTATTATACATGATTTGTCACTATCTATGTTATTTAAATTCGTTCTTTCGTTCATTCTATTTAAATACAAATTTCGGTCATACATACATACATACATGCATATATATATATATATATATATATATATACAGTATATATATATACAGTATATATTTTTAATATCATTTTTATTAACATATTTCTTGTTTATTGATTAATTATAAATAATAATATTAATAAATTACAATAAACTATATATTTAATATATATTTTATTTTATTATATATATAAAATAAACATTTGTTTAATTTACATATAAAATTGATCAACGTGGCTAGTGAGTCATGGGAGGCTGGGCTCCTCTGAGGAGAAGCGTGTGAGCTTCATCTTCCTCACTCAGACGTGAAGGAGCCGAGGATTCTCTCCCATCAGCATTAAAGCCTTTGATTCCCTGGTTGCAAAGGGGGATTGAAACTCATAACACGCTGAGATCTGTGTGTATCGGAGTGTGTGTTTCTATAATGGTTATGTGTGTAGATGGCCTCTCGGTATCCAGGCCACCGCATTGCTGTTTAGAGCAGTCAAAACCCATTTCACATGATGGCTGAAGTGCCATTTTCTCAAACACTGTTTCTCCCAACTCACGGGGCGCTAAATAAATCTGCCCAGGAAAACACATTCATTAGGTTAATGCACAGATGCGAAATAAATTTTTTTTCCCTACTCCCAATGTTTTATGATTTATTGTGCTGCAGGAATGTGAAATTGAGTATACCCGAATAAGTTATTTAAGTGATTTAGAGGTTGACACTGAATATTTTTTCCCACAGTTCATGATTTATGGTTATTGCAAAAATATGAAATTGACTATATCAGTATAAGAACATTACTTTATAATATAAGTAATTTAGTTGATTTAGAGGCCTAATGATAATGCCCGTGTATACAAAGGAAGCTGAGAATATGTCCTTGAAACAGGATGTCTGGCAGGAATTGGCATGGCTAATTTGAATGCATATTATGGTCAACTGGGTGTCAGTGCATAAATTAGACCTTTCGGATGCGGTTTCATGTATAATTCAGTTGCTTTTTAAAATGTCTTGTTTTTGAATTAACAGCCTCACTGATAAATCCTTTATTAAGGTGTCAGCCCACTTCATCTGTGTATGATATTATATCTCATTTAGTTCCAATTTTCAAATCTCAGTAGGGCCAATAATGGTGTGACTTTAAATTCATGCCTGTTTTTTCTCTAATGTGGTCAGGCATCTGCTTGGAAGTGTGTGTGTGGTTGTGCATCACGCTGTGTGTCTGTCCTTGAGTCTGTGTGAGTGTTTGTTTTGAGCCATGCCACTACGTCTGTGTTATTGGATGTGTAAATCACAAGGAGTGTTGGCTGAGGTCACGTCGATCAGGTCAATGCCAGGGACAAAAGGACACGCTCCTCTCGTTCTCCGTGACTACACAGAGGGGTTTCTCCGTGTCTTTCATCATCCCGCCATCTCCAGCCTTAACGGCAGCTTCATTAAGGGCCTCGTTAAGTCTTGTCGTTAAGGCCTGTCGTTAAGGCAGGTCATTAAGGCCCTTCGTTAAGAACCCCGAGCTTGGAACGGCAAACTGCTGGCAGGCTTGACTGACCAAGAGCTCAAGGCGGAATTAATGGATGGAATCAGGAATTCCAAAGCCATAACACAGCAACAGCTTCGTAGCTGCCCGCTCTCCCTAGCAACGACACTAGACACCTGGACTGGCTGCCACGTATATCCCTTGACTGGTTACCAACCGAAGCTGAGGTACTAAAACCTGGTATTAACATCCATTTCAGCTAACCAATAACAAGAGATCAGGACTAAAAAACAAGTGTGCGGTCCAAAACGTTTTGCATCTTAGAAAGAAAATGACTCTTGCATCAAAAACATCCATTTCGTGCATATGTACCAGCCTCATCTCATAAATTATATTGCAACACTTATATATGTATATTATAAATGTATATTTTTGTACATTTTGATATATTCTGTTAGTGTAATATGGACATACTGACAGCATTTAAAATACAAAAAAAGAATATTTTTGTATAATTATCTATAAATATTTGTACAGTTACATTTTACTTTTATATAAATATTTTCCAGTCTTTAATCCGACCTCTTCCCTAAACGTACTGTAACTATTTCTCAACAATATAAAAAACGTACTATAATAGGCTGAAAATTCAGCTTTGCCGTCAAAGGAATAAATGACATATTTAAATTTCTTTTTTTAAATTTAAACAAAACAATTATTTAAATTTTTTTTTTTTTTTTAATTCTCATTGTAGCTTTTTTTGCACCTGGAAACTTGTAGTATCACTCTGTTGTGATCCTCCCCTAAAAATGTTATCACAAGTGGCCACACAAGACTCATTTGAAATTAATACTAGCAGGTCTAAACAGTATCACCCAAAATGGAGTTAATACCAGGTGTAAACAGGGACTAAACCAAAGTCTTTGCTGTTCATTGTAATTAAAAGTGTGCTTTTTGAAAAGAGTTGGGATGCAACTCCTGCGCCCTGGTCAAATTGGCCTCTCTCCAGCATGGCTTCCTAATCATTCACATTTAATTGGCTACTTCACACTGCCTCCTCTCCACTGATAACTGGTGTAGCATCATGCAGGTGGATGTTGATTGTGGAGACCCCTTCACCCATGCTATAAAATGCTTTGAGCAGTAGTATTGGAAAGTACATAGAAAAGGGTTATATAAATGTTATTTATTTATTTATTGTGATTGGCCTGTGGAAAATATAATTAATATTTACTAATTGTAATAAACATCCAAATTTGTTAATAAAATAATGTATTGTTTTTATTGTACAGTTGTAATCAAAATTATTCAACTTGCAAATCAGGTTTATTGGCAAAATCTACAGACTTTCAGCTGTTTGCAATGAACATATCAAACAAAAGTAATTGAAATAGTTCAACACAACAAATGTTTTAAGTATTTTCCCCCAAATTCAACTGAAAATGCAACTTTTAATGACTTCTGCAGTCTCAAAATTATTTAACCCCTTCATGGCAAGCATCTTTATTACAGTACTTAGAGAACACCCTTTTGCTGTCATGACCTGCTGCAAACGAGATGTATAACCAGACACTTTTCTGAGAAATCTTAGCCATGAGCCATGGGCCTCCAGTAATATTCTTGGGTTTGCTTGGTGCAACCGCCTTCTTCAAATCCCACCAGAGATTTTCTTTAGGGGTTCAAGTCAGGTGACTGATAGCCACTGTAGAATCTTCCAGGACTTCTTTTGTAACCAAGCCTTGGTGGAATTTGAGGTATGCTTGTGATTATTGTCCTGTTGAAAGTTTCAGCTTCCTCATTGACGGCATGACGTTTTGTCCTAGGATTTCTTGCTACTTCAATTAATCCATCTTGCCTTCCACACGCTGCAGGTTCCCAGTGCCAGAGGATGCAAAGCAGCCCCAGAGCACCACAGAGCCTCACCCACCATGCTTAACTCTAGACAAAGTGTTCTTGTCAGCATATGCTTCATTCTTCTTCCTCCAGACATACCGCTGATTAATAGGGCCAAAACGTTCTAGTTTTGTTTCATCGCTCCACACAACAGAATACCAAAACTTCTGTGGCTAATTTTTATATGATTTTAGCAAATTGGAGCTGACTTTTCTTGTGCTTTTAGGTCAGTAGTGGTGTACGTCTTGGAGTTCTGGTATGAAAACCACGTGATTTTAGTATGCGCCTTAGGCCCCGATCACACCTAACACGTTTTTTTGCGGTGAGAGGCACCTTTTTTCAGTTGTTTTCCTATGGCAGGAAGCGTTCTGCGCGCTGTTTATGTGCCCCCAGGCGCCTCACATTTTACTGCCTGCTGTGCCTCACGTTTTTGCAGTTGAAAAAAAGCAACTTCGAGTGGAAAAAGCGCCCGACGCCATTACGTTTTTTTTCAGAGTGCTCGCGATTAAACAGGACAGCTGATTCTGCGGTTGCTTAGCAACATAAAAAACGCAGAGCACTGACAGTTCTGTGTGATCGAGGCCGATTGGCAGTGCTGTGTGCCTCGTGTTTTCGAACCTGAAAAAGCGTTAGGTGTGATTGGGGCTTTACTGTGCAGGCTGAAACCTTAGTGCCTGTTGCCACCAAGTCTTGCTGCAGGTCTTTTGCAGTCACTCGACCCGGTGATAGCTTCCTTTTTCTGCCCCATCCAGGTAGTGTAACCACTGTTCCTTTAACTTTGAACTTGCGATCTATGCTTCCAGTGGTGTCTCAAGGAACATTTAATGTCTTCACTATCTTTTTGTATCCTGGTCTTTGTTTGTGAAGGGTGATGATATCTTCACTTAACTTTTTGGACCATTCTTTTGACATATTTCTAACATGCACTCAAATGTGACGCTCAACAAACCTAGCCAGTTCAGATATTCCATGTGTTCTAGTTCATGTGTTCTAGACAACACCTGTTTTGCATATTTGTGCTATTGTGAGGGATTCTATTCAGGGGGTTGAATAATTTTGAGACTGCAGAATTAATTAAAAGTCGCATTTTCAGTTGATTTTGGGGAAACTACTCGAAACATTTGTTGGGTTGAGCTATTTCAGTTACTTTTGTTTGATTTGTTCATTGCAAACAGCTGAAAGTCTGTATGTTTTGCCAATAAACCTGATTTGGAATGGGGGTTTAATAATTTTGATTACAACTGTACATGCTGGATGATGTTAGGCTACAGTGGTCTGTTAGTCTAACTTTGCAGACTAGTACAATTTTATTCTGTCTAAAACTTTGACATGACATAAAAAAGGAAATTACTGCTTTAGACTGATTGAAGTTGAACTTTTAAACTACATCTGAACATACTGAGGAATGGTTCCTGATACAGCTAGCAGAGTAGGAACACCTACTACCAACCAACAGTACAGAGACTTGAAGACCTCAAAGCGAACACCCCTTGACATGGAAAAAATGTTTTTATCGCTGGCCAACTTGTTGCATTACGCCTGGATATTGTACACAAAAATGTGTGTATCACTGAGCAGAATATTTTTCATAGAGTTTTCCTCATCACTGCCCACAGAGTTTCAGGGCATTCTTTGGGGATTTAACATCTACGCAACCACATGTTTAGTCTCAAAATTCAATCTGCAAAAACAATGAATATTCTGATTCCAAAAAAAATCTCCATTTTGATTCCATTGAGGGAGCATACTCAGCCCTTTCAACACTCGAATGCCTGCAAACATAGGACACGCTCCCATTTGTCTTCCAAACTTGCTGTGTGGCACTTTTTGTAGAAGTTGTGCTGTTATGGGGTCTTTTTAAGCAGCCGTATTCTGGCCACGTAGAAGCGATAATGAGGATGAATGCTGATGCGTTCCCCACACTCTTTTTTCTGAGCGTCAGCGTCTGCAGCCCAGGCTTTGCTCACTGCATGAAGGCTCCTTAGCCGTAGACTGCTGCTGATCCGGTAACCAGACTCCGCCCGCAATCAATGCCTCGAGTACGAGTGCTTCACGCAAGGCTGTGTGATCATTACCGCCCATCTGTACTATCTGCGGATGAGCCCCCAATGCCTTCCAAAAATGCCCATCACAATGGCGTAAATATTTCAAGATTAATCATCTATTTGACTGTTTTTGCTAGATGCAAATGTCTGTTTTTATAAAGTCTGTAGTGTTTTGACCTCAGTATACTATTTGTTCTTCTGAAAACTTCAGTCTCTTGTAATCTTTCGGTCTTATCCTTTCCCTCTCTTTTTCTTCTCATCAGCTTCACACTGACATGGACAGAGGTGATGGACGCACTAAGTACGTACTGCGGGGTGAGGGGGCGGGGTCAGTGTTCGTGATTGACGAGAAGACAGGCAACATCCACGTAACCAAGCCCTTGGATCGGGAGGAGAAGGACGAATACCGTCTGATTGCCACGGCAACAGACAGTCAGACAGAGCGTGCCCTGGAGCCCTCCTCCCAGTTCATCATTAGAGTACAAGATATCAACGACAACCCACCTGTCTTTGAGGACGGACCCTACAGCGCCACAGTACCCGAGATGGCGAATATAGGTAGCGGAAGACAGCATATGCTCATCCCTGCTAGCACGTTTTTTTCTCTGTGAATGTCAATGATTTTTGAATAATGCAGGATTCACGCTGTCCTAAAAATCATCCGATGAAAAGCTGAGGAAACGCTCTCTATAATTTGCGCCGTTTAAATGTTAATGACGCTCATTTGGTGAAATAACCTCTCGCGTTTATCGACTTTACGTCCGTTTGAGTCAGGCTCAAAATATTACCCATCGACACTCATGGTTGTTTTGTTTTGCCTGAAATAGGTTTAATTAATTTCAAAGCATCCCATCCGCAAACAAGAAATATTCGGCGCTGCATCTGAATGCTGGAACCCTTGTTGGGGTAAAAGAAACCCGAGCGCCATTCAAATCTATATTCTAGCAGTGTGAATGCGTTATCAGTCTAAATTGTGCCTTGTTTGTTCAGTTCCGCTCAAATTGAATATGAATAGATTTCTCTGAGCCGGTACATGTTGCATCAACCCGGCAGTCATGTCTTTTGATCTGCGTTTTTTGATCTGCCTATCTGATTGTTCGTTTACAGTGACAATCTCTCTTTGCTTTCTTTCTCTTACCTTATTCCATTTGCCGCTTCTTAACTACCTGTGAAAGATCTGTAATCAGACGGCTTCCTCCTCTCAACCCACAAGCTCTCTTGGTGACACTGTCAGGCCTTTGATGTCTGAAAACAGCAACAGCTGCTCCCACAAATCCCTTCGACCCTCTGAGCTTGTCAGCCGTTGCCCCATGGGAAACGTAGTTCTCTTTCCATTGTACATATATATGTTCTTTTCAAACCACTTCGGTCCTTCGCATGAAGCTCTTTGATTTATTTGGTTGGAAGAAAGTCCATATCTGTCAGGAACGCAGGAGAGATTCGAGACGTGAGGGAGTTATGGGAACGGGAGGGTGGCCGCAGACACAGGCATAAAGATTGAGAGAGGGAGCAAATGGGGAATTGGAGAAGGAGATGAAGAGAAATGAAGTGAGACAGTCAGAGGCGCGAATGAAAGAAGGTGTGCGGCTGGGGAGAAGAGAAAGTGAATACTGTATTTGTCACACTGCAGCAGGGGGAGAGAGGAGGAGAGAGGGAGAGAATCTGTCAGTCTTTATGCGGCTCTCTCCATTTAATGTGCTTGTCCTGTTATGACCTGTGTTCATATGTACTGTACTGATCATATCTTATTGTCTTTCTCCCTGAAACTATTCCTCAGGGACCTCCATTATCCAGGTGACGGCTTCAGATGCAGACGATCCCACATATGGGAACAGCGCACGGCTGGTGTACACGCTAGTTCAGGGGCAGCCTCACTTCTCAATGGACCCTCAGACAGGTGGGTTTTTCCCCCCAGGAACTGATTTTTGTTCTATCATGCCCTTTAACCAAGTCTTGATTTTGTTTTTGGGGTGTACTAACTAGAAAATGCTTTCATGATTGATTGTTCAAAAAACACATTATTTTTTTACATATTTTACGTTATTACAGCACCTCACTCTCCATTCTGGCTCGAACGCACCATTTTTATGAAGCCCCTCATTCCGAAATGCGAACTGTGCTGTGATTGGTTAGCTGGCCCAGTGTGTCGTGATTGGCACCAGTTAGCGCGTGTTTGGGAAATCTCACACCCCTTACCATAACCACGAGCTCTACCCAGATGTAAATATTACGGTTGCCGTCAATTTCAAACCAATTCAAGCCTGATTCAGACTTTATGAATGAATGTTAACAAGCAAGAGGATTGTGCAAAACGGTTTAATGCATGCACTTTGCAAGCACAGATTTTTTTTTTAATTATTATTTTGGAATTTTCTTATACATTTAAGATGCGTTATACACCATTTAAACATGATACTTGTCGGAAAACTATGGGAATACAAACAGTAATCAATCACAAAACCATGGCTAATTTTCCTAAGGGGCGGTGAACAGCTTTACAAAAGCGAGAGCTTACAAAAGCTACAGTTAACTCTATATCAACACTAATGTTGACCAGCAGGCGAGCAGAGGCAAAGCTTTGACCTTTGTTTACATCGTAGCAACAACATAAAACTTATAATTGGAACTAGAAGTAGAACTAGTTAATAGAAAAAGCAACTACAAATAATAAGACATACTTACCAGTTGTGATCCACAAACAACAGATTGTCCCTACAAAGTGGGAACTGCTCCATTTCAGGAGAAGCTTTTGTGGGTAGCCTAGATTCTACTCTCTTAGGTTCTGGAAGCTGTTCTCCGTAAAATGGGCAGCACACAGATACAGTAAATGTTGGGGTAATAATGTTCAGGAACAGTGTTTAAAACAAATTTTAACCACTTTTAAGTTCGTCAAATGAGTTTTGGAAATGTTGTGGAAAAAATAGCGTCTCTTTGGCACAGCAACAACACGGTCTTCTCTAATGCAGCTCAACCAGGCCTTGTCCCCTTTTTTGTGTATTCCGTGGATGGGGATTACTTAAATGAGTAACATTGTGACTTCACAAAACCCGAAACAATCGTGTTGTAGTTCAAACGAGTCGTTCACTGTAGTTCTTGGAAACTGAATTCTGTTCATTAAAATATCTCCCTTTGGAGTGAACTTTGAGCTTTGTAACCTTGCAGATCTATTTTATGCTCAAACAGTAACATTACACACTACTAAAGTTGAACAAGTGAAAAAGCATAACTGGACCCATTTAAAACGTTTGTTTGTCTTTGTAACACAAATGAAGATATTTTTTTATGCAACCTGTGAGATTTATGTCTCTACATTGAAATGTCATTCCCCCTAACCTTTCAAGCTTCAAACAGTTCATTAAAGCGTAATCCATATGAATCGAGCAGTTAAACTCAAGTCTTCTGAAGAGACACGATTGCTTTATATGTTGAACAGATTTAATTTAGGCATTTATTCACATATAAACATTGATCAATGACATAGATAAAGCACCTCAAATAAGTAATGCATGGGGTGAATATTCCTATTAAACTATGAAAATCCATGAAATAGACAAAAATGTCAGCGAAAAACATGCTTGACATGAAAGTTTTGAAGATCAATTATCAAAATTATGCACAAAAGGTGATATTATTATTTTACTCTGTATTTAGTGATGCATACAATTCTAGCTATGAAATTAGCCTTAGCAAGACAAAGGAGTTGGACATTGTTTCCAGAATTGTTTAAAATTTTCTTGCCTGCCGAAAGGGTCAACATCACTCTTCAACCAGTTTTCCTATCATAGTATTGTCTGTGACCAGAAAGGTCATGCTGTCCACCAGCTATGCCAACATCAAATCAGCACTAACAGCCATAAAGGTATGTTTTCAGAAGGGTAATGCGCAGGTTTTTGATACGTGCTGTGGTGTTCATGCTGCCAGTATGAGTTTAAGTCTGGCTTGCATCTTTTGCTGATCTTGTTTTTTCCATAATTTCCCGCCTTCTCTACTGTACTGTCAATAAAAGTGGGAAAAGTAAAGGTCTCTGACTGCCGAGTATGCAATAACAACAACACAATAACAGTAGATACCACTTACATGAGGAAATCAAAAACATTTATATAAGAAACTCTTTGAAGAACCGCTTCAAGTGTTTGGCTAATCGGTTGTCCATTAAGAACAAGTTCTTATTCAGATTCTCACCGTCCTTCAACCATGAGGGACAAGTGAAGTCACTAAGCCTCAAGTTAAGTTACAAAAATCAGTGAAACATACAATAAAATGCTTTTGTAGAATAGAGAGTCCTCAGTTTCATGTTATACTCTCTTTAGGCTGGTCTCAGTCCCTGATCAGCCATCAGCACCACGCTCTCTCCCTTCAAAGCCCTGATCAGTTCCCCCTCGCTCTGTCATCCCTTCATCTCTCTGGTTCTTTCCTCCTTCCTCTATTCCTGGTTCTTCCCTCCCTCTCTTCAATGCTCGTTAATCCAGACTGACTTGGCAGAAATGTATTCATACCAGCTGAGCTGCTGCACTTCTAACAAATTCTGCAAACACTAACTCAAATCACACTTCTGAGGGCTGTGGAAAAAAGAGAAATTTTTCAAAGTGGGACGTCACCACAGGTTTGTGAATAGTTCAATTCTGTCATCATTTACTCACCTTCATGTCATTACAAACCTGTATGCTGTTATATTTTCAGTGGAATACAATGTCAAATGTTTTTAATAATCTTTGCTTAGCTCTTACCATACAATGGCAATCCAATACCAAGCAGGACAAAATGGAAAAATCTCCATAAAAGCATCATAAAAAGTAGTCCATATGACTCACTCATGCATCATATTACAAGTCTTCTGAAGTCATATGATAGTTTTGCAAGTCATTATTCACCAAAGCTCACATCTAGCCTGCATCTCCAGATTAAATGATGATTTTGACATTTTTAATTGATGATACATTGTCCCTTTGGCTTATTTAGTGAGTAATTTTAAATTGGCTTTCTTTTTTGGGAACAAATTTTGTTTTTCGCTTGATTGGCTGAGTAAACATTTGTGCAATCTGTCGACTTAAATGTCAGTCTGTTTCTCACATAAAGATATTGTATGACATCATGCCAAATGGGATACTTTTATGTTTTTTTGTGTTGCTTACTGACATTATATACACAACCATTCAAAAGGAGGTCAGTGAGATATTTTTTTCTTTAAATTAATATTTTTATTAATTTAGACAGTACAGACAAGTAAAGGCTGTTCTTTTGAACTTTCTATTCACAGTTTTCACAAAATTATTAAGCCGCTCAACTGCTTTTTAAACTTGTATAATAATACATTTTAATAAGTGACAACTCAGCATATTCTCTGAAGGATCATGTGAAACTGAAGTAATGGCTGCTGAAAGTTCAGCTTTGCCATGACAGGAATAAATGATTTTAAGTTGTAGTAATATTTCACAACATTGCTTTTTTACTGTATTTTAAAGCAGAACTTGGTCACTTTTTTAACTTAATAAAGCTGTCTAGAAATCATTTGGATGGTTAAACAACCTGTTCTGGTGATATGGGTGACTTTACCAGCTCCCACCAGCGTTCCCAGGCGTAAAACCAACCTTGCAACATGGTGACTACCGTCACGGCAAAATAAAAATCGGAAGTCTCGTGAAACACGAACTGCTTTACGGCAATTCAACACACACACACACACACACACACACACACACACACACACACACACACACACACACACACACACACACACACACACACACACACACACACAAACAAACACACACACACACACACACACACACACACACACACACACACACACACACACACACACACACACACACACACAGCTGTGGTTTTGTGATTTGTGAGGACATTCCATAGGCATAATGGTTTTTATACTGGACAAACTGTATATTCTATCCCCTTACACTGCCCCTATCCCTAAACCTACCCATCACAGGAGACATTCTGTATTTTTACATTTTTAATAAAACACTGCTTAGTATGTTTTTAAAGCCATTTGAAATATGAGGACTCAGGAAATGTCCTCATAAATCACGTTCAAGTTGTAATACCAGTGTAATACCCATGTCATTATACACATTTGTGTCCTCACAAAAACAAGAGCACACACACACACACACACACACACACACACACACACACACACACACACACACACACACACACACACACACACACACACACACACACACACACACACCTCAATACTAGCTAGAAGTAATAACCTGAGTAATACAAGCTACGATGGATAATGCACATGTTCCAGCGAAAAGAAAGAAGAGACAGTTATCGGCGGAGGAGGTGAAAGAGAGGAAAAAACGTTTTGACCGTGCCAGGGACTGCTCAAGAATCAACATTGGTCTGCATTCACTGAGTGTCATAAATGTTTTTTATTTAGATCGACTAACTCCTTAATGATCTACAATTGTTCAATAATAACAGGTAAAACACAGTCATTGTAACCTATAATTTATTTATTCTACTTTATAAAAGAATGCAACTAGAGCATTGTCTGCACGATTAACGTTATAAACTAAACTTTGCAATCACAGTTCCATTGAAGATAAGTTAGGCTATAATTATGATAATAATAAGCTGTAACATTTGCTAGCTTTATCCACACAACCCCTGTTACGTTTTATAGTTGATAACAGAATATTAAATGTACATGTCAATGTTCTATGATAATGTGTATGATGTATTACCCACCTCGGTAGACATAGCATAACAAATGGACGTGAGCAGCGGTAGAGCAGTAAAAGAAACGGGGATAAGGGTGCCGCAAGTGAGTTTTTTACGACAGTGTAGGGAAATATACGCCCCACAACTGTAGGGGGAGCTCGTGGGGAAAAAATGCGACAACAAAAGTGAAAATCAGCTAAGAAGTTTAGAAGTTGCTGAGTTCTGCTTTAAATGCAGTCTTGGTTAGCGTAAGTGACTTTCAATAACAAAATCGTACCGACTCCAAAGTATTAAACGGTTGTAGGTTGTAGGTGCATAAAGAGTCTTAAAAATATCACCGGTGTTCTACAGAATAAAATGACAGCATGCGGGTTCGCAATGGCATGAAGGCGAGTAAATGATGACAGAAATTCTGGGTGAACTTTTCTTTTAAATGGCAAGCTTACCGGCCTCTGTGCTCTGCCTTTGTGCTAGTCAGAGGGTCTGGTTTGTGACCCAGAGGCTGGTGAGAGGCTTTTATTCAGGGTTACAGGGGGGCTGTATTCATTTGAAAAATCACTCCTGCTTCTTTGTGCTGTAGAGTGGAATTGGCAGAAATGAAGTGAGCACAGGGTGATTCTACACGCAGTGGGGACTGTGTGGCCTATCTCTATGTGTGAGCATAAGAGTTGAGAATAGAGTGATGGGTATTTGTGTGTATGACAGGCTAGAAAAAATGAGGCGAGAGAAGGAGCGAGAGAGTGAAAGATGAATTTTACTGCAAGCACGGATCCATTGTGCAAATGTTTTTGAAGCAGTCGGTGTATTGTGTCACTGTCTATGTGGATAATGGACTTCCTTCGTGTTTTGATTCCATTTGGCCGTCTAATGAAACCTAATTAATTTTGTTGACATTTGTGGACCCACACTGATAGGAATGAGAGGGCTTTTTCTCCTGGAGTTTTTTGTGAATGCTAATCAAGGATATTAACCTAATTCTGTCTTGTATGCATTGCTTGGCATTCTTTTTTACTCATTAGCCGGAATTAGCATTCTGAGCTGTAGCACTCAGAAAGGTCTCCTCCTATATGCAGCATGTTAGTGTGTATCCATAGTTAAACTTCCTTGCGATATTTTAATAAACCTCCATTGCGGACTGTTGTCCGATGGTAGGAGTCTCACGCTGGTGACCTTGTCCACTGGGATGTGTTTCTAAAAGCTTACGGTCAGAGAACACATGGAAGTTATTTGATTCAAGGAGATGATTGAATTTGTGATGTGCTTCTCTCTTTGTCTCTTTTTCTCCCTCAGGCATCCTGCGTACTGCAGTTCCTGATCTGGATAGAGAAGCGCAGGATCTGTATCTGGTGGTCCTGCAAGCTAAAGACATGGGCGGACATCTTGGTGGCCTGTCAGGAACGACTACAATTACTGTACGATTGACGGACGTCAACGACAACCCTCCACGCTTCGTACAAAGTGAGTAACTTTCCTTATCTTACATCAAGGCTACATCTATGTGCCTTACAGAAGTTTGCCATGGTACCAGTAGTGTCTGTAAAATTACCATAGTGGCTACAATAAAAGCCATCTTTAAAAAAAAAATACTCTTTGAAGTATATCCCACGTAGAGCCATTTGTATTCCTAAAACCCACATGAGAATTAGCTTGTTTTCCTCCATGTGTTCCCACAGGAATTTTCAAGGAGTTTAAAGTAAATTAAAACGTTGTAATTTAGTTCTGCAACATAAATTACACACGCAATCACACAGATTGTGAAGTGATGTGCTTTAAGAGCATGAGTTAATAATGTTGCTATATAAGGACTAAAATGGTTGTCTGAATTATCATGCATATGAACTTATTCTTGAGGTAGTTGTGCTACTTTCACTATCATTCAAAAGTTTGGTGTCAGTCTATTTTTTTCTTTTAAATTATTTAAAAGAAATTATACTTTTATTCTACAAGGACACATTCAATTGAAAAGTGACCATTAAGACATATACTTTGTAAAAACAAAACACGGTTTCAAGAATCCTGAAAAAAAAGAATCCCCTACCCCCCACCCCACCCTACCATAAGAAAAAAAAAGCATGAAGCAGCACAACAGTTTTCAACATTGATAATAACAGTAAATGTTATAATGCATATAATATGCAACAGCATATTAGAATGATTTCTGAATGATCATGTGACACTGAAGACTGGAGTAATGATGCTGAAAATCGTCTCGGTTACGTATGGTAGGGAACGGAGAGTCTCGTCGGAGGAGTTTCCAACAAATTGGGATCACGCTAGGGAGACCAATCGACTTCGAGTGAACTAAAACGAGCCAATAAACATTGGCATGCAAGATTTGCATTCCGCGACCCGCCTACCAGTGCGGGTATAAAAGCGGAAGCAAGCGCATACACAAACATTTTTCGCTGAGGAGCCGAACGGTGTCCAGTCCTGTCCAGCCCAGGCGAATGTACAGCAAGCATGGCGACGGGACGAGACGTCTCCGTTCCCTCCTCAGGGAACGAGGGTTACCATACGTAACCGAGACGTTCCCTTTCGTTCGGGAACTCCTACGTCTCGTCGTAGGAGTTTCCAACGAATTGGGATCCCTAACAAAACGCCATGGTGCTGACCCCTTCCAGCGCCCAGCTTAGCTCCCGGCATAGCAGTTTCTTACTTATATGAGGGGAGCTAGCTAGGAAGAATCACACTGCTGTTCCGCAAGACCCGCTCAGTGGATTGGATAACACTGGGAAAGCGTGCCCACCCCGTAGGAGGGAACGCTGCGGAGACCCTGCCCGCCCGAAGGGAGGCACTGGGATACAAGTATGTACTAGCCCGTAGGGTAGTGAAACATACAGCAGTCCTTGAGGTAGTCCCAGCCCGAGGGGTGGGAGCGTACTCAGCAAGGACGACAGAACGGGTCTGTCGAGGGGAAGACACGGTGCTAACCCGGAGGGTAGCTGGAACGTGGAAGAAATGGGTCGCCGTAGGGACCACTTTTAAGGCCACCCAGTCTAATAACAACTCCTACGAGAGGTAATAGACCTGGCGCCGGGCGATCCACCTCGCCTGGTGCCGGAGGGGTGATGGAGGAACTCACGAGGTTAACCGTTTGTTGGGGAACCAACGGAGCAAAAAGATGCACGTATCCGGCCCATGGGGCGGGAATGGCGTAGCAAGCCGAGACAACCTAATTCCTCGCGCTACTGGCCGTAGCGAGTACACGGGAGGAAACAGGTTCAACACGGAGGCTATAAAACCTAGCGAACGTGTTAGGTGTCGCCCAGCCCGTAGCTCTACAGATATCTGTTAGCGAGGCGACTTGCGCCAAAGCCCAGGAGGAGGCAACACTCCTAGTAGAGTGTGCCGTCAACCTAGGTGGGCAAGGCATGTCCTGGGACTCATAAGCCCGGACAATAGCATCCACTAACCAGTGGGCTAACCTCTGCTTGGAGACAGCCTTCCCCTTCTGCTGGCCTCTGTAACAAACAAAGAGCTGATCTGAGGTTCTGAAGCTTTGCCTTCTGTCCACATAAACCCGCAAAGAGCGGACGGGACAGAGAAAAGCTAGGGCTGGGTCTGCCTCCTCCAAGGGCAGCGCTTGCAGGTTCACTACCTGGTCTATGAACGGAGTGGTAGGAACCTTGGGCACATATCCGAGCCGGGGTCTCAGAATAACATGAGAAAGGCCCGGACCGAACTCTAGGCACGATTCGTCGACCGAAAAAGCCTGCAGATCCCCTACCCTCTTAAAAGAAGCCAAAGCCAACAGGAGAGCTGTCTTCATAGACAGGATATTCAACTCCACCGAAGGTAAAGGTTCAAAAGGGGGACTCTGGAGCACTCTGCTTTCACCAGAGATAAGTCCCAAGAGGGTACGGGGTGCAAATTACGAGGAGGATTTAGCCTCTTGGCACCCTTAAGGAATCTGATGACCAGGTCGTGCTTCCCCAATGACTTACCTTCAACTGCATCGTGATGAGTGGCTATTGCGGCAACATACACTTTGAGGGTGGAGGGAGACAGCCTTCGCTCCAACCCATCTTGCAGGAAGGAAAGCACGACTCTGACCGGGCAAGTTCGGGGGTCTTCCCGGCGGGAAGAACACCAATTGACGAACAGGTTCCACTTCAACGCATAGAGGTGCCTCGTAGAGGGGGCTCTAGCGGAAGTGATGGTGTCTACCACAGCCTGTGGTAGGCCACCTAGAACCTCCGCGTCCCGTCTAGGGACCAAACATGGAGTCTCCAGAGGTCTGGACGCGGGTGCCACAGGGTGCCCCGTCTCTGGGAAAGGAGGTCTTTCCTCAGAGGAATCGGCCAAGGAGGGGCTGTTGCGAGGAGTACGAGTTCCGCGAACCAAGTCCGGTTGGGCCAATACGGCGCAACGAGCAGGACCTGCTCCTCGTCCTCCCTGACCTTGCACAAAGGCTGTGCAAGAAGGCTCACTGGGGGAACGCATATTTGCGAAGGCCCTGGGGCCAGCTGTGCGCCAGTGCATCTGTGCCGAGAGATCCTTCGGTCAGAGAAGAAAACCACTGGCAATGGGTCGTGTCCGAAGAGGCAAACAGATCTATCTGAGCGGCTCCGAAGATTCCCAAAATCAGCTGGACCACCTGGGGATGGAGTCGCCACTCTCCCGGAAGAGGCGGCTGCCGTGAGAGCTCGTCGGCCGCACAGTTGAGCACACCTGGGATGTGAATGGCCCGAAGCGACCTCAGATGCTTCTGACTCCAAAGGAGGAGATGGTGGGCGAATCGCGACATACGACGGGAGCGCAGACCACCTTGACGGTTGATGTACGCAACGGTTGCAGTGCTGTCCGTACGGACCAGTACATGCCTGTGCAGAAGCAGCCCTGAAGCGGCACAGAGCTAAGCGTACTGCTTGCAACTCTTGGCAGTTGAAGTGCCAATGCAGTTGAGGCCCCGTCCACAGACCTGAAACTGCATGCCCGTTGTACGTGGCCCCCCATCCGTTGGCAGAGGCATCTGTAAAAAACACAGCATGACTGGACACCTGGACTAAGGAAACTCCGGCCCGTAGAAACGCAGGGTCCGACCAGGGACTGAAGGTTTGGCGACAGTGCGGGGTAATGTTGACCCGGAACGTACCGCTCTGCCACGCCCATCTCGGGACTCGATCGTGAAGCCAGCGCTGAAGCGGTCTCATATGAAGCAAGCCGAGCGGCGTTACTGCGGCTGCGGCTGCCATATGCCCCAGGAGCCTCTGAAACTGTTTCAGTGGAACCGCTGACCTGCCTAAAAAGGACTTGAGGCAGTTGAGCACTGACTGGACGCGCTCCTCTGTGAGGCGCGCAGTCTGACCGACCGAATCCAACTCCATACCGAGATAAGAGATCCTCCTTCTCGTGGGGCAGAGTTTGCTCTTGTTCCAGTTGACCTGAAGACCCAAACGGCTGAGGTGTTGAAGCACCAAGTCCCTGTGTTTGCACAACAGATCTCGCGAGTGAGCTATTATGAGCCAGACGTCGAGATAGTTGAGAATGCGAACGCCATGTTCTCTCAAGGGAACAATGGCCGCCTCCACGACTTCCGTGAAGACACGGGGCGACAGGGCCAGGCCGAAGGGTAGGACTTTGTACTGAAATGCTCGACCCTCGAACGCAAACCGAAGAAAGGGTCTGTGTCGAGGAAGAATCGAAACATGAAAGTACGCGTCCTTCAGGTCGATCGCTGCAAACCAATCCCGGGGACGGATGCATTCGAAGATGCGCTTCTGCGTGAGCATTTTGAACGGGAGCTTGTGCAGGGCCCGATTCAAAACTTGCAGGTCCAGGATCGGTCGTAACCCACCGCCTTTCTTGGGTACAATGAAGTAGGGGCTGTAGAACCCAGACTTCACCTCGGCTGGAGGGACCGGCTCGATCGCGTCCTTCGCCAGCAGGATGTCGATCTCTTTCCTCAAGACAGGGGCATCGACGCTCCGCACCCGAGTGACGCGGATACCCCTGTACTTGGGAGGCCGGCGAGTAAACTGAATTGCATAGCCGAGCCGAATGGTACGGATGAGCCAGCGGGGCGGCCTCGGAAGCGCTAACCAGGCTTCGAGAGACCGTACCAACGAGCCCACCCGGACCACCGGCGCACCCGCGGAGGGGCAGCGAAGTGGAAGGCAGGGACCAGACTCCGGAGGCACTACTGCGGCCGAGAGAGAGGTCTGGGTGTGCAGGGCAACACCTACCTGCTTCCACCGAGGGGCAGACGGCAGGGAAGGCCCGGAGGCGTTCGACTGCTGGCTATCCCGAGGCGAAGGAAGGAGGGGAAACGAGGAGCGAGGCCTGGGGGCGTCGGGTCCAGGTTTCCGCGCCTCCTTGCCCAGCGGGGGACGAGAGTGACGAGGCCGTGGCGGCGTCACTGACGTCTGAGCGCTGGGGCTGGGAGAGGGGAACGGGAGTGGTGCAGCTCGGGGGCAGCACGCACTGCCACTCTGACCCTCTCGGACGGAGGAAACTGGTCTTATTAACTGCCAGTCTCGACCGTGAGGGGAAACGAGGAACGAGGCCCGGGGGCATCAAGTCCTGGTTTCCCCTCACCCAGCGAGAGACGAGAGTGGCAAGGCCGTAGCCCTCACTGCCATCTGAGCACTGGGGCCCGTGAACTACTCAGAGGAAGTGGACTGCTCAAACTTTGGGTACCGCTTATTCTGGATAACCAGCGACGGAACAGAAACGAAATTCTCCACCCGGCCCTCCCCGGGGGAAGGAGTGGTGATAACACGCACTCCCAAAGAGCAGAACGTTACATACTCTGGTTCGCTCTTCTCAGGGTTGTTTCCCTTCCCTTTGCTCGGGGAAAACAAACTCAGAGCGGGCTGGTTTTGAGGTGCTTCTGGACCACCAGTGTGGACATCGTCTAACCGAGGGCCAGCGCTGTGACTTATCACGGTCAGTCACTAAGCACAGCTCAACCCCGAGTTAGAACTACGCACGTGCAGTGGTAGTGAGAGAAGAAAAACTTTTGCAGATTTAGGCATGTTTGGCTTGCCATATTGGCACCAAAATGCTTCCATACTGCCAAAATTCTTCACACACATCCGGGCACTTTAGAACAGCCCAGGAAAGTGTGGCTGTTAAGTCTGAATCTTCAGCATGAGAACACACCATTATAATAGGAACTCAGCATCATTTTCAGAGTATAACAGCCCTCTCTCCGATGTAGCGATCGACATCTGTCCTCCCTGAGGCCCCGAATGAAATGCCTGGTCCCTCATGAGAAGGACCAGAAACCCATCCGAAACCCTAGACGGCACACGGCACGCTGAGCGGCTCAAGCCTTAACGAGAAAGGGGAGACGAACAACGTGCCGACGTGGTCATGCACTCCTGAGAGAACATGAACCACCCACGAACGCAGTCTCAACACAATGATTAGGCATGTGAAACCGTGATCGTGGCCGTCAACCAGGCATGCAAGATAGTGAACGTGGCCATCGCTTTGATGACACACAGCACGCTGGGCGCTCAAGCCTTCAGGCAGGCGAACAACGTGCTGACGTGGTCATGCTCTCACAAGAAAGCATAAACCACCCACGAACACAGTCTCAGCATGTTTGCGATGCGCTAGAGGAGTGAGTGGTTCGTGCTCACTGAAACCCTCAGATCAACAATGTTATTCGCCAAAGTAGCCCTCCTCTGGTGCACCAGAAGAGAAACTAGATCGGGAAATAAGCAAAGGGACTCACCTCACAGAGGCAAGCGAGTCTTGATCTTGACCGCGCATCTTGAGCGCCGAATGACACGCGCTGGGTTGCCGTGACAACCCGCGCTGTCAGCCGGCGCTCGACGGAACACGGCACGCTGAGCGGCTCAAGCCTTTACGAGAAAGGGGAGACGAACAACGTGCCGACGTGGTCATGCACTCCTGAGAGAACATGAACCACCCACGAACGTAGTCTCACACACTGATTAGGCATGTGAAACAATGAACGTGGCCGTCAAATAAGGACAGGAAATGATCGCATCCAGAAAGACACGAGTGAAACGTCATCCTGAAAAGGACGCGATCTTCACTCGTGTTGCTCTTTCAGGAAGAAAGTACTCTCTATCGTGCTGAAGCACGCAGGGACCCAACGCGGCAACACAGCTGGGAAACTGCAAGCCCGCTGTGCGCACTCAACCGTTTACCAGCTGTGAAAACAGCTTTTGAATTAACAGCATATAGATGCAGCCGGCAGACAGGAAACCGCGCGGTCGCTGAAACGCCATCTCACCAACACAGAGAGATCCCCTCCCGAAACAGCAGACTCGTAGCTCGTAAGAAAAATACAATCTTAAAGATCACTCACTCAGAGAGGACACAATCGGTCGGCTCCGAAGCTAAAAACGTTTGTGTATGTGCTTGCTTCTGCTTTTATACCCCCACTGGTAGGCGGGTCGCGGAATGCAAATCTTGCATGCCAATGTTTATTGGCTCGTTTTAGTTCACTCGAAGTCGATTGGTCTCCCTAGCGTAATCCCAATTCGTTGGAAACTCCTCCGACGAGACGTAGGAGTTCCCGAACGAAAGGGAATCAGCTTTGCCATCACAGGATTAAATTACATTTCAAAATATTAAATTAGAAAACAGTTATTTTCAAATATCAACAGTATTTTACAATATTACTGGTTTTACTGTCTTTAATTTTTTTTTATTAATATCTCTTCAAGTGATCTACATCACAGTATTGTCTAAATGTTAATGCATGTTTGGCGCTTATGTAGTTTAAATCATATCACTGCCCCATTTTCTCATCCCCTTCCTCTTGTTTCCATCAATAATGCAATAAGAGTGGCAAAATCCCAAAACATTGGATTTGTGTTATTTTGTTTTCCTAAATGGTCTTGAGAATTGATTTTGTGGACAACCTAGTGCACATAAACCGGCCATTTCTATAAATGGGAGACAGGAGATCTAGAGTTACAGGTTGGTTATAGACAGAGCCTTATCTAATGCACACCACCAGCTGTTTAACTGTGCCTGCATAAGGGCCGTAACACTATCAAACGCAGCCACCCCCCCAGTTCTGCACAATTACATACCAGCCCTTTATTAGTATGGTCATAGAAGGGTCCTTTCTCTCACAACGTCAGCTCTGCCCTTCTCTTTCTCGTGTTTTTTTTTACCAGGGTGAGTCGGGGTGAAATTATCTGAAGACTGAGGAGAGAGCGTATGGGGAAAATATATCAAAGTCTCACCCAGGTAGACGTTCAGGTTCACTGGGCAAGGTTGGGTAAATCTTCTCGTACTTGGAAGCCGATTTAGAAATCTCTCCGGGAATTCACTTCAGATAAAAGTAAACAAATTACAGGCGTTTTGGGAGCTGTTTTGACCATTGCAATTACGTTTGAAAAATGTTGCGGGGAGACTGATGCATCCCCCGGTATAATAGATGCAGACTCAGGTGCAGGGGGAGTTGAGATGGTTTCTGTAGTTTTAACAGCCTTGAACCGTGTTGGGCAGCCGAGAGGAGCAGAGGAGTGCACTGTGCCCGTGATGGATGGCTGGGTAGATATTTTGACGGATGACTACATAGGTACGCCTGTTAAGATCAGTGTCTTTTTTTATGAGGCGACAAGATAGAGAAAGTTTCAACATAAATATTACTAATTTATTTCCCCTGAGTCTTTGCTGGTTACAGAACAAAAGCGAAGGAGATGAAGAAATTAAGATTGAGGGAAGATGAAAAAAGATAGCAGAAGAAGAGAGGTTAAGAGAGTTCTTAAAGAGAGTTTAAGAATAAAGAAACTAAATGATTATCACCGTAATTTGTCCACGGACAGAGTGAGAATGCGAAAACAACAAAACAAGGGCTGACAGGGAGATGAAGATGGGAAGGAGAGGAGAGGTGATGGTGACACAAGAAAAAGGACAGCTTAACTCCACTCCGAGAATGGAATCAATTTTATTTATGGGAGTGTGTGTCTGCCCGTAGCTTATGTGTGTGTGTCTGTGCGCCCACTCACACCTTTACACATCACCTATTACATCCTGTCTACACTGGAAGCGTGAAAGCTGCACGCCAGCAATGTTGAAAATACTAGCTGTGAGCTAAACTTAAAGCTGCAGTCCATAGTTTTTCCTCTTTGTCGCCATCTCTGTTCGAAATATGCAATTGCAGTTAATCGCGGAATTATCAACTTTACGTGGGTTGTGTCTCGGCACGGCACAGCGCGGATGAATCCAATGTTTTGAGGAGAATGTGCAGTTGTCAGTCACCGCGCTGGTGTGGATACTGTCATTCGGAATCACAGATTCTACTTTTTGGATGTATGACCAACATGAGAATTTTCACCGGAAAATGTCACCTGGCTGTCAATCGCGCTGACTAAATCTAACGATCGCTTATCATGTCATGTCAAATCGGGCAAATTATACTTTGTTATTAAATTGTTAATGTTAACAACATCAGCATTACGTGACTACATTTAATGCCCTTTCGATATGTATCCTCATTTTCGTATGGACCCGGTTGCAGTCTCTTTTTTTCTGCAGCCACTCCGAAGTCTGAAGTCATCGGGTGAATCTCCAGCTGTCACTGTGATTGTCGTTTGAACCTTTCTGTATCCACTATCAAATTAACAAGTTTAATTATATCAAGTGCTGTGAGAAAAGGCTATAAATCTCCACCTCCAACATCCTCACACACAATATATTCTATGAGCCGAGACTCCTTCTTTATGTGCACAGATGTGACATTTGTAAAAACATTACAAGCTTACCGTTTTGAATCGAGCTACGGCAAGCAGATAGGTTTGAACACTGGCTGGATATGTACTTTCTCAACAATTTATTTTGGATAATTTTTTAACCCCAAAAAGTTATGGACTGCTCCTTTAAGCAACAGTGAAGTTATTAATTTGTTTTATATTTAGCAAGAGTGGTGCGAGAACCCTATTGGAATTGTTCTGTTTATTATATTATTTTGTGTTTTGTTTTGTGTTTGGCTTAAAAGAAGGATAATATTTGAAATAATATTTTAAAATATGAATACATTTATTAATATATATATATAAATATTTAATTTAAATAATTTATTTTATTAGCATTTTCCTATTTAAATAAAATTTCAATTAATTTAAAAAGTTTATTTAATGATCATATTAATAATTTCAAATGTATTTAATGTCATCTTTTTAACTTCAATTTAAGACATACAGTTTATTCTGATTAATCTTTTGCATGCACATTTGCATTGGCACAATTCTATAATATGGTACAGCTATCAAAGAAACCAGGACTGATTTAATTGGGCATTCAAGTGAAACAAACTGATATTGAACTAATTGTGCTTTTTCGTGTTTTTTGTGTTCAAATTTTCAAATATACAGTCATGCTCAAAAGTTTACATACACCCTGCAGAATCTGCAAAATGTTAATTATTTTAACAAAATAAGATCATACGAAATGCTTGTTATTCTTTATTTAGTTCTGTGCTGAATAAGATATTGTATATAAAATGTTTACATATAGTCCACAAGACAAAAAAAAGCTGAATTTATAAAAATTACCATGTTCAAAAGTTTGTACCCTTGATTCTTAATACTGTGTCGTTACCTGGATGATTCACAACGTTTTTTTTGTGTTTTTTTTTTTTTTGTGTGTGATGGTTGTTCTTGAGTCCTGTGTTTGTCCTGAGCAGTTAAACTGCTCAATTTCGTTCCGAAAAATCTTTCAGGTCCTGCTCATTCTCTAATTTGTATGTAGGTGTATGTAAACTTTTGAGCACAGTGTAAATTTGCAGTCTGTTTACAGATTACATTTGTTAATGTATATTTTTTTCATATGAACAGGAAAAACAGGACTGCATTGCGTCAAAAATAGAAAAGGCCGTTCTTCAACTTAGCAAATGATACAACTGACGCTGTCATTGATTATAATGGGAGCGATTATGTTTTGTCGCTCGTGTCCAGTGTAGACACTGTGTTATTCCATGTGTCGGTTCTCATGTCTTTCCTCTCTCCCTCCCCCCCCCCTCTCTCTCTCCATCTCTCACACATGCCATTTACACACTCACTGACTGACTCATGAGAGGAGACTCGTGCGTGCTCACAGGAATACACATGAGCTTCTGTGTCGCACGCACATATACATTCTTGTCACATACACGCGTTCGACAGTTCATCAGTCTGAGGGAGGAGAGAGGACGGCTGGAGATGGAGAAACTCGGAGGTGACAGGTTTTGTCATCAACCCTTAAGGGCTAATTGTCATTCTGCATCCTTTGCTCTTGCTCTTTGGCCTTCTGTGCGTCTCCTTGATATGTGAATTTCTTTTTTCGACCCTCTTCAGCCCTCCTCACCCTTCTGCCCTCAGCTGGCTTTGCATTTAAAGGCTCTTCAGTGGTCAGTGGTGCACACAGACAATAAAACACTGTTCATCAAAACACTTACTGTGTGTTCTCAGCAGATCATAAAGCCCATTTATTTACACTCTCATCAAAGCATAAAGCCCATTTAGTCTTCTAGCTTTGCATTATGGAATCATGCAGTGTCAAGTTCAACAGGCGATTAGGCCTGATGCATGTTCTCTTGAGTATAGTGGCAATAAAACGCCACAGTTTGGATGTAACTAAGATGCACCCGGAAATCTCATCTCAGCCTCCTCTGGAATCCATTTTAAAAGTAAAGGAAGCGGAAAATATAAAGAATTAGTTGCCTGGCATCTCACCGATGTGTATGATGTTGTCTGTGGTGAGAGCAAAGAGGTTTAATGTGAGACTAAACTCCCCAAACACGCATCCTTAGTGACTTTTCCCAATAAATTCACATGTGTGGGAGTGCTTTAAGCACTTTCTCTCTTGGTGGTCGGATATGGGCTTTCGGGGTCCTGAACGCTCAATTAAAATGAAAGTAGCTTTACAATTAATTATATTCAGTGGGTCCTCCCTCTGTCAGTGAACCTCTCCAGCTATTTGTATTTCGTCCAATCCCATAAGGTTATATTTCTGTGTTTTCGCCATGCATGGTGCGATAAAGACGTGAAATGCGTGTCTGAATCCGTAAAGATGCGTCCCTAGGGCGACTTCTTTGAGCGTGAAGGAGGGATGAAGGAAGGAAGGGATGAGAGGAACACTAATAGCCTCATCTTGGCCATACCAGCCCGCTGTAATCACAGAAGTCTGAGTCGTTTTCATCTCACGCTGTGCTCAAAAACACTGCAGAAGATGTGCTTTTTTTTCCTGGTACGCCAGCAAGCTTGCGGCTCCTTATCTGTGACGTGTGGCCTGGTCTTCGTCCATTTCCTCGAGTCAGTTTGCTGGAGAGGAGCTCAGCCATGTGTTCTGATCGGATAATTTGTTGACTGATTCGGGTGATTGGGTTTGGTATGAATAAGGCAAGCAGGCAAAGCGCTTCTGACTTGGCGACTGCCTGTGGGGTCTCCTCGGGGGGCTATAGACAGCAGTGGGGCATGAAAACGTCCCTGAAATCGCTCCGTCGTATCACAACGCCCAATTAGAGCTGGGATTGGATGGTCCACGGTTCCACATGAGGCACTGGTAGCACTGCGGCCAATTTTGGTGATGACTGCATCTTTGCGGCTGCCCGCTTACACGTTATGTGCAGGTCTGAGTAAAGTGCATTTTAGGTGAAACGTCAAAGGCATCCGAGAGTGACTGCACACTGTTTTAATGTCATTAATGAGAGAAAAATATAGTAGAGTAGCACTGCAAAGCCTTTTTGAGGTTTCCATCACTAGCAATACGACAGATCAAAAAGACCTATCCAGTATTTTCTCAAGAGGCCAAATTATCTGCAAAAGAACCTTTACTTTTTTTCGTGCGCAATACAAAGCTTTCTACATCATAAATTCTCAGCTGGTTTTGCTACAGGAATCAAAACCATTATTTTATTCTGTTTTCTGTAGACTAGACAGAAATCACAATTATTTTATTCTTTTAACAGGCATAGTTTTATCTCTTCAGGTAGCCTATATACTGTACATCTGACTGTACTTTAATGATGGGTAGAAAGGAAGTGTCAACTTCAGATATTAATATTTGGAATTTATATTTGGAAAATAGAAAACTGAATTTTTATATGTTTTTGTATATTTATTTTATTAATAAAGTATTATATTCTATTCAATTTTTGACAATGACTGGAGCAAACCTTAGTAAATCACCTTGCATGATTAATTTAAATATTCTCCTACTTTCCTATAAATGCATGTTCAATAAGGTCAGCCACAAAAATAACCCTGTCCACACCTTTTCAGTGCATATTTTTCACTGTGTGTCTTTAGTAAATCCTGACAGTAGTTTTTTTAACACCAAAAGAGGGGGTGCGCTGGCGCAAGCTGTTATTAAATCTGTCCCTAAAACTTTAACAAAGTTATTTTCATGTCTTATAACATTAACAAAAGGATATGAGAAGCATTTTTAAAATGTTGAAAAGCCTTTTAATTGTTTTTAATTATTATTAATATTCCAGCAACATAAGAAGTTCTCGAATCTGACACAAGAGTGACAAAATGCTGTCTTCCGAGCAGGTAGACAGTAACATGAGCTTTAGGGAAACTTTTTACACTCATTATGTGAGTTTTTGAGGAATAACCCCAGAGTCAAACGTCAGCGATGGAATCAATCAGGAGGTTGGCCGTTGTTCTATCGGCGACAGTGAGAGTGGAGTGCGGGAAAAATGGTCAACGATTTCGCTTTTCTTGTCATCTACCCTGGCAGTGTGCCTTCATGCAGAATAATAGGAGTTAGAGCCATTCTTCTTGTATGGAGGCAGAGAACGAGCGATATGGAGTGGTTGGTGGGGGTAGGTAGGGAAGTGATTTCCATGCTAATGGGAATGTTCCCGGCAGGGCTTTCTGTCTGCGCCTATGTCTTTATGATGAATGCAGCCTTCGGACTGCCAGCGCGACGGGGGTCTCGCACCAAACCACGAACTCGCAACTTCCTCTCTCGCACGATGCTGAAAAGAAAGTGAAGTGGGCGCTTGCTAGACCTAAAAGAGAGTGTGGACTCTGAGCTCTTGCTGCATAAACTAGTCAATTCCTGGCTTATTACTTTGAAGTTTCTCTCGCCATGCATTGATGTCTTTTATTACTTAACACGCCATATATTTACAGGATGGTGAGTAATTGGAGAAACGGTGCTATGGGCAAGGTCTTTTAGATTACAGGCACGTTGAATCACAGGACCGATTTAGTTATACAGCACAGTGTGCCATGGCTCTTTGAGGGCATTGTTGATAGAGGTCAGCATACGGAGATCTAATTCCAGCGGTTAGTACTGAAATATTGCGGCACAGAGTGAGCTTTAGTTTAACCTGGGTATTTTAAATGATGCCTTGACCACGTCAGATGACCTGAGGTGTCCTGGGAGAGCCAGACGCAGCCTGACAATATACACCAGGAGGCCTGGACACAATTGTCGCGGTTATTAAAGTGGAATTACGGAGGGAGGGATTTGATATTGAAGCAATTTTGAGCAGAGGGTGTGGATGTGTTTTGATTACCCCACAGCCCCAGTGGTCTTTGTGAGAGAAATAGAGTGAGAGTCCTCTGGAGGTATTACCACCCCGAAGCATCCACACAACAGTGATTTCACCACCTGTATTTCTCCTCAGAAACAGTGCAGCCCTGACATAAACAATCTCTGTCCCTTCTCCTCATCTACTTTCCCCCCATTCTCCTTCTCAAGCAATATCGGTCAACATTCCCAGTCTGTTTTCTCTTCTCCCAAGATTCTTGTTGGCCACATATATTCTACAAAAATATATCATATATACCACATCTATCCATCTATCCGTCTGTCTGTCTGTCTGTCTATTGATCAATTGTAAAATAGTAAAATAACGCTATAATGTAAAATAACTGTTTTCTATTTTAATATATTTTAAAATGTAATTTATTTCTGTGATGGTAAAGCTGACTTCAGCCATTAATCAAGCCTTCAGTGTCACATGATCCTTAAATCATTATAATATGGTTTACTGCTCAATAAACAATTCTAATTAGTATCTTTGTTGAAAACAGTTATGCTGCTTAATTATTTTCTAGGAACCGTTACAGATTTTTTTTTTGATTCTTTGATGAATAGAAAGTTCAAAAGTTTGAATTTAAATTTGAAATATATATATATATATTTTGTAATATTATAAATGCCTTTACTGTATTTTTTATCATTTTAATGTGTCCTTGCTAAATAAAAGTATTAATTTCTTTCTTTTTTTAAATCGTACTGTCCCAAAGTTTTTAAGTGTTATATAAACAAATGTAAATATAAAAATGTAATATTAAAATGTACAGTGCATATCATCGCCTGGCAGTTAATAGTAAACCAGCATCTACCGAGCCACCGTTTTTTTGTTTTTGAACTGTAAAAAAAAGAAAGTATAATCAAATTGGATGTTTAATTAATTTCAACTTAAATTACATTAAACAAAAAAAAGTTTTGAAAATTGAAAACTTGAATAACTTATTTCGTTTTAAATTGCTTAATTTACTTTAAAGCAATGTAGTCAAGTCAAGTGTATTTATATAGCGCTTTTCACAATATAGATTGTATCAAAGCAGCTTCACAGCATCAATCAAAATAACATAACAGTGTTTGTTTCTTAGTGGAAAAAACATCCACGTTTGGTAGGGCTGATCAATGGTATTAATGATTGGTTAATTAATTTGAATATCCCCAACTTAACAAGCCAAAGTCAACAGTGGCAAGAAACCGAAAAACTCCATCAAGTGACCTACTGGTGTCCTAAAACTCCATCAGGTGACCAATGTAAAAACATGTTGTCATAACTTATTGATCATATCATTTTTACAGTGTGCTGGGTAAAATACATGTGCTGTTTTTAAGCAGTCTGCTCTCTCTGGCAACCACAGTTATCTACACTGCAGTGTGTAGATATGCAAACTAAACTGGGTTGCAGGGATATAGCAGGCAACGTTTAGACCGAGCATGTAATCTTCTCTCTTACCTTGTGATTGTGAGCCATCCAGTGTTAATTAAGGTGATCTAGACAAGTCTGGCCCAGTCTGGTGCATGCTGTGTAAATGGAGGTTTCAAGCCAAGTCATCCTTATTTAGCGCAGATTAAACTCCATGGCAGAATGGCAGAAAATAGTGATTTAAATAATATTGGAGGAGTTCGATAATAGAAATAATTCCAATAATTGTCTTCTCTAATTAAGCTCCACATCCTTGAAGAGTGTAATTAAAATAGTTGTAGTTCATATTAGCCTCCTTTTAATCCTTTTTCATTTTCTTTGCCTGCTTATTTTTGCTCTATTTATTAATATTTCATCTAAAGTTCAGCGCTTTCTGCTTCAATTGACGGCTTGATCATTGCCCACAGACACGTCTCCCGCCCCCCTCCGTACCTCAACTTTCTCCATCCCTCAGTCTCACTCACAACAGCACATACTCATGGAAGACAGATGCACATCCACGCACAAGCACTTGGCCTCACATCATCTCTCTTGTGTCCGTCTTCACCTTTTCTCTTTCTTTAGCTCACCTCCTCTGACTTCTCTTTCCCTCCCGTTAGCTTTTGCACCCCTGCGTTCTCAGTCCTTTCATTCTGAGGAACAGTATACAGTAACTGTCCATCTCCCACGCATCTCTCTGAGTCCTCACTCACTGCCGCCACACCAATTTCTTAATCTCTGCCTCTCGTTCTCACTTTCAGTGTTCCTCCAGTTAGTCTTTTGATGTATTCATATACAGTTAGCTAACTCCCCCCTGTGCCGAATCCTTGCTGTGCTGAATCTATCCCTTTGGCACGAGTGAGCAGTGTTAACCCTCTCGCAATCCCACGATGCTGTGCGCCCATTCACGGGAGGTGAGCTAAAGCACCGGGGCAGCACTTCTACAATGGATTAAGCCTCACTGCAGGACCTGGATGCAAATATCATGTTAAAACCCCTGCATAATCATATCATCTCAGTGTGTCTTTACTGATTGCTTTGCTCTTTTGATGAGCTGCACCTTATATCCATCATGTTATTTATTACACATATCCAGTACACATTCATCAGAATATATGGCTACTTTTGAATGGCCTATATTTAATTCTTTTCCACAGTTTATTGATCCCTTTATATGTGTATAGAGCCTCTGTTTTTGCACTTTCCACATTAAAAGCTGTTCCAAAAAAACAAACCTGTTGGAGTCCACACTTCTTTATCTCTAAGGGTGTCTTCACTTTTTACTTTTTTTAATTTGATTTTTTTATCACTAGTGGTTGACCAATATATCGTCATGGCTAATACATTGGTTTATATGTCTTTTTTTCTTTTCTTTTTTTTTAATTTGACTTTTTTGGGTGGTTAGTGTCGGAAACTTTTAATTGGAAGTTTATAGTAACTCTCGCTATAGTCACTCTCTTTTAATATTATACATTTTTAAACATTGGTTAATATTTTGGGGGGTTTGTTTGGACTTTTTTGGCTGATTAGTGATGGAAACTATATTTTGACATCTAAAGTAAATCTTTCTTTGCAATTTTTTTTTTATCAAGTTCAAAACTCTCAAATGTATTCATTTTTAATTAATTATTTTCAGGTTATTTTAGTAAATATTACGAATGCTTAATATTATATTAATTTTTATTTTTATCAATTGTTTGATATTTGGCTTTTTATTTAGACTGATTATGGGTGATTCGTTTAGGGAACTTATATTTTGACGTCTAAGTAAATCGATATTTTTTTATTAAGTTAAAATGATTAATTTTCAAATTAATGATCTAACGTATTTTTGTATTATGTACTGTATACATATTTTTAAATATAAAACATGAAATTTTGGGCTTATATTGTGCATGTGTTATTTACTATATTTAAAATAAATTGTGTGATATATTTCTGCTTTATATCAGTCTTTGATTATAGAAAAAACTATTCACCCCTTCTCATGGTCCCTCGTTGTTACCCTATGGGAGAATCCAGATGGTGTAAATATGATGTCTACCAGTAGAGTTGATCTGCAGAGCAGTAAAGGGACAGGGCAACTGATGCTGAGGCGGGATGCTTTGGGATAATTCTCTCTCCACATCCTTCATTTTACACCCTGCCTCTATAAGTGCCACAGTGATGGACGTTTTAAAAGGATGCAGATTTTATTCAATGTAATTTTCAACCAGCGCTTGAGCTTTAGCCAGCTAGACACTTTTTTAATGACTCTCCCATCTCAGAGGTCTCATTTCTACGGCAACATAAAGCCTCATCCATGGATAAGACCTCTTATTTTCTCTTTTCCTTCTCTCTCTCACGCTCTCTTAACTTTACTTTCTTTTTGTCTCCCGCCTGTTCTCTCTTTTAGCATTTCCTTTGCATTTCTATTCAGCTCTGTAATCGCTGCATCTTTGAATCAAGCTGTTTTCCCCTCATTTACAAACAAAACAGTCCTCTGTATCTATTCATCCATCGAAAACCCTTTGTACCATTTAAATCGGTTTCTTTTCTAAATCCATTTTTTGCTTGCCCACATGTAGTCTTGCCCACACTGAGTCTCACACATCTCGCTCAGTGGACCTGAGGTAATTGTCCATGTTATTTACTGAGCTAAACCTGCATTCATCCATAGACCTGCTAATTAACTCCATCTGCCTATCATTGAAAAGCTCTAAATACTCTCCTCTTAATCTCCCATTGGGCGCTGGCTCATACCAGCCAATCCTTTCTCTGTCCCTGGGAAGCCCAGCCGCATTAGAGTTGCTTTTAATGAATTCAAAGAATAAAACTAGCCGGCTCTCTCATTGCAGAGGTGAGGCCGAGAGTAAAGGTGGTGCTTTTGAAGGTAGATCGAGCAGGCACTGCGGTGGCACTACGCTTGTCCCTTCTGAACACAATTACAGTGACCCAGTGGGGAGTGCTATCTCAAAGTCACAGAACATTGATCTCGTCCATTCATGCTGTGTGATTGGCCGACTAAAGCTGCTTCGGAAAAAGATGAGCATCCGTTTGCTTCCCTGCTCTTCTTCTGTCCTGATTTGTGATTTACGAGGTGACAGGTAGCTGTGATTGTGTGTTTGCTTGTTTGAAGTGAGTTTGTTCAGTGTTGAGGCATGGAAAAAGACAAACGATTTTGTTTCATTACCTTTTTGGCAAAAGGGAACTGTACAGCTTTTTTCTCTATTTTCTCTAGACATGTTTCTCTAGACATGTTAATCACCTTTCTACTACATAGACAAATTTATTAAAAGCCCATCTCGCCAGAGGTTTATGCCGCACGATTATTGTATCTATGACAACATTTATGTCTAAAAGTACGTGACAAAAATCAACCTTTTACATTTCAGTCCAATCCAGTCGCACTGAAAGATTATTCGGACAATTTTTTTACATGCATCTAGGAATTTATTTATTTTTAATTAAACTAGTATCCACCTTATTTTTAAATAATGTTCTATTGTAGTTGAAAAATCAAATAAAAATGTAATAAAATTCAAATCAAATCAAATGTCCACCTTAACAGTGCATATACATTTTGTATGAATTTTCACAATTTTGTTTGTACCTTGGTATTTCCATCCAACATTTTTTTTTACATTTTATGTTACAAAACATTTAAGTGGAAACTTTTTTTTATTATATATACCACAGTTCAAAAGTTTGGGAGCTAGCCAATTTTTTTTTAAATAGATCAAAATTAACAGTTAAGTAAATGCTGTTCAGTAAAGTAAACTTATTCTGTATTCATCAACGAATCCTGAAAAAAATCCCGTTTCCACAAAAATATTAAGCACACAACTGTTTTCAACATTGATAATGATACAAAATGTTTTTTGAGCACCAAATCAGCATATTATAATGATTTCTGAAGGATTGTGACAATTCAACTTTGCCATTACAGGAATAAATTATAATATATATTTTGCATTGTTTTTGCATCTTGTCTTTTAAGTGCACAACCTTGAGCATTCAGTTATGTGTGTTTGAATTCCTGTTGTGCCAAATCCTTAAATCGTAATGCGAACAGCTCTCCTCGATTTTGCCTCAAGTGTGCCGAATCGCAGACGACAGCTTCTAAGTGGAAATTCGTGCATGTGCTTGACAGAAGTGACAGAGCGTTTTGAAGTCCGAGCAATGACACGGTGGCCACTCTGTAGACAAATCCTCACACACTTGTTGTATCGTAGACTTTTTCCCCATCAGCCAGCTCTCCCTCATCGAAGAACAGCAGGACATCGACTACATGTCAGTCTGTGCTGAAATTCAAAGCCCTTCAAATGCAGAACTGATGCACATTACTGAGGGAGTGATTTGAAAGGCTGGTGTTATATTTCTGCACATTTAGGTGCAGTTGGTTGATATACGGAGATGGTTATTAGCTTTGACTTTCATCACAGGCTGTTGTTTTGTCACGTCACAGATACAAGTCTAATGGAGATGTACTGTGTAATGTCCCGGGTTGTGACGTTTGGAACTAATCTTCACTATATATACAACTCTGATGAAGGCAGATATCATGTTTTGGACCATCACTCTTCTTTATCCTTCCTTCCTGCTTGACTTTTCTCAGTATATAAATGTCACAATAAAGTCCTATCATTGTTTTATTTGCCCAACTATGACTTCCGTTTCTGAGAACCCTGGAAAATGAAAAAGGTTGCATAACTTAATCCACATCACAGCTATAACGATAACAGCACAGAGGAACGATATTGTTGGAATCACTTTCAGAATGATTTTCTTCCAGCTGATGAACGATAAAAACATTACAGCCAATCAGAATCCATCCTGCTTTAAAGATCTTGAGCATTAAAAGTGCCAGACGACAAAACTTATGATAAACAGAGCGTTATCGTGCGTTGGTGTGGATGCTTATATAGTTATTGTACTTTGTGTGAACGGGCCTTTATTGTGACTAAAATGGCATCTAATTTTAGGTGATGAAATTAACATTTTAGTTGTTGACAAAGTGCAAAATTCAGCCAAATATTCAAACATTTTATTAACTGGAGCTCCAAATAAAAAAACTAAAAAACATTACACACTTTTGCATCATTTTGTTTTTAGACTTTTCTTCTTAAAAAAACAATGTTAATATCTTTCATTGTGATTTTTTTTCTTGTCATATTTTTTTTGCTAACAGCATGTTTTAATTAAAATTATTGGTAACACTTTACGGTAAGGTTTCTATTTGTTATAGCAAATTTTGCTAACACAAACTGATAATGAGCAATACATCTTTCACAGCATTTATTCACCTTTGTTAATCTTAGTTAATGCAAATGTACATGTTAGACAGTGCAATGTTAACATACAACTTTTGATCTTAAAAATGCATTAGTAATGGTTGAGATTAACAACTAAGATTTAGTAGCTCAACAATGAACAATTTAAGTGCATCATAAAAGTGGCCACTTCTGTATTATATACACTAAAGTTCAAAAGTTTGGGAGCTAGCCAAAAAAAATATAATAATAATATAAAATTAAATAGATCAGAATTAACAGTAAAGTAAATGCTGATTTTGAAAACGTATTCTGTATTCATCTAATGAATATAGATGAATCAAATGAAACCTTGTTGTAAAGTGTTACCAAGTGCATTTTTGTCATCATTGACGAAAAGTCTTCGCTAACAACCATTTTTGCAAAATCAATCAATAGCCAAAGTCAAATGGGGAAACTCAAAAGGATAAACTCGTAATTGAAATACAGTGAAATATGAAATGCTTCAGTTTAAAGCTTTTCATAAATCAAATTGATATGATGTATGAGGATGCTAAATGATTGTCCATGTCTCACTTCTCATCCCGTCTTTTTGTCCAAATCTTTTTCCTATCTCAGGTTCCTGGCTGTTCTCTGTGTCAGAGTTGGCCGTGCCAGGGGCGGAGGTGGGGCGGATCTCAGCAACAGATGCTGACTTGGGAGACAATGCCAAGCTGGAGTACACCATCCTGGACGGAGAGTCAGGGGACACCTTTAACATCACCGGAGCCAACCAAGAGGCCGTGATCATTCTGAACAAGGTGGGAGGAATGCACAGGACATATGTGAAAGGGAGAAAACCTTGCTGAAAAGTCCATCTGAATTTCCAGTTTGTTGCTGATTTGGTGCTGTTTTTTTTTAAGGCAATATCCCAAAATTGAAATAGAAAGTATGTTGGACACAAACTCGGCTGCTGGCTGTCAGCTAAATATGGCTACAGTAGTGGAGGTTGTCGACCGGCATGGTCTTTCTCTTTGAGGCAGGCTGAAGAAGAAAGTCTTGCTGGCTAAGCCAGTAAAGGAGCCTGATGGGACCTGCAGCACAATAGTGTTGACCTCCATCCAAAACACAGTGCATTCTGGTAACCATCGCTGGTCTTTTCAGCAGGGAAACGTGTGTGTCTGTGTGTGTGTGTGTGTGCGTATGTGTGTGTGGGCATGGGTTCATAGAAGGTGGGTAGAGATCAGAAGACGGCTCATAGAGCAGATGATGCTCTGGTGTAGGAGGGGCAGGTTACTCATTCTGCCAGGTGTCGTGAGAAAATCTGCTCCAGTGGAAGAAAAAAACCTCAACAAAAGGCCAAAATGAGAGTCGGTGCTGTATAGGCGATGTGAGTCAATGTTGAATCAGTCCCCTCGCAGTCTGTGCTGCCTCTCGCATTCGTGCGTGTGTGCGAGACACCGATCAGAGAAAAGAGTGTGATTTACGCTGACAAGCCGTGTCGTGCATGCCACACGCAGGAGCCCCATGAGACTGCACTCATTCACTGATGAAGATTCTGAGTGGCACTGTCCGCCCGAGGCATCTTCGCATCACCTGAAACGGCACATGATACATTAGTAAATTGAAGGAATAGTTTGCTCAAAAATTTAAATTCTGTCATTGTTTACTCACTCTCATGTCATTCCAGACACACATGCTGTATTTTTTTCTCTCCATAGAACTCAAAAGTAGAAGTTTTTTTAGAAGCTCTTGTCATACAATGACAGTTCATAGTCACCAGGGACTGTCAAGCTCCAAACAGGACAACAAAATGAAAAAAATAAAATAAATACACACCATAAAAGTGGCTCATGCATTAAATCATTATATTTCAAAACTATGTTAGGTTTGTGAAAGGAACAGAACAAAATGTAAGTCTTATTCATAGATAATCTTGGTGCCAGGCTCTAAATATCTGCCTGTGTTCTGGCTGAATGTGAGGTTAAACACTTCTGAGTTGGATTATTTATAAGAAAGCTGTCACTCCTTGTAGATAGATGTTGCTTCCCTCATTCAGAGCCATTGCTTATGCAAAATCACTATTTCCATCACCTTAATGCATTTAACATGCAACACATAGCTATTCTATGTTATTCTATAATGCATTTATTTACATAAATATATATTTGCTTTATTTGTTATTTAAGTAACAACATTTTTTAATCTGAATATAGAAGATTATTAGTTAAATTATGCCTGTTCTTCACACTTCTATTCAGAAGACTTGGACACAAGTTGTTTGGACTACATATCTTTTTTTTTTGTCTTTGTTTTTAACAGCTGTGTATAGATTCTTTATGTGTTTTTGACTGCAAATATAACTGCTAACAGGAACAACAGGAACCTAAGTAAAAGATGACAAAATCAAACTGTTCCTTAATCAACAGGCTCATTTTACATACAATATAATCTCAACTAATCAGGCTTTACAGTGATGTGAACATGTTGCCTATTACAGTTAAAATGCTTGAAGCGCCATTTCCAAGCTGCTGGGTGGCCAGGTGATTGTGTGTATGCTCTGTTCAGATCTGGATCTGTGATCAGACACTGGGAAAAGCCAGCACAGTTTTATTGATGCCAATCCAGCTTCCTGGACTCATTTGTGTGTACCTCAGGTTGATTATACTGTGATCATTCAAGTTTGTGTGAGTGTGTGTGTGAATAAAGTGTGTGGGTTTGCCACTGTGACAGTCCTGGCAGGTGTGGGGAAGTCAGTGTTAAAAAAAAGGCTTTGGCTGCAGGTGAGCCTGGGAGGGATTTTAGGCCAGGGATGTGTTACTGCGATAAGGGAAAACTGGAAAGAGGAAAGCGACAGAAAGGAGCAGGGAGATTAAACGAGTGGCCAGAGAGAGGAGACAGTATATAGAGTAGAGAGATACAGAGACGTGGAAGTAAGACATACACTAGGGCAGACAGTATTAAAGATAAAAATGTAAAGTTAGCAGTGCAGTACCTGCCTCAACTGGAGCCATTCCTTACCGTTCTAAGAACCGCTCGGCCCGACAGTTCAGGTTTTATTTTTTATAGGACGGCTATGTTCTTTTAAAGTCACACATAGAGTAACTAACTGAAAATTGAAAGACTGTGTCTATTTAAACTAAGTACAAATGGACCCTTTTCACATTTCCTGGTTTGGGATTCAGAACTTGTATCCACCTTATTTTTCAGGTAACAGTGGGCGCGACCATTTGTAATTTGAATGTGTCTGGCTTCCGTTGTCATTCGCTTCCAGTTATTTGTAGCTGTACAAAACAGCTTGTTATGCTGCTTGATATTGCAAACTGGTATTTATTACCATATTATGTTAATGTAGTGTCTTAATTATAAACACAGTGCTTTGTAGCGCAGACAGTTTTAAAGTTTACTGCACATCTTACTTGCATGTTGAAAAATAAGGTTGATAGCAGACTAAACTTTACAGGCGTTCATGGACCATATAGGCTATAAAGAAGCAAATACTATTTTTGTACATTTAAAAGTAATGTTTCTTTACTAGTTACCTGAAAAAAGTAATCTTACTACGTAACTCGCATTACTTGTAATACGTTTGCCCCCACCCCACACACCCACCACTCAATGATACTAAAATGAAATTTTGAGAACTCCAATAAAGGGATAGTTCCAAAACCTGTATTCATTTTTCTCTAATGCTAAACACAAAAGACGATATTTTGAAAAGCGTTGGGAACCAAACAACAGTGGAGCCCATTGACTTCCATTGTATGGACAAAAACACTGATTCATTTATCTTCTTTTATGTTCTGCTGAAGAAAGAAAGGGTGAGCAACTTATGACAGAATTTAAATTTTGGGTGAAGTATTCCTGTAAATCGTGTGAGCTTTGAAAGACCCACCTTGAAGGAACAACGTGTTCATCTGGGAAAGAAAGTGAGAGAGTACTAGAAAGCAAAAGAGGGAATACTTCAGTCATCTAATGCTTAGTGAAGGAGGAAATGAAAAAGGGGAATTATGGGTAAACAAATGAACTCCTCCCATGTCTCTCCTTGAATTCCTACTTCATCCTCCACTGCACTGATGCTTTATTCGCCCAATTATATTTTCTAAAATTGCTGCCGTGTTACAGTTCTCTCTAATATTCCTGTCAAAACCACACAGAGACGGTTCCATTGTCCATTAGGGCTCGGAATTCTGGCCAGGACTCCTGGCTGCGCTGCAAGACGAAATGATGGAGGTGAAGAAAAAGACAAAGACAGAGAAAGAGAACAATGAGTGAGGATATGCAGGTGGGAGTATCTGAAGACAAAGATTGAAGAGGTTAAAAGGGATTTAGCCGGAGAACCCACGCGCAACTAATAGAAAACATGAAAGATACCACTCTAATAGAATTAGAATAAACAAAGCGTAAAATTAGCACTAAGCTCCCCTTTGGTTTCCGGCCCATTAAACAAAAATAAAAAAAAACATCCTGAACATTATTTGTCGTGTTTGTGTTTGTGCTAACAGGACCCCGCTCTAGTTTGGCCACCTGCCTATCTCATTCAGAACAGCCGAACTTCATGCCGGCCTCTTGTTTATTTTGCTCCATATCAGAAAGACTGAAGTTGAAGATTTCTTTGAGACAGAGGGAGAGAGAGAGATAGTGAAAAGAAAGCAGTGCACAGAGAGGAAGAGCTCGCCCCAGAGAGGAAAGTGTTTCGAATAGGAGCAATTTCTGTCATCACAATGCCCACCATGACCTCTCAGGAACCCACAGAGCTTAGAGTGTGGTCGCTTTTTGCTTAGAGGAGATACACGTACCATTCAAACATGCGCATACAAACAACCTCATATAATTCATCCGTTGATGTACAGATGACCATATGCAGCATGGACGCTTAAAGGCATAGTTCAACCCAAAATTAAAATGCATTCAATCTGTCATCATTTACTCCCCTCACGTTGTTCCTCTCAAACCTGTTTGACTTTCTTTTGTCCATGAAACAGGAAGATATTTTGATGAATGTCTAAGCTGCTCTTTTTAATAAAAAAAGAATGAGCTCTAGGGTCGTTGTGCTCCAAAAATGGCAAAAAGACATAAAAGCAGTCACTGAATTCTATAAAATCTTCTGAAGTCATACGTTGTCTGTCCTAACTGAAGTTTAAATGGAAAAAAAACTCTCGTAGCTCTCAAACCACTTTGCACTTTCAATTCAAATATCGCTTGATGTCAATGATGACTGTCGCTTGACGTGCAGAAATCAATTATGTCAAATATCAAGTCTGCAGTCATATTCATATAAAAAAAGAATAGCTTGGACATTTCAGGTATATCTTCATTTGCATTCAGATGTTACAAAGGAAGAGAGGAAGTCTTACGCTTTTGGAAAGACATGTATATTCCTCATAACCAGCAAGATCAACCTGCTAAACCAGCGTGAACTGGTCTAAGCTGATTCTTTATTTCACACTTATAGACATTTACACATGACCTTTCCACCCCTCTCTGTTAATTCTGCCGTGAATTTCAAACTATGTTATGACAAAAAATGGAGCACATTATAAAAATGAAAGGTACTGAATAAAGAAGCTTCTTGCAGATAAAAGAAGAGACCTTTGATGTGCGGATAAAGAGGACAAAGCCTAAGGCTTAGTGTGTGAATGGGTCAGTCAGGGCTCTTTTTGGTAAGCTAGGTCATGTCTGCCTGTCTGAGGAGAAACTGTTTCCGTGTAAAGCTGCACTGCAACCTCTCTCGCTCTCTCTTTCCCTCCCTTGCTCACTCACTCATCTCCACGGTGTGCAGGCAGTGCTGGGTTTCTCATTGCAGATTTTCCCTCGCTCCCTCTCTCTCCCCTGGGGGATGTTAGTTATGTGCTGTGGTCATTTCTGCGCTTCAAAAAACGTGTGGAGCACGGCTAGAAATTCATTGATTCTCAAACAGTGCAAAAACTCTTTGTCCTTTAGAAAACATGCCTTTTGTTGAGGATTAAGGAAAGGAACGAAGTGTAAATCTGTAGGTTTCAGTTTTGAGTCTGGATATGAGTTTAGTGAGTATTTAAAGGTTCAGTTCTCAACTCTTTTATCATTTATTCACCTTTAAGTTTTTCCAAACCCCGTTTGACTTTTCTTCCATGGAACACAAAAGGAGAAATTTTGAATAATTTACTGGTCAATCCTTTTTGCATGCAACTACAATGAATGGGAGATGTGAAAGCTTGAAAAATGGCACAAATCAGCATAAAAGTATCATAAAAGTACCCCATACCATTTGTGTGCTATATTCCAAGTCTTCTGGTAGCTTTGCATATCAAGTAGATCGACATTTAAATAATTATTCACTCCTCACTACAATCTTCCACCCCAGAAAGCTTGACCACACTGACCAGATAATTAATGATTTGAACTAGAGAATCAGCCCAATTTGTGAATGAATCATCCAGGCCCGTTTTGTGATCTGGATCAACCGATTCACTGAAAAGTTTGTATTCGGATAATTTAAGTCAAATCAAATGTATTTGTATAGTGCTTTTCACAATACTCAGCTTAATAGAAAGTCATAGCCTACTATTATGTGTGAATTGCTTTAACATAAATTCAGAAGAAAATGATTATACCAACGTTATATTTAACTTTATTGTAGTCATTTAATCTGACAACTCTCATTAATGACAGTGTCGAGAGTAATAAAACGTGTCACGATGGTCTGTGAATCTTAAATGACATGTTGCTATTTCTGCCAATGACTAAAATTTCAGTCTGTTTCTCAAACAAAACTATAGCTTATGCTTCAGAAGAGACGGAATAAGTCGTATGGAGCACTTTTTTTGTGATCTTTTTGGAACTTAACAGGCCCTGTTCGCATTCACCAAAATCACATTGGCTTTTACAGTGCCCACTTAGGACTTTCTTCAGAAAAAATTACATTTTGTGTATACCACCGAAGAATGTCTTAAGTCATATACAGCTTGGAACGGCATGAGGGGGAGTAAATGATGACAGAATTTGAATCTTTGGGTGAATTATTAGTTTAACACGTTGTCCTCGCGCTGGCATTACACAGCATTATTCACTGTTCTTAGACTAATCAACACAAAGTGAATTTTCAAAGTCATAATTATCCAGACAGAACGGCGCGTGTGTGTTTGTGTGGGCTGGTGGGTGGCATGCTCTGATTAAGCGTATGCAGATTGCTGGAAGTCTGTGTTTATGCGTTTGAGTTTGTATGAGAGAGAGCAGTATTAGCTACACAGGGCTTTAATGGAAGAGGTCTGTGTACATTTGAATGTTTAATATGCCGGCAATAGATCCCCATCTGTGATCTCTTGTGGCAGTGTTGTTCAACCTGTCCTTAAAGTGAGTCAGTGTGACTAATGTTAAAGTAGCATTAACCACCTTTTTGTAACAAGTCCGATACAGCTTACCAACATTGCCACCTAGTGGTACAACATCATTTGAGAGGTTTGAGTGATTGACATTTTCTTGCTGTTGCAAATGAATAGGAAGCTGTGATGCTATGAATTAAACATAGATCCGTGGATTTCCTGTTCATTTGTGATGCAGAATAGAGACTGCAGGTTTAAATCTTGTATTATATTTACATTCATGGATTTGACAACGTATTATTATTATAAATTAATTTTACATTTATTTATAGGCACCTTACATGACACTCAAGGACACCTTACAAACACAATAGAACAATAAATATTTAATAACAAATAATCATTATTTGTGCCTGGACAGACTGGATTCAAGCATTATGCAGTGCATGCATCACTTAAGCTCAATATTATAGCTGAACGTTCCCTGAGAATCAAACTCATGACCTCTGGGTTGTTAATGCCGTTGTCTGCCAGTTGAGTTTTAGAAACATCTGGGGATGCTGTAAATCTGTTCTTTATTTTTATATATTCTCATTTAACCATGGAGCTAATCTAGAGACATCAACCTTTGGTGCTGTCCGGATTATCTGTGTTTGTTTTCTCTCCGAGTAGATAGAGAGAGAGAGAGAGAGAGAGAGAGAGAGAGAGAGAGAGAGAGAGAGAGAGAGAGAGAGAGAGAGAGAGAGAGAGAGAGAGAGAGAGAGAGAGGGAATTATAGTGAGTGAGTAGGAAGAGAATTGGAAGTATGGAATTTTTTAACCAGGATTTATGCAAAGGTGGAATTTTGAATAAAACCTGGTTTGTAAGGTTTAAGGACATAAGAAATGATTGAGAGTGAGTGAAGGGAAGCAGAACATTGTTAGAGTGTAGTGTGTGAATTGAAAGGATAATCTGGGCTTAACGTCCCAGAGTCGTATTAAAACACAAGGGAGACAGCGAGAGCAGCTGTGAATCAGGTGTCAGGCAGACAACCTGTCGACTTTCAATGCATGGACATGCGCACGTACGCACGCACGCAAAAGACATGCAGAGGATGCACAGAGCCAACATGTATGCACAGAAAGAGAAACAGGGAGGCACAAAGGAATTCACAAAGAGAATAGATCAAAATATCAACCTGGAGGGTTCACCGAGAGATATGGCCTCACCCACAATAGTGAAGGCATGCTTTGCTGTTTGTATCAGGGTGAAATGATATGGAGATAGAGTGCTAGGTTTTTTTTGTGGTTGAGCAATTTAGCCCTATCCCAGACTTTTTGTCTCTTGGTGATTTAATGTACAATTTTGTGTTTTATTTCTTTATAAACAACTATTTTGTGTTGTAGTGCTTTGAGGAATAATAAATAAAACGTATTATTATTATTATTATTGATGTTTTTTGTAGCACTATAGTTATGAGAGGTGCATTTTATTATAAGAGAGGTACATTATTATTATTATTATTATTATTATTATTATTATTATTATTATTATTATTATCCCTCATTACATATTTCTTGATCTGATGCAGTAGGTTAGCACTGGTGGTTTAAATAATTCATTCATTTGATTATATTTACAGCCATACTTTTACCTTTAGGTTTTCTTTGTTTTCCTATATACCAGTGCATACATTACCATTCATGTTTGTGGTCAGTACGATTTTTTTTTAAATACATTAATACTTTTATTTAGTAAGGATACATTAAATTGATCTAAAGTGACTGTAAAGACATGATAATGTTACAAAATAATTTTATTTCCAATAAATACAGTTCTTTTGATATTTCTATTCATCAGATAATCCTGGGAAAAAGCAAACCACTGTTTCTACAAAAATAATAAGCAGCACAATTGTTTTAAAAATTTCTAATAATTAGAAATGTTTCTTGAGCAGATTTCTGAAAAATCATGTGACACTGAAGACTGAAATAATAATGCTGAAAATTCAACTTTGGCATCAGAGGAATAAATCACATTTTAAGATATATTAAATTAGTAAACAGTTATTTTTAATTGTAATAATATTTGTTGTTATTATTACTGTTTTTTTATTATTATTTTTTTTTTATCAATTAAATGCAGCCTTGGTGAACATAAAAGACCCATTTCAAAAACGTGAAAAAAATCTTACCGACCCCATCATTTCACATCTCTCCAAAGATCAAATGCTTGAAAAGTTATATGATCTGCCATATGGTATTATAGATTATAGTGTAATGTAGTATAGCCGAATAGTGGACCATATAGAAAGCCTAATTAATTTCTTATAATTGCTATTTCACTAGAGAGCCATTTAAAAGAAAAACTGGAAAGTAGAACAAGAGAGAGAGGAGGAGATTCCACCCTCAACTAAACTTTGGATAAAAAGCATCTTATAAATAAACAAATACAAATAATTATAGTCTCATAGCTAGGCCAGCATAAAACTAGCATAAACCAGCCTGTGAATTCAATTCAGTCCGGTCTTTTGAGCCAGGTTTATTATAAACAGGTGTGAGTGACACACGAGTGTGTTTTCTCAAAGAAGGATGGAGGGAGAGTGAGTGATTGAGTATGTGAGAGAGGAAGGGATGGGGTGATGAGTGTGTGCTCACAGTGTAAGTGACATCTCTCCTCCTCAGACAGATTGTCTCTCTCGACCTCTAATGGGATCCTGTTAGGAACCTTTTCTCTCCATTTATCCCTCCTCTACTCTCTTGGCTTGACTCTCTGCCCCTTTTTTTGGGTCTCTTTCGTTCTTTCTCACCTTCATTTATGTTTTTATTTTTCATTTTTATATTTCAATATCGGTGTCCTTCAACTGTCCCCTACCCACTGAGTCATTTTTAATCTTTAATCTTTCTTGTTTCAGGTTATAGCAGAATGTGTTATGGACCTAATGGTGCCTAATGATGTTATTGAATGAAGTCTTGTTATGCTCACCAAGGCTACATTTTTTTGATAAAAATGTAGTAGAAAAAGACACATTATTACAATTTAAATATGTGAATATATTTTAAAATGTTATTCCTGTGACCAAAGCTGAATTTTCATCATCATTACTTCAGTCTTCAGTGTCACACGATCCTTCAGAAATCATTCTAATATGCTGATTTGCTACCCAAGAAACATTTCTTATTATTATCAGTGTTGAAAAAAGTTGTGCTGCTTAGTATTTTTGTGGAAACCATGAAACATTTTTTCCAGGATTATTTGATGAATATACAGTTCAAAAGAACAGCATTTCTTTGAAATAGATTTTTTTTTTCTTGTAACATATGTCTTTACTGTCTCTTTTGATCAATTTAATGCATCATTTAATGCATCCTAAAATTATTATTATTATAAAAAAAATCTTGCTGAACCCAAGTTTTTGCGCTGTGTACACATACAGTCGTGCTCAGAATTAATGGTACCCCTGGTAAATATGATGAAAAATGGCTTTAAAAAATAATTCTGCATCGTTTATCCTTTTGATATTTCATTCAAAAAATTGGCAAAAATCGAACCTTTCATTGAAGTAAAATAATTGACAGTGGAGGGGAAATCACATTATGAAATAAATGTTTTTCTCCAAAACAAGTTGGCCACAATTATTGGTACCGCTAGAATTGTTTACGAGTAAAATATCTCTGAAGAATATTCCCATTCATATTTACCTTTTTTTTGCACACCAGGGTGACTAGGAACATGAAATTGTCCAGCCATGACTTCTTGTTTTACAAGAGTTTAAATATGGGGAAACACAAAGGCCAAATTCCCTTAATCATCCATTACAATGAGTAAAACCAAAGAATATAGTTCTGATGTGCATCAAAAGATTGTTGAGCATCACAAAATAGAAAGTGGCTGTAAGAAAATAGCTAAAGCATTGAAAATCCCCATTTTGACCATCAGGGCAATAATTAAGCACTTCCAATCAACTAAAGATGTTACAAATCTGCCAGGAAGTGGACGTGTGTCTATATTGTCTTAATGCATGGTGAGGATGAAAGTTTGAGTGGCCAAAGACTCTCCAAAGATCACAGATGGAGAATTGCAGAGATTAGTTGAGTCTTGGGTTCAGAAAGCCTATTAAAAAAAAATTGAACAACCCCTACATCACCACATGTTGTTTGGGAGGTTTTCAAGAAAAATCCTCCTTGCTCATCCAAAAACAAACCCCAGCAAATTCAGTTGTCAGACATGACTGGACCTTCAAACAGCAAAGGGTTCTGTGGTCAGATGAAACTAAAAAATAGCTTTTTGGCAGCAAACATGCAAGATGGGTTTGGTGCACACAAGGATAAAAAGTACCCCATGTGTACAATTTAATATACCATCTTTAATGTTGTGGTCATATTTTTCTGCTGGAGGTCCTGGACTTCTTGTTCAGATACATGCATGGCATCGTAGATTCTATCAAATACCAACAGATAAAAAATCTAAACCTGACAGCCTCTGCTAGAAATCTTATAATGGGCCGTGGTTGGATCTTCCATCAGGACAACGATACAAAACAAACATCAAAATCAACACAAAAATGTGTTAAGTAGCACAAAATGAAGCTTCTGCCATGACCGTCCCAGACCTGAGGAGTGGAGTGAACTGAATAGAAGAAGCTCCAACATGGATCTGGGAATCTGAAGGATCTGGAGAGATTCTGTAAGAATGGTCTCTGATCTCTTGTCAGGTGTTCTCCAAACTCATCAGGCATTATAGGAGAAAACTCAGAGCTGTTATCTTGGCAAAAGGAGATTGCAAAAAGTATTTAATAAAAGGGTACCAATAATTGTGGCCAACGTGTTTTGGAGATAAACATTTATTTCATAATGTGATTTCCCCCCCACTTTCTATTCTTTTACTTCAATTAAAGTTTAGATTTTTGCCAATATTTTGAATGAAAGATCAAAAGGATAAATGATGCAGATTTATTTTTTCCAGCCATTTTTTATCATATTTACCAGGGGTACCATTAATTCTGAGCACGACTGTATATAGTTGCTGTGCAGACAAATCTCAATGCTTTGGCACAAAGACATTTCATACAGTTGTGTGCTTCCAACTTTGTGGCAAAAGTTTGGAGTGAGCCACAAAGCCACACTTTCTTGTACTAGAATGTCACTGTGCACAAAGTGCGTAAAGAATGATTTTCTGCCTCTCGTGTGGATGAACCTTACCAACTTGCACAAAGCCCAGACCTGAACCCAGCTGAACAGCTTTGAGATGAATTGAAACGCAGACTGTGTGCCAGAAATCAGTGCCTGACTTTACTGGCAATGGGAGCAAATGCCTGCCGAAAAGCCTTTACAGAAGCTGTTTTAGAAGAAATGTGAGAGATTAATGCCTAGGCAAGTATAATTAATTATTAATCCTATAAATCCTACTGTATCATATTTGATACACACATTTTTAAAGGCCTTTAAATGATCAAATGATCAAAACTCTACTACATGTCTTCTGCCATTTGATTGACTGTTTATACTTTTTTAACATGGAAATTCCTTTTTGTATAATTCTATAAATGTTTTTTCGCTGTGAAATATTTATTTCAATTAAACACACGAATAATTTTTATATTTCAACTTAGGTTTACTTAGGTTTACTTGATTGATTAACAAAACATCTTTTTTTGTTGTTTGTTTGAAATATCCTGTTTAAGCGTGAGTATGAAACATGATCAGGTTTTAGGAATTTTTATTTGTATATCTCTCAATTATCATTGTATTATCATTGCTCCAAAAATAAAAGAACTTTGATCATAAAACTAGGCATTTATATGTCATCTTAATAGGACTTCTTAATATAGAGTGACAAATTGATTTACACTACAAGCGATCAGTATTCACCTGACCTTTTGGCTATATAAATATCAACAACTTCACCAAATTGCATATGTTTGTGTTTTTGAGCTTGATATTTTCTCCTATATCATACAATATGATAAAAAAAGCCTGGTGTATCAAATATGATACTCATTAAAAAAAAAAGTTGTTGTCTAAATGTTCAAAATCTTGTTCCATTAAAAATGACTATTATTTCATGTCAGGCTTTACAGTGTAAAGGGAGCATTTATTCACCCCCATACCGGTATTCCTTTCTTTCTTTTTCGAATTCTTTGTTTAATTCAGTGATCTTCAGCTGAGGTAATTATCACCTCTATGAATGACTTCTTAAGGTCTCTTGACCATAAACCAAGACCATTTGCCATAGTTTTGAGACCCAGGCCAAGATACCAAGTAATGAGTCTCAGACCATGTTTATGAGAGTCCTCAAGATCAAGAGTCCATCTCTGGTGAGACAGAAAGTGGCAGACATTTGAAGTGTCCTTTGTGACCCGATGTCCTTCAGTCAGCTCAGTTTAATTCAGCTCATTTCAGTCTGTCTTTCAGCCTGAAACCAAGGCCAAACACATTGTGTGCCCCACTGACTTCTTCCAAACTCAACTTGGTCTTGCATTAATAAGAGAGTGGGAAAGTGTGTGTGTGTGTGTGTGTGTGTGTGTGTGTGTGTGTGTGTGTGTGTGTGTGTGTGTGTGTGTGTGTGTGTGTGTGTGTGTGTGTGTGTGTGTGTGTGTGTGTGTGTGTGTGTGTGTGTGTGTGTGTGTGTGTTTAGTATAGTGATGAGCAGATGAATGGAGAACACATATGACAAAAGTGAGAGTCATAATGAGCCAGTCATTTCTGACTTCCTTCAGCCCCTGTCCAGCTACTCTTGCCAAAATCAGCCCATTACCCATTCCTGGTGTGCCAGCTTCCCACATAACCCTCCCAGTGCCAGATTCAGATCCCAAGACTCCTTCTTGAACGACAATACAAAAAATGCTTGCTGGACTATGCTACTGCATTAGCATTGCCATCCTCATCAAAGAGCAGGATTGCATTTCAAGAGACTGTGATAATAAAAAAACAAAACATCATTGAATGTCAAATAATGCTGTTTTTGAAATACCATAGGTGGCTTGTAGTTCAAAAGCAAAGTCATTGTCAGTATGACGTTGATGTTTACATGCCCTGGACCTGGATTATTGTAAAGCAACTCGACAACAATATCTTGCGGTGTTGACAGCTTTATTGACAATAGTCAGATCGATCTACTTTTATTTACTGCTCATTTCAAGTTTCAACTTGATGTCAAAGATCCATCGGCACCACCTTTTCAACAGCATTGTATTTTTTACAGCCATGCAGCAAACTGGCTAGTTTATTATTTACTATCACATCAGCTTCTGGTAGCCAATGTAATTTAACAGCCTTTGCAGGCCATGCAATTGCTCTCATAGAAACATAAAAAACAAGCTACAACATCACCAAAAGCATATCAATTTGAATAGGTATTATCATAGCTAAGTTCAGTTCTCACACATTTTGTAGCCATTTAAAGGGATAGTTCACCCAAAAGGAAAAATTCTGTCATCATTTACTCAGCCTCATGTCGTTCCAAACCCGTAAGACTTTCATTCATCTTCGGAACACAAATGAAGATATTTTTAATGAAATCTGAGAGATTTCTGTCCCTCCATTGACAGTCCAAGCAACAATTTTTATTCACATATAAACATAAAAGCCTAAATTTAATCTGTTCCTCATATAAAGTTATTTATTATATATTATACTATTGCATATAATACTATTTATTAATTCATTTTATTTTTATATTTTTAGGTTTCATTTTGATTTTTTGTTTCAGTTCTTAATTATGGTAGTAGTTAGTATTTTACAATATGTGCATTTAAAAATATATATATTTAGCTTTGTTTTTATTTCAGTTTTAATCATTTGAGTACATCAGCATTTCTAATTTTCTACGTTTTTAATTTGATGTTTTTCATCTAATATTATATAATAGCAAAAACAACTATTTTAATAGTTTTAGTTAACAACCACACTGCTGTTTCTGCCCCCTACTGGTTTGTGCAGATGCCCAATAGACCCATTTAATAATTCATTAGTGATTATTTAGTGTGTGCTATGTTGAGCTCATGTGGGCAGTATGAGCTATGCAGTCTTGTCATAAGGTTTATGTTCATATTGATGTTTTTGTTTGATCTACAGGCAGTGGACTATGAGAGCCGTAGCTCCTACTCTTTCTCAGTGGAGGTTCTGAATCCCATCGTTGACCCTCGATTCCTGCGGCGTGGGCCTTTCAAAGACCGTGCCTCGATCAGAGTGGCTGTGCTAGATGCCGATGAGCCCCCTCGCTTCTCACGGGCACGTTACCGAATGGATGTGTCTGAGAACTGCCCAGCGGCGTGTACAGTGGGGCGGATCAGTGCCGTGGACCCAGATACGGGGCTCACAAACAACATCAGGTACACTGTGAAAAATATTGGAGTACATTTCACTAGAAATTCTATTTCAGTTATTCTACTTCAAAATTTCACGTTTAATTCAGTGTCACGTGCCGTTTCCTTGTAATTATGTGTGAAATTTACTAGCAAATTCTGAGAGAAAATTGTTTTTATAGCAAATTATTTTCAGTGAACAGCAGTGCTTCTCAACCTTTTTGATTACTAGGTGTAGATTTGAAAATCATGGCCCCTCATTGTCCACGAAAATATTCAAAGGCCCAATTGACTTTGCTAATTGTTGTTTTAGGATTTTAAAGATTTTTTAGAAATATTTGTACTCACCATTTCTTCCCTAAATATTACACTTTTGGCATAATTAAAAAATGTATATTTTGGCCACCTTGGCCCCGGACCCCTGGTTTTGAACCACTTGTGTACAAGCTACATTTGATCAATACACTGAACGAGCAGGTGAAAGTATTTATCAACACTTTATAAGTTCTGAATAAAATGGCACTATGCACCTGGGATCTGGGATGAAAATATTCGCTAAGCTCATTGCAGTGTATTTCCCACAAAAGATACATACAACCTTAAAATTTGGCTCTAATGAGGAATCTAAAAAGGCATCATAATTTTGCTGCCTGTTGTTTGGAACAGCCTTCCCATCAGGAACAAGCCTGGAATACCTAAAGCAGATGTCCGGGTAGGCAGATCATTAGGGTTTGGAACAGAGCCATTATGTCATTAATTATTGTTGTATGCTATTCTGTTTTCTATGCAAAAACACTTCAAAACATTATCACAGAAATCAAGGTATTCATGCTACAAGGCACATTTGCTTGCCTCCACATGGAAAAGGCCAATGATCAAGATCCATCCCAGTGAACTACAGTTCCCTTTCGTGGTCACGCCGAGTTACGTCGGAATGACGACGAAATGGGGTTTCGCTTAGAACACCCATCGACTTCGAATATACAAAAACGAGCCAATGGCAAAGAAATGCCATGGGTCTGCGGAATTTGCATGACGTAACTCCGCCCCACCTCGTGGGTATAAAAGGAGGACGCCGGCAACATGCAGTTATGTTTTCGCTTCGGAGCCAAGAGTATCTCTTCACTCCACAGCCATTTCTGACTTCGCTTTACGAGACGAGCCATTCTCTCCGGTGTTGGTGTAACGGCGATCTGCAGCGAGTTCACATTGCCTGCTGATCTGTGCAGTGATCTGCCAGTGAGTGTGTTTCTCCCTGCTCGCTTCAACATCAACAGTTCAACCGGTTTTTTTTTCTCCTCTCACAAAAGAGCTTGCACGCGGCACGTCTTTTTAAAGACGGCTCGCCCGTGCATTTCTGGTTGCGACAGATTGGTATCGGACTCTGATGGGCACGAGCGCTGTCTAGTGTGTTTGGGCTTTGATCATGCTTGAACAGCGCTCGTGGGTGATTCATGTTCTCTCTTTGGGAACATGATCATCGCGTAATTTAGGTCGAGACTCGGTGAACTCGCAAGAGTGAGAGTCCCCTCATCCACCCCCCGATTTTCGGCTGGTGGCCAGGGTGAGCTGAGGGTAATGGTCTGGAACAAGGCGCCGACTCTGTGTCCGTGACCCCAGCCCCCCTCTTCTATGACGGTGCCCGCTAGCGATCAGGTGATTCCACGAGTCTACCTTCGGGTGGCCCGTGTGTTTTCATTCGAAAGCTACAGAGGATGGTGCTATGTCTGTAGCAGCATCACTAGGTGGGCTTTATTCTTCTGGAAGTGACGACTCGTCACAGCTGCCACCTTCTGGTGTGCTATGGCTGTGCCTGAGTCTGATCCGGAGATGACGGCCATGCTTTCCTGGGACGATTGGTTTTTGGGTAAGGCCGCCGACCCGCGTCCACGGCAAACCCCAATATCTTTCTTCCCGGACGTGCATGATGAGATCTCGACGTCCTGAAAACCCCCCGTGTCTTCTCAGGACCGCTTGTTGGTCTCATCCGTCTTTCCCTCCCCTCAACGGGGCCGCTGCCCATGGGTACACTGGGGTCCCCCCGGTTGAACTCTCTGTTGCGATGCTACTGTGTCCTCAGAGTGCTTCCCGGCGCAATCCTAAGCACCCGTCCGAAGCCTGTAGTTCTTTTCGTCTACACTAATCTGTGGCGAAATCCTATAGTGCCACAGGACAGGCAGCCACCTCACTGCATCCCATGACCGTTCTGCTGGTCTACCTGACCCAGATGCTCATGGTAATGCATGAGGGCGGGACTGACTCGAGGCTCTTTAATGAGCTACCAAAAAGCGCGCCGCCACTGACCTTGCTCTCCGAGCGACGAAGGTGGCCGTGCGCTCTCCGAGTCAGGTGATGTTTACCGTTTACCGGGCTGACCGGTCTGATGTGCAGGATGTCGGCGGACTCGTCTGCTCGACACCCCCACATCCCAGGTCGGCCTCTTCGGCGGTGCGGTTGAGTACTTCTGCCCGACAGTTCTCAACCGCCCGGGAGCAATTGAGGTTATTCTGCCGACGGCCCCGCCGTCCGCTCAGGTCCCTCAGTCTGCCAACCGCCGAAGGCTCCCTCCCACGGTTCCAACCCCGCCCGTTCACCGGGCTGGCTTTGGAAGACCGTGGGGGGATGCCTCAGTCCTCTCCAGCCCCGCCCACCGCTAAACGCTTGGTTAAGCGGCACTTTTGAGATGGGCTGCTCAGAGATGGGACTCCGTTCTTTCCAGGAGTTGGTAGCAGGGCCACTCCTTTCCCCGGTAGAGGGCTGGGGAAGAATCCTTATTCTGAAAGAACTGACTTTCTCGTCTCAGAGCATACAGAGTTCCGGACGACACGGTCCGCCGCCTCCGAGCCGTGCATCCCTCGTCCCCCTCTGTCTCAGAGCCGGATGACAGTGTGTGCCGTCCCTGGACCGTACTGCTCTCATCCCCCTCTGTCGCCAGACCCCTGGCAGAGCAGGCCCCCGCAGAACGCTGGTCCTTCCCTCTGTCAGGGTGCGGTTATGACCGTGCCCCCACTCTGGGCCGCTATGCCGTCCACCTCTGGGCCGGTCATTCCGCTTCGCTGCACCACTGAGGGGACGTCGGTGGTTCGTTGACTCCACTGGTACAGTTCTTAGGATCCTGCCTAGAGCTTCCCTGTCTGTTTCGCTGGGTCGCGCGAACCATCGGCTCGGCTATGCGATTCAGTTCGCACGGTCTCCTCCCCGCTACAGGGGAGTCCGCTCCACTCTGGTCGGTGGCAATGCCCCTATCATGAGAGCAGAGATTGCCACCCTGCTGGCAAAGGGTGTAATCGAGACTGTCCCTCCAGCCGAGATGAGGTCCGGCTTCCACAGCCCTTACTTCATTGTCCCCAAGAAAACCGGTGGGTTATGACCGATCCTGGATTTGCGCGTGCTGAACCGCTCCCTTCACAGGATGCCGTTCAAGATGCTCTCCGCCAAACGCATTTTCGAATGTGTTCGGCCCCAGGATTGGTTTGCAGCGATCGAGCTGAAGGACGCCTACTTTCATGTCTCCATTCTTCCTCGACACAGACCGTTCCTCCGGTTTGCTTTCGAGGGGCAGGCATACCAGTACGCGGTTCTCCCTTTCGGGCTAGCCCTGTCTCCTCGCGTCTTCACGAAGGTCGTCGAGGCAGCCCTTGTTCCCCTTCGGGTTCATGGGGTTCGCATCCTGAACTATCTCGACGACTGGCTTATCCTAGCTCACTCTTGAGACCCGGTTTGCGAACACAGGGACCTTGTGCTCCGGCACCTAGCTCGTCTGGGCCTTCGGGTCAACTGGGAGAAGAGCAAACTTTGCCCCGTGCAGAGGATCTCTTTTCTCGGTATGGACATCGACTCGGTCGCCATGTCCGCGAAGCTTACTAGCGAGCGCGCACAGTCACTGCTGACTTGTCTGAGACAATTTCGGCCAAGAGTGCGGTTCCACTGAAATATTTTCAGAGGCTCTTGGGGCATATGGCATCTGCAGCCGCGGTGACGCCGCTCGGATTGCTTCATATGAGACCGCTTCAGCTTTGGCTTCGCGACCGAGTCCCGAGCTGGGCATGGCAACAAGGCACGCTCCGAGTATCAGTTACTCCGACCTGCCGTCAGACCTTCACCCCGTGGTCGAACCTCAGTTTTCTCAGCGCAGGTGTCCCCCTGGAACGAGTTTCCCGGCAATGTTGTTGTCTCAACAGATGCCTCCACCACGGGCTGGGGCGCCATATGCAATGGACATGCTGCCGCGGGCTCCTGGACAGGACCCCAGCGCCTATGGCATGTCAATTGCCTCGAGTTGCTGGCAGTACCCCTTGCCCTCCACCACTTTCGTGCGTTGCTCAAGGGTCAAGACGTACTAGTCCGATCAGACAATACCGCCACTGTAGCGTACATCTACCATCAAGGTGGTCTACGCTCCCGTAGTATGTCGCAACTCGCTCGCCACCTCCTCTTATGGAGTCAGAAGCATCTGAGGTCGCTTCGAGCCATTTATATTCCCGGAGCCCTGAACTGTGCAGCCGTCGAGCTCTCACGGCTTCAGCCCCTCCCTGGAGAATGGCGACTCCATCCCCAGTCGTTCAGCTGATTTGGGACCAGTCCGGGGACGCACAGATAGATCTGCTTGCCTCTCACAACTCGACCCATTGCGACCTGTATTATTCCCTGACCGAGGGCACGCTCGGCACGGATGCACTGGCGCACAGCAAATATGCGTTTCCCCCAGTGAGCCTTCTAGCGCAGGTCTTGCGCAAAGTCAAGGAGGACGAGGAACAGGTCCTTCTGGTTGCCCCGTTCTGGCCCACCCGGACTTGGTTCTCCGAACTGGTGCTCCTCGCGACAGCACCTCCTTGGCCAATTCCTCTGAGGAAGGACCTCCTTTCTCAGGGACGGGGCACCCTGTTGCACCCTCGTCCCGATCTTTGGAACCTCCACGTGTGGCTCCTGGATGGGACGAGGCAGGTTTGAGTACCCTACCACCAGCGCCTATGCGTTGAAGTGGAACCTCTTCGTCAACTGTGCTCTTCTTGCCGAGAAGACCCCCGGAGGTGTTCGTCGGTGTCGTGCTTTCCTTCCTTCAAGATGGGTTGGAGCGAAGGCTGTCTCCCTCCATTCTCAAAGTTGTTGCCGCTATTGCCGCACACCATGACTTGGTAGAAGGTAAATCCTTAGGGAAGCACGACCTGATCGTCAGGTTCTTGAGAGGAGCGAGGAGACTGAATCCTCCTCGTTCTCCTCTCGTTCCCTCTTGGGACTTCGCAGTGGTTCTAAATGCCCTGCAGAGTGCTCCCTTTGAGCCTCTGCAATCAGTGGAGCTTAAGTTCCTGTCAATGAAGACAGCGCTCCTGGTTGCATTGGCCTCTGTCAAGAGGGTAGGGGACCTGTAAGCATTCTCCGTTGACGAAGCGTGCCTTGAATTCGGGCCGGCTTACTCTCACGTGATCCTGAGACCCCGGCCTGGATATGTACCCAAGGTTCCTACCACTCCCTATCCCGGGACCGGGTGGTGAACCTGCAAGCGCTGCCCTTGGAGGAGGCAGACCCAGCCTTGGCACTGCTCTGTCCAGTACGCGCTCTCCGCGCCTATGTAGACAGGAAGCAGTGTTTCAGGACCTCAGACCAGCTCTTTGTCTGTTATGGTGGGAAGCTGAAGGGAAAGGCTCTCTCCAAGCAGAGGTTGTCTCACTGGATAGTGGACACCATTGCTTTGGCATACCAGCAGCAAGGTCAACCGTGCCCCCTTGGTGTGACTGCCCACTCCACCCGGAGTGTGGCATCCTCTTGGATTCTAGCGCATGGCGCCTCGCTAACAGACATCTGCAGAGCTGCAGGCTGGGCGACACCTAACACATTCGCCAGATTCTACAATCTCCGAGTGGAGCCAGTGTCCTCTCATGTACTCGCTTCAACTAGATAGTACTGGGCCCGCTCAGCTGTCTTCGCTTGCTCGCCATTCAACTCCACGGACTGGATACGTGCGATATTCTCCTCAGGTGAGCTTCTCCGCAAGCCCTGAGTTCCTCCAGCACCCCTGATGCTAGCGCCAGTGTCTATTGCCTGTGCGTCGGCTAGGTGCCTCACGTGTGCATGGTCCCTCCTCGGAGCTACCCCCACACGCACACGTGTATTTCCACTGTAAGCCTCTCTGAGCATGTGTTTTTCCCTTGGCAAGCCACCTTGCCACCCCTGAGGTTGAAATATTCCACCTGGGGCTGGACACCTCAGTATTCTCCGTATGTTTCCTTCGGGTCATGTGTATTTCCAAATGCCCCCCCCCCCTGGGTTGGTGTTAATTGCATATTTCCTCTAACTATGGGATATGCTTCCCAGTGTACCTTGGTATTCCTGTGTTAAATAGGAGTCCTTCGTCCGTACAAGTCTCCCACAAGGGCTCAGATTTACGCAGGGCACTGGAAGACAGCTGTGAAGGTGGCGTGATTAGACTGTTAACCCCATTTCGTTGTCATTCCGACTTAACTCGGAGTGACCACGAAAGGGAATGTCTCGGTTACGTATGTAACCCTCGTTCCCTGAGTAGGGAACGGAGACGTTACGTCTTCCTGCCACTTCCGCTGTACCGCGGGGATCGCCTGAGCTCAGTCTTGGCTCCTCAGCGAAGAAACATAACTGCATGTTGCCGGCGTCCTCCTTTTATACCCACGAGGTGGGGCGGAGTTACGTCATGCAAATTCCGCAGACCCATGGCATTTCGTTGCCATTGGCTCGTTTTTTAATACTCAAAGTCGACAGGCGTTCTAAGCGAAACCCCATTTCGTCGTCATTCCGACGTAACGTCTCCGTTCCCTACTCAGGGAACGAGAGTTACATACGTAACCGAGACGTTATTTCAACAGTGCCTAGTTAGGGATCTGAGGATTCTTACTTTGCTAATTACGGCTCTTTTGTTTCCCTCCGCTGGGCTTAAAACAGCTCCTGAATGACAGATTTTCTGATTAACCAGGGCTTTATGCATCTGCTCACCTGCTCATCATGCCACACATTTCTCCTTCTCCATTTGTCTTCTATCTCCCTCAGGTTCTCTATCGATCCTCAGTCTGACCCAGAAGCTCTGTTCCGGATCACTCCAGACACTGGGCTCATCACTACAGTGACTGAGCTGGACCGAGAGCACGAGCAGTGGCATAATATCACCATTATTGCTACACAGAGAGGTACACACACACTGTCACAGTGACAGGGAAGTATTTAGCTACAAATAAAAGTAGCTAACTGTAGTGAAGCTAGTTAGTTATCTAGTTATATAATGAATATAATTGGATAAATATCCATTTATATAATTTAATCAGAGCTCAGAAGTTTCTGAATCTGTAAATAAAAGAATCTTGTTTAGGTACACATACAAAAAAGAGAATATAGCTCAATATAACTAGATAACTAGAATATTTCTAAAACAAAAAAAATGCAGTGACTTCTGCACAGCACAATTATTTTAGTATTATGTATGCACTTGTGATTATAGCATGCATTCATATTTTTAATAAGCTTAGATTTTTATATTGTCATTTTAATTTTAGTTTTTTAGTAATTGTAAGTGCTTTTGTCATTTTTATTGTTTTTTCAATATTTCTGTTTATTAATATTTTTAATTAGCCCTTATTTAATGGTTTGTCATTTTTATTTCTATTTACTTTTATTTCAGTTTTGTTTCAGTTAGTTGCCATGGCCCAAGACAACATTTATAATTTTCTAGTTTTTTAAGTTCAAGTTTTTCCATCCAATATTTATGTTCTATTTTATTTACACTTCATTTCAATAAATGAAAACATTTTAGTTAACACTGCTGCACAGAGGCATGGATCAGTGATTTCTTTCTTTTTGAATTGGCTTGTTGAAACACTTCACTGATTCATGTGTTTGTGCAAAAATCACTGCCTCTTTTTATAGAGAAATATTTAGTTATATTCAAGTATTTTTTTAAATACTTTTCAAGTTCAATTCACTAAAATGACAACATCTGGGAGAGAATACAGTTCAGGAGAGCACATTAGATTAGTGCCTCAGTTTGCTCGGCTGTAAGCTGTGTGCGCAATTTAATTTGATATTAAAAACAGTGATTAGTCACGATAAACCTCTACATGTTTCAAAAGTAGATTGTTACTGGAAAAGCTGCACTATTTTGAAACCAGCTGAGCTACAGTCACACGACTGGAAAATGTTAACATTGTTTTTTATAGTTCATAACTTCCCAAGATACAGTGACCTGGAAATTGGTCAGTATGGCATGTTGTTCATTAGTTCAATAATTCATAATAATGGTTGAAGATGTCCATGCCACCATGTCTACTTAGTAGAAAATAGTGTTGCTAACAAGTTATAATCTGGATTGCGACATTCCTGATCACATTCGTATAAGGATGCAATATTTATGGCTTAAATTACTAGCAGATATATAATGGAATTGTGTTTTTATCCTTTTATTTATGATTTTAATGCATGCACGGATTAAACATGGTTTAAACATACATTGAATTTGCACTGCTCAGGGAGATAGCATGTTAGTAGATGATCTATGCCGCTGTGTTACAGTATGGAAAGTAGGTCTAAGCAGCTTCAGGGAGGCCTGATGGCTATTGTAGGCAAAGCCTCTTCCCAGTAATGTGAAGCAGTGGGCACTAATCCACAACATCATGCCATAGCTCTGTGTCTGTGTGTCTGTGTGTGTGCGTGTGTGCGTGTGTGTGGATGCCGTCCAAGACATTTGTGTGAAAGCAGTCCAAACCACAGGCAAGTGTGTGGGACTGAACTATAAAGACAAAATGCTTCAATTTCTCTTTAGACTCACACCAGTCCATTAAGTTTGTTCAACCTATACTGTACTAATATGCCGATCTATTCTGAATTAAAAGCTACTGAAAGCTATTTGTACGTCATGACAAGCCATTCATCTAGAATATGAAAAGTAACTGCTGAAATCCTATTTCATTCATATAGCACCTTTCCAAACAAACCAATGCCGTTTAAAGTGCTTTACAGACAAGACCAAGCAATAGACCCAGATATATATTACAACAATACCATTAAAAAAGTTAGAAAGTATAAAATAGAAAATCAATAGTAATAAAATAAAAATAGTATGAAAATACTATTATTAATACTGCAAATAAGCAATTACTAAAATCATAAAAATTGAGGGTTCAGAGTTATAGGACAACACAAGAAAGCCAGACTAAAATGCTGTTTTTTTTGTAATTTAGTAAAAACTCACACTGTGGGTCCAATAATCAATTTTTTTTAATAGATTAATTTCTGTATCAAATGAAATATACCTTTATTTATACTTAACATTTTTTCTATCTTGGATACATTTTTAAAGGCCCTCTGAAGTGCCTTGAAACGCACAGCATTATTCAATGTGTTGACGTAATTTCCACAGAAACTGGAAGACAGGGCGGGACATATAGAACTCCCCCTTTTTTAAAAATAGCCTATAGCGGTTAGTTTATATCGCAGCCTGGTCAGAGTTGTTGAGCTTGGTAAAGTCGCAGTGTCCTCCTTATCTCTTAAGCCCGGGACACACCAAACCGACGCCAAAGAACTAGCTCTGATGAAAGCCGACTGTGTTGTCGCCTCGCGTCGCCTGCGTCGGGGGAAAAAGCTGCACTTGAACACATGATGTAATCAAAATCAGTGATCCATATTGGCGAAAGTGAGAGACTAAGTTTTTAATGCGTATATCTTCTAAATGTGAATTTTGTCATTGGTTTAGAGCACATAGTTGGAGCTTAAAGATAACAGTAAGACTAACATGTTCATACTAAAAGCCAAAAAACATCGTTTTTAATTTCATGGGGACTTTAATGTGTGTTTTTTTTTTTTTTAGTTTGCTGCAATGCATTATGAAATTGCATTGTCTGCAAAGGATACATGTGATGCTGCTACCTTTGGCAATATAATGCCTTTAAATACTGCCTCCGTAGGCAGCTCACTACTGTTTGGAAAAGAGCATGAGTGTGTGAACATTTTCGGCATTCAGCATATGATTTCTCAAAGTGTGAGTGGACGCGCACATGGAAATGTGTTAAAAAAGAGAACAATTTACCTTCAGTAGCCGAGGCTCATGGCGAGCACACCTCAATAAGCCACTCAAGCTGTGTCACGCGTGTGTATTTTTGGTGACTTGCTTTCTCTGCTCTCTCAATTACCTCAGATAACCCCAGCCAGGTGTCCAGAGTGGTGGTTGCCATAGAAACACTGGATTTAAATGACAACGCTCCAGAGCTAGACAGACAGTACAACACAGCCATGTGTGACTCCGCCTCCACTGGACAGGTGAGAGAACAAGCCACATGTTATAATGGGTGCAAGGAAGGTCGTACTTGTCTCCATTGACTTGATTATTCGTTACTCCACCCGAAATGTAAAAGCACAGGAAGTGCTCTAGTGAGAGTCCTTTTGTTAAACTCTGTAATTAGGTAATTGTCACAGATGTGTTATGGGTGATTAATTACCTTTTCTCAAGACTTCAGGCCTTTAGACTCACTGACTCGCTCTCTTTGTGTTCATATAGATTTGGTGGTGCATGAAAGTTTCTCATTTTTTGTGCACATCTGTGAGTGTGTCCATTTATACAGCCTGCACGCTGATTGATTAGTTCTGCCGTTACCCTGCAGCTGAATCACTGCTGTTCCCATTTAGCGGACGCTTCAAGCTTTCTCATCTCCTCTCTATAGATATACATTATAATCTGCTCATCTTTTGGTCTGTTGGCTTTCATCCATTTTGCCTCTCCTTCATTTCGAGTGCCTGTCTTTCCATGATATTGTCCCTTTTTTCCCCCTTTTGCCTGACTCGTGTTTTTTCTTCAATTCTTAATTGGATGTTGTGCATCTGTTAAGCTGTCATAGCTTGTGTCCTTTCTCCTGTCTTCATCATTCTGCTGTCTTTGCAGCTTGCGGTAATTGTGAAAGCTTATTGTGATTTCACCAAGTAGGACAAGTAGTTCCTTGAGCAACGTTATTATCAACCTTGTTGGTCCTAGAACAACATTGAATGTGCTTACATGCAAGTTTGATATCCTGGAGTAAAATTTTAAAATGTGATGTAGGTACTTTTGTGGACTCGCAATGTAATAAAACTAAGAACACATTGCTGGTATTTTAATGTTTTCCGTGATGCTTCCTCAGACAATGTTTTTGAAATGTTTTTCTCGTAAAACTTTTGTCTTTATTTTTATTAATAATAATAATTTTCCTTTAGGGATAATAAAATCTATTTAATCAATTTCCTGAATTTATTTATAATCTAAACTAACAATCAGTCTTTCCTTGTCCATGTTTGATGACCAATACACTACCTTCACTAATATTACTAAATAATATTATAATATTAAATTGTGAAATGTAATTTATTCCTGTAATGGCAAAGCTGAACTCTGACTGAGATAGAAAAGATCCCTTTGTCAATTCATCTTGTTAGGGAACTGTGTAATTTACTTTGGATAAAAGCCTTTACTAAATGTCTGCTTGGTTATTCAACTGGAAGCTTGCATAACGTCCTACCACAAGTCACATTGTGAGGAGGAAAGTTTGGTGACAGACTCAGAAAACTACTAACACGGCGACATTATCTCATTGCAGTACTGAAATCATAGAAAAATGCTCCATTTTCATGCCTCAGCACAACCTCCTAACCCACAGCTCTGATCTGCATTACACAGCTCATTTTTGTTTTAACTTTTTCCCTAATGTGTGTGGGGAGCACTGCAAAAAGTGTCCCATCGAGTGAATATTTCTAGTTTAAGTGGATCTCTGGAGTCGGCGCCTCATTTTTAGAGCACATGCTAAAGCTGTGTCTGTTTGGATGTTCCCCAAGGCTCGCTACTTGGTCAGAGTTAATTATTGTTTGACTGCATAGTGTGGGCTAATCAGTCTCAAGTCACCCATTTGCAAAGGTGCTGGCGAGGTTAATGCTGATATCTGAGATTAAAATGTGCATCAGGTTGTTGTTTTTTATTTTTATAATCTCTCCTCTCTCTTCATTAATCTTTCGCTCTCTTCTCCTTTCTCTTCTTTCTCCCTTTTGGCTCCCTTATATTGTTTCTCTCTCTCCATCTTTCTCCTATCTCATTTTCTCAGGTGGTGCAGGTGTTGCGGGCGATTGATAGAGACGAGGGAGGAAATGACAGCACCGTCCATTTCAACATCCCTCCGGACTCCAACGCTGCCCTCAACTTCAGCGTCAGGGAGAGTGGAGGTCTGCAGTTTCTTCCACAATTTGTTTCTCCCATCCAGCCGTGTGCATCGGCGTTTCTCTTGATCCGTTAGTCTGTGTCTGCAACCACATTGTGTGGCTGCTTTGTGCCCTGCTCCTTTGTTTTCCCCATTGTTTGCTTTTGCTTCTCTGCCACATCTATCTTCTCCCGGCACACACAGACGAAATGTGCTCTGGCATTTATGCTGCATTTGGACTCACTGGTCTGCACAAATGTTATACGAGCAGCAATGGAATTAAACTGCACTCGATTGAGTTCAATTAAATTAAAGTTCCATCAAGCTCAATTTGATCAAAAAAAAACCTTTTCCTGTGTATCTCCATTTCCCTGCTATTCTCATTTTCTAGGCCCCACTGCTAGCTTGGTGTTGGCGTCACCTTTGCAGACACTGTCTCGCTCTACATCTTCCTCCCTCACACTCTACGTCCCTCTGGTCCTGAGGGACGGGGTCTCCGGTTTGACCAGCACTGGGACAGTCACGGTGTCCGTATGTCCCTGTCTGAGAGGAGGAGCCCTGGCCGGAGAGAAAGAGAAGCAAAGTGAGGCAGAGTGGGACAGGGAAACAGTTTGTTTGCCCCAGCACTCCTCCTTGCCCTCCCCTGGACTCAGCACTGCCGCCCTGCTGGCCATTTTAGCCTGTGTTGCCACTCTTTTGGGTAAGTTTAGTGTTAGCTTCCATACAGCAGGGATCATGTACAGTCAGATGGTCATTATCACAAAATAAACAGGGTCATCAGGACCAAGACGCAGAGCAGATTTTAGTTGAAATTATTGTATAATTGTGTCTGTATCAGTATTGTTATTGTTATCTAAAACTAAATAAAAGCTTAAAATATGAAAACATCCAAAGACCTCAAATTGACCATTTATTCAAAATAAAATATAAATATTAGATGAAAAACTGGCAACTAACTGAAATAAAATAAGTTTTCAGTTGAAGTACTAAAATTGCTAAAACGAAAATTGGAATAAAAATAAATTAAAGTTGAATAGAAATATTTATAAAAACAAAAACCAATAAAAATGACAAAAGCATAAAACCTAAATTAAATGAAAATTAAAGAACATTTTAAAATAAAAGCTAATTCAGTGTGTGTGTGTGTGTGTGTGTGTGTGTGTGTGTGTGTGTGTGTGTGTGTGTGTGTGTGTGTGTGTGTGTGTGTGTGTGTGTGTGTGTGTGTGTGTGTGTGTGTGTGTGTGTGTGAAAAATGGAAAAATAGTCCACAACAAACAATAGGTCTAGCAACAAGATGAACACTTGTTGTCTATGACAACATTATAGTAATATAGTAATAATGTATTTATGACCTCTGAGGTCATTGTCAACACTGTCAATATCTTTTTATGAAATAGAGTGTGATTTATATGTAAAGGTGCAGACTCAGTCACCCGGATGAGTGCTCTGATAAACACCATTGTCATGGACGTCTGTGAACATTAGGAAATATCAGACCACTGGATGCATTGACTGACCGATCAGAATCGAGTATTTCCCAGAGCTGTGTAATAAAAAAAATTATGGGGCATCAGCCTGTGTAAGTGTTAGTCTTTCTGTAGCACCCTGCAATTTTATTGCAAAAATTTGTCACCCAGCACATACACACGTCCTCCATTTTTATAAATGGAATCATAAAACACTCACTCTTTTTCTCTTCACCTCTCACTGTTTTCTTTCCCTCTGTCTTTCCTCTCTCTCTCTCTCTTTCTCTCTCTCTCTCTCTAGCTGTCAGTGCTTTGTCTCTGTCTTTGCGTAGGCAGAAAAGGGACTCGCTTTCGCCTTTAGAGGAGGATGATGTAAGAGAGAACATCATCACGTATGATGATGAAGGAGGAGGTGAGGCCGACACGGCTGCATTCGACATCACAGCGCTGCAGAGCGCCCCACATAACGCACGCAGGGGGTACCGTACCCTGGACAGCAGGAACATGTGAGTGTGGCTACATCAGTTACATCAACTCACTCCTCCTGCACATTCATAAAACACGTCCTGAATGCACTTGGGATTGTTCACCCCAAAACGAAAATTCTGGCATCATTCACTCACTCTTATGTAATGTCAAGTCTGTATGTTTTGTTTTTCTTCCCATAGAACTTTAAAGAATATGTTTAGCGGAATGTCCTGACTGTTCTGTTCCATACTATAACGTTTGAAAGTGTATTAAAGGGATAGTTCACCCAAAAATTCTGTAATTTACTTACTCTCAAGTTATTTCGAACTTTTTTGAAATTTGCTTTTCTGCTGAACACAAAAGAAGATATTTTGAAGAATTTGGGTAACAAATCAGTTGTTGGGCCCCCATTGACTTGCATAGTATGGGGAAAAAATACTATGGAAGTCAACTGTTTTGTTACCGACTGTTATGAACTGCTCCGAGACTTGGAGGTGAAGATCCAAATGCAGCTTTATATAGAATAGTCGTACAGGCAGGGTCAAGAATGAGCAAACAGGACAATGGAGAAGAGACAGAGAACAAAACCAGATAGCAGGCAATGGTCGAGGCAGGCGGCGAGAAGCAAGGTCCAGTAAACAATCCAGGTCAGGGTAAACAGAGAACGATCAGAAAACGGGGTACACAGTCCAAGGTCAAAAAGGCAATAAACAAAACACGGGAAAACGCTCGGAAATGCAGACAACAGTACAACAAGACTTCGCGGTGAGTGAATGAATGAACATGGTATATGTAGACTGAGACTAGCAGGATGACAAGACACAGGTGAATAAAATCAGTGACAATGAGGTACAGGTGAATGTGATCAGTGTGAATGAGTCCAGGCAGTGAGTATGGGAAATGTAGTATGTGAGGAAGTGATCCTAGTTTTATCTGGACTGCCCTCTGGTGGCTCTCAAGGGCACTCCAGCTGGTGACCGTTACATAGCCCCCCCTTTAAGGAGCGGATTCCAGACGCTCAAAAAACTGTCCAGGTGGGAGGTGGAGCGGAGACGGATCTGGGGGCGGGATGGGGGGCCAGGTCCGTGGAGCAGAAGAGGAACAGGAGACCAGGGTGGAGCAGGCGACCAGGGCGGATCAGGCTGTGCAGGTGACCCTTCAGGCGGCCAGGGAGGAGACGACAGTCCAACTGGCGGCCAGGGCGAAGACAACACCTCGGGCGGCCAGGGCGGTGAAGACCCCTCGGGCGGCCAGGGCGGTGAAGACCCCTCGGGCGGCCAGGGCGGAGAAGACCCCTCGGGCGGCCCGGGCGGAGAAGACCCCTCGGGCGGCCCTGGCAGAGGCTCTGGAACAGATACCGGCACGGGCTCCGGCTCAGGAACAGCAGACACCGGCTCTGGAACAGCAGGCACCGGCTCTGGAACAGCAGGCACCGGCTCTGGAACAGCAGGCACCGGCTCTGGAACAGCAGGCACCGGCTCTGGAACAGCAGGCACCGGCTCTGGAACAGCAGGCACCGGCTCTGGAACAGCAGGCACCGGCTCTGGAACAGCAGGCACCGGCTCTGGAACAGCAGGCACTGGCTCCAGTCCTGGAATGGGCTCTGGCTCCGGAACAGGCATTAGCTCAGGAACAGACACCGGCTCAGGAACAGACACCAAAACTGTAACAGCCACAAGAACAGACACAAACACAGAAACAAACACTGGTTCAGGAACAGGCGCCGGCTCAGGTACAGCAGACACTGGCTCCGACTCTGGAACAGGCAATGGCTCTGGAACAGGCAATGGCTCTGGAACAGGCAATGGCTCTGGAACAGGCACTGGAACAGCAGACACCGGCTCTGGAACAGCAGACACCGGCTCTGGAACAGCAGACACCGGCTCTGGAACAGCAGACACCGGCTCTGGAACAGCAGACACCGGCTCTGGAACAGCAGACACCGGCTCTGGAACAGCAGACACCGGCTCCGACTCTGGAACAGGCAATGGCTCAGGAACAGGCACTGGTTCTGGTTCCGGCTCTGGAACAGGCACTGGCTCTGGAACAGAAACAGACTCTGTGACGACGGCCATCTGGTCCGTAGACACTGGCTCGGAGGCGGCCATCTTGTCCGTAGACACTGGCTCGGAGGCGGCCATCTTGTCCGAAGACACTGGCTCGGAGGAAGTGATGTGAACAGTCTCTGGATCAGCAGAAGTGATGTGAACAGACTCTGGATCGGCCATCTTGTCCGTAGACACTGGCTCGGAGGAAGTGATGTGAACAGTCTCAGGATCAGCAGAAGTGATGTGAACAGACTCTGGATCGGCCATCTTGTCCGTAGAGACTGGCTCGGAGGAAGTGATGTGAACAGTCACTGGATCAGCAGAAGTGATGTGAACAGACTCTGGTTCGGCCATCTTGTCCGTAGACACTGGCTCGGAGGAAGTGATGTGAACAGTCTCAGGATCAGCAGAAGGGATGTGAACAGACTCTGGTTCGGCCATCTTGTCCGTAGACACTGGCTCGGAGGAAGTGATGTGAACAGTCTCTGGATCAGCAGAAGTGATGTGAACAGACTCTGGATCGGCCATCTTATCCGTAGACACTGGCTCGGAGGAAGTGATGTGAACAGTCACTGGATCAGCAGAAGTGATGTGAACAGTCTCTGGATCAGCAGAAGTGATGTGAACAGACTCTGGATCGGCCATCTTGTCCGTAGACACTGGCTCGGAGGAAGTGACGTGAAGCGTCTCTGGCTCGGCAGAAGTGACGTGAAGCGTCTCTGGCTCGGCAGACGTGACGTGAAGCGTCTCTGGCTCGGCAGACGTGACGTGAAGCGTCTCTGGCTCGGCAGACGTGACGTGAAGCGTCTCTGGCTCGGCAGACGTGACGTGAAGCGTCTCTGGCTCGGCAGACGTGACGTGAAGCGTCTCTGGCTCGGCAGACGTGACGTGAAGCGTCTCTGGCTCGGCAGACGTGACGTGAAGCGTCTCTGGCTCGGCAGACGTGACGTGAAGCGTCTCTGGCTCGGCAGACGTGACGTGAAGCGTCTCTGGCTCGGCAGACGTGACGTGAAGCGTCTCTGGCTCGGCAGACGTGACGTGAAGCGTCTCTGGCTCGGCAGACGTGACGTGAAGCGTCTCTGGCTCGGCAGACGTGACGTGAAGCGTCTCTGGCTCGGCAGACGTGACGTGAAGCGTCTCTGGCTCGGCAGACGTGACGTGAAGCGTCTCTGGCTCGGCCGGAGGCTCAGGAAGGGCCTCCGGGCATTGCAGGATGCAGGAAGTCCTCTTCCTCCTCCTCCGTCTCCGAGAGGGTGCTGGGCTGGACGGGACCAGCGGTGAGGGCTCTGGGCTGGACGGCGCCAGAGGTGAGGGCTCTGGGCTGGACGGGACCAGTGGTGAGGGCTCTGGGCTGGACGGGACCAGCGGTGAAGAGGACCTTGGCTCTGGCTGAGGGGATACTGTGGGTTCACGGAGTTCCTCATCTACCACACCCACCGTATACACAGAACCGCTTAACAGAAGGGCCAGTTCAATATAGCTCTCTAATGTCCCGTGAGGCTCATGCAAGGGCATAAATGAACTGAGCGGTTCTGATAGCCCTCCTCGGAAGAAGATCATCAGGCATTCCTCGCTCATAGAGGTGAAAGGTGCCAGCTTGACAAAATCTTCTACGTACTCCTCAATCGAATGACTCCCCTGACGGAGACACAGGATTTGGACTGCTGTGTCCATGGCTGATATCGCTGCTGGATCTGGGTGTGGCGAAGTCTTCTGTTATGAACTGCTCCGAGACTTGGAGGTGAAGATCCAAATGCAGCTTTATATAGAATAGTCGTACAGGCAGGGTCAAGAATGAGCAAACAGGACAATGGAGAAGAGACAGAGAACAAAACCAGATAGCAGGCAATGGTCGAGGCAGGCGGCGAGAAGCAAGGTCCAGTAAACAATCCAGGTCAGGGTAAACAGAGAACGATCAGAAAACGGGGTACACAGTCCAAGGTCAAAAAGGTAATAAACAAAACACGGGAAAACGCTCGGAAATGCAGACAACAGTACAACAAGACTTCGCGGTGAGTGAATGAATGAACATGGTATATGTAGACTGAGACTAGCAGGATGACAAGACACAGGTGAATAAAATCAGTGACAATGAGGTACAGGTGAATGTGATCAGTGTGAATGAGTCCAGGCAGTGAGTATGGGAAATGTAGTATGTGAGGAAGTGATCCTAGTTTTATCTGGAGTGCCCTCTGGTGGCTCTCAAGGGCACTCCAGCTGGTGACCGTTACATAGCCCCCCCTTTAAGGAGCGGATTCCAGACGCTCAAAAAACTGTCCAGGTGGGAGGTGGAGCGGAGGCGGATCTGGGGGCGGGATGGGGGGCCAGGTCCGTGGAGCAGAAGAGGAACAGGAGACCAGGGTGGAGCAGGCGACCAGGGCGGATCAGGCTGTGCAGGTGACCCTTCAGGGGGCCAGGGAGGAGACGACAGTCCAACTGGCGGCCAGGGCGAAGACAACACCTCGGGCGGCCAGGGCGGTGAAGACCCCTCGGGCGGCCAGGGCGGTGAAGACCCCTCGGGCGGCCAGGGCGGTCAAGACCCCTCGGGCGGCCAGGGCGGTCAAGACCCCTCGGGCGGCCAGGGCGGTCAAGACCCCTCGGGCGGCCAGGGCGGTGAAGACCCCTCGGGCGGCCAGGGCGGTGAAGACCCCTCGGGCGGCCAGGGCGGTGAAGACCCCTCGGGCGGCCAGGGCGGTGAAGACCCCTCGGGCGGCCAGGGCGGTGAAGACCCCTCGGGCGGCCAGGGCGGTGAAGACCCCTCGGGCGGCCAGGGCGGAGAAGACCCCTCGGGCGGCCCGGGCGGAGAAGACCCCTCGGGCGGCCCGGGCGGAGAAGACCCCTCGGGCGGCCCTGGCAGAGGCTCTGGAACAGATACTGGCACGGGCTCCGGCTCAGGAACAGCAGACACCGGCTCTGGAACAGCAGGCACCGGCTCTGGAACAGCAGGCACCGGCTCTGGAACAGCAGGCACCGGCTCTGGAACAGCAGGCACCGGCTCTGGAACAGCAGGCACCGGCTCTGGAACAGCAGGCACCGGCTCCAGTCCTGGAATGGGCTCTGGCTCCGGAACAGGCATTAGCTCAGGAACAGACACCGGCTCAGGAACAGACACCAAAACTGTAACAGCCACAAGAACAGACACAAACACAGAAACAAACACTGGTTCAGGAACAGGCGCCGGCTCAGGTACAGCAGACACTGGCTCCGACTCTGGAACAGGCAATGGCTCTGGAACAGGCAATGGCTCTGGAACAGGCACTGGTTCTGGTTCCGGCACAGGAACAGCAGACACCGGCTCTGGAACAGCAGACACCGGCTCTGGAACAGCAGACACCGGCTCTGGAACAGCAGACACCGGCTCTGGAACAGCAGACACCGGCTCTGGAACAGCAGACACCGGCTCTGGAACAGCAGACACCGGCTCTGGAACAGCAGACACCGGCTCTGGAACAGGCTCTGGAACAGCAGACACCGGCTCTGGAACAGGCTCTGGAACAGCAGACACCGGCTCTGGAACAGGCTCTGGAACAGCAGACACCGGCTCTGGAACAGCAGACACCGGCTCTGGAACAGCAGACACCGGCTCTGGAACAGCAGACACCGGCTCTGGAACAGCAGACACCGGCTCTGGAACAGCAGACACCGGCTCTGGAACAGCAGACACCGGCTCTGGAACAGCAGACACCGGCTCCGACTCTGGAACAGGCAATGGCTCAGGAACAGGCACTGGTTCTGGTTCCGGCTCTGGAACAGGCACTGGCTCTGGAACAGAAACAGACTCTGTGAGGACGGCCATCTGGTCCGTAGACACTGGCTCGGAGGCGGCCATCTTGTCCGTAGACACTGGCTCGGAGGCGGCCATCTTGTCCGAAGACACTGGCTCGGAGGAAGTGATGTGAACAGTCTCTGGATCAGCAGAAGTGATGTGAACAGACTCTGGATCGGCCATCTTGTCCGTAGACACTGGCTCGGAGGAAGTGATTTGAACAGTCTCAGGATCAGCAGAAGTGATGTGAACAGACTCTGGTTCGGCCATCTTGTCCGTAGACACTGGCTCGGAGGAAGTGATGTGAACAGTCTCTGGATCAGCAGAAGTGATGTGAACAGACTCTGGATCGGCCATCTTGTCCGTAGAGACTGGCTCGGAGGAAGTGATGTGAACAGTCACTGGATCAGCAGAAGTGATGTGAACAGACTCTGGTTCGGCCATCTTGTCCGTAGACACTGGCTCGGAGGAAGTGATGTGAACAGTCTCAGGATCAGCAGAAGGGATGTGAACAGACTCTGGATCGGCCATCTTGTCCGTAGACACTGGCTCGGAGGAAGTGACGTGAAGCGTCTCTGGCTCGGCAGAAGTGACGTGAAGCGTCTCTGGCTCGGCAGACGTGACGTGAAGCGTCTCTGGCTCGGCAGACGTGACGTGAAGCGTCTCTGGCTCGGCAGACGTGACGTGAAGCGTCTCTGGCTCGGCAGACGTGACGTGAAGCGTCTCTGGCTCGGCAGACGTGACGTGAAGCGTCTCTGGCTCGGCAGACGTGACGTGAAGCGTCTCTGGCTCGGCAGACGTGACGTGAAGCGTCTCTGGCTCGGCAGACGTGACGTGAAGCGTCTCTGGCTCGGCAGACGTGACGTGAAGCGTCTCTGGCTCGGCAGACGTGACGTGAAGCGTCTCTGGCTCGGCAGAAGTGACGTGAAGCGTCTCTGGCTCGGCAGACGTGACGTGAAGCGTCTCTGGCTCGGCCGGAGGCTCAGGAAGGGCCTCCGGGCATTGCAGGATGCAGGAAGTCCTCTTCCTCCTCCTCCGTCTCCGAGAGGGTGCTGGGCTGGACGGGACCAGCGGTGAGGGCTCTGGGCTGGACGGCGCCAGAGGTGAGGGCTCTGGGCTGGACGGGACCAGGGTGAGGGCTCTGGGCTGGACGGGACCAGCGGTGAAGAGGACCTTGGCTCTGGCTGAGGGGATACTGTGGGTTCACGGAGTTCCTCATCTACCACACCCACCGTATACACAGAACCGCTTAACAGAAGGGCCAGTTCAATATAGCTCTCTAATGTCCCGTGAGGCTCATGCAAGGGCATAAATGAACTGAGCGGTTCTGATAGCCCTCCTCGGAAGAAGATCATCAGGCATTCCTCGCTCATAGAGGTGAAAGGTGCCATCTTGACAAAATCTTCTACGTACTCCTCAATCGAATGACTCCCCTGACGGAGACACAGGATTTGGACTGCTGTGTCCATGGCTGATATCGCTGCTGGATCTGGGTGTGGCGAAGTCTTCTGTTATGAACTGCTCCGAGACTTGGAGGTGAAGATCCAAATGCAGCTTTATATAGAATAGTCGTACAGGCAGGGTCAAGAATGAGCAAACAGGACAATGGAGAAGAGACAGAGAACAAAACCAGATAGCAGGCAATGGTCGAGGCAGGCGGCGAGAAGCAAGGTCCAGTAAACAATCCAGCGAGAAGCAAGGTCCAGTAAACAATCCAGGTCAGGGTAAACAGAGAACGATCAGAAAACGGGGTACACAGTCCAAGGTCAAAAAGGCAATAAACAAAACACGGGAAAACGCTCGGAAATGCAGACAACAGTACAACAAGACTTCGCGGTGAGTGAATGAATGAACATGGTATATGTAGACTGAGACTAGCAGGATGACAAGACACAGGTGAATAAAATCAGTGACAATGAGGTACAGGTGAATGTGATCAGTGTGAATGAGTCCAGGCAGTGAGTATGGGAAATGTAGTATGTGAGGAAGTGATCCTAGTCTTATCTGGAGTGCCCTCTGGTGGCTCTCAAGGGCACTCCAGCTGGTGACCGTTACACCGACATTCTTCAAAATATTTTCCTTTGTGTTCAGCAGAAGAAAGCAATTCATACAGGTTTGGAACAACTTGAGGATTAAATCTTCATTTTTGGGTGAACTATTATTATTATTTTGGTGAACTATTAAAAATTGCAGTTACATTTTCCTTCAAATCATGCATTTGCTACTATTAATTCTGCTTCAAATCACCTCCAAAATCTTATTTGTAGCCACTATTTTAATTAATCATGGCCTTTTTATTTAATTGCTTCTTCAGGTTATAAGAATTTCATTGTCTATGATGAATGAGGTTTGAGTTGATCATTGTTTATTTTAATGTTGAAATGTTAAAATGAATTGCTAATTTTAACATTTAATTTTCACAATGGATATATTTTAAAGAACTACAGAATCAGTTTTAAACTGAAGTCAAAGGTAAAATGCTTAAATGAAAGATAGTTTTTGTAGAGTTGTGTGATGATGAATGTAGGTGGATTGTTTTGTCATTTTGATTCCGTGATTATTAAATTGTGTGATTTACATATTTATGTACTGTGCATTGTTTGTATTTTGTGTGAACGCATGATAAAACTCATTGAAACTAAATTTCCCCATGGGCATAATAAAAGTCGTCAACAACGGCACGCAGCAAACAAAAGCAGAAGAAGACAGATCATACCATCTCAAACACCTATGGGTTTATTGCAATTATCACATCACCTCTCTTGAGGTTGCACACAAACTCGACAAAAAAGTAAAATTAGCAGATGTGCGTGTATTTAAGCATGAATGAGATTTGAAAGCTATATTGTGGAAGATTTTATGTGAATAACAACCATTATAATTCGGTCTGTTCCTTATAAAAAGCCATTGTGTGGCTTCAGAAGACTTAGAATATCCTGCTCAAGTCATATGGATGGACTACGTTTATGCTGCTGCCAGTTCTTTTTTTTTTTTCTTCTTTAAAATGATCTTAGTATTTTATTTTATTGTTTATTTGTCAGGCTGCATAAAACTTCCATTCATAAAATATTCCGTGTTCCCTCAGACGTTATTCACAACACTGTCAGGAGAAGGCTCGTGCCTATAGCAGCTGGGCTCAGGCTGGAGTGATTGACCCGGGGCAGTACACCGGTCAAGGAGCCCCCTTATATGGGCGGATTTGCTACAGCAGCCACACTCTCCCAGTGTTGCGTCGCTCACAGGGCCCCTATGAGCCTGGCTTGTCCGAGCTGGCTTACCGCTTTCCTGGGAATCAACCAGACCACTCTCTAGTCATTCAAAACCAGGCGGCTATGGTTGGCCCTCTGGAGCCCGGGGCCATTTATGTGCCAGCATCAGAGGCCGGTCATGGCTCTAAAGAAGGGACAGCATCTCAAGACAGAGCTACCACATCTGAGGGAGGAACGCCAAGGAAAAATGACTCAAAGGATGACGCAAGCAGTGATGCCCAGCAGAGTCAGAGTCAAAGCCAGGATCTGGACTGGGTAAAGCAACATACTTCTATCTTAATTATTTAAGTAAGAAGTCCAGTATCACCATGTTCAAATTAATCACAAAGCTGCTTTAATAACCAATATTTAGAGTAAAACCCAAATGTAGAACATTGAATTTATTCATTTGATTCTCCAAAAGTCTTTAAATAATGCATTATTGTTTAATAATTGATGGACTTTTAAACAAACAGTAATACTGACAAGACAATAAGAAAACCACTCACTGCTTAAGGCTGGATAAGTTAAACAGCTTTAGCAAACAATGCCTAAGAAAAAAATAAACTGTATGGCTAATTTTAATTCATAGACACACTTCTCAGTCACACTCCGGTAGCATCGAATCAGTATTAATGTAATATGTCTAATAAACTTTCACTGAACCGGAGACTTGGAAACAAATGTGAAATTAATATTAATGTTTATTTCATAATGTGTGTTGCTCTGAGACAGTTGTTAGCCACAGATTCAGTTACAACTGAAAGGCGTGAATTCAAAAATATTGAAAGCAGCGTGCACATCTTAAGACCCCAACCACTGAATTTTAATGTCTGATTTTACACATATACACATTTATCCAATGAAAAGCAAAATGTAGACATATTTTCCCACTGAAAAAGTCTTACTTTAGTTTTATTAAAAGTGAGGACATGTCCCATGTGTGAAAATATGTTGTTTTGCAGATCCCTAGTTTGCTAGAAGATTAGTTTTCGCTTGTTCTTTGTTGTAGGTGCCAAACAGGTTGATGATGAAAGATGTGTTTTCACAAGTTGTCTCTCACTGTCTCTCTTTCTCCTCATCCTCATCTCACAATGCAGTGTTAGCTCTTTTTAGAGCTCAATTAACCTGTTTTAGCTTTTGTCAAACCGTTGCTTGTTGCTTGTGTTTCTCTTTCTCCATCTGTCTAACTTTGACACTTCCTTCCTCTACTCGCTAATAACTTACTGTCTCACTTCACTGTTATCACTTTTTCTCTTTTTTCACCCATTCATTGTGTCTGAATTATCACTCTGTTTTCTCTTCCTTCTCTCCACACTCGTCCCTCTGTTCAATAACAGAAAAATAAACTCATTCTTACCTCCCGCTCTAACCCTCCTACTCCTCCCCGTCCTATACAGGTCCAGCCAGACACAGCCCCCCGCGAACGAGAGCTGGTATTGACCCGTTCCGGTTCGGTTGCTGGGCCGGGCACCACCCTAGGGTGGATGTGCGATTCCTCCACGCTCCCCCGTTCTGGACGCCACTCCTCGCGGGGCAGTCTTTCCCTAAGTAGGAGCGGCGCAGGGCCTAACGAGTCCAACCACCCTGGGGTGGCTGACTCTTCTAACGGAAGCACAGAAATGCAATCGGTCAGTGGCAATTATGCCACCATCCTGCAGGGGGAGCAGCAGAGGGACTACTCGGGTACCCTGCGACGGGGCGGGCTGGAGATGGGCAGCGGATTTGTGGTGGGCAGGCCCGAGAGAGAGGCCAGCATTCCACTGAGCACTGGGATGTATCCGGAGGGTGGCGGGTTCATAGGAGACTGGCACGAACGGATGGGCATAACCGGGTACCCGCTGGGCAGGAGGGATATGACACCCCAGCTGCTTCCGTACCCTGGTCAAGGCCGGGGAGCATTTGGGGGCATCCTGGGTTATGGCGGAGCGTGGCCCTCAGCACCTGAGGCGTCAGAAAGAGGGGCGCCCATCGGAGGTGCTCACTCTCTCGCCCTGAGGGTTGGCGAGTTCCTGCGTCTGCGTCTGGCACAGGTGACCTTTGACCCCTCGCAGCCTCCGTACGACTCGGTGCAGGTGTACGGGCTAGAGGGCACAGGCTCGCGCGCCGGGTCCCTCAGTTCCCTGGACAGCGAAGGCAGCAAAGACGCAGAGAAGGAGGTGTGGGGAGCAGGTCTGGAAGATTGGGGCCCACAATTCCAGAAATTAGCCCAGCTTTTTAGGGAAAGAGAGAAGGAGAATGAAGAAAATAAGGAAAGAGATGTAGAGGCCCACAAAAAGCACAAGGACAGGGAATGGAAAGAAAATGAGGAGCAGTCTGGAGACGAGGAGCAGGAGAATGTCTGAGAGAAAGAGAGCGAGAAGGAGAGGGGTTGGGTGGGACAGTGATTAAAAGGCAACAAGAGCTCGAATAATGAAAAGTGAAGGGTAAGGAGGGAGAGACTAAGAGGAAAGGTAATAAGGGAAGACAAGGAAAAATGAACTAAGAGAGCAGAGGCAGTGGAGAGAGTGATTGATGCAATTTGAAGCAATAAGTGCTGAAAAGCTGATGTGTGAGCACAGTCAAAGCCGTGTTTCTTTAGCCAGCATTTAACATTCCTGAAGTGTGTTTTTCAGTGAGCGAAAAGCAAAGTTCACTGTATACCAGATCACATTTAATTACAACAGATAAAGTAAGAGATTTGAACTCGGATTTTTGTGGCAGTGAGCAAGACAATGGCACCACGGGGGAATGAGAAACACAAGGCCAGAACGACAGATGAAAAGTTACGGCAACACACGAGGGAGTAGGAAAATTAATGTTTGTACAGAAATTGTTTAAACATTCACAAAAGCAAGAGAACTGAATTATTCAAAAGAAAGCACTGAATATTACAGTAAAGTCCTGAATAAGTGTCTGCACAAAGATTCTCTGTGTTACACATACACACAAAAACAAACACGCATCAATTTTAAACCCTGCATGGAAATTCTGCTTTGCGGATGTCTCATTGTCAGGGTTCAAAATTACTTACATTTTTGCCAAGAACAGATTGTATACAAAGTTGCTCAAGAAAAAGAAAAATGATGCAATTGAAATGTAGTGATGTTAAAATTGTGCAAAACAAAAGAACTGTGCACAAACAACCATTACTTGTCAAAAAAAAAATCACACATTTAAAAAGTGAAGGTGAATTACGCGAGCTGACAGGTCTGCTTCAGCTAGGATGCACTTTTATACATGATGTTCAAATAGATTACAAATGGTGTTGTTTTTTTTATTGGAGGAAAACAACATGAAAAAATGTTCTATGTAAATGCATTTAAATGTAAATATCACTGAATGCCATTGTGAAAAGTAACAACAGTACTGTAGTCTTCAAGCAACAAAAAATAATAGAATAATAAACTGAAACCTGGAGAATATTTTATATATATATATATATATATATATATATATATATATATATATATATATATATATATATATAATGCCACATCGAAATCCACTGGATATATCTGGAAGACACTGAATTGACTGAAGCAGATTAAACCCAACCATTTACAATACGATGTCGGATTCGGATGTGTCGCTCTTTCCAAATGGAACTTTTGTTTTTAATTGAATGCGAAAGGTCCACATAAATGTATTTGAAGTCCTTTTTCTGGGTTGAGCACACACTGCAATGATATCCCGATTAATCGCACTGTTTTTGGCCACGAGGACTCACTGTGACTGGACTGAACCAGAACCACTGTATCACTGCGCAATCATGCGCACTAATACCAGGGAGCTTTATGCAGTACAAACCCACACCTTGTTAACAACCCAAATATCATGCTCTGTCATGTAAATGTTACTTTACGACAAGAATAATTACAGAATGGAGGTTATTTGATCAGGACTACCCCAGCGCAGTGTCTACACTGGAAGCAAGCGATGCGACATTACAAGCAAAAAGAGCCTATTATAATCACTGATACTGTCTACACTGGATGTGGCGGAAGTTTACAGATGGACACCAACTGTAAACTGATGGCCCGTTACATTTCTGGCTTACTCCCAACGCTTGTGCTACTTCTGATCGCAGTGCAAATGGATTTGTAACTTTTGCTTTGTCCAGTGTAGACAGCCTCAAACTGTTGTGACCTTGTGTAAGTTTAAACAATTTAATGCGTCCCATTTCATTCCATATTTTTCAGGTAGATTAGGTCAATTGTAAACTGGGTGTGAAGTTACTGCATTCATTCTGGTTTCTGCCTTCCTATTGGACTGCATTGTTGTGGCCCCAAGTGGTCCCTGTTGGTACTGAGATCTCACGATGGCTTGTATTAAAAATGTATTTATTCTGTTGTATTTTTTCCTTTTTCTTTTTTGTAAATTTGAATAAATACAGTATGTTTTGAGGTGATGTGTGCGCGACCAAATGTGTATATGCTCTTTTTTAAAGGAACTCTTGGCTTTTGACTCTTGCCTCTGTTCTACAGTTCCTCTTCTGAGTAAATGAAATGCTGGCTTTGGATATGTCAATAGTGGCCCTTCAACAGGGACAGAGTTGGTAGGGAGTAAACACGTCTAGTCCACTTACTTCCATGCTACGTGACAGACTTACAACCCGAGGTCAATAATGGAAACAGAGTTCAGGTTGCACTTTAAGACAGATAAAGTTAACTGCAAGGTTCTCCTTGAAAATTGCTCCATTTGAAGTCTGGATTACGTAAAAAGTGTGAGATTTATTAGTGGGTCTGACATGCCTTAGTTGATCTGACGAAAGTGGAGAAAATAAAGGTTGTTTCAAACCACCAATACTGCAAGTCAACCCTGTTTATCCTACACTTCAATCCTGCATTATGTGTGTGTGATAGTGTTTAAACTAGTGTATGTGCTGGCAAATAAACAAGCCACGGCCACCTTTTTGATTCGAGGCTGGTTAATTATTCATGAGCTCCAGCGCATATCCTGTTAGATTAAATTTGGTTTAATTACATTTGCAAAGCTTGATGTAGGAAATGGCAGACTAGAAAGAGAGAGACAAAGAGAGAGTGTGATTGCTCCAAAATTCACTTAGAGCACAAGAAGGTTTCAAAATGATTTGAGCAAAGTGAGATTATAAATGCACGCTCTATCCTTGAGTTACATAATGAATTGACGCGCAGGATATTATATAATGTACTGTATATCTAAATAGGCAGGGTGTGAGAACCTATCACACATGCACATACAGAAAAAGTAATTTTTAGCTGAAACTACTTAAAATTTTCTCAGATATCTCATGCAAACAAATATTCTGGGCATGTTTCATGAAGCAGAGTGATACCACAGATGGGTTATTTGTAAAAGTAGTGTCAGAAGATTTCATTTTTCATAGTCAGGAAAACATTTATCACAGTACACATGGAGCACAGAAGTACACGAATAAGAACAAAAATAACTTGCTATTAATTCACTGCAAAATGTCCTCATTAAAGATTAATTTGGTGAATTGCCCTGCAATCCTGCACAACTCAGAATGAACCTTTAGATAGCGTGCAGCTCAACCACAAGACATCTGGAATAGAGGTATGTGAACCTAAAGTGTTTCTCAGTTTTGCATTTTCCATGCTTCCTTAGGAACAGCAAGGTGAAAATGCCCACCAACCTTGATAATTAAACCACTAAATATCTGGCCCACTGAGGCAGTGGGTGAGACAAAAAGTACATGCCATATTCATCTCTGCATACTGCCAACTGCCTTCTATTATAGGCCTATATTTACAAGGGTAGTAACACATTTTGGTGACTGATGAACAGTGAACAGTCCAATAGGAAACTGCTTAATGAACACCTAATTATGCCTTAATATAAATGCAAACAAGATTTTATGTTAGGTTAGGGGGATGGAAGATTTTCATAGGTCTAAAAAAGAAAAAAATGTGAGTGTCCTTTAGTTTGGGGACAAAATTGGTGCAATACATCTGACAAAACCTCCTTTTGGGGACATTCAACAACGTTTTATAAAGAACATTTTATAAATAAAGTCTATAAAAATGACATTTTATGTTAATCTATAGCAATTAAGCAATATTTACGACCAAGAATGGTGTTCTTCTGAATATCATTCAGTGTTGTATATTATGGGTGAGCCACTGCATCATTTAATCAACCGATTCGTTCAAATCAGTGAATCATTTAGGAACGAACGAATTACACAGCCACTTGTTTCTTTACACTGATGAATTCGGACTCGCGTACTAGCATACTATTTCTGCCACAGAAAGATATGCTAAAATGTATGCGTTTCTGAAGGAGTGAATTATTTAGTCAATCGGTTTCCTTCAGTCAAAACGGATTCATTCAGGAATGAAACAAGTGGCAGTATATACAATACGAGCGAGTCATTGAATCTTTACTAAACCGATTCATTCGTAAACGCTGATACATTCAGGAACGAAAGAGTGGCTGCATCCGAAATCGCATAGTACTCTCTTGAGTAGTACTTATTTTGAATAAGTAATCACTTAATCTAACACTTTCCTAACACTTAATGTTAGGAAAATGTTGCCGTTATTTTGTCACTCATTGGGAGCAGTATGCTAGCTGGAGCCATTTACTTCCAGTCTTTGTGCTAAGCTAGGCTAACGGTGGGTGCATCAGACAGTTACAGCACGCATGGAGATGAAAAGGGTATGTATGGACTTATCTTTTTTTGCCCCCCCCCCCACCCACCCCCACCCCCACGTTGGAGGACAACTTTATTTTTAATTCAAATTATGTACTAAGTACAAACAGTGATTACTTCAGATAAACCCATATCCAACCATAATACTGTGATAGCCCTAGTAATATAATAATGAAGAGATAGGTAGACTTGTGAACAGTAACTTATGGCAGATGACAGAATTAGACTGGACGTAGATGGGCAGGGAGGAGGACAGACATACAGACGATAAACAAGTAGACATTAACAAACAGGCAGAAAAATCAATACAATCAATAGACAGACAGTCATTAATGTACATACAAGGAAAACAATGCTTGGACAAAAACAGACCAATATGCGAATGGACGGACAGGTAAACAGAAAGCCAGACAAATACATACGGACAAGCATATATATAAATACAGTATTATTATGTTGGTTGGGAAAATCCACTGAGAGGGTTGTTGGTGGTTAGTGTGTGTATGTGTGTGTGCGACTGTGAGTGTGTGTGAGATGACAGAGAAAGATAGAGAGAGAGAGAGAGAGAGAGAGAGAGAAGGAGGGGGAGAGAGAGAGAGAGCAAAAGGAGAGAAACAGAGAAAGAGAGAGGGAGGGAGAAGGGAGTTGTATATATCAGCCTAATGACCAGGGGGAAAGGGGGGGTTCAGATGTTGAGTACCGGCGGTATAAGGAGAGTTAATGGCACAGTTATTGCTGAGTTTGAAGAAAGGTAATGAAAGGGTTCCAGATGTCTTTGAAGGCTGAAGTTCTGTTATTCTTTTGAGCTGAGAGCTGTTCTGTAAGGATGTATTCTGCAATTAGGTTGATCCAGTGATTTATATGGCAAGAGTGTCTAGATTTACAGTTTTGAAAGACTATTTTCTTAGCGATGGTTAGGGAGACAAGTACTGGATTTTTAAATTTCTGTGGAATGGGGGTGGAAGTGGTGTCTCCTAGAAGACAAAGTGTGGGGGAGAGTGGGACTCTACAGTCCAAAATGGTAGAGAGTGTCTTTGTGACTGATGTCCATAGGAAATTGACAGGCTGACAGGACCAAGTGGCATGCAAAAATGTTTTCGGTACTCCCCAATGTGCAGTGAGGGCAGATGTCTGTGTCGGCTATTCCCATTTTGAATAGTTTGCTTTGGGTGAAGTGAGTCCTGTGAATGGTTTTATATTGTATGAGTTGTAAATTGGTGTTGGAGGTCATAGAGAATATATTCTTGCAAATATTTGTCCAGAAATGTATGGACTTATCTAACTCTGGGGGATACGGTGAATAAGCTAAAAGTCCCAAAAAGTCGGCGTGTTCCTTTAAGTAATCTGAACCTACTACATTCGTCATTATCATGTGACCTCCCAGTGTCAGTTGTGTCGCCTGCCATTCACTGCCATTCACTGCCATTCACAAATCCTCATGGGATGCCACACCTCAGAATCTCGCTTGAAGAAGTATAGTTCATCCAGGTACTTTGCCTACTCTTTTACGAGTAGGCCTACTGTGAATTTGGACATACTTATTTTGTCATACAGTTTTTCACCTACTATATAGTAGAGAAGTATGTGATTTCGGATGCAGCCTGTATTTTTGAGTGAGTCATTGAATAATTTTCTCAACCGATTCGTTCAACAGCAATAGCAGTGTTCAAAATAAATCTCCCCTCTTTGAGTAGGCTAATCTCTATATTACTCCTCTAATATAGTCCACTTGAATGAATGAATGAAAACGAGTGAGTGTGAATTTGGACACTGAGAGTGCTGCCACTTTGTGTTTATTTTTTTAATAATCATTTGAAACTTAACTATGCCGCTCCAGTAGTAATGATAAGATTTATCTTGAACTCTGTCATGGAAACTATGTTTAAACCTTAATTAAACAATTTGTTCACGTGACTCTCACAGTGCATTGTGGGTATTAGATAAGTGTAGATCACTTGAACACTTAACTGTGGTATTGGACACCAATAAATAATTGTCTCCTCAAATGCCGAATAAAAGGGGGCGATTTCGGACACAGCCATGATTCATTCAGAAACGAGACAGAAACATTCAATAGGGCTTTGGAACTAGTTTTGTTACTCCAAGCATTAATACCATTGATCAGCCCTACCAAACGTGGATGTTTTTTTCCACTAAGAAACAAACATTGTTATGTTATTTGATTGATATTGTGAAGCTGCTTTGATGCAATTTATATTGTGAAAAGCGCTATATAAATACACTTGACTTGACTTGACTTGACTCAATTTTACCTTCACTTTGAGTTATAGAAAAGCAACATCACAAGGACAGTACTAAGTATGAGTCATATTTTGCATGTTTGCGATTACTGTGTGACTTTGTGCATCTGTCTGAATTACTGCTCAAACAACATAGCTTGTGGAGATATTGCTTAATTTAAATATGAAACAATACTATGGTATTTCCCCCATTTAGTCAGCTAAGATGTTTATTCCCTAATTCTCTTAATAGCTTTCCTGGCTTCCGTGTGTGTGTGTGTGTGTGTGTGTGTGTGTGTGTGTGTGTGTGTGTGTGTGTGTGTGTGTGTGTGTGTGTGTGTGTGTGTGTGTGTGTGTGTGTGTGTGTGTGTGTGTGTGTGTGTGTGTGTGTGTGTGTGTGTGTGTGTGTGTGTGTGTGTGTGTGTGTGTGTGTGTGTGTAGGCCTACATAGTCTTGAAGCTGAACTGGCAGATTGTGTTGTGTGCTATGTGTTCAGGTTTGAAGTGGTAGCCTAAATGAAATCTTCCTTAACAATCTTAATTAGTGTTCGATCACCCAAACAGTAAGCTGACAAAAAAAAATCCATCTAGGAGTAGTAAGGGTCTGGGTTAGAAGACATGATGCACGTGATGTTATACATTGACCGCATTACGATTGAATAATGATAATAATAGTCCTCCACCCAAACCTTTGGCAACAATTATGTTAAGACAAATTGTAATTATCTAGACTAGAGGAAAAGCCAAGAAAAATTCCTTGTTGATTTTGCGAACAAGATGGTGCCATCTAATGGACACAATTGGAATAAACAGTCCAATATGTTTTGATGTTTCTGCTGCTGCTGCTGTGCATTTTATACAGGTTTGGAACGACAAGAGGATCCGGAAATTATGACAGAATTTTTATTTTTGGGTGAACCCCTTGGTAGTTTGTGTCCTACACAGGCTGCATACTCTACGTATAGGGTGCAGTGGTATTGTGTTACAGAGTATTATTTAATAATAATATTTAAATATAAATACAATAATATTTTATTTTACTATCATTAAAATATATATATTTTTTAAATAAAAATGATTTCTGTATGCCCACCAACACACAAAAAAAGGATTTTGCTGAAAATAAATGTGTATGCAACACAGAAAGATAAATATGGCTGGAAAAGCTCAGTTGGTGTTCAAACAATCCCCAGTAAATTGCTGTCTTGGATGCAGTTAGTGTTAGACCCCAATATCACAGTGATGTGGTCAACTGACGGCTTTCCAGGAATTACACGGAGCTCATGTCTTTGCAAGGTTGAGCTGTAGACGACACTCCTTCATCCAGACAGATATGTCTGAAAGACAGTCAGAGATAGGTTTTATAACAGCTTTTGTTTCTTTCTTTTTTTGGTGACACAAAATGAGTACTTAGTTAAAATTGCATATATTTACTGTACATTTCTTACTATAGGCTAACAGTAGGCTACAAGCAGCTTGCACGTGCTCACTTGGATATTTATTGCTTGGGGGGAAATAGTTTATTAATTAGGATTATAATAATAATAATATTAATATTAAGAGACCTCCACACAAACATTGGGCAACAATTATGGTAAGACACAATAATTATTCAGAAGATAAACTACAAAAGAAAAATCTTTGTTGATTTGTTTACTAGATGGTGCTGCCATCTTATGGACACAATAGGAATAAACAGTCTAAGATGCTGCTGTCGCTCTCTTGTGGTCATACAGGTTTGAAATAAATGTTGTAAATGTTGACAGAATTTGTTTGTTTCTTTACCAAGGACTTTTAGTTAGCTTCTCTTTGTTTTCCTGTTTCCGTGTTCCCGCTTTGTCATAATTACTCATTATATGATTAATTAGAGCACACCTGTTTTGTATTATGTTCATTCACTACTCCTGCAGTTTGTTCATTGTCTGGTTTTGTTTGTGTGTGACATGATGTTGCTTTGTTTTGTTTTTTTCAGTTATGTTGTTGCATTAAAAAGCTAATGCCACTATTTAACCTTTAACTTTAACCTTCCTCAACAATAGTGTTGCCCACACACTGCTCCATGTGTGTGTGTGTTAACTACTCACTTCTCCTAATGTGTGTGCACCAACTTGAATGGGTTACATCAGAAGACATATTCAGGACAGGTATCCGGTTATCATACTTGGCCTTCACGTATCACTTTCACTTTCTCAGGGTTATTTAAAATCTAGTCTTGTTCCCCATGGCCCATGCTGATTAAGTACAGCATGTCCCTCACAAAGCCTAATATGCCACTGGCAGACAGCAGCATGAAAAAGCTTCAGCATTTTTTTCTATAGCATTTAAATGTTTACCAGAAGCATTTGATTTGATTGCAAGGTCTTTGAGACTCCCCAAATGTCACAGAATATTCTGTATAGTATGGTGTAATGTCAATAATAGTTTTGATCATTTAAATATATTAGAGATGAAATTCAAGTAACGAATTTCGTGTTGAGCAACCTTCCCATAAACCCATCATTTAAATTATAGAAGACTAATATGATACATCTAATTCAATATACATTGAAGCTTTCTGCATGGTAATGATTTTATTCTGCATTAAGAGTATCTGTCTTGCTACTTGGGCCAAAAGTAATATAGATTTGTTTTAATAAATATTCAGGGATCAATATCTGCTAACACTTAATTTTGATGCTCCCACAGCAGACACTTTACAGTACTGACTATAAGTAACCCTGCAACTTATTCTACTAACCCTAACACCAAACCCTATAATAATCTACTACAATCTACTCTAATTAGTGTTTGTTGACAAGTAGTTGCAAAGTTACTTATAGTTAGTACAAAGTCTAAAGTGGACAACCGAAATAAAGTGTAAGGCTGGAGTCATAAATGCAGTTCTTCTATATAATGTGTACTTTCAGTTTCAGCTGGGTGTTGTCAAGACATAAAAAAACATAATAGGCTACATACCCTAGATCATAGTTCATTCAACAAGTGAAGAGTCATTAAATCATCCATTCAGTATGAGCCTTTACGTTTGGAAAACCCTCAATGCTGTGATAGCATCTGTGTGACTCATATGTGACTTATGCAGTTTCTGTAATGTTGCTATGCAGACGACTTCAGTTAAATTCAGAGAATCATGCACACAAATTCCACTATATTCTTGTAAACACAGATTTATACTGAATACAGGGCCATTTATGGTAGGAAGTTTTTTTTAAATTAAAATATAGCAATACAAAAGAGCAACAGCAACCAAATAAAAAAGTATGTCCAAATTTCCATTTGATTTGATTTTTCCAAAAATGTTTCTACGTTTTGACAATACTAAATAAAATGATATATAATAAATAAAATAAATGAATATGTTAATAATAATGATAACAAAACAATGACATCAATAGCACTAGTTGTTTAAGAAACAAATGGAAATGCAAATTTATTTTCATCTTTGTTTTGATTATTGTAATTTGATTAAGTGATTATTCCACTTCTGCTTAAAAAAGTTATCAAGATAGACTTAAAGCATATGATGACATACACACACACACATATATACATACTGTACATACATACATACATACAAGTAAACAGCTATAGGCCTATTTATATATTGTTATTTTATGATTGATTTATTGATTGATTCATTCATTCATTCATTCAAACAAACTTTACTTTTTTGCAGATAAACAGTTTGGCAAAAGTCAGTGGAAAAACATGTTTACATTATATTGACTTTTTTTGGTGCCAGTCAGATTATTAAGGTGCCAAAATAAAACTGACCAAAGTTTTAGTAGTTAGTTTGGAATAATCTGTAGAACTGTGATTCGTCTTGGATCATAAATACAGTCCTCTTCTAATCCACTGGATACCATTCCACAGTTTGACGGGACCCACGCAGTGTCATAACCATGTTGATGCCATGTTTTCTGTAAGGGATGACCCTGACAATCAATCTTCTTCACTTTTCCCACTCGAACACTTAGTTTAAGAATGGCCAGCTGTTCTCCTCTAGCATTCCCAGGGTAGCGAGAAGCTTTCTCTCGACTCCGGCTTAAGTAAACTCCATAACCCAGCATGCCATCAGAAGAGGGTCTGAATCCTTCACTCCGGATCTTCTGTGCGTTTGCCATCGTAGTGCCGTGGTACATGATGTATGTTCTCCGTCCAGGATACCTCTGTATTCCAGTGCCATAACCATTGTCCCCCATGGCAGTAACCAAAGCACTTTGAAAAGGTATCATATATTTGATAATTAGTGAATAACCAAATAAATTATTTGAATGATATAAAAAATATGCAGTTTGAAAATATGAAAGTTATGATGAATGGACCTTGTGAACACTACACAAATTATGCTGTGAAACTTTCTTTCTACATCAAACTGCATCGTTTAAAAGCTTTAAAAACTTAATTAAATTTAATTAACTTAAATTTAATTTAGCTGAATAAAATGTATTTAATTAAAACTTTGTTTTAATTTAACTTACATGCTCAGGAGTCTTTTGGTGCCAAACAGCCTCTGGAAAAAGAGCAAAACTTTATAGAACTTTGGTTTCACTTTTATTTTGTATATTGCATGGAGCCTAAGGGTGTGGGCGCCTACTCTTACTGAGACCATATTTCTTATCAATGCAATTCAGTTTCTTGCCTGAACGCTCTGTGTGTGTTATCACTAAACAAACAATACTACACTAACTCCAGAGGTTTTTTAGATTCAGTCTTTTAACAAAAGAAGTCAAAACAGTAGTTTCTAAACATGCTGTGTGGAAGGAATCAGTAAGACGTGTATAAATTCCAGTTTACACTGATACTGAAATCTTCAAGGCATACGTTACCTCATAACAAGGTATGTAAATATATAATACAAGATAAATCCTTAAATGCTAACTAAAACCAGACTGAGAAGAGATTGTCTCTTCATTTTTTTATTCTTGCTGACCAGGCAGGATGCATCCCAGACAGCAACATAGTGTCGGCCCAGATCCGGCCCACATCTGGTACTTGTGGAATCCATTTGTACCAGATGTGGGCCAGATCTGGGACAGCTGTCTGGTATAAAACTGAAATGACACACATCCAAAAACGTCCAAAGTTGACAACTATGCAGGGGAGACCAGTATTTTTTATTGTTAAAGTATATTCAAAATGTTGTTAAGTCATGACTGGAGTTATTTTGGCACAGGTTATAAAGTCCATGTCATAAAGCAAGTGATGGTGACCTCTGGTGCTGATCAGATGAAACTGATGCTAGATGGTATCCATGACTAACAACTATTTATAAAGTCAAGAATGAACACTTAAAGGGTTAGTTCACCCAGAAATTATGCATTACAAACCCATAAGGTATTCTTTCATCTTTGGAACACAATCTTTTTAGTGAAATCTGAGAGCTTTCTATCACTCCATTGACAGCCTACACAACTACCACTTTCAAGCCACAGAAAGGTAAAAAGACATCATTAAAGTAATCCATGTGACTCCAGATGTTTAACATCAATTTTATGAAGTGATGCGAGTGCTTTATTTTTGCAAAAAAACCCAAAAAATCTATTTATTCACAAAACATGAATGTCCAATGCACATTATGATTGTATAATAAACTGTATTTTGTATAATAAACTCATTGTTAAAACTGCCAATAATTGCTTATGCGTTATGTAAATAACAAAAACAATGCAGGTGCACATCTACAAATTGTGTAAAAATAAAACAAAAGGTAAGTAAAAATGTTCTGTTTGATATAAAACCAAAACCAAACAATCAGAATTGTGTGTTTTTGAGTGAATTCATTTATTATTAAAGTGTTCATTAATTTTCACAGAATCTAGCAGAATCGGGGGTTTTGAATGACTTCCAGCGCTGTGATTCGGTTTGGATCACGCACACAGTTCTCCTCTAGGCCACTGTTCACCATACCACAGTTAGGAGGAACCCACGCTGTGTCATATCCATGTTCGTACCAGGTCTTCTGTAAAGGATGACCCTGGTAGTCGATCTTCTTCACCGTGCCCACTCCCACGCTGAGTCTGAGAGCAGCAAGCATCTCCCCATTTGAACGCAGAGGCTAACGGGAGGCTTTTTCAAAGCTTCTAGTGACATAGACTCCAGGACCCAGCATGCCATCAGCGGAAGGAGAGAAGCCCTCGCTCATGATCCTCATCGCATTCCACATTGTAGTGCCATGATACATTATGTAGAATTGTTTGTCACTATGCCAACACCCAGGGCACACACAACAAGAACAAGAAGAGCTCACAAACACAGATGTCCGAAACATCTTGCTGCTGTATTCCCACGACAGTACAGACGTCTGGTAAACAAACCTTCAGATAAATGTTACAATACATTAGTTATTTTTGTGGTTTGCTTAAAGCAGGGTTGTCCAAAATCCTCAATACTCAATACAATTCTACTGTGGAACACAAATTAATATATTTAGATTTTTTTACTGTTTTTGTGGATGCAATGAAAGTCAGTGGGGTCTAAAACATGCTATTATACGAACAAAAAACATGAGACATTTTTGCAAATAAATTTCCAAAGTATTGTTTCACAGAAGACGGGAAGTCATTTTTTAAGTGGCACAAGGAAAAGTAAATGATGACAGAATTTTCATCAACTATCCCTTTAAACACAGCACAGTCCATACATTTTACACGTTGGTCTATTCCCCCCCCCATAAATAGCAATTTGCATAAAGTAAATATCTGTATTTGAAAGAACACTTTTACAGAGACGTAATAACTTCAGAGCATTACTGAAGTGAAACTAAAGATGAAACTATTTTTGATATTTGGAGTATTACAGTATATGTTCTAACCTTATCTCCACTTTTTTTTCTTTAGGTTGCAATTATCTGCTTTGTGTACATATAAAATAGAATAAGTTTATATCGAATACAATAGAATAGTAGTTTATAAGAAGCTTAGAGAGAGAGAGAGAGAGAGAGAGAGAGAGAGAGAGAGAGAGAGAGAGATGCCCCCTTTTCACATTTGAGCCCTTGTCCCTGAGAAACTCTATAGCATATCCCTGTACACATTGTATTGATTTTAATAACTTGTATTTGAAGTGTGCACCAATACAAGTATCGGATTGAGACTCGATATCGGCAGATACTCAATATTCAATGACACAAATAGGATCGGGGACACAAAAAACTTGATCGGGACATCACTAATATACTATATATATTACAGTACATGCTCCTAAAAGTATATATGCTATTGTTATTATTTATACTGTACTATTTTATACTCTATATTTCTTATTTTCTCTTATATTGCTTATAAGTTATAGTGACAGTTCTCTTTGATATTCTTCAAGAACACAATTTGGAAATGCAAATGTAACTACAGTTACAATAATAATGCAGATTTTAGCATAACAAAACAACCAACAACCTATACCTCCACGGCGGTGGAGCAGTAGTTGAACATTTTTACAGATTTCAATTTTATTCTACAACGTCACAGAGGTTATGACCAGAACTATAAACTGAGAAATTCTGAAGTACAAATCTTGGAAACAGAAATAAAAACTAGAATATAGGTGGGAATTGCATTTTAGTTAGCTGACATGTTTGTTTATTTGATATGTGTGTGGTGAGAAACTACATAGGCTTTTCTTATCACTTCAACTCAGCTGGCTATTTTAAACGCAGGGAAGTGATTCGTCAAGTAAATTTACAGTAAATATGCGAGGGGACAGGCGTCAGTCATTACGTAATCCATTACTGCTCTGAGTCTAAGCCACCATATGATATGTTGATAAATAACTTGAACTTTTCTAACTTAATTATTCTGCCATTCTTAATAGAAGATGATTCAAATATAGTAGAGTGGCCTAGAAAGTTAGAAAAAGCCGACTTAAAATGCATGAAAATCAAAAAGCAAGTGTCATCTGCAAAATAAATGATGCTTTACTGAACTTTAATGTTATGAGACATTTTTGCAATGATTTTTAACTAGGTGTCAACCTAATTTTTGTTCTAGGTGTCTACAGGGGTTTCACATTCCCAGTAGGATTGATGTAGGATGACGAAACTGAAAAACTAGCTTTCGCGGTGATGAATGAAAACACGTTGGGTTGATAAATCCAAGAACCTCTGATTATACAACACTGCGTCAGCAAATCATCTACAAATTCACCAATGTAAGTCAAAAGAAGAAAGAAACATTAATAAACCTTGCCCTGACTTACAAGCCTGCCAAAGAGCAAATCCATTTATGGAATTGAGCAGAAACAGAGATGTGAGAAATGATAAGCCAATGCAAATGAAACTAAAGATAAAATAACAATGATGAAAGATAAAGGATGGAAATAAAGACAGCAGACATATGACAGAAGTACAGTGCATAATAATTAGCCTAGACATGAGAGAAATTATTTGACTAATTACTTACACTAATTTACAGTTTTACATTTTTACACAATTATTATTATTTTTTTGTTTAATTTGTTTGTTCATTTGAAGTTAGCTCTTACAATTTCAGTTATTTGTTTCTCTTTGAACAAAAAACTAAACAAAACAGCATTTGTGAATCATTTGTGACTTTTACTCTGTCAGAAATTGCACAGCAATACCTGGCTACATGTTGTAAAGCCTCTTGTACAGTGGTAAAACCACTATAGGCTATGGTGAAGGAATTTGTTACAATTCAATAAACATGTGCCTGGAGTCATAATCAGAGTAAAGATCCAATAAAAAAAATCCAATTTCATGATCCAAGAAAAAACTCTTACAGTTCAAGACCAGGGCAAACAATGACCATGCTTAGAATTGCAATGACACACAGACAAAGCTTTGCAAAGATAGTGAAGAATAGACATACTCAGCAGGGTTGTTAACCACCATACAAGTCAAGCAAATGCGTGAGGCCCCGCAGGCCCCCTGCTGGCCATAAACACACAGTGCTGATCAGGCGAAATGCTGTAAACACTAACCTAATTCATTATCATTTAAAAACAAAATATCCCTTTGTTCATCCGAGTGAGGTTGTGTCCTTCTTTGTCCAGTCCTTCAGAGGCTTGTAGACTAGATTCCTCCTCAGAAAATGCTAGAATGGGACGCTCTAGTAAGTGCGCATGGCTACGTCACACATTTTCCCATCCCGTCCGTCCCCTCGATCACAACATGAATATACCATTAAAACTTAATTTTGGAAAAATACTTTGTATTAAACATCTTTATATTAACTGGCTTTCTACGAATGCAATGTAATGATTGACAACCGTCTGTGGTCTCCCAGTGGCAGTTTAGTGTTAAGTGATTAATTCACACCAAAACAAAAGATAACATGTATGCCTTACATTTTTAAATTTTTTTGTAAGAATTTTTTTTTTCTTACATTTCATAATGAACTCAGACAAGCTCAGTGTCAATTCTTTTTCGTCAGTTCTTTCTGTGAATTGTGTGTAAAGGATTGTGGGTCTATTGAAGGACATGAAGTATACACTTGATACATCCCTCAAAATTTGCTGAATGAAGGACGCAAAAATAAGTCTGCCTTCCAAGGATCCTTCAAATTGAGATGACTCTTGTTGACGTTGCAACCTTCCGTTTGAAAAGCACCAATTTACTAGCATCTGCTTTGTCATTTCACTAGAATGAAAGCATGCAAAGCATGCATCTGTGCGCAAGAACTTTACGCCTTCCGTTGCTTCCCACCAATTATGACAGCGCAACAATCACGCAGCAAAACATGAAAAAAAAAAAAAAAAAAAAAAATTGCAGCACTGGATCTGCACTCATTTGACTACATTGAAATGACAACTTTGCTCACCAACTTGAGATGCTGTCAGCTATATTCTTTCCAGCAAAATGTTTCAAGTAGAAAGGACAAAACCGCCCTAGTAACAGTTGGCACATGTCCAACAGGACCAGCCGTAGACACCAACGACATAACCTTATAGTTATATTTAATACTGTTTGAAAAAATGCAGTGTGAATTATATCGTTTACTGCAGTATACATCTATGTTAGTATTTGATTTTGCACACAGCTCATGAGTTCATACATACCGACATTAATATATCTGTCTGTTTGCAACACAGAATTGTTGTTTGAAGTACTGTAATCAACTATTGTTTGCCCTAAGAGTTCAGCCAAAGCAAACTCAACTTTACATATTCAAATACATACATATTCATAAAACAATACTGATTATAAAACTGAAGCTCATATTAATATTGTCTTGTTCCTTTCATGCCCCGAGCATGGGGAAAAATGTTGTTCTTTTGAACTTAATATTTATAATAAGGTTAAGAAATAATTATTGAGCACCATATTGGCAATAGATTGATTTCTGAAGGAATGGATTATGTGACACTGAAAACATTAGAGTTGTTGCTTTCTCTGTTTGATTAGATTCATTTATTGTGAAAGAAAATTTCTTTCAGTGGTTTTGTCAATAGCAGTCCTCTGAGTCACTGCCCTTGCACCGGGGCTGAAACCACACCCTTGTCCTTTATATTTTAATTCTGCATTGCCAGTGCCAGAATCATATTCCACAGAAACGAAACTTAGTCAAGTACTGCCAGTGCCAGCACATCCACAATCATGGAGGACACAGCTCCAGCTCTTCATTCAAGTGGATCCACAGATGTGGAGTGTAATGCTTGCGTCGGAAGGAAGCGTAAAGCTGAACAGACCTGTCTGGAGTGTGTGGAATCATACTGTGATATTCATCTTGATTTGCATAACACTTTGCACGGAAAGAGGCACAGACTGGTAGAGCCGAATGCAACGTCGCAGGAGAACATCTGCCCTGATCATGGCAGGATGCTGGAGGTGTACTGCCAGACAGACCAACGCTGCATCTGTCACTTGTGCATTACTGATAAACACAGAGGTCATAGTGTCATCGCAATGGAAGTGGAGGTGGCCAATAAACAGGTCAGAAGTGTGATTTAAAAATGCAGAATGCCATTCTTAAAAGTCAGAGCCAGGACTTGGTGTTTAGTAGTGATAGGATGGTGTTGGTTTTGTAATGTAACTAGAGAGCGATGTAGGCGCTGTAATATATTTTTCTGATGGGTGTTTCAAAAAGGCATCTTACTCCTTTCCGAAAAAGAAAAAAAAAGAAAAATCTTTGGGATATTTCTCTTAACTTTCCCATATCAAAGACCCCCCCCCCCCCCCACATTAAGTCACACCCAAAAGGGCAGGCAGTTAAGTAAACTCCATTTTCTCCATAGGGATTTTTCCCCTGCTTTTTAACAATAACTAAGCATTTAAAGACAGACCCAATGTGAGTTCCGAGTTTGTTGATCGATGGTATATGCTTTTGTTGAAACCATCTGTGTGTAATATTTCAACATATTTTAATAATCATGTTTAAATGGAATTCATGGAGAAAACTACACTACCCATGATGCTGTACAGAAAATTCCACCTATTAAAAAGTCAACAATGATGAGTCAACATATATGCATTTGTGTGTGTAGCTATACAGGTCCTTCTAAAAGAAGCATATTGTGATAGAGTTCATTATTTTCCATAATGTAATGATAAAAATTCAACTTTCATATATTTTAGATTCATTTCACACCAACTGAAATATTTCAGGTCTTTTATTGTTTTAATACTGATGATTTTGGCATACAGCTCATGAAAACCCAAAATTCCTGTCTCAAAAAATTAGCATATTTCATCCGACCAATAAAATAAGTGTTTTTAATACAAAAAAAAAAGTCTACCTTCAAATAATTATGTTTTCAGTTATGCACTCAATACTTGGTCGGGAACCTTTTGCAGAAATGACTGCTTCAATGTGGCGTGGCAATTAGGCAATCAGCCTGTGGCACTGCTGAGGTGTTATGGAGGCCCAGGATGCTTCGATAGCGGCCTTAAGCTCATCCAGAGTGTTGGGTCTTGCGTCTTTCAACTTTCTCTTCACAATATCCCACAGATTCTCTATGGGGTTCAGGTCAGGAGAGTTGGCAGGCCAATTGAGCACAGTAATACAATGGTCAGTAAACCATTTACCAGTGGTTTTGGCACTGTGAGCAGGTGCCAGGTCGTGCTGAAAAATGAAATCTTCATCTCCATAAAGCTTTTCAGCAGGTGGAAGCATGAAGTGCTCCAAAATCTCCTGATAGCTAGCTGCATTGACCCTGCCCTTGATAAAACACAGTGGACCAACACCAGCAGCTGACATGGCACCCCAGACCATCACTGACTGTAGGTACTTGAGGGTACTTGGGTACTTCAGGCATTTTGGCATTTGCTTCTCCCCAGTCTTCCTCCAGATTCTGGCACCTTGATTTCCGAATGACATGCAACCACTGAGCAACAGTCGAGTGCTGCTTCTCTGTAGCCCAGGTCAGGCGCTTATGCCGCTGTTTCTGGTTCAAAAGTGGCTTGACCTTGGGAATGCGGCACCTGTAGCCCCTTTCCTGCACACGCCTGTGCACGGTGGCTCTGGATGTTTCTACTCCAGACTCAGTCCACTGCTTACCACAGACTTCCCACTGAGGTGCCTTGATACAGCACTCTGGGAACAGCCTATTTGTTCAGAAATTTCTTTCTGTGTCTTACCCTCTTGCTTGAGGGTGTCAATGATGGCCTTCTGGACAGCAGTCAGGTCGGCAGTCTTACCCATGATTGCGGTTTTGAGTAATGAAACAGGCTGGGAGTTTTTAAAAGCCTCAGGAATCTTTTGCAGGTGTTTAGAATTAATTAGTTGATTCAGATGATTAGGTTAATAGCTTGTTTAGAGAACCTTTTCATGATATGCTAAATTTTTGAGACAGGAATTTTGGGTTTTCATGAGCTGTATGACAAAATCATCAGTATTAAAACAATAAAAGACCTGAAATATTTCAGTTGGTGTGCAATGAATCTAAAACATATGAAAGTTTAATTTTTATCATTACATTATGGAAAATAATGAACTTTATCACAATATGCTAATTTTTTGAGAATGACCTGTTTATATATTGCAATTAACTTAAAAAGTTGTTTCTGTAGATATAATCAACAACATTAAATGAAGTTTTAATATTTATCCTTTCTTTAATTTTTTATTTGATTATGTTGTTTGCAATGCTTAATGGGATTGTATTTTTTTTTTTGCTTCAAATAAAAGTTTGTAATGTTGTGATTCACATCGTAGTCTGACTTGGTTCACGGCTTAAAACATTTTAATGAAGATTTTTAAAAAAAATCCCTATGGGAAACATTAATGGAAAAAACACTTACGGAACCAACACCACTGAAAAAAGTGGCAATGCGCTCTATATTTGAATGAATTCACATGGAAATTTGAATGTGTAAATATAGATTTATTTGATTTAAAAAAATACATTAAAAACTAATACTATGAACATTTATAACAGTTTAACTGTTCCTCTTCAGCCGGTCAGTCGACGCCATGTCGAGATCGACGAATAGGAATCTCGCTATAGAGGCCAATCTACTTTGAGTGAAACTAAACAAGCCAATCCACATTGGCATGCAATCATTTGCATCAGCTGCGCAGTCTCGCAGCGCGGGTAAATAATGAGCAGTAGGTGCGATTGCACTTCAGCTTTTTGCTTCGAGTCAAGCACTTCGATGCCTCTACTGAGTTTGAGACTTCCAAACGAGCCTTTCTGGACCTCTCCTTCCCGGTGCGGGCGTGACAGCACAGCAGCGCGAGCAGTCTCTCTCTCTCTCTCTCTCTCTCTCTCTCTCTCTCTCTCTCTCACGCAGTCCCTAAAAGAGCTTCCACAGATAGTTCGCGTCTTTTTCAAGATGACGTTCTTTCTGTGTGTTTTTGGATGTAGTCATTACCTGGGGTCACGGGATGGTTATGATCGCTGCCTCGTTTGTCTGGGCCTCGAACACACTGAGGCAGCATTCGTGGATGAGTCATGTACCCATTGTGGGAAGATGACCATCTCGGGGCTCCGGTCGAGAGTCTCGTTCCTGCAAAGAGGCGGAGTCCCCGTGCCTCTGTCTCATTCCAACCATTTGAGGGTTGCTTTGGGCAGTGACACGGGAGACCTGAGGATCACGGTGAGCGCGCTTCCTTCGGGGAACCAACCCCCTAGGAACCCTCATCCCTCTCATGCTCCGCAGCCAGTTGAGACACCAACGGAGCATGCTGGACCATCCTCGAGGTGTGTACCAGTCGTTTCCTTTGGTGCTCCCCGCAACGACCAGATGTCGATCGCTGCATCGGCGTGTCCGGCGCCAGGTCTTTATCCGCTGAATCCTTGAGAACCGGATCTGGGCGGGATCCCATGTGTGTTTATTTTCTCCATGGCTGCTCCTACAGAAGCCTGTGTCTTTCTCTTGGGCTAAGTCACCCAGTATTCATATGTAGTACAACCTTCAGGGTAGTTCATATGTATTTTCTACATAACTGCTTGAAGAAAGTGGCTTCCGCAATGTTCTCCTTCCTAACAGAAAGGGCACGCTTTCCCAGTATTATCCAATGTCTCACTGTATGGGTTATCACGGAACACCAGTGACAGATTCACTCTGTGTAAACCTCCTTCTATCGTCTTTCCAGGCAAGAAGGGGTAGAGGCTTGCACAAGGCGCTGGATGGGGTGCAGCAGCTGTGGCCCTTTGATAGGGATTCCTATTCGTCGGACTCGACGTGGCGTCGACTGACCGACTGAAGAGGAACCCCTTGGATACATATGGTAACCCTCCTTCCCTGAACGAGGGTTGTCGCCACATCTGCTGCCGCCCGCCGGGGGGGCCAGCTTATCAGGCTTGGCTCCTCAGCAAAAAGCTGAAGTGCAATCGCACCTGCTGCTTGTTATATACCCGTGCTGTAAGGGCGCGCAGCTGATGCAAATTATTGCAACCCAATGTGCATTAGCTTGTTTAGTTTCACCCGAAGTAGATTGGCCTCTCTATAGCGAGATTCCTATTTGTTGGTCTCGATGTGGCGAGGAACGAGGACCTTCAGGGAACGAGGGTTACCATATGTAACCGAGATATTTTCGGAATGTATTTAATTCCCCTGATGGCAAAGTTGAATATTCAGCATGTTAGATTTCTCTATATTTGGCCCAGCAGTCATTTGGGGGCTCGCCAGTGTATTCGATTCCTCTATCAAATGAGTAAGCTTGACCAGAGTGCTTGTGGGGAGAAGAATTGCTACTGTGTAGCACAGTTCTTCAGCAGCGATGTTAGCATGTCGGCCTTCAATGAATCCTTACCCAAAGACTTTATAAATGAAGACAAATAGGCTACAAACAATAGTAAACTGTTAAGGGACCTCCCACAGGAGATTGATCTACTCTGCAATTTTCTCTTAGAAATGCTGTTTCTTTATCATTTGTTAGCGATTCATTGCGGTAATTGAGAATGCATTATAGGTGAAGTGAAGAGATACATGTGCTAAATTCCATGGATGTGTTTTTGACAGTTGATTTCATCTTAGGAACAGTCACAATGTAAATTAATCTGACTAAAGATGACTGAAAATACACATAATCTTTTAAGCACTTGACTGATAATGCCAAAATTGCCAAATATCAGCGTATTACCAGTGGTTAACACACATGATCAACACGTTGCTTATGTGGGTGGAATGAATTTGAGTCTGGCCCATGTTCTTTTTCTGTACTTTCAGTGCCAATAAAAGAGATAAAAAGCCTTAATTACTAGAATTTGTTCTACTGAATTTTAATTGCAATTGTTTCTTTTAAAGGTTAAGTTGGGGGAGTTGCAGAAGCAGAACATTGACACAATTGAAGCAAAGGAGAAAGATGTGCAAGAGCTGAGACAAGCTGTTAAAATTTTCTGGGTTAGAGGGCATTTAACTTTGCTTTAAACCTGTGACCATCTTCATTTTTATGCTATGGTATGGTATTGCTTGTGTAGCTAACTTTAAGACATCCACTCATCCGTCTTCACTATTAGGCTTCAGCAAATAAGGCACTGGAGAAAAACGAGAGCGAGTTTACTGAGCTGATCCAGTCTTTGAAGGACAATCAAACCAAAGTGACAGAGCTGATCCAAGGTCAGACACAGACTGCAGTGAAGCAAGCGGAGGGATTCATAAAGACACTACTCCAGGAGATCAGTCATATGAAGACCTTAGATGCTGATATACAACAACTGCAGCTGCTCTCTCATACAGACAATAATGTTCGATTTCTTGAGGTACATTCACTGGAGATGACTGTGAAACAGATTTAGAAATGGATTCTTGTCGGATTACCTTGTAAACTCACTTTTCAAGTACATTTAAAGTACTGTGTACTCTCTACAGAGCGCTGTGTCTCTGCCCACACTGACCGAGTATAAAAAATCATTCGTCTTCCACGTGCAACCATACAACTCTTTTGAGCGTGACTCCATGGCAGTTAATGAACTGACAGAAAAGCTGAACATGACCAGCAAGTTGAGTTTACTCACAATTTCCAGAAAAGGTTAGCAGAAGATTTATTTAAATATATATATTTTATAGTTATAATATGTCTTTAATTCATCTTAACTATTTTTCTTTGCAGTGAAAAACACTAGAATCGTTACATCTCCACCAAAGACTCGAGAGGAGTTTCTACAGTGTAAGTTTCCAGTATAGAACTGAATGTACTGAAAATATTTTGTTATAATTTGTCAATTGCACAAGTTATGTTTACTGTAAGGTGGTTGTACTAATATTGCATCTTTTCATCTGTCCATCTGTTTACCTCAGATGCAACAAAGCTCACTTTTAATACCAACACAGCACATGAAAGTCTCGTTTTAAAAAAAGATGACAGAGAGGTGATGGCCTCACACCTGACCCAGGACTATCCTGAACAGACTCAGAGGTTTAACTCCAGGGCACAGATCCTGTGCAATGAACGTCTCAGAGGGTCCCCTAAATATTGGGAGGTGGAGTTTGGCGGGGGCACTTGGGTCTGCATTGCTGTGTCCTACCAAGGGATCCGAAGGAAAGGCAAGCAGGGTACTCTGTTTGGGAGAAACTCGCACTCATGGGGAATACGTTGTTACTTGTCCTGGATTGAATTTTGGCAGGACAATAAGAAAACATTTTCAAATATTAAATCTCGTGGCTCCAAAATAGGAGTGTATTTGGACTACAGGACTGGGATCTTGGCATTTTACGATGTCTCCGACAACATGAGTCTCATTTATAAGCACCAAACTGTTTTTAGAGAGCCTGTTTATCCTGGGTTCGGGCTGGCTGGGAAAGGGTCCTATGTGAGACTTTGCGATCCAGTGAAAAATTAGAAAAATGCCCCTTTCTTCTCCATTTAAGTTTGGCAGTTTGTAAGTTTTAGTGTTTACACATGCAGCTCTCATTAAATGTATATTATTCTCAAACATTGATGAACAAATGATTTGTAATCATTCTTCAGGATTCAGAGGAAGAATGCCATTTTTGCATGTAAACACTTGGTGGCAGCACTAGATAAGTTTTAAATTCTCTTTTTTTATCAGCATCTGCAATAGGGACAACACAGGTTTTGTATAGAATGACAGAGAATATCAAAACTGTTTTGAGTGAAAAAAGTTTTGTTTTGTATGAATCATGGCATGATTATTGAACATATTTGATTTTGTATAGCTACTATTTTATAAACTATTAAATAGCAACATCATCAACATGCATAATCTCTATTTTTTTTTTAGCTCCAACTCTGTAGCTTTCTAGTAATCCTGAAGACATTGATCAGCTTGGTCAGGTGTTTGTATTTAAGGTTGTAGCTACAATGTTGCCAAGTCTGTGGTTTTCCTGCGTAACTGGGCAACTTTTATACTGAGTCAAACGTCAACGTTGTCAAACCCACGAAAGCTGTTAAATGGTTCCTTTTATGCCCTTTTACTGTATGATTCTGTTACTGGGGTGTACTAGAATATGTTTTCATAATGGATTATTATTATTGGGCCTATCATTTTTTAAAATATATATATTATATTTTTAAACAAGTATACATTATTACAGCACCTCTCTCCACAGTCTGGCTCGCACACGCCAATTTCGATGAAGCCCCTCCTTCCGAAATATGAAATGTGCTGTGATTGGTTAGCTGTCCCAGTGTGTTGTGATTGGCAGCGCTAGGAAAGTGTTTGGAAATGTCAAGTCCCTCCATAAAAGTTCTCCATAAAATGTGCAGCGCATAGATATATATTGGGGTTATATATCATGAACCGTGTTTAAGTTTTAACCACTGTTTAAGTTTTAACCACTCTAAGTTCGTCAGCCTTAAGAAGGTCAAACTAATGAGTGTTGTGGAAAAGACTGTCTTTGACACAGCAACAACACTTCTCAACGTCTTCACTAGCGCAGCTCAACCAGGCCTCGTCCTCACTTTTTTGGGGGTTCCGTGGGCGGGATTAATATGAGTACCATTGTGACTTAAGATCCAGAAAAATTCAGATCCAGTTGTCGTCCAAACGAGTCATCTGTTATATTTGAAAAGGGGATTCTTTTAAATAAAATATCTTCCTTTGAGCTTTGTAGCCTTGCCAATCTTTTTTTATGCTCAAACAGCAACATTACACACCAACTAAAGTTGAATAAGTGGAAAAGCATAATAGGACCCCCTTAAAAATGCTGCATTGTGCATGCTAGGACAGTAGTTGGTGAGGTCACTTCGTAAAGAAAAACTATGCGCCTATACACTGAACACTTCAAGGGATAGTTCACCCAAAAATGAAAATTACCCCATGATTTACTTACCCTCAAGCCATCAAAGGTGTACATTACATACTTCTTTCAGACAAATACAATCTGAGTTATATAAAAAAAAATGTCCTGGCTAATCCAAACTTTATAATGGGAGTGAATGGCTGGTGAAAATTTGATGCCCAAAAAAGTTCATCCATCCATTATAAAAAAAATACTCCACACGGCTCCAGGGGGTTAATAAAGGCCTTCTGAAGCAAAGCCATGGGGTTTTGTACGAAAAAATACCCATATTTATAACTTAATAATCTAAAATAACTTTCTTACGCTAGACAACCGTACGCATACAACTACGCAAGTCGACTTGCGCCACAAGAGTAGCCCGTGACGTGTGTATGACTTCTGATGTGGGAGTATCGTAAGCTTAGACGCCTCTCGCGGTTTAAACAAATAGGGCTGTGCAACAAACTGAAGCTACTCTTCTATTATATAGACATCCTCCGAAATTTCTTTTCAAAATTTCTAATTCTCAACCAGTGTTTTGTTTTCACGTCATTACTTCGTGTGTCGGGTCAGGGGTTAGTCTTCCACCGTAAATCGATGCGTACGGCCATCTGTCGGAAACCAGTGATTATAGTTTATAAAGTTTTAAATATGGGTATTTTCCTTACACAAACGCAAGACGTCCCCAAATTTTCATCAGCCATCCACTCCCATTATAAAGCTTGGAGGAGATAGGACATTTTTTAATATAACTTCGATTGTATTTGTCTGAAAGAAGAATGTCATATACCCTAGGATGGTTTCAGGGTGAGTAAATCATGGGCTAATTTTCATTTTTGGGTGAACTATCCCTTTAATATGCATGCACATGACATGACGTCACCGTTTTCACAAATTCACATTTTTGTAGTTTGCACAGAGACAATAACAGTATTGTTTTCAAAAACGTTGAGTTTTCAGACCCCCAAAGCGCTGTTGTCGTGTAGGCCTACAAAGTATACAAAGCCTACAAAGTTTTTCGTTTTTAGTTGAAAACTGTGTTGTGTAAATGGCCCCTAATCCTTCAACCACATTCACTTACTCCGTCCTATTCCTATCACTGTGCTTACTTCCTTTCCTTCTTTATGCATTAGTCCATCCCTCCTGTCATGTTCCCTTCAGGGTGCACTCTTCCACTGTCCCAACAAATAGATGTACATGGTCTCTTTTTCTCACTTAAACCAAGCAAATACAAATACTCACACACACTTGTATCATCTCATTGAGTAGATATGAGGCCCGGAGGGTTGGTGCCAGGGACAGCACTAAAGCCTGTCGCCCCCTGCCCTTCCCTTCCCCCTGCTACCCACCCTTCCAAGCACAGAATCAGCCTAGGGGTAAGTGTAGGGCAGACACGGTTTCAACAGAGCAAGCTATGCCAGAGCAACAGAGAAGCAAATAAATAGTGTGTAGAGGGAAGAAGGATAGGTATAGAGAACATCATAGAGAGAGAGTGTGTGCCATGGTCCTCAGGGAGCCCGCTTATAGTTCTGTCCAATCACAGACATTATTTGCTGCCTGTATTATCCTTTTATGAGTGACGGAGATTTTAAAATACTCTATTATGAAATAAACAATTTCTCTCTCTGCCAAGGACACAGACACTAGTCTCTTTAAATACTGTTTTTAGTCACCCAATAGACTAAAAACACTAGTCACAAACTCTGCCCAGCAGTTTTACCCTGCAAGCATTACCCTGCAAGCTGATGCTAAGGTCTGTCACTCTTACAGATAACAAGGTGAATGACTGTCTTGAAGCTGTTAGAGTAAGTTGTTATTGAATAATAATAATAATAATAAATTACATTTATATAGCATTTTTCTCGGCACTGAAAGCTCTTTACATGGAAGGGTGAATCTCCTCAACCACCACTAATGTGTATCATCCACCTGATGATGCGACAGTATAATACACACATTGTTTTCTTTCTCATGTTAATGTATTTCCCATTGAAATGGGAAGTTTGGGTAGGATATAATAAATGGCTTGACATTGTTTTTCGTTGTTGTTGTTGTTACTGTTTTAAAGGAACACTCCGACTTTTTGGGACTTTAGCTTATTCACCATATCCCAGTTAGACAGTTAGATAAGTCCATACATACCCTTTTCATCTCTGTGCGTGCTGTAACTGTCTGACGCACCCACCGCTAGCCTAGCTTAGCACAAAGACTGGAAGTAAATGGCTCCAGCTAGCATACTGCTTTGGAGCATGAGATATATTATGAAAACATTCACTTTCAAGTAAAACTTTTGTTTTGACATTATTACAACATTATTATACATGACATTATCTATCTATCTATCTATCTATCTATCTATCTATCTATCTATCTATCTATCTATCTATCTATCTATCTATCTATCTATCTATCTATCTATCTATCTATCTATCTATCTATCTATCTATCTATCATCTATCTAGCATGTTCGTAAATTAGTCAAAAAGATTAAAGGACTTAAGGGGATATTCAAATTAATTAACCAATCATTGATACCATTGATCAGCCCTACCAAACGTGGATGTTTTTTTCCACTAAGAAACAAACACTGTTATGTTATTTTGATTGATGCTGTGAAGCTGCTTTGATACAATCTATATTGTGAAAAGCGCTATACAAATATACTTGACTTGACTTGACTTGACTTAAGTCATGTTCACATTCATTCAGGCACAAAACCTTGCGTTTGCATTATTTATTCATTGCTGTACATAGGATAGATATGCACACTTGTGAGTGAACTCCTCTCTCATACCCCCCTCCTCCTCCCCCCCTCGCTGGCTCTCTTCAGTATGATATGTTTATAGGCATTGGCTGAGGGAGAGAGAGAGCATTATAGCTGCTCCTGCTTGATAAGTAAAACGAAGAGGAAAGGGGCGCTGGACGTCATGGCATCCAAAGAAACCGTCGCGACTGGTTTTCTCACCGTGAGTCGGGAAATGACAGGTGATTAAACCCAATAGCTATTTTTTTCCAATTCCTATCCGACATTCGACACGCGCACCATGGGATTTGTTAAGCGCGTCCCCGCTCGCGGCCGGTGCTTTGTTTTTTAGTGGTTTGAAATCCTCAGAGCGGGGATGTCTTATAAGGTGGCAGATTTGTGGAGATGTAATGATGTCTGATACAGACTGAATGTGATTATTAACGGTAGAATCATTCATTGCGCGTGTGTGCATGTGTGTGCATGTGTGCTTGTCGCTGTAATGACGGTCACTTCGTGTCTATCTTCAAAAGGCTAAATTTGTGCAAATCGATCAGTTTTTTTGTATGTGTGTGTTGCGTTTGCCTGCAGTGTTTGCGCGCGTGTATAGGTAGTTGTGTGTGTGTGTGTGTGTGTGTGTGTGTGTGTGTGTGCGCGCGCGCGCTGTTCTCCCTTTGATGTGTCTCTGAGTCTGATTTGAGTTACTTTCAGTCCTTTACACATTTTCGTATCATTGCTGACGCAAGATCCCAGAGAGGCTGATACTCTTTAGTCACATTCATGATGTGTGTCTTTAGGGCTGATTAAACACAATCATAGAGGCCGTCATCTGTACGCATGGTGATGCGTCCTCCTCACACTTACTGACACACATTGAGACACTGAGCACACACTAGCAGTTTGACATTCGGAGCGCTCGCACTGTTAATTACCTTCACACATTATTATCTTCCTTTGGTAATTAATTCCTATTACTAACCCAGTATTTACTGTCCTGCTCCCAGCTATGCTCTTCAATTTCCATTTAGTGCACTTGATCTTAACTGCTTTTCATTACACAATAATTTGACCATAATCATTTAAAAAAAAAATTTAATATATTTTATCATTTGGTACATGAGACAACACATACTTTTACTGTTTTACTGTATTTTTTGTTGAGATAAAGAGTATGAATTGCCTTTTGTATATGCATTGTATTGCCAAATATTATACATGCATTGCCATTTAAAAAGGCAATATATATTATAACAATACAAGGGTTGACACCCTAATTCAACCAAATTTTGGGGATCAGTAGTCTATACCACAAGGCAGGTCCCTATTGCCACAAACTCTGAGCGATGTTCTCATTTGCCGATTGCCCTGGGTAAAATATTGTAAAGTTTATAGTTTTTATAAGTGAAAAGTAACAACTTATATCCTTACTTTATGCGGAAAGGGGCATTCCCAGAATTCTTTCTTAATTAATTTAGGCTATTTTAAAAATTAGTTTCTCATTTTTTGTTCTCAATTGTGTACATTGGACTGTTTATGTTGCATTTTAAGTTATTTACTTCATGTCTATTGCATTATTTTGTCATGTTTGTGTGGGTGACACTGTTCAGTCTATTACTGGCCACTGTAGAGGCATATTTAGTGCATTTTAAGTCATCATATCTTATTGTACAACCTGTATTTTTATCACTACTTTTTTGTAATAATCACAGATTCTAATAGCTAAGATAGATTGTAATATTAGTTTTCCTTTTAGAAAAGCTAAAAGGTCATTGAAAATGCGGTCACATCACCTAAAATATACACTTTCCGTTATGCATGCTGTGGGGTAACTTTAGATAAACTGTTGACAACAATCATGTTAATGTTAAAGCTGCAGTCCGTAGCTTTTTTTGGGTTAAAAATTATCCAAAATAAATTTGAGCAAGTACATCCAGCCAGTGTTCAAACCTATCTGCTTGCCGTAGCTCGATTCAAAACGGTAAGGTTGTAATAATGTTTTTAATTCCAGTGGTACTGGTGGATTTCCGCGGTAAATTGGAACATGTCTTTGCGTCATTACGTCACATCTGAGCACATAAAGAAGGCTATTAGGCTATATTGTGTGTGAGGATGTTGGAGGTGGAGATTTATAGCCTTTTCTCACAGCACTTTATATAATTAAACATATTAATTTGATGTCGGATCCAGAAAGGTTCAAACGACAATCACAGTGACAGCTGGAGATTCACCCGATGTAAAAAAAAGGTTCCTCTATATTTTTGGCTGGTTATTCTGTAATGTCACCGGGTGGAAGAAGACGAAGATCAGGCGAAGATACTCAATAGCAAAAGTTTATTAACGAACACGAAATAGTGAGTGCGTGCTCAAACAATAACCAGCACAGAACAGGTGTGAGAGGGGAACTTAAATACACAGATAAAGACAAGGACAACAGGTGACGGTGATGATGATGATGATGAGGGTGATGAGGCGCAGGTGATGATGACAGGGGATGCTGGGAAGTGTAGTGAAGACACAGACGAAGGCGGTGAATGTGACAGGCGCGGTGACTGACAGCCGCATAGACATAATAAATACATAGACGCCCTATTGGCCGCTTTGGAGCGTTGCTGCGATACGTCAACGTGTCCGCCATTTTGCGGAGGGCAAGACTGCGCTGTGAACAAATGCAAGTAAACGGGTGAGCTGCGGTTTTCCTGGATAAAAACAATAATAACGTTTACATTTATCAGCCGATTTCTGTGGTTTGCACGTGGTGTACGTTACTATTACTAATTATATAATTACCAAATACAACCAGAAAAAAATTTTCAGTCTTGTTTGTGAAAGGTAATTCCCTGAGACCTGTTTTCAATTGTGTGGCGACTTGTACAGCCCCAAGCAGCGCACAAAACAGGCATTTTTCTCAATTCCCATAATGAGAGGTATGGGCAAGTTGCCCTCCTTGATATGGCGGCGCTGTTGACGTACGCTCCAGCAGCCAATAGGGTGTCTATGTATTTATTATGTCTATGGACAGCCGTACATTCTCAAAACATTGGATTCATCCGCGCTGTGCCGCGCCGAAGCACAACTCACGTAAAGTTGATAATTCCGCGAATAACTGCAATTGCAGATTTCGAACAGAAATGGAACCTAAAGAAATTAACCTAAAGTCTTAATGTGTTAAAAAGTAAAATTACAATAGAGCAAAAAGAGTAAATAAGTAGCATTAACAAATATAATAAAGCGATAGAATAAAAAATAAATGTACGGGATAATGTACAGTCAGCCGGTGCCTGGAACTACTTTAGCCGTGCGTTTCCCTGAAAATCATTGCACGTATACTGGTGTCCGAAAAGTGCTGAACAAACCACAATTCTGAAAACAAAACAACAAATTTATAGCAATGGAAAGACTAAAAACAAATGAACAAATTGGAAAACACAATAACAATTCTGAAAACAAAATAACAAATCATGAAAACACAACAACAAATCTGAAAACAAAATAACAAATCAGACAAAACGGAAAAGGTAGGTATATTTGGCGAATGAAATACTGACCGCTGATTGGACGAGACATCTGTCAATCAAGACATGCAGAAAGTACAGCAGACTGCGGCAGAAGAAAGTCGATTCGCGTGTGCATGTGATATTAGATGTATTGTCTACAATAATATATATATTTTTATTATGTGCGAACTGACATTATCGAGTATGCCACGCACACAAAAAACAAACATAAAGACTGTTAGAATGCAGTTATAATGCCCCTAAAATTCCAGATAGGGCAATGCCCCTGCATGAGCTTTTGTCTTATAATAGCCTATGGTTGCCGATAGTTAAGCAAGTAAAGTGTGCTGTTTTTTCCACATGTAATATTAATTTTATACAGATCAATAAACAAGAAGTTAATATTGTGAATTACAATTTGTAACTCGAGGGAGACTTGAACTTGAAGCTAAATCTGCTGTTCTTGATGCCACTCTCCCACTTTACCAGATCAAGTACTTTTATAATTTTGAGCTGAAATTATTGGATTATGTGAGTAGAAAGAGATATATGAGATATATGATATATGAGAGATATGAAACTGGCATATAGGACAAATACAGTTAAGTCTATTTATAATAAATATTTGACTGCAAAATTATGTGAATGACCAATTAGAAACTAGCCTTTTTGAATGGCATGTAATAAGCTAAAATAAACAATGCAGAGTAAAATAAGAGCACATTGAACAAAACTGAAAAATCTAAATGGTAACATTAATTAAACATAAAATGGGATTAGATGTGACAAGAATTGTTAGCCAATTAAGTATTGAAATAGGAGAATAGTGGGCAAGATAGATCACCTATGCAATATAAAGAACAGTGATTGAAGACGTACTGTGCTGCTTGAACACAGCAGTCTTTCTCTCTTTTACTCCATTTTCCCCCCTTTTCATCTCCTGCGTCTCTTTTTTTTCACCCACATTTACATATCTATACCCCATGTACCCATTTGTTCATCCCCCCGTGACTCACTGTAATGGAAGCATGTGCTCTAGTTTGGCCCTTTGCTGTTCTTAGTGTCAGTCAGAAAGCCCAGGATTCCGTGATTGGGTCTTACACAGATTAAAGTTGATTGCGACTGCATTAACTGTTTCTCTCACTCTGATCCTTCTCTCCCTCTCTCTCTTTTCTCTGTTATTCATTCTCCCTTTTTCTTCCTTCTGGAGTATTTCCTATAGTGTAAATAGGCATAATTCCAGGAATTAGATCTCAGATCTAATTTGTGTTAGGCCAGGTAAACTTTGTAACGTTTCTATTTTATTTTCTGCTTTTGCTTTGAAGGTCATCTTGAGGTGCTTTTTATTTGTGTGTTTCTTTGGATATGTACTTCATGCATGTAGAAAAACCACCTACATAAGTGGACAGTGTGTAAAAATAAAGCATATGGGTGTAATTCAGTCATTTTCTAACTCTGCGTGCAGTGAAAATACGTCTGAGATATAGATAGAGTGCTTCTCTGGCTGTTAATGCATCGCCTGTCTATTTTGCAGAGAGCATCAGACGAGTTATCGACAAGACATCAATCAAGTTGGTGAGAGCTATCAAAGTAGAGAACAAGAGTGGCAAATCAGAAGATCGGATTCTGGTAAGGCACTACTGTATAATACTATTGTATATGTCCTTAAAGGTACAGTTCACTCAAATTGAAATTGTGTTGTCATTAACCCTCATGTTGTTCCATATCTGGGTGACTGTCTTTTGTGAAATTCAAAATAAGAAATTCTTTATTTCATAAAATTGCAATGAATGGGAACTCATAAAACAATGCCAAAGCAAAGCACCACATATTATTCTTACAACCCACAATAGTCTAGATCTTCTTAATGTAAGACCTTTTAAGAAATATAAGTCATTCAGTGATGATATCACCAATAGTTCACTGTTAATTTCTGTGACTGGATCATTGAGTCAGTGAGTTTTTATTTTGATTCATGAATGAATCATTCAGACCATTCTGGTGCTTATTAATGCTTAAAAGCTTCCGTCCTTGTTCAGAAACAGTGTTCCACAAAAGAAAGAAAGTCATACAGGTTTAGAAAAACATGAGGGTAAATAAATTATGTCTGAATTTTCATTTTTTTTGGGTGAACTATAACATTTTTCAAAACCATTAGCTTTGGGCAAACATGTGCATTCACTCTGTGCCTTTATTTTGTGCCTCTATTATGCAGCAGTAACAAAAACAATGAGCCTAAGACTTTAACCTTTCCTCCTCTGTAATGGTGTGTGCAGTGTTTACTGCCTGCTGGTTGGGTTGTTTTTGCCAAGTCCATTTGGAGAATGGGCAATGGAATCAATGATAAAAGCAATGTAAGTGTGATGGTGCGCACACACACAAACATAAATTGTTGGAGACCAGACCCCTGCTGTGCAGTGAGCATTACTGTGGCCATTGAGTCTTATGTGGGTCGAGGGACCGACCGACTCTGGAGGGAGTGTGTGCAAGATAAAGGATGGTGAGAGCAGAGGTGGCATACGAATGTCCGCGTGTGTGTGTGTGTGTGTGTGTGTGTGTGTGTGTATGATAGTCACTTCAAGACCATTGAAAGCAGCTGGAGACTTAAAATGCCAGGGTTTGGAGCCACAAAAGCTAAATTAATCATCCAGATTGGTTTCAAACACACACACACAGAGTGAAGAAGGTGATGGAGGTGAGGAATCAAACCCATTTCCTGCTGAGTGGCGACAGATTGATGTTGACACAAACCCTGAGAGATCTTCCTTTCTTTTTAAAGGGGTACTTCACCCAAAAATAAAAGTTCAGTTAATTACAGTATTCAACCTCATGTCCTTTCGAACCGGTTTGACTTACTTTCTTCTATGGGACACAAAGGAAATGTTTAGCAGAATGTCCCGGCTGCTCTTTTCCATTTATTAGAAGTGAATGTAGAACACGCTGTAAACCTGAACAGTAAAATTGAACAGTAAAATTAACCAAGTGAAATGTTTATTTCACTTAAATATATACTGAAAGTTCATTGTAATTTATAGACAAAAAGTTATCTTTTTTACTCTAAAATTGATTCAACTGATTACTTCAAATATTTGGAGTTTTACCAACTTTATGTTTATAGTGCACGGCACGAATAAATGATGACTGAATTTTTATTTTTGGGGGAACTATCTTTTCAACCGCACTCCTCCTGCCAGTCTGCCTTTGTTTCTCTTCCTCTTTCTGACTCTGTCCATTTATATTAACATCTTCTCCCCCCCTCCCCCATCCGCTGTGTCTTAGACGGTTCTGTTTTTTTCTTTCTCTGTCATCGTTCTGTTCCTCACATTACATTCTTTACTCAGGCTCGCTCCTCTGTTCTGTCAGATTGATGTCAAGTGTGTATTTTCAGTAGTTTAATGTGCTTATGATTGTGGATGGTTAGAAATTGTGCTCAAAGAGCATAGCAAATTTAAATGTAGGTCCAACACTATAACAAGAGCTTGCAGGCACACTAAAACACACTTAGACACACACACACAAACACACACACTGTGTGATCGTCACTTGTGGTCTGTCACTCGCTGCTCCTTTACCCCTTTACTCCTTTAAGGGTTTTGGTGGTTTGCCAACTGTACCAGCTTACAAACACACCATAACCTACACACACACACGCACACGCACACGCACACGCACACGCACACGCACACACACACACACACACACACACACACACACACACACACACACACACACACACACACACACACACACACACACACACACACACACACACACACAGACATATCTGGCCCCGATACAGCTGTATAGAGTGCTCAGCAAGACATCAGCTCAAGCCTTGGGGCACAGCTCTAAAAAATATCACTCAAACACACTTTTTCTCATACACGTTCACTTAGAGATCACACAGCTTAATGTGAGCACACACATTCCGTATATATTTTGTGAAACCCACATTACTGCCCCCACAGCAGAGAGAGATAGTGTGATGTTGGAAGACGGGATGGGGTAAAAGCTGGGCTTGGTGAACAGGAACACACTAGGGAGAGGCTCGCAAGAGGGGGCAATGGAGAGGGAGAGATAGAGAGAGAGAGAGAGAGAGAGAGAGAGAGAGAGAGAGAGAGAGAGAGAGGAGAGAGAGAGAGAGGAGAGAGAGAGAGAGAGAGAGAGAGAGAGAGAGAGAGAGAGAGAGAGAGAGAGAGAGAGAGAGAGAGAGAGAGAGAGAGAGAGAGAGAGAAAGAGAGCGAGGAGGACGAACGGCAGAGGAGATCGGTTGTTTTGAAGCCCCAAATGTCGCCTTTTCTTCCCCTTCAATTATTTATCTCTGTCTCGTCGCTTCAGTTTTTCCTCTCTTGTGGAATAAAAAGGCCAATTAAAGGCTGTGATCGCCACAGTGAGTGACGTGAAGACTTCCTCAGATCGAGGCTGTCCGCACTACCACGCTGACTGCTGGCCCGTACTCATGCAGAGCGCTTTCTAGCTGACATGACTGACTTAAGTGACATGCTTTAGTTCAGATGCAGTGATTTTTTGGGGATATTTCTTAAAAGATTTTGTTTTGCTTTAAGTGTATGACTGTAACTGGGAAGTTGACATTGCTGGTAGCGTCCTGCAGTGTGACATGCAATGCATCTAAAACTACTTAACACTTAACTACTAACATTTTTAATTCTTATATAATTATTATATGTGCAGTTTTATGACCTAATTTTAATTATATTTTAATTATACTCACACTGCAGGACTAATTGCAAAAAATTATTAAAAATGTAAAAACAACTTGAACAGTCACAGCACCTTAATATTAAGAACATTTTAATGCCATGTTAAAAAAAATGAGAATAAAGTTTCACTATTAATTTCAGATTAGGGCTTTTATGAGGAAATGGGCATACCATTTTGAGAATTAAGTCACAATAAAACTTTGGTGTCACTTTCCTCACAGCATCAATCACAAAATGCTACAAATTTGTTTTCCTTAATACATTAATAGAATCTTTTCCCTAAAATCTTGAAAATAAAAGTGTGTCTATTATTGGTTAACTAACTAACCTATTACATATGATTCATGATCTTTATCAAAGCAATATTCTGGGTGAAACTTTATCAACAGCATAGCAAATTCTCTTTATCAATAGAAACGCACTTACAGTGGAAGTCTATGGGACAGCCGTTGTTTGTTTTTATAATTGCATAACTGTCAAAATGTTGTTTACAGCTGCTATTGCTATATATATAATAGCTCAACTTGTATTTAACCCAAAATAATCCTTTAATGTGCGGATCAGTTCATATTAGATCTTTAAATATAAATTAACCAGGATTATGGGTGTACTGCTCAGGGTAATGAGCTTTCTCTATTCTAAGAAGTACCTTAGAGTTGGACAATTGCTGCATTATGATAGTAGACGCTGGGTAAAGACGGGTAATGTGATACGAGGTGCTTAAGGAGAAGTCTGCGGTGCAGTGATATCTTGTGATTTTGAGAGGTAGTGACTATGGGGGATTTGACTGCAGTCTGGCCAGATGTGATGCAAGAGACAAAACCGATCCACAAAAAAAGAGTGAGAGTAAGAGACATGATAGAGTAGACATGGTGTGATATGCATCCTTTTTGGTTTGAGTTTATCTGTAGAGTATGACTTAAAGCTGAGGGTAAGCCGTTGCTGAAGAACTAAGATGATTTCCAAAAGATTGTAGGTTCAAACCCCAGAAAGGGTGATGACCATTGTACCCTTGAGCGAGATATTAGTGGTCAGTATATATAGGAACAAATAACTTGTTCCTATATAACTTTTTTTCCTCCATGGGGTTTGATGTCTGCGAAAGCCTAATGTTCTACATTAATGCAGACATTTGTATAAATAATAGGGCGTACATTTAAAAGTTTTCCAAAAATTAAATGCCAGGCATACCAATGGAAATCTGCTTTTAAGTGAAGAAATAAAATAGGAGAATTCCTGACTTTGGCTAATTGGTATTCTGCCTCTTATTCTATTTCTATGCAAATATAATTTTATTAATCGGTAGCTTTGTCTTATTTTCCAAAACACCTGAAATGATATTATAAACAGATAAATGTATGTGAGAAGTAAAATTAAGTCATTGAGTGGATTCCATTCGAAAGTATGCATTATTATGTCCTACTCGTTCTGAAAGACAGCACTTAAAGTGAGCACTCAGAAGATAAAGTTATTACTGTTTTTATAGGCCCTATGTCTCAACATTTTAATTTGAATTCTGAACACTGCCTTGAAATTCAGGCTTATAGCTGCATGGAGCTTTACCAGTACCAGTTTGATACATATTAGAACCTAATTGTATGAAAAACATAATGGGGAACAGAATCTAATGATGAAAAAATAATTTAGGTTTATGCTTAACACAAAAACGGTAAGAAATGGTAAGAAAATAAAATAGTTTGAAATTATTAGTAATTTGTGTTATTTTATCATTTTTGTGAAAATGAATCATTTCAAATTGTAAGTCTTATTATCTTCTACTACTTTGCTTCTCAAAGTAAATATATCTTACTTTAAGGATGTTGACCAAAAATATAGAAAAAATATCCAATAGATAAATGTACTTATGCTTAAGATATTATGTCTTGTTTTCATTGACTTATCTTTTGAAAAGAAGTGTATTTTGTCTTTCTTCACTGGCTGATTTTTTCGCTTGTTTTTAACTTGCAGCAAATGACTGAATGATGTTTCGATATTTTAACTGAAAAATATGACAAAAATAATCAACACATTTTCTTTTGCAATGCAAATAACTAAGTAACACACTTCCTCTAGTTCTAAGCTTTTAGCCCCTCCTCTCTGTCGTTCTCTTTCTCTCTCTCTCTTTTATTTCCTCTCTTGTTCTCTGACTCTAGGCTTTAGTTGCAGAGCTGCTTTGATTCTGAGACTTTTAATCATCAGTGAATCTGGAGCACACATCATTTTAGCTCTGATCCGTCCTATCTTCTATCCTCTCTGCTCGCTCTTTATTCCCCTCATCTCTTCGCCTCTTAAGTTCAGCAGAGTTAAGATGCGGACTTGCCGCGGGAGTAAATCCACGCTCTCCCCTGCAATGGCTGACAGCCGAAATGGGTCCGTCTTAGGCAATGACACCTGCGCGCAGTGTGATGTGTCTGAGAAGAGATGTACAGAGGCATGTTTGGAGCAATCTGCTGCTCTTTTCCAGTCTCCTGGGCACAGCGCTGACGTGTCCCCAACACCCTTTGAATTATGGGTCGTGTTTGAAGTGTCAAGCCAGATCCCTGACATCGTATGATTAAAATAAACCCTCTCCCTTCTGCACACACAAACCTCTCCTCCCTCCTTACACACACACACACCCACACCCACACACCCACACACACACACACACACAACCACACACACACACACACACACACACACACACACACACACACACACACACACACACACACACACACACACACACACACACACACACACAAACACACACACACACACACACACACACACACACACACACACACACACATCCTCATATCTCTCATTCTTTGAAGTCAGTACTGAGAGGTGGTGGATGTTTTTTAGGGCAAGTGTTGAACCAGTCTGATCTCCTCAGGCTCGAATGGTCCATGAATGCCACTGACTGAAGTCACCCTGTCTACCTTCCACAATTGGCCCGTCTGAGATCACAGGATGAAAGTGTTTTTTGCTCTTTTACAAGTGGATGCGGTGCGTGGCCGTCTCACTCAAAGCGGCTGACCTCTGACCTACTCGCAGAACGTTTTTACGGATAAACCCAACCTCGCTTGGCCCAGTCTTGCTCAAAAATGCTTGCTCAACAGGGCTCGAATCCAATAATGAATACTAATGTTGATATCATTATACGCTGGATGCCGTATTCCGTCTGCGCCCGACAGCAGGGTGAGTAATGTGAGTCGTAGCTTAACTGCTGCATTCATTACCATGTGATCAGCGACGGTCCCCACCCATGCAATGTGTTAGGTAGTCTTTGATGTATTCCAATCTTTCCTTAATTGGGGGGTCCCCCCCTCTTCCATCCATCCATGCAAACTCGGTCAAGTCCAAACACCCCAGCGGGCTTTTATAATTAATGTGGCTGGTTACGTGCCGATCTTTTGTGTCTGCTTCCTTTGATAGTAAAGTCTTTGATGAGTAGACGATGCTTTCTGGTTCCCGAATTGACTTTTCCTTCCTCTAACTGTTTCTCTTGTGTCATCGCTCTTTCTCAAGGAGCGTTTTTACATAACTACGTTTTCCTGACCAGTTATTGAGTTTTTTGGTGGGGTGCACTCTCTAAAATGTCATCGCTCGATCAATGGTTGTGTCTCTGTTAACTCTGACAAAGCATCAGGAACTTACTTTCCTGAAAACACCCAAACTTCAACATCCAACCCCAGCCGCCATCAAACCCTATACGAATTACCCACCATCAAAGCCTATACTGAGTCTTTATTAAGGAGAAATCTGCGATCTCCATCTCTGGTTCTTCTTCTTGGTGGGGTGCCATTAGTAATACATCGGAGGGAGGCCTTGAAGAATCGAAAGCGACAGGGCAGAAAAATAATAGACGAATGAAGGAGGGTGAAGAAAAAAGGGGGCCTAGGATGTGGGGTATGCACTGAATCAGAGGAAGTTGGACATTTTTTAGATAAAATGAAGAGAGAATTGAAGTATATACATTGTAGATCATACAAAGAACATCTTGGCAAGAGTAGAAGAATGTTGCAGATGGAGAATGGTTGATGTTTAGATTACTGAATCTCAGGCTTTTTGACTCCTTGGCCCACCACTGTCCATAACACACACACGCACGCACGCGCGCACACACACACACACACACACACACACAATATACTCATCTTAATGTTAATTATTTTAATAATAATATATTAATTTAAATATTTCTAAGTTATGCTGCGGCCCCTAGTGGCACTCGGACCCCTGGTTGAGAATCACTGGTTTAGATAATGGGGAAGGGTCAAGTGTGAGGGGTGTCACAAAATCCTAAATGAAGTGTGTTAATAAGGAACTTAAATTATGAATGAGATTAAGTGGTTTCTGCAGACCTGATTGTACTGTTTCAGACACAGACACACACACGTTCCCTTTCTTAAAATATAGTACAATCCCTCTTTTATGTTTCTGTAATCCTCAGACATCACACAAATCCTTATTCCGTCCTCTCTGCGCCTACTCATGTCTGTAACGCTGTTCGCCTCACTTCATTACACATGTGAAATCCATAAACAACAGCACCCATAGAAGCGCCCAGTCTCCATAAATTTGTTATAACACTTAATCGTTATTAAAATTAATTATTAAAATTCTTGAATTGAGAATTTTCTTAACCCTGTAAAGCTTGACATATGGAATAGTAGTAAGAAAAATCACATTTGGAATGGTTTATTAAATCTTTAGACAATTTGTTTTTTAAAAGTTTGCCTATGTGTTTTCATATTTGATAAATCAGACTTTTATGGCTGGTATAGTATGATATAGGAGAATATGGAGCTCATACTCAAACAGAAAACATTTTTTTTTAGTTTTTTATTTAGAGGCCCAAAATCCAGTTTGGTGCAGTTGTTTATATTTATATGGTCAAAAAGATTAAATTCTGATAGATTACTGCTTTTAATATAAACCAATAAGGTCTTTTTTTTTTACCAGTATAGCAGACTAGTTATATAAAGTGCATATAAATATAAGTTGTCACTCTATCTCCCAATAATATGTCTTAGTAAGATAAGATGATATCTAAACACTTTATTTTATGATCAAAGCTCTGTAATTTTTATTGTGGGGAGTAAAACATACTGTATAATAATGCAATGCAATACAATGATGATTTAGAGATTTTTCAAATGGCTGATTTAATCACATTTTAACATGGTTTAAAAAAAAGTTGCATGTAAATGCATCATGTAAACTTAAATTTCTTCAGTCCAGAAAGTGTTCATCTTGAAATGTAACTAACAATATAAAAGTTATACTTTGTTTACTTTGAAAATCAGTAAATATTTCACAGCAAAAAGACACGTGTACCACGTCCGGAAGGGAGGAATGTTTTTAGAATAATATTAAAAGGCCTTTTACTTGCTAAAAAAGTTTAAACTATCAAAGACAGCAGATGTGTATTAGATAGTGTACAACAGGTTTTTCAGCAAAGTTCTGATCATGTTGATAATTCAGAGGCCTTAGAAATTTGCGTATCAAATATGATAAAGTATAATTTTTATAGGGTTATTTGTGTTGCGTAATGCACACTTTTAACAAATAAGAGCCCAGTTGTACTGTTTTTTTTAATAATTTTTTTTGAACAGTCTTGCACTTTGCACTTAATCTTGCCCTATTAATTGTGCTTTCAAACTCTCTTTTGTCTCTCAGGTTTTGGCAACATGGCGGCTGTACCTCATGGCCCCCAAGATACCAACCAAGGTACGGTAGGCAATTACGCACTACCTGTCTGCTCCATCTCAAAGCACTGCAGTAATCTGATTTAGAATGACTTATGTAGCAAGATGCTCATTTTCCCCTCAGGTTGAACAAACGTTCAACTTCCTGGAGATTCGGGCAATGAACACCCACCCGGATAATCAGGTAGAAAAAGCATTTTCAAGGCTCCAGTGTTTTAGCTTTTGTTGCCATATTTTTTTCCCACTACTTCTCTCAAATGTTTTGCTTCACTAAAGCATGTTCTTTTCTTCACAGGTTGTCATAGAAACAGACAAGTCCACATATTCCCTGAGGCTGCAGTCTAATGACCACCTGGATCAGCTGATTAACCACATCAACTTTGCTCTCTCTCGGATCTTCAACAACTCCATCTACACGTAAGTATCCTAAGAAACCCACAGGTTTGCTGTGGTCCCACATAGCCAGACTTTGACTGAACAGTGAAACGGTCCACATTCCAAGAACCGCCCACTCGAACATAAAACGACCAATCACAGTTTGCTTTGTTTTATTACTAGTGGTTTTTCATTATAGACTTGTTACATCCAAAAATGAGTGCTTATATTATATTATATTATATTATATTTGTATATATGTATATGTATATATATATATATACTGTACATAAATAATAAAATATAATATAATATAAAAGCACTTATGGATGTGCATAACATATTTCAAACATAACCACCTCGTGGCGTAAAAACAAAGAAAAACGTAATAAATGCTTATTAATGAAAACTTTGGTAAATAATATATATTAAGTTTATAAAGTCCTGTCAAAAATTGTTACATTATTTAAACATTGCAAAGTGAAATAAATACATTAGATTTCTTATGGATATCTAGTAAACTACTACTAACATGGAAAATTCATTTTCACCATTAAAACACAGGCGGACTGAAAAAAGAAAAGAAAAAAGAAACCTATGTTCCCTTACTCTCGTAAATTGCATAAAACCAGCCAATTAGATTTAAGCTTGCCAGATCGAGCGGTCAGCGAACACGATGTCTGAGGCTTAGACTAACCCTGTTGACCGATCTGTATTTGCTCATACCATCCAAGCAGAGATGCAAATCTGATTTCTGTTGCCTATGCACTGTATCTTAGTGCTAATGTAGTTTTTTTGTAGAATCCATAATGCTGCCTATAGAAGTCAGTATCTGCTAAAGCAGCAGGAGTGTGAGGCACTGCTGAGCAGTTAATTGAGAGATTTTCTCATATTCAGACATTAGGAGATTAGTGCAATGCATAATAGCACTCTTTTTCTGTCTTAGTATTCAACTCTCTCGCTCTCTTTCCTGTTTCAGCTCTTTGGCCAGGTGTTCACATGCTGGGTCGGAATAACTGAGATTCTGATGCATTGCGAATCCCTCTCTCCCCCTCCCTCTTCTTTTTCAGCCCCTCCATCTTTCATGCAGATGGAGATGTTACTGACGGAAATCGGAAATTTTCTCCAAGTTCTGAGAGTTCAGTGGAGACGCAAAGAGCATGTGGTGAGGGAAATATAAGTGCATATAGTTCATGCATCCACACACATAAATATTTTGATTATACACCAGATTTTAATCTCTCTAATCTCTTTTTCTTCCCCTCTCACCACTGCTGTTTTCTCAAAGAATATTTGGAATATTTTTCACTTAATTTATGCCATCTACTTGGTTTTGGTGCTATTTGCTTTTCATGACAAATTATATAACAATATTTGTTTTGCCACAGCCTCTGCAGCTGCAAACAGTGAAGGACAGAATTAAAACTGTGCCAAATACATAAATTAAGGAAAAATTTAGAAGTAAAATAAAATCATTATACGGAGCAGTTATAGTGGGTAACTGGGTATAAGAAAGACTATGCAAATTACTCCGTGCCCTTCATACGGTGACAGAGAGAGGTGCAGTGTGCAGCCGGTACACAGAACACAGTCCTTGTGTTTGACTTATATAGACTTAAAAATGAGAAATAAAAAGGGATTCACAGTCTTGATGCCATAGGAGAACACTTTCAAACTCTTTTTTGAAATATTGCTTATATGTCCCTAAATATTGACATATATTGTTCAAATATATGTCATAGTGTCCCTTTAAACAGAAGAAAGACTACCTGTTTGGTAGAACAATGGAAAACTGGGAGTGTAGTGTCACTAGTAGTACAAAATCGCTTAGAGGAGTTCCACAAATAACTTTTTGTTTTTCAGAAATACATTTATGTATTTATTTATTGGTGCTTTAAATAACCCTGGGATGTGTCAAATAACTGTATAGCCAGCACAAGAACAGTGTTATTTTAGTATTGTTATATACTACTATAGTAATTATTTGCATGGACTGGCACCTCATTATCTCTCTGAGCTTTTAACCCCTTACACACCAGCACGTGATCTCCGCTCCTCGGAAGCTGGCCTTTTAATTGTTTCGCTTACTCGTTTAAAATCCTAGGGTTATAGGGCTTTTTCTTCAATTGCTCCAAAACTTTGGAACTCCCTGCCAGCTGAGATTAGGCAAGCTGAATCCCTTAGTGTTTTTAAATCGTCCCTTAAAACTTATTTGTTTAGTGTAGCTTTTACATGATTAATTGTGATTGTCATATTATTAATATTATTATTTGTTTTATTTGGTACTTTCTTTTCATTTCTTTTTTCTTTCATTGACGCATTGTTTGTATTATTGTATGTTTTATCTTGTTTCTATTCTTGTGAAGCGCTTTGAGATGCTACTTTTAAAAGCGCTATAGAAAATAACGTTTATTATTATTAAAATTATACCAATTTTTAATTCGCTTTTATTATATCTTTAAAGGTGTCATGAATTGAGAAGTCAAATTGTCCGTGCTCTTTTGACATTTGAATTGCCAAAAAGAATTGTACTATAAAAATGTCCTGTAAGTTCCAAACTCAAAACTTCCTCGTTAGTCCAAAACAGCTTTTATTGAAACTAAGCCCTGTCACATTATTAGGTCATAGTGCGACGAAAGACCGCCTCTGCAGAAGATCAACTCCTATTTCTACATCACTGCCTTTTTAGCCCCGCCCACCGATTTGCACATGTCATGTAGTAGTAAATATGAGAGACGCAAACAAAGGATTACTCCAGCAACAAAACCATAGAGATGCCTCTGAGGATTACAAGAAAGACGTTTTAAAAGTGTCAAATTGGGGAAACAAACTGTCTTTGCTTTACCATCCATGTGATCCTAACATTAAGAAAGCATGGATGCAATTTTATTTCTTTACAAAGTTCCAGTCAGTCACGCCAGTAAGACACTGTTGGTTTGTTCGCTTCTTTACTGCCGATTTGTTTTTTAAACAAGACACAGTTCGATGCTGGCTTTTCAGAGGCACTGAAAATAAAAGATGATGCAAAGACAACTACATTGGATATAACAGTAATAGCGCATATTTTTTCGCCATTGCTTTATCTGATACAGATCGTTTGATATGTAATGAGTATTTATCCTGTAGCGACGCAGTCAAACTGAAAAGTTGTGATAGTTGTGATTTGCTTTTCTTTCCTTTCCTCCGGCATTTATGGGGTTAATGCGTTGGATTATCAGATACTGAAGAAAGCACGTACCGTAAAGAAGGCTGCTTTTATTATCGTTTTGATCTAAGCTATTCGCTGTAATCCTTAAAAAAAAGATTTTCAAAATAGTTCCACGTGTAATGGCGGGGACGTTGAAAATTATTTTAATATGCAAAACCCAATCATAACAGTTGGTGTTTACTTCCAAGTCTTGAATGTGGCACGCCTATCAAAAAACAGGATAGAAAATAGTTAATTACTTCTAAATTAGGATGGTTTTTTTTATGTAAAAATGTTAATAACATTATATGGGGACCTCAGACAGCATTACAAAAAAAAATGCAGTTCATGACCCCTTTAAGATTTAGTAATTTGGTTTTGCTTTTATCATTGGTATTAGTTTTTTATGTTTCAATTCAGTTTTAATAAATTTTTCTCTGTTGGTTGGCAAAATAACATTTCTCATTTTAATGCAAGTTTGTTTTCATATAATATTTATATTTTATTTAAATAGCAGAAGTGTTAGTTAGCAATAACAACTCTGCTCGATAATCCTATACAGCGAAAAATAGTTTGATAAAATGAGAGTTCTTCTCCTTCGGTGCTCTAAAAACCATTAAATCTTTATTTGTACAAATACATGTAGGGCAGGTTTTCATTTTTAGGAATTTTTTTTCCTTTCTCCCATTTCAGGGGGCTTTTCTGAGACCTATGCAGCTCTGTGCGATTACAATGGTATCACCTGTAAAGAGGAAGTGCAGTGGGTAAGAGCTTACTTTGACCACAAAAATATCTAATTTCTGTATGTGTCACTGCTGTTATTGCACTCTAAATATGTTTTCTTCCTCTTTTTGGGTCTTTCTGCCTTCCTCTCTCTCTTTTCCTCTTTCAGGATGTGGATACCATCTATCATTCGCAGGACAACAGGGGGTTTAACTTGTTGGACTTCAGTCACCTGGAAAGCGGGTAGCCAAAGCACACACATTTACATCTCATCTTAATATTCATGTTCTTCATCTGCAACCTCTAATTGCTTGCCTTTACTTTCATTGCCATTTCTACATCCCACAGAGCGGAGGTTTAAAAGCTTCTTCATTTTGGAAGGATTAGTCTAATGATAACTCTATGCTTCGTTAATTGCTTCGTATTGACAGGGATTTGAATGATAATTGACACAGGAATGCTGATGTCAGCCAGTGCTTTGAATATGTGCTGAATTGAAACTGTAATAATACATTTAGTCTCTTTCCTGTGGCGTCTCTGCTGACTTCCTGCCCGGTGGGAGTCATGCTGTTTCTTTTTACATCCGTCCAATCGGTGTCAGGTTCCTTCACTGATTCCAGATCAGATTCTGTATTTTCTGCTGATGTTGTGTCTATGTTTGCAGGCTTAAGGCTGGTTCACAACTCTCTTCCTGTTGAAACAGGATTACAAATATATTTGACCTGTGAAAACGAACATCATCTCTGCACTTTCACCTACACAACCTTAACACATAAAAAAGGAAATGCACTTAATATATTTATACTCTGAGAAATTATACAGTTCGTTGAGCACTTTGCTCAAGGGCAGTTCTGGTTATCTGCTGAAAAATAATGTATAACTCTTAAGGGAGTGTAGCCACTTAAAGCAGAACTATGCAACTTTTTTACCTGTGCGTGCCCTGTTGAACTGTCGGCAGTCTGTATTGTCTGTGCGCCTTGGACACCACATGTATACGGCGGCGAGTTATTTCTGTTTGATGCTAATTTTATCAGATCTTTTATGCAGTAAAGCAATTCGTTACATAGCGAGACCTGATATCACGCCGGCTCAAAGTTGCAAGTGTGTTTTTTCCGCTCACATGCAATGGGGGGTGCGAGACGACCACCATTTCAACCCGAAAAAAGTAATATAACCATTCCAATGACTCCGAAACTGTTCAGTTAAGGTAGAAAAGTTGCATAGTGCTGCTTTAAAGAACATTTTATTTTTATTTTTCAAAGAGCTTTTGCCTGACAAGACTGCTTGTCATTTCAGATATACAGTTTAGTGAGTGTCTTTCAGACGATTGGTGTAATTTAGCAAAGCCTTTGGCTCTGTCATTGACCACATTTGCATGCTGTGTATACAATTCAATATACAGGTTTCTAGAAATCTGAATAAGAAATATGCCATATTCTTTTATTAATCTAAACTTTCTGTCATGTAAACGTCTCGGGTTATGACTATAACCCTTGTTCCCTGAGAAGGGAACGAGACACTGCGTCGTGAATCGACACTTTGGGGACGCTGCCTTAGCGTGCGCCTCTGAAGTATGAATGAAACTAATCCAATCCTGATTGGTGTTGCGTCGTGACGTAACATGTGACGGCATACCCGGAAGTATAAAAGTGACGCTGTCACAACACACACTAGCCTCGCGATGAAGCAAGACGCTCCAAGGCCTCAAGGGGCGTGGCAGAACGACGCAGTGTCTCGTTCCCTTCTCAGGGAACAAGGGTTATAGTCATAACTCGAGACGTTCCCTTTCGAAGGAACTCTACACTGCGTCAAGAATCGACACTTTGGGGAACGAGTGCCCACTAGGCCACGCGCCGAATAGGCCTGTCCCGGAGTGAAACTGTCTAGGCACTCAGCAAGGACTGAGCACATGTGCGCCAGGCGTACTAGGAAGGTGGAGACTGTAGAACCTAATAAAAGTATGTGGAGTAGCCCAACCGGCTGCCTCACAGATCTCCTGTAGAGGTACTCCCGAAAGAAGGGCCCTAGAAGAAGCCATGATTCTAGTTGAGTGAGCCCTTACGGCTAAAGGTGAAGGCAAATCGCGCACCTTGTAAGCCTCAGTAATAGCCTGAACAATCCAATTACTAACAGTTTGCTTGGATGCCGGGAGCCCCTTCTTAGGTGACCCAAAACATACTAATAACTGGTCCGACCTTCTCCAAGAAGAGGACCTCTCAAGGTACACGCTTAAAGCTCTGACGGGTCAGAGCAAATGAAGCTTCTCTTCTTCTGCCGACACATGAGGTGGAGGATGGAATGCCTGAAGGACTGTAGACCGAGGCGTATCACGTAGCCCGGACTCGGCTGCAAAAAAGCTTTTACTCTGCCAGGGGCAAACTCCAAGCAAGCTGGTGTTACTGCCAGGGCTTGGAGATCTCCCACCCTCTTAAGTGAGGTAATAACCAAGAGAAAAACCATTTTCAGCGTTAAATCCTTAGGCGAAGCCGACTCTAGAGGTTCGAAGGGGGCCAGGGATAACCCTTCCAGAACTATCGCCAGGTCCCAGGCAGGAAACCTAGACCTGGTTGCCGGCCTCATCCTCCAAGTACCGCGGAGAAACCAAATGACCAACTGGTGCCTCCCCAGAGGCCCATCACCTAATGGTGCGTGGAAAGCCGCAATGGCTACCACGTACAGCTTAAGCGTGGAAGGGGAGAGACCCGCAGAGAAACGATTTTGAAGAAATTCCAGAACTGAAGCCACCGGGCAGTTTACTGGATCTAACTCATGTTCTCTACACCAAGTGACAAACACATTCCACTTGAGGCCATATACTCTCCTAGTAGATGGAGCTCTAGAGCTAAGTATGGTTTCAACCACTCCAGCTGATAGACCAGCATTTAGGTACTGAACCCCCTCAGAGGCCAGACCCACAGCTTCCACAGCTCTGGCTGAGGGTGGAAGATTGTGCCCTCCGCCTGAGACAACAGATCCCTCCTCAGAGGAATCTGCCATGGCGGAGCTATCAGGAGTGATATTATGTCTGAAAAGCACACTCGGGTCGGCCACATTGGGGCAACCAGAAGTAGACTGATGCCCTCCTGACGGACCCTCTCCAGGACTCCCGGGAGCAGAGCGATCGGGGGAAATGCGCACAGGCGAAGCCTCGGCCAGGCCTGTACCATGGCATCCAACCCCAGTGGGGCTGGAAGTGAGAGGGAGAACCAAAGTGGACAGTGGGACGTCTCTCGAGACGCAAATAGATCCACTTCCATTGGTCCAAACCTCTCCCATATTAACTTCACCACCTCTGGGTGAAATCTCCATTCCCCGGGCCTCAGCCCCTGCCTCGACAGGATGTCTGCTCTCTGATTCTGAACCCCCGGAATATACATTGCCCTGATAGACAGTATTTTCCCCTGGGACCAAAGAATAATCTGATGCGCCAGTCTGCACAGAGGGCGCGATCTGAGTCCCCCTTGTCGGTTCAGATAGGCTACCACCGACGTATTGTCTGATCGTACTAAGACATGGTACCCTTTGATGTCTGGGAGGAAGCTCCTCAAAGCCCTGAACACAGCCATCATCTCTAGGCGGTTTATATTCCAAGAATGATGATGGTCCTGCCACAGACCCCTGGCAAAGCGGCCGTCCATGGCCGCGCCCCAGCCAGTGAGGGAAGCGTCTGTCAAAACGGATTTACGGCGACATGACACTCCCAACACTGGCCCTTAGGATAGGAACCAAGGTTTCTTCCATATTTGCAGAGAACGAAGGCATCTGCGCGTTACTCTGATTATACGAAACGGATTCCCCTTGGGAGAAAACCCATTGGTTTTTAACCACCACTGAAGGGGCCTCCTGTGTAGAAGGCCCAAAGGAATGATGTTGGATGCCGCTGACATGAGGCCCAGCATTCTTTGGAATTGTTTTACAGTGATGGCCTGGCCCAGCCTTAACCCGGATACCATCGCCAGAATTGACTCGATACGTGCGGGAGACATTCGTGCCTGCATCGTAATCGAGTTCCACACGACTCCCAAAAATATTGTGCACTGGGATGGTTCTAGCACACTCTTCTTTGTATTGAGTCTCAACCCCAATTTCTGAATGTGGCCAAGGACGACATCTCGATGCCGAACTGCCATTTCTCGAGACTGAGCCAGAATGAGCCAGTCGTCGAGATAATTCAATATACGAATGCCTTGAAGTCTCAGTGGAGCAAGGGCTACATCCATACATTTGGTGAATGTGCGGGGAGAGAGTGCTAGGCCGAACGGAAGAACCCGATATTGGTAAGCTTCGTCCCCGGAAGCAAACCTCAGGTATCTCCTGTGACATGGAAGGATGGAGATGTGAAAATAGGCGTCTTTTAGATCTATCGTGACAAACCAGTCCTCGGATCTGATCTGACTCACGATTGCAGGAATGGTTAACATTTTGAACCTGAACCTCCTCAGAGATCGGTTCAAAACCCTGAGATCTAGAATTGGCCTCAACCCCCCATCCTTCTTTGGAACTATAAAGTACCGGCTGTAAAACCCGGACCCCCTGTCTAAAGGATGAACATGTTCTATGGCTTCCTTTAGCAGCAGAGTCTGTACTTCTTGTTCCATCACCTGAGCCTGCCCTGGAACCACTGTAGTTTGCACCACCCCAGAAAACTTGGGGGGGTGGTGCGCGAACTGCAGTCTGTACCCTGATTTTATTATATGCAGGACCCACGCAGATATGTTGGGAAGATGATACCATGCCTCTACAAAATCTACTTGGAGTACCAGCCTCTCGAGACTGGCCTCTGGTGTTTTTCGAGCATCTTTCTCGACTCCCTGAAGCGGAATACCGGCAGGCTGTAGTAGATACGGTTTTCGTGACCATAACTGATGCTCGTTTTTTTATTTTTCGAGGAAAAAACGACGCAGAGTGCGTTCGCTGGAAAATGATGCGGCCCGAAGCGTCATAGACGGCGAGCAATACACTTCGTTTCCGGGCCCCGCTGCAAGAACAACATTAGTTGCCCTGCAACTGAGTGGGCAGCCCCAACTTTTAGATCTACCATGTCAAACCAGTCCTCGGATCTGATTTGGTCAAGTCAATAGCCTTAGATCTAAAATTGGCCTCAGTCCACCATCCTCCTTTGGAACTAAAAAGTACCGGCTGTAAAACCTGGACTTCCTGTCTGGTAGGGGAACACTCTCTATGGCCCCTTAACTCCAGTAGAGTCTGTACCTCTTGATCCATAACCCGAGCCTGTTCTGGAACCACTGCGGTCGGTACGACCCCAACAAACTTGGGAGGTCGGTAACCGAACTGCAGTCTGTACCTATATTTAAAAATATTCAGGACCCATATAGATAATTGGAAGGCGCTGCCATTCTACAAAATCTATTAAGGGAACCAGCCCCTTGAGACCGGCCTCGGGTGTTTCTCGAGCACCGGCAGGAAAGTCTAGAAATTTTTTTTGACCATAGTCGGTGCCCGGTTGCAAGCTCTTGGGGTGAACGCCACGGTGTGCGTTCGCTGGAAATCGATGTAGCCCCAAACGTTCAAAACGGCGGGACAACATATATATATATATATATATATATATATATATATATATATATAGTTTTTATATATATATATTTTTTTTATTTTATTTATTTATAAACCTGTCGACGATTGAAGTTACAGCGTCGGAGAACAGGCCAGAAGGTGATAGCGGAGCGTTCAGCAGAAAATATTTGTCTTTCCCTTTTTTTGTACCAGACAAATTTAGCCACTGATGTCTCTTAGATTTGGGGAAAAACACAGTTATCCCGGCGCTGAGGTTGTGAATAGTGCTACAGGAATCTCTCGTCTAGCTCTTCTTGCTTTGACAAGGATCATCCTGCTTATTTTGTGGCCAGCTAATATATATACACATAAATATTTAATTATTTATTTTAAGACTGGACTCCACAGTATGCATCACAACCTCCACAAGCTCTACATAAGCACAAACATGAGCCGGCGAGTGTGACTCATGTTGCTCGTTCCCGATGCTGAGCATAATCTGTTTCCTCAGAAACAGATTGCTCGAGCAACAGGCACTCATCACGGCCAGAAGAAACCGCATCGCGGGCTTCTGCATCATGAACGAGTGTTATAGAATCAGGAGATGACGAACGAAAAAGTGCCTCAGCAGTCTCGTTTCTCATCCGCGAGATCCTTCTGCGATCCCCGCGATCCAAGCCGCCGCGCCGCCTCAACGGACGCGGGAACCGAATCGCGGGGATCGCGAGCCTGGCCATCATAAGAAAATACTATGGCCGAGCGGGAGCGCAGCACTCTATTAGGAAGTGCTTCACAGTGTTCACAGGTAGCCCTCTCGAGAGCTGCCTGTGTGTGCTGCGCTCCTATAACTATACTGCGAGGATTTTCAGTCAGGATTTAGACCGCACCATAGTACTGAGACAGCTCTCATTAGAGTTACAAATGATTTACTTTTATCATCCGATCGTGGTTGTATCTCTCTATTAGTGTTACTTGATCTTAGTGCTGCATTTGACACAATTGACCACAACATTCTTTTAAATAGACTGGAAAACTATGTTGGCATTAGTGGAATTGCACTAGCATGGTTTAAATCATACTTATCTGACCGTTATCAGTTTGTAGCAGTAAATGAAGAGATGTCTTATCGATCACAAGTTCAGTATGGCGTACCACAAGGCTCAGTACTAGGACCGCTGCTGTTCACTCTGTACATGCTACCATTAGGACATATCATTAGGAAACATGGAATTAGCTTTCATTGTTATGCCGATGATACTCAGCTGTATATTTCTTCAAAACCTAACGAAACTTACCAATTCACAAAATTAACGGAATGCATAGCTGATATAAAAAATTGGATGACTAGTAATTTCCTACTACTAAACTCTGAAAAAACAGAGATTCTAATTATTGGACAAAAAACTTCCACACGTAATAACCTAGAATACTGTCTAACCCTTGATGGCTGCTCTGTTAAGTCTTCGTCGTCGGTTAGGAACCTGGGTGTGCTCTTTGATAGCAATCTTTCATTTGAAAGTCATGTGTCTAGTATCTGTAAAACCGCATTTTTCCATCTTAAAAATATATCTAAATTACGACATATGCTCTCATTAACAAATGCGGAACAATTAGTTCATGCTTTCATGACAACAAGACTAGATTATTGTAATGCTCTACTGGGTGGTTGCCCTGCACGCTTAATAAATAAACTACAGCTGGTCCAAAACGCAGCCGCTCGAGTTCTTACTAGAACCAGGAAATATGACCATATTAGCCCGGTTCTGTCAACACTGCATTGGCTGCCTATTAAACATCGTATAAATTTTAAAATATTGTTGATTACTTACAAAGCACTAAATGGTTTAGCTCCGCAGTACTTGAGCGAGCTCTTAACGCATTATAGTCCTTCACGTCTATTGCGATCTCAAAATTCGGGCCAGTTGATAATACCTAGAATTTCAAAATCGACTGCGGGCGGTAGATCCTTTTCCTATTTAGCACCAAAACTTTGGAACAGTCTTCCTACCATTGTCCGGGAAGCAGACACACTCTGTCAGTTCAAAGCTAGACTAAAAACACATCTCTTTGACCTAGCATACACATAATATATTATAGACTTCTATAATTCAATATTAGGCTGCATAGATTAGGTCAGCCGGAACTGGGAACACTTCCCTTAAATCCTGATGTACTCGTTACATCATCATAAGAAGAATGGCATCTACGCTAATTTTAGTGTCTTTGTTTATCCCGAGGTTTTCCCGCAGCCGACCGGATCCAGGCCGTATCCAGATCTGACTAGGAGCTTTGCCTGGACCCGATGACAACGCAGTGCTGAAGTGCCAACTAGCCTCTCCCTATGGAGGATCCCTTTCCCACTCTACAGATAAAATGTTGTGATTCCGGTTCGCGTACCCACCCCGAAGTGATAAAATAAAACAAAATTCTGTATCAAATTTACAGTTACTGTAAATCCGGCCTCTAGTTCATAAACGCCAGAGGAGAACTGGCCCCCGACTGAGCCTGGGTTCTCCCAAGGTTTTTTTTTCTCCATTAGGTCACCTGATGGAGTTTTAGGACACCAGTAGGTCACTTGATGGAGTTTTTCGGTTCCTTGCCACTGTTGCCTTTGGCTTGTTCAGTTGGGGATATTCAAAATAATTAGCCAAGCATTAATACCATTGATCAGCCCTACCAAACGTGGATGTTTTTTCACTAAGAAACGAACATTATGTTATTTGATTGATATTGTGAAGCTGCTTTGATGCAATTTATATTGTGAAAAGCGCTATATAAATACACTTGACTTGACTTGACTATACACACACAACTGATGCGTGTCCCCGCCCGTGAGATATACAGGGCAGGGGTACACACACTAGTGTAATGTTCACTCGCCATATGTAGAGCTTTGTCACAGACAAACAACACCAAATAAGACAGACAGTTTCACAGAGAGCGCTTGCTGAAGAGCGAAAGCTAGTGTGTGTTGTGACAGCGTCACTTTTATACTTCCGGGTATGCCGTCACATGTTACGTCACGACGCAACACCAATCAGGATTGGATTAGTTTCATTCATACATCAGAGGCGCACGCTAAGGGAGCGTCCCCAAAGTGTCGATTCTCGACGCAGTGTAGAGTTCCCTCGAAAGGGAACACCTTTTTGGTAATGTTCTGTGTATATCTGCACATGTCCAGTGTGAAAGTGAAAGTTGTTATGACTGCGAGAAGTAAAAGCTGTTGTAAAAAAGTAAATCTTTAAGAGAAAACGTTTTGGACTGAGAAGACAAAAAAATCTATATGTTGACAGCGGACGAGTCTCATGACCTACATATTGAAATTTAAAGTGCATTCGTATGCTGGTGTCAAGAACATGATTGAGGAGTAATGATGTGATATACTGTGCAGATTTTATATATATGTACTGTACTGTATATAGAATAAAGGTTTAACCAGCCATTCTGAAAAATCCATTTTAAAGTGATAGCTGTGTTTTGAAGCATGTCATTAGCTGGTGCAGGATTATTAGTTGGATCCCCAGCCTCCAAAAAACAGCTTGATCACATTAAACTGGCAACAAACCAGCTGGTAGCTGGTTTATTGCTGGTCCAAGATAGTCTACCAGCTTGCATCAGCTAATGAACAGCTTGGATTAGGTAATGACCAGCTCAGACTAGATAGAAACCAGCAACCATATCCCAAAACACATCTGCCATATTCAGATGGATTTTCTTACAAGTAAAATACGGTCCTTCATCAGAAAACGATGTGCATGAAAATGTGGTCAATGACATAATTCCATTAAAAGAAGAGTGAACTTTATTTGCATTGCCTTAAGAGTTGAATATCAAATATTTGGAAAAAGAAGTATATTTTAGACACAAACTCAACATATAAGCCTTTATACTGCAGAGCACTTCAACTGCCATTCTTTTGTTTCTTGCTATTTCACCAGCGGGGACACTTAAACTACCATCTAGATGCTGCATCTGTCTTGAAGATGTTATGTCATTGATTTTTAAGCATTTGTTCCATTAGAAGATCTAAAGGGAGAGAGAAGAACGGGTGATGTAGAGAAACTTTCATTTAGAAAGAGAGAACAGCTGAGTACACACTGCCTACAGCCTCACTACAGCGTTTAAGAGGAATGAGGAATCCGCAAATGAGAACACAGCCATCAGCCGTACTCAACAGGAGAAACCCCTCTGCATTTCTTTCCCTCATCACCTCTTTCTTCGTTCTCCATATGAGTGCAGTAAGGGTACTCTGTCTACCGGGTAAAAAGGTTTTAGGCTCAGGGCCAATATTAAAAGCTGTATCATAGACACATTGCACTGAGTAATTCACTGACCTGGCATCAGTTTTCCCATCGATCCACACTGTCCTCTTCCCTTTCTCTTCTGGCTTTCCTCTCAGGGAGCGTTTATTGCTGAATCTATCATTTTTCTTGAATAATAACATCTCTATTTTAGTCTTGAGGAAAGCATGCAATCTTATGAGGGGTTGCATGAGCAAAGTGAGAACGCCTCTGGTTGATACAGGACCTCACTAAGACAATCTGTTTTGATTTTTCTCTTCTGTGTCTCTTTTCGTCACAGGGACCTTGCGGTGATTGTGGCGGCCATGGCGTATAACTCATGGTTTACCAAACTTTATTGCAAAGACTTGCGCATTGTAAATATCCTTTTATAAACATTTCCATCTTTACTATGTCCAAGTCTTTTGTTTTTCTGTTTTTGTTTGTTTCACGTACAAAAACGTACCGTGGTATTATTAAGGTTATTATCTCTACATGCGGTTTTGGACACTAATTTGATGGTAATACAATCATATTTTTTAAAGTACCATGTTAATACTATGGTACATGAAAATGGTATTCATTCAGTCTGAAACTGAAGTCTGTGACAATGTGCATGAAGTCATTATGGTGAGTCTTCCTGAAGAATTAAATTCTAGTGATTTTCTCCTTTTCCCCCTCTCTCTTTCTCTCTCTCTCTCTCTCTCTCTCTCTCTCACACACACACACACACACACACACACACATAGAGTTCAGAGGTTGTAGAACAGATTCTGCACTCTGTCAGTAAATCCAGCAGTCTGGAGGAGCTCACACTGGAAAACGCGGGCCTTAAAGCGTGAGTTATAAATCTCTCTTTGTGTTATACATCACTCCGACCTCTTTACTCTTTCTTTTCATCTAAAAGATTGTTTCTTGTTCTGTCACTGTCATTTTTTCCCTTTATGCTGTTCCCAGTCTTATTCCCCTGCCACTTCTTTGCTTCTGTATTTCATCTCTGTCCCAGAGTGCAGAGCTTTGTATTGCAGTTCCATTTCTACTGACTTTCTTTCTGTCATTTAGAGATTTCCCACAGAAAATGGCCACTGCCCTGTCAGAAAACCCAGCATCAGTCATACACTCCATTAACTTGGCCCACAATACACTGGACAACCAAGGTACATGCATCAAAGTCTCTCTGGTTCTACTATACCTCTCTCTCCCATTCTCTCTGTCTATTTACCTGCTTTTGTCTGTTTTTACACTTTCTGTATCAGCATATACGTCTGCTATTTCTATCTCTGAGTGGGTGTGTTTTGTTCTTTCTTCTCTCTGTTTTGCTGGCTGATTGTGCTGAATCTGTAGCTGATATGAAAATGGCGGCTTTTAGATTTGTGTGTGTGCTGTGGTTTTTCTAATGTGTGTGTTTTTGTGTCATTTTGCATGTACTGTACATTGTTTGGTGGAGCAACTAGTAATGCTACCATCTTAAATACATTTATTAATAGCGTGACAATGGAAGTACATTCGAGTTGGCCAATAGTGCCATGCAAAGTGAACTTCACAGTATATATATATATACATATATACATATACTGTGAAGTTCACTATATATATATATATATATATATATATATATATATATATGTGTGTGTGTATGTGTGTGTGTGTGTGTGTGTGTATATATATATTTTATTATAAATGTCTTTATATACATTTAAATATACATATCTTTTTTAATCTTTTATTATAAATGTTTTAAGATTTTATTCAAGATTTTATAAATGTTTTAAAATAAATAATGAATAGAATATTTTAAAAGGCTACTTTTCCTTTAGTTTAAGTTGCTTCTTTTTGTCAGTGGCTTGTGATTTTCACTAACAGTAGCTTCTCCAACACTGGTACGTCCTCTATATGTGTCAGGGTCAGAGTTTCAGCCTGCCATCATGCCTGACACATGTCATTGCCTATCCCATCACAAGTGTGTGTGTGTGTGAACGAAACTACAACAATGTCAGTGTTTGCCTGAAGGTGCATGATAATACGCTGTGTGTAAATTGGTCTGTGACTGATCCAATGTGTTTGTGGATGTTTGTTTTCCTATAGGAGTTTCTAACCTCATCCAGCAAGTGTGTCGGCTCAGTAAAGGCTTGCGTCTACTTAACCTCTCCAAGACGTCGCTCTCTTCAAAGGGTGTGTTCAGAAGTAATCTGTCTCTAGAGGTGTAACGCCCTCTGCTGGTTAAGTCTATAACAACTATTGCTCAATTAAAATTCACTGATAGAAATATTAAATAGAAGCATGTAAGAAAGTTAATGTGAGATTACATTTATGTCCAGTTAGCCTTTGCTGTATATGCCATAACTACACTAACTTTCTTGCAACATCTATCTATCTATCTATCTATCTATCTATCTATCTATCTATCTATCTATCTATCTATCTATCTATCTATCTATCTATCTATCTATCTATCTATCCGTATGTCCGCCTGTCTGTCTGTCTGTCTGTCTGTCTGTCTGTCTCTCTGTCTCTCTGTCTGTCTCTCTGTCTGTCTGTCTACCGTCCATTATATTAATTTATAATATAAAATAAAATATAGACATTAATTTTTATGATAATATTTTCCCCATAATTACACACCTTTGAACTTGATGCACACCCAAATCAGATATGAAAAATTATCTCAAACTTAGCACAAAACAATAATTTGTCAAATCACTCTCTTGGAGAGCCCAGACTCAATTACCAGCATCCTTGGCTGCTCCCAGGGTCTGCTAAACCTCTGGTTTTCTTTTTCAATCAATACATTTTTAAACCAAGTGGATAGATGGATAGCCTTCCAGCACACGCCATGAATCAAAATCCACTCGAAATAGCTCCCATCATTAATCTTTATTTATAATCTGTTTTGTTACTTCATTGCAGAAGTTTTAACTTTGAATATAGAAGTAAGATGAACTTGTGCCATCAGAGAATACAGATCATTTCAAATTGAGATGTTTAGTTTCAGCATCTGCCACATCCAGTTAGGATTTATTGTGAACTTGAAAGTGAAATCATATCAGCAGTAAAAACAGAATTTACATATCAAAATATGAACTACAGCAGCTGTGAAAGGCAAAACTGAAAACTACTGGATCATGAAAGGTTGCAGTGGTTAACATTTTGATGAGTAAATTCCTGCTTTCAGAGAGTGCAGTGGGATGTTTTTGTTACTCCCTGGCGAGGAAGCGTACTGGCTGAGTTCACTGGCAAACTGCCACCTAACAGAGTTAGTAGAGCTGTCTTTTTGTCTCATAGTACAAAAGGCAATCACAAGGATTTTCTTCTTTAGAAACTAAATAAAAATCCACCCTGCTTACAGAACATTTTGTGCATGTCATTGTGGTTTGGTGGTCATGTACAGTGGAGTCCAAAAGTCTGAGACCACATTGAGAATCTGGGATTCAAAATCTAATTTGAATCTGGAAAAACACAGAAAGGTTTAGGATTTGAACAAAGTCTCTAATCAAATATGTATACTTGTGAACTCCTTTGTATAGATAAATATTTTTGCTTCCATTAAAGCTCAAAATGTTTTAAAATGCAAAAAAATTATCATTCTTAAATCACGCTGGAGAACATAACTATCAGGTTTAAAACAAACTCATTAAAGCAGAAGGACGAAATACCAAATGCTACAAAATCAAAGACATTCTGAAATTTAATTGAATATGTAATGAAAAATGTGTTTTATTTAAAACATGCAAAATAGAAGCATTTTTTTTCTTTTGAACTTTAGATTTGCTCTATGATTCAGCCTTTCCTTGTCTTTTTTCTCCAGGTGTCACGTCTCTTTCACAGGCCCTGTGCTCCAGTGATGACTACTCCAACTCTCTCCTTCATCTGGACCTGAGTAAGAACCCAGGGATTCTGTCTGGAGAGGATGCAACGGTTAGAAATGATTTTTTTTTATCTCACTTTTACTTCTAGTGTGCTTAAAGAGGCCATAGTATGCCCTTTTACAAAGTCTTGATTTTGTTTTTTGGGTGTAGTAGAATAGGTTAACATGCTTGAATGTTAAAAAAAAAATATATATATTTTTCACATATTTTTCATTGTTGCAGCCCCTCTCTTCCTAGTCTGCCAGTAACGCTCTACCACAGTGGCACACTACCATTGTCACACCGCAACAGCACACTACTAACACAGCTCGTTAAATATATATATATATATATATATATATATATATATATACATACATATATACACACACACACACACACTTCCTGGTCATAAAAAGGTGCTGTTTGGATTTAAATAGGCAAATGCTCAAGTCAATGATTGGATCATTATTGCAGTAATTATTATGTTTCTAGCAGGTGATATGTTTGGCAACAGTTCTCCTAACCCTATTTAATGGAGTGTGTCGCTTTTCATTTAATTTCTCATGGGCATATACGTATAATATATAATGTTAATGTTCCATTAAGGTCCTCACAATGTTTTCCTGGTTTAGATTTTTTTGAGGACACACACACGAATGCTGAAAATAACTTGCACTTATACAGAGGCAGGTACACGATACACACATACACACACCACTATTAACAGCCTCAATATTTATTCCTCATTGTAGAATCTGTACCTGTTCCTGGCACAGCCGAACTGCCTGGTGCATTTGGACCTGTCAGGCACTGACTGTACCGTAGACTCTGTGAGTTGACAGTGTGCCTCATCCTTCTGAATTTGAAATTGCCAAACTGCTTTTTACACACTATGATTTATGTCATTGCACCAAGGATGCGAGACAGCAATTTATCTCTGATTTCGTATTGATATTTCTGTCATATTTAGTGGTCCTAAATTACAGAATTATTCTAATTTTCATCATTCTTTTGCTGCCACTTTCCTTCCCTCTCTTTTTTTCTCTCTCTTTTTTACATTCTCTTTCTATTTCCTCTCAGCTATTTGGAGCTCTGCTGCGGGGCTGCTGTGCCGATCTCTCCTACTTAAATCTGTCCAAAAACTCCTTTTCTCACAGGTGAGCTAAACTGCCTCCCACCTGCTCTTGCATGATAATCTGTCACTTTTGAATCCGTTTCACAGGTGAGCTACACTCCATGCCTCAACCACGCACATCATCACGAGTCAGTTTGACTCATCTCAGTCAGTTCCTCAGAAAACACTTCCTACTACTTCCATGAATTTAACCAAAAGTAGAATCCTGCTGGAAACGAAGCTAAACCAGTTTAAAGGGTTAGTTCACCAAAAAGTTAAAATTCTGTCATTAATTACTCACCCTCATGTGGCAATTTGACAAGACCTTTGATCATCTTCAGAACACAAGCTAAGATATTTTTGATGAAATCCGAGAGCTTTCTAACCCCACATAGACCGCAATGTAATCACCACTTTTAAGGGACAGAAAGGTAGGAAAGACATCGTTATAATAGTCTGTGTGACTACAGAGGTGAACCTTAATTTTATGAAGTGACGAGAATACTTTTTGTGCGCTAAAAAACTAAAATAACTTTATTCAATGAATTCTTCTCTTCTCTCAGTATTGGCCGGCTCCTCCGTCAGCAACACACGCAAGCTTTGTGGTGCTCACGTTGAACAGCATCGGAGACTCACACGGAAGAGAAGAAATTGTTGAATAAAGTTGTTATTTTTGTTTTTTTTGCACACAAAAATTATTCTTTTCGCTTCATAAAATTAAGGTTGAACCTCTGTTGTCACACAGCTTATTTTAACAATGTCTTTACTACCTTTCTGTGCCTTGAAAGTGGTGATTATGTTGCACTCTATGTGGGGTCAGAAAGCTCTCGGATTTCATTAAAAAATATCTTAATTTGTGTTCTGAAGATGATCGAAGGACTTACGGAAAGACATGAGGGTGAATAATTAATTATATCATTTTCACTTTTGTGTGAACTAACCCTTTAAAGTGCCCACAGTTTTCACATTATTTCATCAGTATTTTGTCTTGTTTTTTGGTAAAAAATATCAAAACAAGGTGTTTATCTAAGAAGCAAAGTTATTTCTGAAGATATTAAGGTTTATTTTTAGAGACCAGACCCCGGTTTCACAGACTTAAGCCTAGTCCCAGACTAAAATGCATGTTTACGCTGTTTTGACTGAAAGCATCTGAAAGCAATGTCATTGCAAATGTAGAAACCTATGACTTATGATTTTGTCCATCGGGAAATGGTTGTGGTTTGCTATTGCTGTGATCTAATGTGAAGGACAGGTTGTCCCGCCCTCACGCCAGTAAACACACCATCAGAGAAGAGATGGATAAATCCTTTATAATAAATGCTTCAATATTGCATAAAAAGACTTGTCCATTTTGAATTAATGGTAACTTTAAATAAAATGTGCCTAAAGCAAACTATTTCTTACGCATCTTTTGAAAAAATAATAATAATTTGTGAGTAAAAAAAATGATTATAGTTAAAAAATAATAGAAACGTGTTTTATTTTGCGCAATTTTGCTTTCTGGAAAACAAGACAAATATTTTTGTAGTGCAGTTTCTGGTGGTCTGCCAGCTCTAACTAGCTGGTTTAACAGGCCAACATCAGGTCTGATCAAACTTCTCCTCATCAACCATCCAGACCAGCTTGGACCTGTTAGTTACCATACCAGCTTGTACCAGCTTGTACCAGCTACATTTTAACTACCATCAGAAGCTGGTTGTAAATGGGTTTCTCAGCAGGGAAAAGTGCCTGAAGTAATACATCATGAGTTAAAGTGGGACATGAGCGATCAGATAGAGCTGATGGACCTGCATATTGCACAGATGGAAATACAGCTACTGTAACAGCATCAGATGAAAACAGGTTTTCTTGTGAAAAAATGTGTCTCCAAAAGTGGGCCAAATCATTCAAAAACTAATTTGGAGAAACAGCTCATAAATTAAGCAAATGTTTTTTATTTATTTTTGATTCTACCATTACTCTATCATTAGCTTTATGATAGAAGCCTATGGCATGGCAAGTAAACATGCATGTGAGAAGCTGTAGGCTGAGGAGATACAGAAATGCAATGATCCATCTTCCTGCCTCACTCCCTCTGAACCCGAACAGCAATTCCATCTCCCCTCTCGACACGTTAACGGCATCATGAGAAACTCTCTGAAAAATGAATGTATTGTTCAAATTGGAAGGTTTCTTCATCATTTGCACCTCCTACTAATGTGTTTGTTCTTAAATGGGTTTGAATTTGCAAAGGGACGTGTTTTTTTAGATGATTGGGTGTTTAAAGATTGAAACAATCTTTTTTTTTTTTGGCTGTGTTGGGATTGAAATACTAGCTTACTACATACCGAATACTGTGCAATATTGTTTAGTAGTAATATTTGTTGACACATTATGCCGAAATATGTTTCAAACAGCAGTATGTTGCATTGTCACATGACCACTTAATGACACAATCTCATTGGAATCTCTTTGAGAACGATTTTTTTCAGCTGATGAACATTTTGTGTGTTATGTAATAGTTATCGTTCTAGGTGTGAACAGGCCTTAATTCTATTTTTGACTAATGTAGTAGGTCGTTGCACATTGTGCTCAGCATGCAGCAATAATAATAGTATTTTAGTATGCTATTGCAAACATAGCCTCTTTTTACTAGTGCTAATTTCATCCTCTCACAAACTCCCACCTCAACTCCCACACTTGTGAGTGTGAGTACTCAGAAACGTGCACATCCAAACACAGAACCACTGCCCACATGGGCATCTCCATACGAGTTGTGTGGGCACATGTGTATGAGTAAATCTGGTTACGCTAGTGCCATGTGAAGGCAGCAATGTAAATCTGTTTGAGCTGATAAGACAGAGAGCTCATGAATATTAAATGGGAATGTTCCCTTAACACTCTCTGCTCTTGTTAACACGTTTACTCCTCATATTCTTCCCTCTCTCTCTTTCTCTCTCTTAAATGATAATATCACTGTCAAACAGAAATGCTATCATAAACTATCATGTTTTTAGGCCCCCCCTCGTATCCCTCACTGACTGCCTCTCTCTCTCTTTCTCATGTTCCCTGTCTAGTTCTGACCCACCCAAATTATTTGTTTAGTCCAATGTTTTATGCCATAAACTAAGATAGCTTAAAATGTTGAACATTGTTAAAATGTATAACACGTAATAGAGATACAAACGTCTCGGTTACGTATGTAACCCTAGTTCCCTGATAGGGAACGAGACGCTGCGTCAAACGCTGTGAGAACGCCCCTGCGTTGTGCGTCATGAAGCACGAATGGAATCAGTCCAATAGAGAGATGAAACGTCATAGGCGGGTGACGTCATCGACCAGGAACTATAAAAGCACCACAAAACACAAGCGCATTAGCTTCTGATAGGCCTGAAGGAAGCGTTAACGGGAGTGTAGGGAGTATGGCGGAACGACGCAGCGTCTCGTTCCCTATCAGGGAACTAAGGTTACATACGTAACCGAGACGTTCCCTTTCAAGGGAACTTCGAGCTGCGTCAAACGCTGTAGGAACGCGAATACCCACGTCGCCATAGGACCAAATGACCGCCATGTGAGAACTAGCGCACAGAGGACGAGAGCACCTGTGCCCCAGGGGTAGAGCTTAGGTCTAGGTCATAGAACCTAATAAAAGTATGCGGTGAAGACCATCCAGCCGCATCACAAACATCACTCAGGGAAACTCCCGACAATAGAGCTTTAGAAGCAGCCATACTCCTGGTAGAGTGGGCTCGAACAGCCAAAGGTGAAGGCTGGCCAGCCTACTCATAAGCAAGTGAGATAGCCTCAACCACCCACTTGCTCATTCTCTGTTTAGACGCAGGACACCCTTTCCTGGGTGGCCCGAAACATACAAATAGTTGTTCTGATTTCCTCCACAGGGCAGCTCTGTGGACATAAGCGTCTAATGCCCTAACAGGGCAGAGTAAATTAAGCTTCTCCTGGTCTGATGACATAAACGGAGGAGGACAGAAAGCCTGCAGAACCGTAGGTCTAACAACATTAGTAGGGACCTTGGGACGTACCCTGGTCTAGGATGCAGAAAAACCTTAACCATGCCAGGCGAAAACTCCAGGCACGAGGGTCAAAACGACAGAGCCTGCAAATCTCCGATTCTTTTTAGAGAGGAGATAGCAAGAAGAAAAATAGTTTTAAAAGTGAGAAACTTCTCAGGAACTTCTTCGATAGGTTCAAAAGGAGCTAAAGAAAGACCTTCCAATACAATGGCCAGATCCCAGGTCGGCACCCTCGTACGAACTGCTGGCCTCAGCCTCAAAGTGCCACGGAGGAAACGAGTTATAAGTGGGTGTCTCCCAAGAGAAACTCCACTGAAAGGGACGTGGTAAGCAGCTAGTGCCGCCATATACACCTTTAGTGTGGAGGGGGATAACCCTGTGGAGAAACGTTCCTGCAGGAAATCCAGCACTGCACCCACTGGGCAGTTAACTGGCTCCTGCAGGTGTTGTCCACACCAAGAAGTGAAAAGTTTCCACTTCAAGGCATAAAGCTTCCTCGTGGATGGAGCTCTGGAGTGAAGAATGGTCTCAACAACCTCAGTTGAGAGACCAGAACCTATGAGCTGGACCCCTCAGAGGCCAAGCCCACAGTTTCCACAGCTCTGGGCGGGGATGAAATATCGTGCCGCCCGCCTGAGAGAGTAGATCCCTCCTGACCGGGAGCTCCAAAGGAGAGCCGTCCAGGAGAGAAATCAGTTCCGAGAACCATACTCAGGCCGGCCAGAACGGGGCTACTAATAGTAGGCTGACCCCGTCCCGGCGAACCCTCTCCAGAACTCTTGGTAGCAGAGCAATCGGGGGAAAGGCGTACAGGCGTGACCTCGGCCACGGCTGCACCATAGCGTCCAACCCCAGAGGGGCTGGAAGACTGATGGAGAACCACAGATGACAATGCCTGGTCTCCTTTGAAGCGAATAGGTCCACCTCGGCGCGACCGAAACTCAACCAAAGGAGCTCCACCACCTCGGGGTTGAGCCTCCATTCCCCCGGCCTCGGCCCCTGTCTCGACAGGGAGTGTGCTACCACATTTAAATACCCGGGAAGATACATTGCTCTCAGTGATAGTAGCTTCCCCTGGGACCACAGGAGGATCTGACGGTCCAGCTTGTAAAGCCGGCGAGACCGCAGGCCCCCCTGATGATTGATATAAGAGACCACCGACGTGTTGTCTGACTGAACTAACACATGATGACCTCTCAGGTCTGCTAGGAAGTGCTTCAGAGCCTGAAACACCGCCAACATCTCCAGACAGTTTATATGCCAAGAAAGATGATGGTCCTGCCACAGACCTTGGGCTGGACGACCACTCATGACCGCCCCCCACCCTGTGAGGGAAGCATCCGTCGTTAGCGTTACGCGGCGACAAAGAGCCCCCAGCACAGGACCTTTGGATAGGAACTAAGTTTCTTTCCACATGATCAGAGCATGAAGGCAGCGCCGCGTGACTTTGATCGCGCTGAGCGGATTTCCCCTCGGGGAAAATCCCTTGGTCCTGAGCCACCACTGCAGCGGTCTCATGTACAACAGGCCGCAAGGTATAACATTGGACGCTGCTGCCATCAGACCCAACAGTCTCTGAAACTGCTTCACAGCGAGTAGCTGGCCTAGCCTTACTTGTTTCACAGCTGAGAAAATCGAAGCGATGCGGGTCGGAGAGAGTCGCGCCCGCATCGAGACCGAATCCCAAACGACACCCAGAAAAGTGGTCTTCTGAGAAGGAGATAATACACTTTTCTTTGCGTTCAGCCTCAACCCCAACTTTCTGATATGAGCAAGGACGACATCTCGATGCCGAACCGCCATTTGCTCCGTCTGAGCTAAAATCAACCAATCGTCGATATAATTGAGAATACGAATGCCCTGAAGCCTCAGAGGCACTAGTGCCGCATCCATGCATTTCGTGAAAGTGCAGGAAGATAAGGCTAGGCCAAACGGAACAACCCTGTATTGGTACGCGTCGCCCCCGAAGGTGAACCTCAGGAACTTCCTGTGTTGAGGAAGGATGGAAATGTGGAAGTACGCGTCCTTTAGATCTATCGTGACAAACCAGTCCTCGGATCTGATTTGAGACACGATCTGCTTGATAGTGAGCATCTTGAATTTTAGCTTCCCTACCGAGCGATTCAAAAGGCGCAGGTCTAAAATTGGACGCAACCCCCCATCCTTCTTCGGAACGATGAAATATCGGCTGTAATAACCTGACTCCAAACTGGGAGGAGGAACCCGTTCTATAGCCTCCTTTTGAAGGAGCGTTTTCACCTCTTGTTCCATTACCAGAGCCTGCTCGGGGCCCACCACTGTTTGCAGAACCCCTCTGAATTTCGGTGGACGACACCTGAACTGGATAGCATAACCCTTTTCTACTGTCTGCAGGACCCAATGAGATATTCTTGGAAGGCTTTTCCACTCTGGCAGAAAATCTACTAAGGGTACCAGTCTCTCGAGACTGGCCTCTTGCGTAACTTGAGCAGCAAACACAGCGCCCTGTAACGGCGCACCGGCAGGGAACGACTGGTTTGACTGCTCTGAAACCCTCCTCAGAGGGAGCGAGCGTCCCTCGGGAAAGCGCTCGCTGGGACCGTCTACGCCCCGGCATAAAGGCGGGGTTGACAGAACGGCTCCCTGAGGGCACCGAGGAGGAATGGGCACCGTAAAGAGAGGTGAACTCCTTTCTGCCTCGGTGGGGACCACCCTCAGCATCCTGAACGCCTCGGCGTCAGGACTTCTTCTTAGCCGAAGCCTTCTTAGACAATAACACTGTCCTCAGATCAGGTCTATTGCTAGAAGTCTTCGGCTGAGAGTGCCGCACCTGAGCCCACTGTCCAGCAGGGGGAGCACGAGGTGCGACACTCTGCTTCTGCTGCGCCCAATGGGATGAGCTTGTAAACGGCCGGGGCTGCTCCCGCCCAGCAGCCCCAGAGACGTGAATTTTTAAAGGAAGAAATTTTTTGAAAGCTGCAGCTTGTTTTTTCTCTTCCAGGAAGTTGTCCATAACAGAATTAACAGCTTCGCCAAATAACCCCGAAGGAGAGAGAGGAGCATCTAAAAGAAATTTTTTTTCTTTCTCTTTCATATTTGTTTGATTTAACCAAAGATGTCTTTCTGCGGCCACCAGAGCTGCCATAGATCGACCCACTAGCTTGGCCGATTCTCTGGTGGCGCGCAGGGATAAATCAGCAGCCTGACGCAGTTCTCGAACTACGTCAGTACTAACTTCCTCACTCTCACTCATGTCCCTTAGCAGGTCAGCCTGGTATGCCTGCAAGATTGACATTGTATGCAGACATGACGCAGCCTGACCTGCAGCCGAATACGCTTTACCCACCAAAGCAGATGTATTTCTGAGGGGCTTGGTGGGTAATACCGGTGTCTTAAAAGATGATGCCGCCTCGGGGGAGAGATGGCTCGCGAGCGACTCGTCCACGCGAGGCAAAGCGCCATAACCATATGATTTAGCCCCCATTATATTAGAATATGTAGATGTCTGGGGACTAAATATTCTATATGAAACCGGTTTCTTCCACGATCTCGACACCTCAGTGTGGAGATCGTTAAAGAACGGCAGACACCGGCGTGGAGGCTGCACATGTGACGGCAAAAATATTCATCTAATTTAGATTTAGAAACTGACTCCTGTCTAGTCACTGGCCACTCAATGCTGAGTTTATCAACAGCTGTTGTTAATACCTACATTAACTCATCACTTTCGGGAGTGTGGGGTGGCGAATCCTCCACATCTCCCTCAACACTAACAACATCCAGCTCCTCAGAACTGGATAGCTGCAGTGTTGGTGCCTCAACCCGAGCGGAAGAAACCGCAGCGCGTGCTTCCGAACTCGGGACTGAGGCACTGGATCTCACAGGTAAAGGGAGAGATAAGGCAGCGCCCGTCTCAACCCTCGCTGAGAGATCCATCTGCGAACCCCACGATAAGCGCCGCCGCTCTGCCTCAACAGAAGCGGGACCCGAACCATGGGGAGCGCGCACCGAACCGCCCTCCTCAAAGAGCGCTCGGTGGGAGCGGAGCGTCCTTAACGGCAGACGCTCGCAATGCTCACAGTCAGCTCCCTCGAGAGCAGACTGGGCACGCTGCACTCCCAAACAAACAACACAAAGAACGTGTGTATCCCCACCCGTTAAATAGCTGTTCGTTCGCCATTCTCTCAATATATATATATATATATATATATATATATATATATATATATAAATTGTTTGTGTGGTGCAGAGTATGTAAGACAGACAATATCACACAGGGACAGATTCACATGTAGCGCGACTGAAGGCACAGAAGCTAATGCGCTTGTGTTTTGGGGTGCTTTTATAGTTCCTGGTCGATGACGTCACCCGCCTATGACGTTTCATCTCTCTATTAGACTGATTCCATTCGTGCTTCATGACGCACAACGTAGGGGCGTTCCCACAGCGTTTGATGCAGCTCGAAGTTCCCTTGAAAGGGAACTACTCTTTTTCTAATAAGCCAGAGGGTATACTGTTGAGCCTTTTTGTAGCTTATTGCTCAGGGTTTTGTGAAGCATGATATTATGTATTATGGATAAAAGTCTCCCCTTCTTTTCTGTCACGCTTTTAGGAAAGTGAGAGAGACACTTCCTTCCTTCCGTCAGTTCTTCAGTTCAGCGTTCAGCCTCACTCACATCAGTCTGGCGTCTATGAAGATGCCTCCCGACGTGCTGAGGTGAGCCCGGTCGGCATTTTGCCTTTTCATAACACTGGCTTAGCTATTTTAATCTGTTTTAGTTGGTTTCCCAGCCTGACCAACTCTAAAGCCCAAAACCTCTCTAAAGCCAACAAACCAGATTTTCACATTCTGACAGACAAGCCGACCACTTTAGGCTGGTTTAAGATGTTTTAAGCAGGGTGACTTTTATGGAACAATATAATGCATGTCACATTAACCCAGGATTTGCATTCTGTAAATTATGCTATCCTGAACTGAACCCGAATAATTATCTTTAAAATTCAGGTGCTGCATGTATATTAAAGGCATAGTTCACCCAAAAAAAGAATATTCTGTCATTATTCACATCATTTTTTTACCTCATATTGTTTCAAAGTGACTTTCTTTCTTCTGCTGAACACAAAATAAGGTATTTTGAAGAATGTTGGTAAACTGTTTTGGTGACCATTGACTTTCATTGTACGGAAAAAAAGTTTGTAAGTGATGACAGAATTTTCATTTTTGGGTGAACTATCCCTTTAAGCACAAAAATCATTAGTTATCACTGCAGTTTTCAAGAATACACAGTTTTCATGTCAGCAGGAAGCCAGTAGTGAAATCACTCCACTTTCGTGAATTTTTAAAAGGGAGGCATATTTTTTGATGTAGCATAGATTCGAAGGGCTTGCTGAGCAGATACAATCAACTACACCCTCCTGTGTAGCGTACAAGTAAAACGTGTAGTGTGTAAGTAATCATTTTTGGAAAACTTGTTCAGCTAAACTGTCCATTAATGGTAAAAGTACTTTCTGTTCTGCATTGCTCACAAAAGCTGTGTTTATTTGATCAAAAATACAGTAAAAACAGTAATATTGTGGAATATAATTAATGATTAATTTAAAACAACTGTTTTCTATTTAAATATATTTTTAAATTAATTTATTACTGTGATGGCAAAGCTGAATTTTCAGCATCATTCCTTCAGTCTTTAATGTCACATGATCTTTCAAAAATCATTCTAATATGCATATTTGGTGCTCAAGAAACATTTCATATTATTATTATCAGTGTTGAAAACAGTTGCGTGTCCTGTCTGAAAAAAGAAAAAATCTTGCTACCCTAAACTTTTGAATGGGATTATAGATAATAAATATGACTTTTCCTATTAATGTACATCTCAATCCTTTGATAGAGGCTCTTAATAAATAAAAAAAGTTAAATCTGTTATTATTATTACCTCAAAGGAAACACAGACAGCAAATCATATTCCATTTTTTTTCATCTGGATGTATTCATTAAAGGGTTAACAATTTTGAGTGTGAAAAGCCCACTAGAAGAACTTTCTGGTGATTCATTTCTAGTTTTAGAGCTCTGCACCCATAACTGAGGTCAGAATCAAGATGTTCACGCAGCTGCTATTTTGGGAAAGCCAGAATGTTTTCAAATGAAGCATTTCAAACAGGGTCATACTACCTCAATGCTCACAAACACAAAGCGAGCGCAAGACAGTCTGTCACACCTAGCTGAGCACCTGATTTTAGCTCTCTTCTGTCAACACCACCGGCCCACACCAGAGGAGTCGAACTAATCTCTAAGCTCTTTTCCCCTTAATCCTTTAAGACTTGCGTAATGCTTTGACAATGTCCATATAGACCTTTTCTGGTTTGATTTATTATGGAGATCAGCCATGGAAGCACATAATAGAATGCTAAGTCTCTTCAATGAGGCATGTAATGCTGTCAGTAATGACGACGTCCATGTGTTTGTTCACAGGGCTCTGTTCCTTGGGCTTTCATCCAATCCTCACATCACTGACCTACACCTGGACATAAGCAGCTGTGAGGTACCCCACCCCCCCCTGTTGTGTCCCTAAATCTGGATTGAGCTCTATCAATGCCTGTCCTTCTCTGTTGGCTGTAGATCCTTCAGTCTGTGGTCACCTTACTGTGTGTACAGATATGTCGGCTACTGAATTAGTCACACAGAAAGTCTTTCGAGGTTTCTTTTGAGAATGCAATGTGTGTTTAACTCTGTGGGGCCTTATTTTGCCCTCACGCAATTGTTTTATTTGTTTTATTAAACTATTTTAACGTTACAGCAAATCTCAGTTCTGTGGATTTGAAAATAGTTAACATTGTGCTGCTAGTTGTCACTATATCAGTATATTTTGTATGTTAGCTTCAGGCCAGGGATTTTATATTTCATTCAATTTATTAATTATAATTTTTGTTGGCCAAATAAATGGTTTAATTTTTTTTTTTTGCATGCTACTTTTTACATATTGGCTACTGCATAAAGTATTTTACTGTTTAAATTTTGCTGAAAGGTCTATAAGCTGTTTAATGGCAGGTTTTATTGTGAAAACCCCATATAGTGTCATATCTAAAAGGTCAACCTGTATAATTTTTAACTTATGATTTTTTGCCTGCATAATAATGGTGTAAGTGTTTAGTAACTTTTGCTGTAACTTTTCAGTTATTCAGCAAATATTTCTTGATGTACATCAACATCAAATATGTATTGATGTAACTTTTGTAAAGTTCTGGTAGTAATATAATCTTGTAAAAGTAAGAAATAATAAATTCTAAATAACCCTAAATAAGTCAAAAACTGCTGCTCTATTCATTATGCACTGCAAAAATGGACAAATGTGCAGAGCTTTTTCTAATGGATGAGTCATTCCGGATCAACTTTATTTTTTTTGCCGAAAATGCTTATAATGCTTATTAATAAAACTTATTTAGAATAACAAAACAATAATATATGTTCCTACACAGAAAATTGATCTTCAAAAAACTCTTTCTAAAAAATATCCACTGGAGTAAAAGGTGACAACCAGCCCTAGTCTCAACATAACAAACTATTCCAACACTGATTTGAAATGCTGTTAAAAAATGAAAAGGCAGTAAATTTAACCTTGGTGTTGATAGCAAGCAACATGCTCTTTCAGTTGAGTTATTGAAAATATATAAGTGTTTGAGCCTCTGAGCGTTCTCTCTCTCTCTATCAACCCATGTTCCTGTCTTTCTCTATCTCTTTTTCATTCTCTCCATTTGTCTGCCTCTCAGCTCAGGTCTGCTGGAGCGGGAATAATACAGGACCTTTTCCACAGAGTCTCCTGCATCAGCACACTGGACATCTCAGACAACGGTGAGACATCTAACTGCATAAATGAAAGGAAGCTTTTGTCTGCTCCCACTGACCTTCAGCCCATCTCTTTCCCCTCAGTTGCAATTGCTTCAGTCGTCGTTGACTCTGCCTGTTCATTTTCGTGTTCATTTCAGGGCTGGATGCTGATCTTCTCTGTGTCATTCCTGCCTTCTCCAGACACCCGTCCCTCAAACACCTGCTGCTGGGCAAGAACTTTAACATCAAGGGCAGGTACATATTCCTGGACTGAGAGAGACACACATCATAGAGCAAACAGATATACAGGTCCTTCTCAAAAAATTAGCATATTGTGATGAAGTTCATTATTTTCCATAATGTAATGATAAAAATTAAACTTTCATATATTTTAGATTCATTGCACACCAACTGAAATATTTCAGGTCTTTTATTGTTTTAATGCTGATGATTTTGGCATTCAGCTAATGAAATCCAGCTAATTCTCAAAAAATTAGCATATTTCATCCTACCAATAAAAGAAGTGTTTCAATACAAAAAAGTCAACCTTCAAATAACTATGTTCAGTTATGCACTCAATACTTGGTCGGGAATCCTTTTGCAGAAATGACTGCTTCAATGTGGCGTGGCATGGAGGCAATCAGCCTGTGGCACTGCTGAGGTGTTATGGAGGCCCAGGATGCTTCGATAGCGGCCTTAAGCTCATCCAGAGTGTTGGGTCTTGCGTCTCTCAACTTTCTCTTCACAATATCCCACAGATTCTCTATGGGGTTCAGGTCAGGAGAGTTGGCTGGCCAATTGAGCACAGTAATACCATGGTCAGTAAACCATTTACCAGTAGTTTTGGCACTGTGAGCAGGTGCCAGGTCTTGCTGAAAAATGAAATCTCCATAAAGCTTTTCAGCAGGTGGAAGCATGAAGTGCTCCAAAATCTCCCGATAGCTAGCTGCATTGACCCTGCCCTTGATAAAACACAGTGGACCAACACCAGCAGCTGACATGGCACCCCAGACCATCACTGACTGTGGGTACTTGACACTGGACTTCATTTTGGCGTTTCCTTCTCCCCAGCCTTCCTCCAGACTCTGGCACCTTGATTTCTGAATGACATGCAAAATTTGCTTTCATCTGAAAAAAGTACTTTGGACCACTGAGCAACAGTCCAGTGCTGCTTCTCTGTAGCCCAGGTCAGGCGCGTCTGCCGCTGTTTCTGGTTCAAAAGTGGCTTGACCTGGGGAATGCGGCACCTGTAGCCCATTTCCTGCACACGCCTGTGCACGGTGGCTCTGGATGTTTCTACTCCAGACTCAGTCCACTGCTTCCGCAGGTCCCCCAAGGTCTGGAATCGTTCCTTCTCCACAATCTTCCTCAGGGTCCGGTCACCTCTTCTCGTTGTGCAGCGTTTTTTGCCACACTTTTTCCTTCCCACAGACTTCCCACTGAGGTGCCTTGATACAGCACTCTGGGAACAGCCTATTTGTTCAGAAATTTCTGAACCCTGTCTCACCGTCTTACTGTTACGGGGAGTGAACAGAGGAGACAAGTGCAAGTAAAACTGGGCTTTATTGAACAAACAGATAAGCCAGCCTCAGAAACGTGGAGAAATAAGACAGGAACAAAGTCTCAGTCCGATGCAGTCGATCACACGAACTCACAGACCCAACAGGAATCAGTGCAGGAACAGAAGCGTTGGCAGCGCAGGCTTGCGTGGACAACTCAGCGAAGCACGGTCAGTGTGTGTGGCAAATCCTCCGTGAAGACGAGACATGAGACGATGAGACGAACCGGACATCCACGAAGAACAGACTGGGACCCAAGGAAAGGAACAGGCAAGACACATCCACAAAACAACGATCTGACAAACACAAGACGCATGAGGTGAGTATAAATAGGCACTGGAAATGAGTATCACCTGTCGCTGATCTCCAGGAGGATAATCAGCGACCACGCCCACACACGTGCACACACACAAACATAAACACAGCGCAAGGAACAGTCAGTGAATTTCTCAACCGTGACACTTACCCTCTTGCTTGAGGGTGTCAATGGTGGCCTTCTGGACATCAGTCAGGTCGGCAGTCTTACCCATGATTGCGATTTTGAGTAATGAAACAGGCTGGGAGTTTTTAAAAGCCTCAGGAATCTTTTGCAGGTGTTTAGAGTTAATTAGTTGATTCAGATGATTAGGTTAATAGCTCGTTTAGAGAAACTTTTCATGATATGCTAATTTTTTGAGATTTTGGGTTTTCATGAGCTGTATGCCAAAATCATCAGTATTAAAACAATAAAAGACCTGAAATATTTCAGTTGGTGTGCAATGAATCTAAAATATATGAAAGTTTAATTTTTATCATTACATTATGGAAAATAATGAACTTTATCACAATATGCTGATTTTTGGAGAAGGACCTGTATATGTATACATTTATTTGTCTGGCAGATGCATGTATCCAAAGTGACTTAAAGTACAAATGATACTAGCTGCCTGTAGCAGTTTGAAGATAAGTGCCTAAAGGTTCAATACAGCTCTATCAGCAACCTCTGTGGCATGCTGTCGATTACAAAAAACTAAAAATGTGTTTACAACTGTGCACTTACAATGGAGGCCTTGCAGGCAATTGGGAAATGTGGAACTCATATTTCTGTCAAAGCACTTACATGAATCATACAGTAAAAAATGTCATTTGAGCTGTCTAAATGGTCGAAATTGTCATTTTGAAAAGGAACGAGTTCTCTAGGTTGGTGAAAATACGTTTTTAACAATATAAACCTTTCAAGACAGATCTACAATGAAGTCTGAGGTTATTAATGGATGTTAAATGTTTCTATTGAAGCCATCAGTCAGCGCAATTACAACATCATTAAAAACAAATCATATTTAATAGACAAATTTCAGTTGAGGATCTACTCTACCTGTAACCCCAGGAAGAAACATCTACCAATCAGAGAGTTGCAGCAAAAAAAAAAAAATCAGCTTAGCAGTGACCAGCCACTACTATGAAGCATTGCATATGATGTAGTTAATAGCCTGTCTTGCTATACACACTCAAGCTTCTTGTATGTTTGTGTATCGTTTTTATATCTGTAAATGTAACTGTCACTGAGGTTGCTGTATGAAGCACACAATGCAGGAGAATATAACAAAAACAGTCTTTAATAAATCAAAATCCAACAGGGAAAACTTAACCAGGAAAGAGCATATAAAACAACCACGTAAACCAACAACATGGCAATGAACAGAGGAAACTAAGGGTTTAAATACACAGACAATCAACAGAACTAAGAACATGTGAGGAACTAATGAGGAACTATGGAAACTAATAATCTAACAGAACAATGTATCATGGTTTCCACAAAGAAAAGAACAAAACAGTAGTAGAACTGTTTTCAACATTGATGGTAATAAGAAGAAATAAAGAAATAAAATCAGCATATTAAAATGATTTCTGAAGGATCATGTGACACTAAAGACTGGAGTAATGATGCTGAATATTCAGCTTTGCCATCACAGGAATAAATTACTTATTAAAATATGAAGACTTCAGATGAAAAAAAACCTGCAAGTCCGTCTGACATTTTTCTTTTAAATTAGTATTTTTATCAGGCTCATATGTTTAGATTCAGTAATTTCACTTTAAGGACATTAAAAGGTTATTGTTCATTTATACAGTAGAAATTGTATTATTTTTTAGCCTTATTTTAAAAAATGTCACCGATAAGAGTAAAATTAAAAACATAAAAATGCCAATTTAAAAGAAAAATGTCAGAATGACAGTTTTTTTTGCATTTTATGACCATGTTCAGAGTAAAAAAGACAATTGCTCGCGTTTCAGAGACGTTAGTGATGTGATTATAATTAATTGGTAATTCTTTATAATTTGACAGTTAGTTATTAGTTCTTGATGAGGGTAATCTCATTCAGTAATCATTGATTACCCAAAAAGGGCATACATTTGCTATTACTTACTGATGTACTCATTGGTCCTGTATTACATCCTGTATAGTTACCTTGTTATGATGTGCTTTTGTGTCCAGTCGTGTTTGGTGGTTCCCTGTCTTCTCATTTTGTTGTCCCAGGTGTTTCTTGTTGGTTCCGCCCCCTCGTTATCTTGTGAGCTCGTTTGTCTTTATTATTTAAGCCCTGTGTTTCCGGCCTGTGTTTGTGAGTTCTTGTCTATGTTACCAGTTAGTGTCGGTTGTTCCTGTTTGAGTTCTAGTTCGAGTTTTCTGACCTTGTATTGTGTTTTCTGTTACCTGAGTTTCTAATTAAAGTGTGCTGCATCTGGATCCAACTTCTCTTGCTTCCTTTCTCCTACAACCACGCCAGACGTGACATACCTATTAATGATGGACCATTATTATAAAGTGTTACCAATATTTTTTGAAACATTCAAAATATTTTTTTTATTCTTAGAACAAATGGCTGTAAATCAATGTGCATTGCTTTATTGTATTTTAGTTCCGCTCCTCACAAAAAAATGGGGCACAGTCTTAAACGCATGACTGCAAGGGTCAAATGTTTGTTTTCACAGATTGATGGATTATTCAAAATGATGTTCAGTGATAATCAACAGCTTGACACAGTAGATATAGAGCTTAAGTACCATACACAGATTAACAGCTATAACAGATATCCACTCTGAGACAGGCAGATGAGGTAATCAGGTTAGAAAAGTCTGTGAAACCATCTGCAATCTCAAACTGAAAATGGGCACGCAGAAGGAGGCTCTCAGGGAGGCAGAGGAGGGACTGGGGGTAGGTGTGTCAAGTGTTATTAATCTTGGGGTTGATGGAGTTTATGTGTGTGTATATATAATACCTGATGTTTCCTTTGTTTGCAGGGTTTTGGACGAGGTTCTGCAGAAACTAGTGCATCTCGTGCAGGAGGAAGAGTGTGTGAGTGTTTCTCAAGCATATACACATGGACATAACTCTGTTTCCTGTACGCACCTTACACTCTTTCTGCTTTCAAACACTCATGCAGAGTACAAAAGCTTTCTAATGTTCTGCTGTATTACAGTACTTGTGATTCATCCATCCTTCCTTCACTCTCTCTCCTTCAGGGCATGTAGCCCTCTCACTGCAGATATCGCCTTGCTTGATCAATTATTAAGCACTGTTTTTACAAATCACAGACATTGCAAACTCACACACACATACGCTCTCTTCTTGACAGGACCTGCAGAGCTTGTCTCTGGCTGACTCCAGGCTGCGTTCGAGGGGCACGGTGCTCGTGAACGCTCTCGGCAGCAACGCCTGCCTGAAGAAGGTGGATTTGTGTGGGAACGGACTTGATGACACAGGAGCGAGGATGCTCAGTAAAGCCCTGCAGATCAACACCACGCTCAGGTAGTCTGTCGTAAGGAGAACAGGGAGAGGCAAACTATTCATTTTAATTTACATGTCAAGGACTAGGAGCCAGATTTACTGTCAGCTTGTGGCAGTTCAAAATGCATGCAGGGAAAAATTAGCACAGGCGTGGACAGAGTTATTTTTGTCAGTGACCTTATTGTATATGCATTCGTAGGATTTTCCCTTTCAGATGCTACATTTATGGGAGGGGAGTATTTAAATGAATCATGCAAGGTGATTTACTAAGGTTTGCGCTAGTCAATTTACTGGTGTTTTTTCGCCATTATGTGCACCCAAAGAAATCATGTCTTAAACCAGATACTAATTTGTGCTGCTCTTGGTAGATTTCATTGGTTATTATGAAAACGATCAGGTTGTGTCTGTGTTTTTCAATTTGCGTGTCGTCAGTAAGTAGATCATGCGCAGAATTCTCCACTTCAATCTGCGCTTTTATGGGATTACGCTCTCACGCTAATTTGCTCTGTTAAGTAAATCTGGCCCTAGACCTACTAATGTTACATCCTTTTTCATAGAACACTTTGTAGATTTCAGCAAAATTATGATTTCTGCATCTTCTGCCCATTGCATTTTTTCCCCTTTATTAAATGTTTTGGTTAATGACTGGAAGTTGGAAAATGAACCATTTTGACAATGACCCTAATTATTTTCTGTTTAACACATTTTACCATATTTAAATCCAAATCCAGCTGATTTATCCTCAAAATCAGAGCAGAAAATGTACAAAAGGCATGAAGATTCTATTCGAGTGTACTTATTAATAATTAATAATGCATAATTTTCTAGAACTGTTATAATGTTTAAGATAGTCATGGTTTGTTTCTCTCTTGTAGAAGTGTGACGTGGGATCGGAATAACACAAGTGCAACGGGTTTCCAAGATGTGGCTCGAGCCTTAGAACAGTATGACACACACACACACACACATACACACACGCACACTAGTGATGCGCGGATCACGGTTATATCCGCGGGTGCTGTGTATAATCCACGGATCGGGCGGATCAAGTAATAAAAATAACATAAATGCGGGTGGGTCCCTGGTGGATATGATACATCATTAATAGCGTAAATATGAACTACATTCTCTAAAATATGAGCATGTTTAAAACATAATTTTTCGACCATTCAGACATGCACTCATTAAGATATGCAGAAATGGATGTAAAAAAGTTCAGAGAGAGAATTAAAAACAAAACAAACAAAAGGAAGGAAAGAAAAGCACCGTGTGGGAGCGTTTTGGTTTTAACGAAGTGGTTAACTCGCCTAGTCTACTGTTGAAGGTCTTATCATCACGTGTAACATAAGGCTAATTGTAATTTGACCATCGGGGGCAGGTCAGGTGCGGATATCAAAATCAGAGAAAATTATTGGTGCGGGTGGGTGGGTGGCGCGTGGATGATTTGTTTTTGGCTGCGGATTCGGGTGACGTTGGAGCTGATCCACGCATCTCTAACACACACACACACACACACACACACACACACACACACACACACACACACACACACACACACACACACACACACTCACACTCACACTCACATTCGTATCATGCACACTCACCCATGTGAGAACTGACTCACTCATCTCTCTGCAAACTTATTCACAGCATGCTGTTACTGGGAAAGAAATAAGAACTTCAGTCCATGCCTACATGAATGTGTTTGTTATTGCACAGTCTTTCATCACTTCTCTGACCTGCCTATGATGCACAATTAGAGCATTATTCTGGAACCACCTCCCTTCCCTGGAGATCTACACAACTCAAAAATTATTTCATTTAGAAACTTTTTTAGCAGACTTGAAATTGATTCAGGAGACTGTAATCATCGTGAGAATTTTGAACAGAATGCTTTGAAATCTGTTGAAAAAAACATAGTACTCTGTTAAAAGTTGAAAAGAAAGCAAAAAAAAAACTCAACTTGTTTCTTTAGACACATTTTCTATCTTGCTGGAGTTTATTCATCTCTTGTGTTGCCATGTTTGGGGAAAACTTTAATAATTATTGCTCTCTCCTCAGTAACTTCACTCTGCAGTACATGCCCATCCCACTCAGTGATGTCACACAGGCATACCGTAGCGCACCTGACAGGACAGAACAGGCACTAACCAAGGTAAGAGTGATGATTTTTTTTATTTTAAAGAAGCTATGGTAACAAATTAGTTTGGGCACCAATTCTCCCTTTTAACTAGTTTCTTATTAGCTTGCATATTACTAGCATATTGGCTGTTAATAGTACATATTAGTGCCTTGATGCATGATCCTATTCTACATCCCTTAATGAGTGCAGTATCAGCCTTCATGCTAACATAAACGCTAGTATGATTTGATGAAAATTGGGTTGTTTCACCGGCATTCCCAGAGCCACTAGGTGTCTCACGACTATCCTCCTCAGGTATGACATGGTCCAAAAGTATATCATAATCCAGAGTTGTTTTTTTGCGCTGCTACCTAACGTTTATGGAAAACTGGGGCCACTTTCGGAACTAACGCAGTGTTGCGTGATAGCATCACTGGACTGACACATGATATGCCGACATAATATTTTTCTTTTGTAGCTATTTTTCGTAGCTACTGTACATATTTTGCATTTTAAATTTCCTCAGGAAACGATTGAAATTAAATTGATTAATTCATTATTATATATTATTATTTTTATTCATTTGATTGGGTGGGCCACCTGTCAATCAGGGTGTGCACGTGCCCACCCAGGCCCGTAAATCCGCGCCTGCTTTAATCCCACCCAATACCTAAACTTAACCACTATAACAACTACTTTACTAACTATTGATAAGCAGTAAATTAGAAGTTTATTGAAGCAAAAGTCATAATTAATAGTTAATATGAGTTCACCAAACTAAAGTATGACTGAAGTGGTATACATTTTTTCGATTCCAGGTATAATAATAGTCAAGCCATAATTTAGTTCAACATTACCCTTAGAAATAATAATAAACAGGCTTTTTTCTTCTATACATTGAAGACCCCTAAATGTGAACAACATGTGTTATGATTAGCCAGTTTTTTTGGTGAAGTGAATAACATTGTGTATTTGCTAAAACCTGGAATTCAACCTGTGAAAAAAAAAATCTAACCACGGCAACAACTTAAAAGTAGCCCGACTTGGAATCACTGACTGGAGGGACTGTTGACTCCTGGAGGAGATAGAGCCTTTTCTGTGGTGGGATCTAGGTTGTGGAACAGCCTGCCAGCTCAACTTAAGGCTTCTCCATCCCTATCACTTTTTAAATCTCTCCTGTGAACCTATTTGTTTTTTTTTAGCTTTAAAATGATGCTGATGGTCTTATTTATTATGTGTTACTTAGTTTTCTGTGGTGTTTATCTGACTTGTACAGCACTTTGGTCAGTCCTCAGACTGTTTTTAAATGTGCTTTATAAATAAAAGAACTAGAACTATACTGGTTATATTGGTCTTATTGCACAGCTCTCTGGAATACTTGATTCTGATTGGTCAATCAGGGCATTTAGTAGGCAAACGATGCATTATTAAATTCAGGCAATTTTTTTTTTTTTTTACATTTGGTCCCCAAAATCGTTTTGGTTGCATTCTTGGATCTCATAGTAGATGGGACTAATTATAGAGAGTTAATTCACTGTTTTTGCATCATGTGACTGTTTTGTCCAGCTGTTTTAAGATTAACAGTCCCAAGGTGGTCGAAATGTTTTATGCACGTTTAATGAGCCCGGAGATGTAAAACTTCTACAAGGTCAATGCTGAGAGAGGGATACCGCAGACAATACATTTATCTTTCATTAATTCTCAGCATAATTACAATCATTTCCACATGACTGCATGGCTTATCTGAGCATCAATGTTCTTTTATTTGACATTAATGAGTATTCTCTTCCTCACTCTGTCTGTCTCTCTCAGATCCAGCGGGCTCTGTTAAGGAATAACCAGACTCAGCGTTTCTCTCAGAAACAGGCTCTTCGGTTGCATCAGGGCCTGGTCACTAGTACTGCAGAACAGGTACAGCCTCATATTCACATGCTTCATTATCTCTCTTACTCTTCACCACTGCAGATCTGACTCACTTACATCACACTTCTAGTATGTGATCATGTTGATGATGGTGATAATGAGGGTCAGTTTATTTCAGTTTCATTTTTAAAATGTATTTATTAATGTATTTATTTTGTAGAAGCAGACTTGTGTGATTATCTGATGTAAATTCTCAGTTAGCGCTTTAAATGCTGAAATTCAGCCTTATCATCACAGGAATAATTTCTTTAAAATATATTAAAACAGAAAACCGTTATTTAACATTTTAAGAATATTTCACAGTATAACTATTTTGATTGTATTTTTGATCAAATAAATGCAGCCCTAGTGTAAGAGATTTCTTTAAAAAAAGAAAATCGGTAGAGTATACCTGGAGAGAGGAATTCTACCATTTGCATTTCCATTCAGGTTAGTCTGAGAATAGATTGCTTGTATTGATCCCTTCCCAATAAACTGGATAGGAGAAAGGTTTTTACCATACATTTTGTGTGCATGTGCGTGTGTGTGTGTGTGTGTGTGTGTGTGTGTGCGTGCGTGCGTGCGTGCGTGTGTGTGTGTGTGTGTGTGTGTGTGTGTGTGTGTGTGTGTGTGTGTGTGTGTGTGTGTGTGTGTGTGTGTGTGTGTGTGTGTGTGTGTGTGTGACAGAGAGAGAGAGCATCTCTTTTACTTGCTAATGTGAACTTAACGTGAAGCTAATGTGTAACTGTATTGTTAGATCAAACTCACACAGCAATATCTCAATCCTCTCTATTGTTCTCCTTTTCTTTCCATCTCTGTCTCTGTCTTTCTCTCCTCCTGCTGTCCCAGGTGATGGAGCGCCTGTGTATACGCGTGCAGCAGCAGGTGTGTGTATTGAGAGGAACAGGTGAAGGGGAAGAGCTACAGGCTGCCAGACAGGTCCTTAAGGAGGCCAGGAACTCTCGAGCTGTGAGTGTGTTTATGTATTTACCTGTCAAAAGTTTGGACACCCACTGTCACATGCTTCAGTCATCAAAACTATGTAACACTATATACACTATCATTAAAATGTTTGGGATCAGTAATATTTTTTTTTTTTAAAGAAATACATTTATTCTCTAACACGGCTACCTTAAATTGATCAAAAGTGACAGTAAATACATTAATAATGTTGCAAAATATTTTCAAATAAATGCTGTTCTTTTGAACTTTCTATTTATCAAAGAAAATGTATACATATATACAGTATACACACACACACACACAGTCACACACACACACACACACACACACACACACACACACACACACACACACACACACACACACACACACACACATATATACATTGTAATATTTTACAACATTTTTACAGCATTTATTAATGTAGTTAAACGATCATTTATAAATTATACAACTGTTCATTCATTGTTAATTCATGATCTTTCAGACTACATTTTCTAATGTTCATTAATACAACTTGAAATGTTAAAATGAATTTGCATATGTTGAAAGCAGCACTTTTAATTTAATAAATGTTGTAAAAGAATTGTTCATTGCATTAACTAATGTCAACAAATTGAACTATGTTGTAAAGTGTAACATTTTTAGGCACATTTATATTTGTCTACAAAACTAATTTAGCGTCTAAGCATTTAGACTTTGAAGTAAAAGGTTTTTAAGATCATGGGAAACAAATTCAATCAAGTATGTCTACATGTTTGACTCGAAGATTCAATTCCATAAATGATATACTACATATTACATCCATTGCTTGGATATTTTAGTAATGTGGATTTTTTTCTGTAGTCACATTAATGTTGATATTTGCTTAACGTCATTTAATCTGGCTATACAGTAACATTCAGTCAGATTTTTCTTATGTGCTGTGCTAAATCCAGATATTCAGGTTATTGATTTCATGTGTTCTCTGTTTATTAATTTAAGAAACTTCCACTACCATTGCTTTGAGCAAACATTAAAAATGAAAGAGATCGCCTGTATGACTCATGTCGCGTGTAACAGAAGCTTAATAGCAGTGAGTGAGAGATCATGACTGGTATGTGAATTATGTCTGCACTGTCCTCTAGCTGTACCCCTCGCTGTGTGAACTGGCCCACGTGCTGTCCGTGGACGGGCCGGTGAGACAGAGGCTGGACTCTCTGGCTGGAGAACTTGCCAAAGCAGCTGATAAAGAACTACAGGTGATGTTTATCTCTCTTTCTCTCATCCTTCATCCTGATTTATATCTGCTTTCTTGTTCTATTGAACTTGAAATGCATGATGGGTGATTGATGGTGGATTTGTGCAGGTCATTGTGGACTCCATGGTGTCTCTGTGCCGGGAGCTGTGTCCGCTTTCTTGTGCCGCAGCAGAGTGTCTCTCTCCTCCCCTCTCCTCCATCTCAGAGCGCGTTTCTATCCCTCGTTCATCCATCCGCACCGCTCTGATGGAGAGAGCAGCTCAGGACATCAACAGAGCTCTGGAGTAAGAAACGAGGGTGTCGAGTGGTAGATGCTTCTCAATTTAACACCTTGAGAATTACATCAAAGTCCTTTTGAAGTCAGTTCACTCAGTGCCCATCTTTACAGTACAACACCCCCGGGCTGAAGCTTTCAATGCAGCTGTCTACTTGAATGGGGAATGACAGAAATATCCAAAAATGTTACACTCATGGGTGTATCCAGATTTTGTGTTGTTAAACGCTCACTGCACTGCACTCATCGATCGGAATCATGAAATCTTTAATGGAAGGACGAAACCTACTTTTCTATAGCCACTGTGTTCACAGTTGGAATTCCCAGCATGGTTTTAACATGATCTAACATGTATTTTTGTGTCTCCATTTCTCTCACTCTTAGGGAGGTGAAACTGTCCGTTGTCTCATATCTCACCAACTCCATAGTGGACCAGATCCTACAGGAACTTTATGCCACACACAAAACCCTGGTACTACAAACCAATTTCTCTCTCCATTCGTCTGTTCATTCTGAGCATGTGCACAAGCATCGCTCTTCCTCACGCATCTGTTCGTCAACACAGCTCCGGCAGGTTTCACAGATGAGATGGCTGGAAGACGGGGGAACGGCCAGGCGCGCACACAGACACGCTGACATACTGGATGCTGTGGAGGATGACTTTGGCATCAGCATAGTGAGTGTTTTACGTGAATCACCCACAACTGACTCATCTGTGTGTTTGGTTGTATTTACAGTATCTGTCATCTCTTGTAACTCAGCTGCCTCGTCATCTGCTCAGTTTGCAATGTTCTCACTCACTTCTGTCGTTCTGCACCCAGGACACAATCGCTATTAAGAAACGCAGCTCCAGGACCAGACGCATTCGTCCCGTGTCCAACAGACTCAGTGAGTCTTACACACACACACATACGCACACACACACGCACACACATACGCACACACATACGCACACACACACGCACACACACACACACACACACACACACACACACACACACACACACACACACACACACACACACACACACACACACACACACACACACACACACAGGATAAAACCAGGACTATTTTTAGTTAACTCTCATTAAGTGCTTTCAAGTCATGTATAACTTTAAACCCATTCATTCTTTATATCATATTTTAGCTCAATTGTATAATAATTATATAACATTTATTAGGCCTGTCAATTTATGACGTTAACATGTTAACTAATAAATCAATCAAATAATATATTAACTTTTTAAAGACACTTTTTGCCATTCACTGCTTTTTGTCTGCCACAATAATGTCTTCATTTGAGTGCTTTTCTCTATAAAAAATGTATATGATTATTTGCGAATGATTTGATTAGATCGGTAATTAGCATATCATGTAATGAATTTGATGTGATTCACTGTCCTCTAGGTCTAGGTGACGACCCTAACTCCTCACCTTTAGTGTCCACTCCTCAGACGTCTGCTCCTCTTTCACGCTCTGCATCATGGGAAGGTCTGTCCACCCTCCCCACTCAGGGTTCACCTCTGCGTCATGTGACCCACGTCAGACCGCGGCCACCAAGAAGGCACAGAACTGCACACGCTCCTTTTGAGACAGTAAGAACCAGTGCCATTGCCAGTATTGCCACACCAAAACTACTTTTCTTATATCTTTATATAGCATGTTTATGGTTAAAATAGGGTAAATGTCATAAAATGACTTAACACTGCACCCCGACAGTTTCAGGCTTTGCCTCCTATTGTGTCGTTGCCCTCTAGTTTGATATTAGCCACATATTCATCATATATTTTTGTGATCAATATTGTCTTCAATTCAGTTTGATGGATACACTTGGCAACCAGTCATATACCGGGGCCTTGGTGTATTGTGGGAGGACACGATCACATCAAACTGAATTTTGAATTTTACCTGTAATTAAATCTGTTGCAGACAGACGCGTTTAGATTTGCACCTCCAGAGGCATTCCTTATCATGTTGTCGTTGAATTGCTTGGATCCCCTGTAGTCTTCTTGTAACTTATATTATTCCGCTGACTAGCGAACAAATCAGTTCTGGATTCTTAAAGAGAAAAAAAAAACATTCTGCAATTAAATATGATTTGCAGTAAATTAAGTCAAAATCACGCTGGTTTATGTATTCTACAGGAGATATTCTTCCAAAATACGCTAAATATTAAATAAAATGGGTTAACCAACAACCATTCAAGCTGTTAACAAGAGGAAGAGGGGGTGATTTTAATCACGTTTTCTTGTTAACGTGATTTCTTCTCAGAAATCTGACTAAACGTAGGCCCAGATATTTTCAGATATTACAGCATCAAGCATTAAAGGCTCTCTTCTTTTCAATCACTTCTGATCAGTCTAAATGCCTGCAAGCCGTGCCTTTGTTTTGCCTGTTGATCAAATGAATGCACTGACATAATATAGAGGAACAAATCCCAGATGGTGAGACACAGCACTATGACAGCATCATCCTCTAACACAAATTTAGAGAGATGATCTACTCCAGCCCCAGTCCTCAAAAGCAGACATCATCATCATTATTTCTCTTGTCGTCCTGTAGCACTGCTCGGAGAATGGTGGAGTATCTCTATTGGATGATGGACTGCCTGACTTCTACACTAAGAGAGTTTTACCAGACAGGTGCTTCAGCACTGAACACTTCTGTGTAGTAATGAAGTCTAACAATGAAGGTTTTAAAGGTTGAAGTAATGCGGGCATGCATAAATGTGGACGTTATCTTATCTCTGACACCCTGGCTTTCTGCCTCACAGTCAGCTGTCATCCCACCATCACGCTCAGGCTCTGAGGAGGAAGAAAAGACGCGGTGTCCTGTCAATCTTTTCAGGATTCAGGAAGAACCGAAACTCTACCATATCATATCAGGAGCCAGACCCTACAGGAAGGAGCGGGGCCTGTGGGGAGGAATGTCGCACTAAGTGAGTCATTCATATGTTAATACAGTAGTGGCCAAAATTGATGAAGGGATATTTGGTTTTAATTGCCCTGCAAAATATAAATATTTTTCTTATATTTTATATAGAAGCAAAACACTAAACTTGGTTAAGGTATTTATCTGACCAAATTATTTAGCAAAAAGGGCTACTAAAGCAAAAGGTTTTATTTTACTATGCAAAAAAAAAAAAAATAGGATCACAGGAAAAAGCATACATTGACTACCGCATAATCAGTCATTAATATTTGCATTGTTATCATAAAGAAAACAATTGACACACAAGCACAACTATGCACTATGCTTACAAAATATGAATAAAGGATGATGTAATTTAATTATTGTGCTGCTAAATATTTCTTTGTGAAAACCATGATAATTTTTTTTCTAGCATTATTTGATTAATAGAAAGGTCAAAAGAATAGCATTTATTTGAAATATAAATCTTTAGTAACATTATAAATGTTTTACTGTAACTTTTGATTAATTTAATATGTCCTTGCTGAATTTAAGTACTGAGCGTTTGGTAGTTGTAAACTAAATAAAACATTTATAAAGTCGTTTTCTTTACATTAATAAATCAGATAACAAAGTCAAACTCTTAATCTTGGTTGTTATTTTATTCTTTTGCTCTCTCAGTATTGCCACTGAGAATGTGTACTCCTTGATTCAACACCCAAAGGATCGTGGGAGGTCAGACCCAGGCACTGAAGGCACCAATGGGAGGTTGGCTGGGACGGGTGTTCAGAGAACCCCTCAGCTGTCGGGACGGCCTGTGCAGGGTATACCCCTGCCAGGAATGATAGGAATTAGCCCCTCCTGCTTCTCACAGAGACAGGTAGTCGACCACATGACATCATTTCAATTCCTGTTCAGTTCTTGAAACTGTGAATTTGAAGGAAGTCAAATTTAATTAAAATAAATGTATATTATTCCTTTGACTATTTCCAGAAACATCAGATTATATTAATAATATTATATTTGAAATGCTATCAGAGATGTGTATTTGATTTATACACACTATGAATTTTACCACAGTCTCTCACACTCTTGTCTTTCTGTTTCCTGCAGTCGCCTGATTACAGTGAGGTGTTCGGCTCATCTGAAGAGATTGGCGGATACGGAGACCCTGAGATGGACCGACATTCAGATATTGTTGCTAAAGGGCACACGCCATCTATTGACAGACAGACAGAAACAAGAGGACAGGAATCACATCCAGACAGCCAGAAAAAGGCAGACAATATAATGGACCCTCAGCTGCTGGAAACCAGAAAAAGACCCGAGCCACCACCTCAGAGCACCAAGCCGAGCCTGGCTAAGACACGCCAGCGCCATCTGGAGGAGAGCTCTGGTATATGTTATTATAGATATAATAATATATTTGCACATTTTAGTCTTTCATTTGAAAAGTTCGTTTATGTTAACTAGTTTTAATAAGCATACTACACTATTTAACTCTCTGTATCAATAGTATGTGCATATTTTCCTGTCTCTAGATAAATCTACTGAAGATTCTGGTGAATTGAGGGAGAAGGATGAGGAAAAGGAGAACTGGAGATATGGAGAAGACCAAAAAGAACAGACTCCACCTATTCCTGAAAAGGTTTTTGGATCATAGTATCGTGAAACATCTTTGATTTATAATTGTTGACTGGTAGTGTGTCTTTATGTATCATTAAAACAGCTTTTGATTATATCATTCCTTTCAGCCATGTTATTATTCACCTCACACATCTCCCATTGACTCCTTGCCAAATGACGTGGCCAATGAGAATCATCCACCAGCTCCTCCGCCCACCTCTGCTAAGCCTGTGTTTCACTCTGCTTCAGTAGATTCTGCTTTACTTCAAGGTGATTTATTCAGAGACAATAATTACGTCAAAATATCATGCTGGTAGTTGCATTTAACTTTCCATAAGCTAGTAACATTTTGGATCACAAGCAAAATGTGGATCCATTTTGGACCCCTTTATATCATGATCCCTAGTGAGGGACTTCTTTCTTCAAATATAAAGAGATATATTTTCCTGTATACAATTATTATTAATTCTAAAAATGATTGTTTAAAAATCAAATAATTCAAGTTTACTTTATTGCATAACTTCATAAAAAGTAAAAATATTATATATAGCCTATGAAAAAATTAAGTTAACAGTTCAACACTTTAGATCTTTGAGATCAACACTTTAAAACAGTTTTTAGAAAGCAGAATAAAAATGGTAATATCAAATTTGATGAATGTAAAAAATAATTATATTAATATTTTACTAAAATCTTAAATGCATATTTTAAGTATTAATTTTAAATATTAAATTATTATTTTAAGGACTTATAGCTCTTAAAATAGTTTTTGTAAAATATTTTTTTCTCTCAAAATTTCATCATATTTTTTTGTGGCTTCCCAGTTTGAAAATCCCTGATGTAGAGAATGTATTATGTTTTTTTTTTCAGGTGATGAAATCAAAAGCAGCCCTGTAGGTCCCATGAAACCACATCGAAACAGGAAAGCGAACTCATGTGACACAGGTACACTCTTCCCATCCCTTTTGAGCATGCGACGAGGGTCCGTGTTCAACATCTACTGCTCTATAGGGCTGTTAAAAGTTTTTGAATTTAGAGTATTTTTAAAAAAAAAACAAAACAAACAAAAACTGCACATTCGAATGCAAGAACCGTTCATTCGAATTTTTGGTGTCAAGAGGCACACGAGACATGATGATTATGTAACTGACTGGTGCGGCTGAGTTGTTAATTTGAACAATGGTGGAAAAGGGCATCCTGCTGACGAAAACCCTCTCAGTTGGTGGCAAAAATCATGCAACGACATACTTGATGTAAAGGATGTCCACTGGAGGCAAGCTTGTTGAGAACCAAAGTGCAGTTTATTTACAAAAACGTGATCAAACAGAAAACAAAAGCATGGCATGGCATGAAACTAAAAACAAGAACATAAACCGGACATGGCGCTTACCCACAGCAGTTACACAAAACATTCCTTGACAAAGACACATGGCAAACATGAGGGCTGAGTACAGCATTTATTCATTTTTTCATTTCAATTTTCATTTTTGGGTGAACTAACCCTTTAAATACACAAAGACTAATGACTAGACAAGGGACACCTCTGAACAATGACTACATGACACATCAGACAAGGGAACACATGGCAGGATCACATGACTAACAGGGAATCACATGACACAGACATGAAACATGACTGACATGTAACAAAACATGACACTTGACCATACCTGGCACTTCAGTCAGAGCTGAGCGTGTGTTTTCATCAGCTGAAAACAAAAATTGTCAACAAAAAGTGCTCAGCACTCGCTGCAGATCAAGTTGACCATCTGGTGTTTTTGACAAACAATATGTAGATGTGTAGTAAGTAGAAGTGGATTGTTTCTGAATGGCAGTTTGCTGTTGTGTTAATGTAGTTAATTACGCTGTCTTTTGTAGTATGTTTTCTCAGGTTACTGATGCACTTACACATATTTATGCACTATTGTAAACTCATTTTTCTTGCATGCACATAAAGTATATTTTATTAAAGAACAATTGTTTCAAAAGTTAATGTACTTTAAAAAGTGAATTTAAGTTCAATAAAAGATGCGATGCTTGATTTGGTTTATATTCGCTTGTCGCGCTCACTTGCGCCCTCTTGTGGGCATAGGAGACAATACAGTAATTTTTTCCCTCTCACATTAAGTATTGACTTCAGAATTCGAATATAATTGGAATTTTGCAAATATTTCAGAAAGACATTCGAATTGAGCTTTTCAGCCATTTTGACAGCCCTACTGCTCTAGCATGCTTTCATACATCAGCTCCGCATCAGCCTGATCCTCACATCGTGCCTATCCCTCCCTCTGTGTGTGTGCCCCCTGTATTTACTCCCTTAGGAATGGAGCAGGATACCCGCTGTGATCTGGAGAGATCCTCAGATCGCAAACCCCCTGTGAAAAAACCTAGACTCCCTCCGAAACGAAATAAATCTTTGGATTTCCCCGGTACTGTTGTTTTGTGTGTGTATGTACTTCTTTGAAGCGACAAGCAGTTTTATTGTCTAGTCTGACTGGAAACTGCTTCAGTAATTAGAGGAAATCTTTCCTGTTACATGTGAATGTATTGTGAGTGTGCGAGTGTGCACCTGTCCGTGTTTGTGTGTCCACAGACAGATGGCTCTGAACTGACCTTTAACTAAGCCAGATTAGTAAACAGGTAACGTAAGTAGGCCATCATTCACTGCTCTCTCTCTCTCTCTCTCTCTCTCTCTCTCTATTCCTCTATTTATCTCTGCAGGTCATCAGAGTTCGGAGCCAAGCAACGCTGAAGCATCATGACAACCATTTGAGCCAAAGCTCTGTGAAAACAGAGGGTCATTGTGATGCTGAGAGGAGAGAGAGGGAGAGATATGATCAGTAGATGAATTTGCACCTTGATGACTTCATAAAGACTCTCTCAGACAATTTTACACTCACATATTCAGCATATTCTTGCTTACTCAAGTGAATTGTTTTGCTCCCACTTTTACTTAACCATCATTCTTAACCTTCTGCACTTAACAACTATTCCTTTATTTCTCTCTCTCCGTCTCTCTCCCAGTCTTCTGACAATCTTTGACATAAAGGAACATTTTTATCTATTTATCTTCAAAACCATAGAATGATATTTTGTAAAGTATAATATATAAACAGAACCAATACTTGCACTAATCATCGCTTGATTTCTTGTTTGGTTTGGTGGATGTACCTCCCCTTCATGTCCGACATTACCCGTGTGAAGTTTTGTAGTGTGCGACTAACTTATTCTTATCATTTTCCGTCTACTCGATCAATACCATAGCAGTATTACTGTTGTCTTAATCAGGCATTGTTTATGCAACTGGATAATGTTTAAGAATTTGCCGGCCCTAAATGAACTTTATTTTCTACTAAATGTGATTGAATGAATAAAAATCTGAATATCACATGTGGTGTTGTTCTTCTTACTGTACTCTGACTAGCCTTTTCCAGAGAGATAATAACGCCATGGTACATTGTTATACCATGGTACCAAATTATACCAATATTTACCTAAGATACTTCAAAGATATAATGGTACATAAATGTCCAAAAACATGGTATTAACAGGGTAATGTATCAAAAACACCAAATACAACTAGATTTGCATGGAACTTCAAAGAATATCATTCAGGGTTCCTATGGGTCCTTGAAATCCATGAGTTTGTGAATATGAAAAAAAAAACTGCCAACTTTTGAGTTTAGCTTGGAGTGAGATTTTTTTCAGTAAGTTGTTTGGTTTGGTGTAAATAAAAAAAATTGCATTACAATTCGTATTATAATTGTCAGAGCATTTTAGTAACTAAACCGAATTGTATTAGGTTTAGTGACAACATGTTACAATGTTTACATGGTACAATTTCTGGTATGCTACTGTAGGTTTTGTTATTATTATTATTGCTTTTGGCGTGAGAGTGTGTGCAGTGTCAATTGAGTGAGTCTCAAGTGAGAGTTGGCAGCTATTTTGAATATAAACATACATAGTTACAGGCCCTTAAAAGTGCTTGAATTTATTGTGTGCAAGAAGTTTTCTGGAAAAAGTTCCATAATACAGGGTTGCCAACTTTGGGACTTTGGCTGTAGTGAGACTTTGTAAAATGTCAGTGCGTGCATGGAGAACATTTTTGGTAACCCTAATCCTACTTTTAAAAAATGTCAGTCCTTGTTTACTTAGTATAAACTCTGATTTATGCACACACACACACACACACACACACACACACACACACACACACACACACAAACTAATAGAATGTAAACTCTTTTTCAAAATGTACAATTAATTTATTGATTGCACTATAAAAAAATAAAGATTTAAAAAAAAATAGATTAAGAAAGCTACCGCTGGTCACATCTGGTTAGATTGATTTGTTTAGATCCAGTGAAGTTGTGTCCCACCACTTTTTGAAACATTGAGGCATGGATGTACATTATACAAATAAATAAAACATCTCCAGTTAACTAGCAGAGCATTAATTTAGTTCGCTATTAAATAAGAGATCTAGACTAGCACTAATATATATATATATATATATATATATATATATATATTAAATCAAGCTGAGCGCTTGTTGCGCTGCTATCAGTGTCATGGATACAGTTGTTCTCTTCTGGAGCGCGCGCAGTCTTCACTCGCACTTGCGCTTGGCACTTCAATCTATCGCCGTACGCGGAGACTCTATATTCGTTCAGGTGAAATCACAAAATAAAGTGCACACAAAGTGTCCCTGCTTGATATATAGACTGTAACCACTGATGATGAACATATTCAGTTTTAATGAGAAAATAAATGAATAAAACTAAAACAGGAGAAAATAAAACAATACAAGTGCGGATTAGAACCCAACCTCTGACACGCTTGCTACTACTAGACCACAAGTACCCAAACAAAATTTGCGGATAGATGCATTTATTCACGGGTTGAGCAGAGAGGCTGCACAGTTTGAGCAGCGGGCAGCGGCCGCACAGCAGGAACACATCGAAACATTACCGGCTCACCGGGAAAAGTCCCGACTCTACCGATTGCCACTCCGCCCCTAATACGCTGTGGTTGTCTAGTCATCAACAGAATATTAACGGATTCGATTGAGAGGGGAGAAAATGGATTTTGGCGTGACATTTCTTGCGTGTGCGTGAGAGCGTGAGATTGATGCTGAAAGCGTGAGTGTCACGCAAGATGCGTGAGAGTTGGCAACCTGATACTAGGCTTGTTTGAGATGCGCCTTGCCTCGCCTGAAATGTAGTCGAGAGTAGGCGGCTGCAGTGAGAGGAGTGAAAAAAGCGCAGGCAAGCCGGACAGATCGCTCTTCTCGCAGTGGATCTAACACCTGTGAGATCAAAAGCGGATATCGCGGGATTCACACTCGTGCACGCTGTTACTAATAAACTGGATGTAATTTAAGTTTTGTTGCTTGAATATGTTTTTTGTTGCTTTGGGGATATCCACACATAATTTATACACATAAAACATGATATCAGAGTTTTAAAATCAAACATTTTAAAAGAGAACAATACATCACGGTTGTTTAAACCAATGAGCATTAAGCTGTGCCGTCAGCAAGTCGTTTCCCATCATGCTTTCGATCAGCGCAGTCGTTAGAGAGCAACTGCGCGCGACTGCAGAATCCGACACGTGCGCCTTGCGGTCGCGAGAGTTTTCTGACACACGTCAGCATGACATCAGAGCAAGGCGGACCGCACTCGGACACATTTGTAAACGGTATGCATCTCGCGCTGATCACCGGTGATCAGTTCTGCGCAGATTTTGCTCATTTCAAACAAGCCTATTATTTCCTCCGGTCCGCTAATGTGTCATTGCGTCAACACTTTCGTGGCCTATGCATACTAACTTGCTTGATTTACCTTAGTTACGCGCATTTAGACATGTTTCCCGCGTGAGGTAATTTGTGTTGTACGTTTCAATGACGTTCACGCGCTCAAGGTAGGCTATCTTACAAGGTAACAGATGTAACCTTGCTCTCATTTGAAGTCCTTAATTTGAGAGTATTGGACCTGGGGGAAGTCCTTGAAAGGTATTTGAATTTGAAGTTAATCAAGGCGTGGGAACCCTGCTCATGATACTTTTTAAAAGTTTGAGGTCAGTACGTTTTTATTAATTATTATTAATGTTTTAGAAAAGGTATATTATGAGGGTTTTCACCAACTTCACGTTCTGGGCGGTAACCTGGATGCGCGGCCATTATGGATGGACTCGGATGTTAACAACAGCATGGATTGCGCTGTTTATGTACTACTGAACGCGTTAAACTAAACCACGGAAAAACACGTGAAAGCTGCGAAATCATATAGAGATGATCGGACTTATAGTATCAGGAAAGAGCGCGAAATTTTGACAAACTGTGGTAAAGATCCGAACAAGCTAGCTTCTCTAGCCCTTAGGCGGCGGCCTACTGCAATTTTTCGTTCTATTTCTTATCCCGCCATAGGCAAGGTTCAGATTGTCCGTCCAAAAAAGCACATGAAATCCGTTCCAAGCTACATCCATATGTGGTTTGAAATCGGAATTCGCGTGGTATGCGACTTTCTCACGCCACGTAAAATGTAGGCTAAACGTCAGACGTTGTTATAGGAAACATGCTGAAAGTCGCTGCCGAAACAAGGCTGTGTTGTTGCAAGTTCCGGACGAGCAGAAGATCATTATTTTTTAAATCGGCGCAGACAAGAGGGTGCATGGGAAAAAGCTGTATAACAGCCTCCTGCAGTTCTGCCGCAGGCTCAAGACACAGTATAGTCCAGCGCGACGGCTACACATTTCAATGTTGTAAAATCTTTGGCAATGATGTAATCATCAACATCAATGATGTAATCGGATTTGGACTGACAGTGTGAATGTAGCCATAGTAAACGCTTCATTTACACATGTGGCTGATGCTGTACCTCTCTCAACCACAAACACCTCCTTTCATCAATTTTGCACTCCTCTTTAACTTTTGACAGTCTATAAAACTCGAAATATTTTTTCCCGATGCGACCGATTAGTACAGACCAAAATTCGACCATTTTTCAGCATCAATAATCAGCTAAATTTCCGAGTCAGCGTGCCTCCAAAATGGCCGACTGCTGGATTGATGACGTGTAGTGAAAACCCTCTATAGAAAGTTAAATGAACATTTATCTAAAATAGAAATATTTTCTAACGATGCAAAAGTCTTAACTGTTTCTTTCTGTAGTTCTTTCTGTAGTTTCTTTCTCCAAAGAAAAGGATGCAATACTGTGGTGCAGTTAAGACCCACTGTCCTTGCTTGAGGACATCATTTTATGCAAAAACTACTTCCTGTACAAAAACAAATTTTAGGTATTATACTTATTAGGTCCTACTTATCCCAAATAGCAAGAACAATTATAAAATGCACACCAGGCAAATTCTCGGTTCTCAGGAGGCTAAAAAATGCATAATGGTCACTACAGTGGACAGCTATAAAAAAGCATTTTCTTGAATTTGTACGGGTTTTGATGGCATAGTTGCACATTAATCTCTACATTGGACCCTGGTGCATCATCCTATACATTGCAACCAAGTTGCAAGCTGCTGTGTGTCGATCCCAGCCCCCCCCCCCCCTTTATCAAAAAAGTAATCTAATTATGTAATGCACATTACTTGTAATGCATTACTTTACATCAAAAAATAATCTGTCTACGTAATGCATGTTGCTTGTAATGCATTTCTTTACTCGTAAAATCAAAACGTAATCTAATTACGTAATGCACATTACTTGTAATTAATTTCTTGTTATATTAAAAAGTAATCTGATTACGTAATGCATGTTACTTGTAATGCATTACTTGTTAGATCTAAAAGCAATCTGATTACATAATGCACTTTTCTTGTAATGCGTTTCTTTACTTGTAACATCAAAAAGTAATCTGATTACGTAATGTACATTATTTGTAATTAATTACTTATTGGATCAAAAAGTAATCTGATTACGTAATACATGCTACTTGTAATACATTACTTTACTCGTAACTTTAAAAAAAATTGATTACGTTATGCACGTTACTTGTAACATATTACTTTACTCGTTACATCAAAAAAGTAATCTGATTTAATCTGATTTGCATTATGCATGTTACTTGTTATGCGTTACCCCAACACTGCTCATTTCAGATGAGATTGAAAACACCTAATCGCTAGGTTTTCTCACAGGAGAGCTATGCTAGAAATGTGTCCATTTTGAACATAATCAGAATTTTCAGCTAATAAGGGTAAAGATACGCAAAGTACAACTTGTATGAAGTTCAATTGCCTTTGCAACATTTTTATTTTTTGTATATATTTTATAGTTTTCACATGATTTTATATAATTTTATTAATTGGTTTGTTAAATACACGCACTGTATCTGTTTGATTATTATATTATGTTTAATACAGAATCTCTTCAGTTTAAACCATAAACGCATGCTGTCCACTCAAGTGGACATTTGAAAATCTCTTTGAAAATGTGTTAAAAAAACAAATCAAAAATTCAAATCTTGTTTTTCATGCCCTAAGAGCAATAAAACACAAAGGAAAAAAAAATCCTAACTAAGGTTATCATAACTCATGCATAAAAGGGTTAACCATAGTAGCCTCTGTGTCAAAAACATGGTAGGCCTTTAACATAACATGTCACATGGTAATACGTACCATGTAAATTTGAAAGGTAAATGCGGAACTCGACTAAAATATCCAAGGACAGACTGTCATTGCCTTGTAGGAGAATTTAAGAAAAATATTATTAACTGTGTATGGATCAGTTATTAGCAGTTTAACGGTTGAATTGTTTGCTATTTCAAAGCCGATTTCAGTCAAGTAGGTATGAGTGGATACCAGATGACACTTCTCATAAGTGTCTCTTATTTCCTTTAAATGACACAGTAGAGGGCAGTAAAGGCCCAAAGCCAAGCAAACATCCTTGCTATGGAAGAACAATTTCCAAACAGAGATTAAGGAATTTATCGCCTGTGACTGCTGCTTAAATGCCTGTGAATAACCGCCTCTAAGGAGAATGATCTATTTATTGCATTTTATCACTTCATGAGGCTTTTTATTCCACCAAATTACCTATTAGAAGCTAAATTTAAAGTCAGAAATCACTATCAGTAAATCATTTATTACTAAACAAAGTATCCACAATTATGAGAAGGTATGAATATTTTCAGCTTTCTGGAATAGCCTACTTGATTCTGATTAGTCAGTCATTCTGAGTTCAAATATTTTAGCATAATGAGTTCTAAACTGTATATTTGACAGTTGTGCTTGGCAACCACTCTCACAGTACTTGTTCCGCATTATCAAATCATTTCAACTAAGGTGATTTTTTTCATGTGCATTTCTTAACCAAATTGGTAAAAATCTGTATATTAAGCAGGATCATGTACACCCGGTCAGTCACAATATCGAACTTTAGTATAGATATTTCAAGATTTATTTGACTGATCCAAAAGAAAATGGCTCAATAATAAAACTTTCCATCCACCTAAAGCAAACTTGATCAGAGGCCGCTCTCCTTCATGTTCAGGAGACATACTGGAGTTATACACTTGTATCAACTTTTAGTTTCAGCCTTATGAAATCTAAGCACAGACAGAGAGTGAAATATCGTTTAGATCTCTAAAAATCTGGCGACAAGGATGTTTTCAAGTATCATTATATTATGAAAATTCTGAGTAGCAGGAACTTATGCAGAAGTTTCCATTTGCTGTCCAGGAGAAATCATGAATAGATCTTATTTGTGATTTTATCTCAAGGCAAATAGACTTTACAAATTACACTTTATTTCAATAGTCCACTTTAGACATTCTGCTAAGTATAGACCTAATGCAACTACATGTCAACTAACTCTCATTAGAGTATTATTAGACAGTTATGTTATGGTTAGTAGGATAAGTTGACATGTAGTTGTAGGGTTATAGTCAGTAGAATGTGTTGGGGGAGCATTCAAATAAAGTGTTAGCAGATATCAAGCAGACAGTCTACTAATACTTTAATGACTGGTAGTTGACATGTAGTTGCAAATTTACTTATAGTTAGTAGAATGTCTGGATTATCGAAATAAAATGTTACCTACCTTTTTTATACCAGAAAAGACTCAGATTGTATTATTTTGGGGCATTATGGATTGGTTCTAGGTACAGAGAAAATACTACATTTACAATGAAAAGCCAGAGTTGCTTAAATATTGTTGCTCTATTATCTAGATTCTAGAATATGCATGAAAATGACAGTGTACATTATGCACAGATTGGAAAAAACTCCCAATAGTAAATTTCCAACAAATAATGCACAGCATCTGTCACAGCAACTCCTGTCACAGTATAACACACACACACACACACACACACACATTCACACCTGTTCAGCTTGCAATGGGAAAACATCACATTTCAAAGGAGCAATTTGTCTTATGTTTAAAATGTAAAAGCCAGAATTATAAGTCATTACATTATTATGTCTTACATGCATTAGCCAAAACCCAATTGCTCACACAATCACGGAAAGTCACAGAGGATTGTAAGAATATACATAAATCATTTCATTAATGGCTTCTCTAACACACACACACACACACACACACACACACACACACACACACACACACCAGCATCACACACACCAGCATCAGTGGGGGAGGCTGTAAATGAAGTGACATGACGTTAAAGGCAAGCTGCATAAATGATGGGACTCACTTAGGGAACAAAGGGCTGTGAGTAGACCAATATACACATTTATTTTCTGTTAATCACATTCATTAAAGCAAGGATTACACAACACGCTTATTTAGCCCCCCATCCTTTACAAAAAAGACTACAAAACAATAATGGCCAATTGTGAAGTCCGATTATTTAATTCTTCAAATATTCTAATACACATATTTGGGCCAGTGTTGTTATTGTTAAAACTAAAACTATTAAAACTACTAATTTCTTTAATTTAAATAAAGACAAAATAAAATATAAATATTCTGTAAAACTTTAGTTTAGGATCCAATTCCCACTATTAACTAGTTGCTTATACACATGCATATTACTATGATATTGACTGTTTATTAGTACTCATAAAGCAGATATCAATGCCTTATTCTGCATGACCATATTCTACATCCCTTAATCCTACCCAATACCTAAACTTAACAACTACCTTACTAACTATTAATAAGCAGTAATTAGGAGTTTATTGAGGCAAAAGTCAAAGTTAATAGTTAGTTAATAGTGAGAATTGGACCCTAAACTATAGTGTGACCAAATGTTCAATGAAAAAACGTAACTTCAAAGAACTTCAAACGAGAATTAGAAATGTTGCCTTGTTAACTAACATAAATTTGAAGTGCTAAAACCACAAAAACATTAAATATTAAAATTAATTTAAAAGGTAAAACTAAATATAAAAAACTAAATCTAATAAAAATGACAAAAGCACATAACAAATTACCAAAAATAAAAATAAAATGAAAACCTAAAAATAAAAGCGAATTCAAAATATTAATAAATAGCCTACTATACTACTAAACAAATACTAATAGTACCTACATAATATCCGAATAAAATAAATGCAATGATTTTGAAAGATAAATCAGACAAAAAGAAAGTTTATAATTTATAAATTATTTTTGAATGTATAGGCCTGCATTAAAAAAATATATAATAGCTCTAATATAACTGTACATGTAAACGTACTTAATAATATCACCTGGCAAAACCATGTAGGCGCACTGTGATTCATACTGTGATATTTTATAATTACCATGGTGTCATGGTGTGGGTTTTGTATTTTGTTTCTTGTTCTTGTTTGTCATGTGTTTCCCTGTCTTTTCATGTTCAGCTGTTCCCCGTTTTGTTGATTAGTCTCCCCATGTGTTTCTGATTTGCCACGCCCCCTTGTTATCTTGTTTAGCTTGTTTGCCTGTGTTATTTAGACCCATGTTCTTCAGTTGGTGTTTGTCGGTTGTTGTTTGATGTTCCTAGTTCCTTGTTCTGTGTACTGTGTACCTTGTTCTGAGTTTACCCTGGATTACGTTTGTTGGATTATTAAAGTGCTTGCGATTGGATTCACTCTCTGCTTCGTCCTTGCCGCATCGTAACAGAATGACCGACCACAAATGAATACAGCAGCACGGATCTCACCTGATCTCCCCAGCATGAGCCGTGAGTTCGCTGGACAGATCGTGGCCTTGGCCCTGGATAGCCAAGATTTGTTCCAGTACACCTGGGGGTTTGCTTCACTTGCTGCCTCCTGCTCCCTGGGGGACGAGGCGATCAAATGATGTTACCGGCTGGGGGCTAAGGAGGTCAACCTGAGGGAGCTCCCCTATTTATCTGGTCTGAACTGGAGAGAGGCGCTCTCCGTTTGTGAAGAAAGCTTCATCCCAGAGACCGTCAAGCCAGAGCTTCACATCAGCCACGTCCAGCTAGAGCTTCACCACGACATGCCTGAGCTTCATGCCGAGCCTGCGCTCCACGTCACTTCTGCCGATCCAGAGACTTTTCATGTCACTTCTACAGAACCAGTGTCTACGGACAAGATGACCAATCCAGAGTCTGTTCACGTCACTTCCTCCGAGCCAGTGTCTACGGACAAGATGGCTGAGCCAGAGACTGTTCACGTCACTTCCTCCGAGCCAGTGTCTACGGACAAGATGGCCAAGTCAGAGACTGTTCACGTCACTTCTGCCGAGCCAGAGACGCTTCACATCACTTCTACAGAGCCAGTGTCTACAGACAAGATGGCCGATCCAGAGTCGGTTCACGTCACTTCCTCCGAGCCAGTGTCTACGGACAAGATAGCCGATTCAGAGACTGTTCACGTCACTTCCTCCGAGCCAGTGTCTATGGACAAGATGGCCTATTCATAGACTGTTCACATCACTTCCTCCGAGCCAGTGTCTACGGACAAGATGGCCGAGCCAGAGACCATTCACGTAACTTCCTCCAAGCCAGTTTCTACGGGCAACATGGCCGATTCAGAGACTGTTCACGTCACTTCCTCCGAGCCAGTGTCTACGGACAAGATGGCCTATTCAGAGACTGTTCACATCACTTCCTCCAAGCCAGTGTCTACAGACAAGATGGCCTATTCAGAGACTGTTCATGTCACTTTCTCCGAGCCAGTGTCTACGGACAAGATGGCCTATTCAGAGACTGTTCACGTCACTTCCTCAGAGCCAGTGTCTACGGACAAGATGGCCTATTCAGAGACTGTTCCTGTTCCCGAGTCAGTTCCTGTTCCCGAGCCCGTGTGTGTGTTGTCTGTTCTCGAGCCCGAGTGTGTGTTGTCTGTTCTCGAGCCCGAGTGTGTGTTGTCTGTTCCCGAGCCTGTGTGTGTGTTGTCTGTTCCCGAGCCAGTGTGTGTGTTGTCTGTTCCCGAACCAGTGAGTGTGTTGTCTGTTCCCGAGCCAGTGTGTGTGTTGTCTGTTCCCGAACCAGTGAGTGTGTTGTCTGTTCCCGAGCCAGTGTGTGTGTGGTCTGTTCCTGAGCCCGAGCCAGGGTGTGTGTTGTCTGTTCCCGAGTCAGTGAGTGTGTTGTCTGTTCCCGAGCCAGTGTGTGTGTTGTCTGTTCCCGAGCCAGTGAGTGTGTTGTCTGTTCCCGAACCAGTGAGTGTGTTGTCTGTTCCCGAGCCAGTGAGTGTGTTGTCTGTTCCCGAGCCAGTGAGTGTGTTGTCTGTTCCCGAGCCAGTGTGTGTGTGGTCTGTTCCTGAGCCCGAGCCAGGGTGTGTGTTGTCTGTTCCCGAGTCAGTGAGTGTGTTGTCTGTTCCCGAGCCAGTGTGTGTGTTGTCTGTTCCCGATCCCGAGCCAGTGTGTGTGTTGTCTGTTCCCGAGCCAGTGAGTGTGTTGTCTGTTCCCGAGCCAGTGAGTGTGTTGTCTGTTCCCGAGCCAGTGAGTGTGTTGTCTGTTCCCGAGCCAGTGAGTGTGTTGTCTGTTCCCGAGCCAGTGAGTGTGTTGTCTGTTCCCGAGCCAGTGAGTGTGTTGTCTGTTCCCGAGCCAGTGAGTGTTGTCTGTTCCCGAGCCAGTGTGTGTTTTGTCTGTTCCCGAGCCAGTGTGTGTGTTGTCTGTTCCCGAGCCAGTGTGTGTGTTGTCTGTTCCTGAGCCCGAGCCAGGGTGTGTGTTGTCTGAGCCCGAGCCAGGGTGTGTGTTGTCTGTTCCCAAGCCAGTGTGTGTGTTGTCTGTTCCTGAGCCAGTGTGTGTGTTGGCTGTTCCTAAGCCGGTGTCTGCGGTTCCTGAGCCGGTGTCTGCGGTTCCTGAGCCGGTGTCTGCGGTTCCTGAGCCGGTGTCTGTGGTTCCTGAGCCGGTGTCTGCTGTTCCTGAGCCGGTGTCTGCTGTTCCTGAGCCGGTGTCTGCTGTTCCTGAGCCGGTGTCTGCTGTTCCTGAGCCGATGTCTTCACCGCCGTGGCCGCCCGAGGGGCCTTCACCGCCGTGGCCGCCCGAGGGGCCTTCACCGCCGTGGCCGCCCGAGGGGCCTTCACCGCCGTGGCCGCCCGAGGGGTCGTCTATGCCCTGGCCGCCCAAGTGGTCGTCTCCGTCCTGGTCACCTGCTCCTTCCTGGTCGCTTGTTCCATCATGGCCATCATTGTTCCGGGGGCTATGTCACGGTGTGGGTTTTTTGTTTTGTTCCTTGTTCTTGTCTGTCGTGTGTTTCCCTGTCTTTTCATGTTCAGCTGTTCCCCGTTTTGTTGATTATTCTCCCCATGGGTTTCTGTATAGCCACGCCCCTTGTTATCTTGTTTAGCTTGTTTGCCTGTGTATTTATACCCATGTTCTTCAGTTGGTGTTTGTCGGTCTTTGTTTGATGTTCCTTGTTCAGTGTACTGTGTACCTTGTTCTGAGTTTGCCCTGGATTACGTGTTTGTTGGATTATTAAAGTGCTTGCAATTGGATTCACTCTCTGCTTCGTCCTTGCCGCATCGTAACACATGTAGAGTTATATAACATATATAATAGACATTACTGTATTAAACGTTAACTATAGTTATTATGTTACTATGAAGTACTTAAAAGAATAGCATACCAAACATCATAGTACTGTTTTGTAAGTGCAAGATACACAAGCATCTACATCACCAATCTTATCTTTCTTGTTACTTTCACACACTCTGACACACACTCAAATGCTTCAAGTTGAACAGTGAAAAAATGAGTAAAACAAGCAGATGGCTGTAATCACAAGAGACTAGAAAACACTGGAAGAGTCCTCCAATAATCAACGTTTATGAGCTGATTTCAGGTTATGAGACAAGAGGTAAACAATTCATGAGCATCTTGTGCCTGAAACTTTTCCAGCTAATCACAAAACTTTACTGACTTATCACACATTTTCCCACTTTCATTTCATAATTATGACTCTGTCAGAGTGTGTAGGAGAGTGTTCTTCATTTTTGGTGTTTGTGTGTGTGGTGTTTTTGGTGTTAGGAGGAGGCCGTAGAGCATCATGAAGTATTTATAGATGTAAATGAGCTCCCTGTTTCACTCTCTCAGCCTTTTCAACACTACCTCATAATTGGTTTCTTTCCGTCAAAAGTCTCCTTAACAGCGCATGAATGTTGTTATATCCTAATGAGGCAGATTAGAATTCCAGGTGTGTGTGTGTGAAACAGATGTGGATACAGGTGTGTCCCCCTTTTCTGTTCTCTTGAGTGCGTGTGTGTGTGTAGAGGGCTGGACTGTGTTTCAAGGCATTAGGGGACGCTATGAGCCTCACAGCAGATGAGCAGAAGTGAGCCCACAGACTGCCTGATTGATGCCTGATCAAGTAACTTTTTCATTCTCTCCTTTCAGTGCTGTGCTGTGTGTGCGTGTGTGTGTGTGTGTGTCATCTCTCTTCTCCTGTACCTTTGTCAGCCCTTTTTATTTGCACTTCTGTGCTGTAGCTTGCTTTTTGACTGGATTGTGCCATTTTCAAGGACTTTGGACAATTGATTTTAGATCTTCTAAAACTATCTATCTATCTATCTATCTATCTGTCTGTCTGTCTGTCTGTCTGTCTATCTTGTCTGTCTGTCATGCCTAATGCTACATTAAATTAAATATTATAACACAAATTTCACTGATAGTTTCAGTATGTCGCAGGGTTAGAATCAGATAAGCTTAAGCCCACTGTCAGGAAATGAAATAGCATTTTAATTTATTTCGGCTGATCTTTCTCAGTTTTTAAGGATAGATGGGTTTTAGATTGTTTTAAATGCAGAACTAAACCACAGATGGTTTCTTTATAAACTCTCTAAAGTTAATCTAACTCTCTAAGTTCCTCAATGTTTAATGGCCTTATGGATATTATTTTGGGGAAGTTGAATCATTGGCTTTAAATTATCTTTGGAATATGTTCCTGCCACAGTCTCAGTGAGTAATTGGTCAGTGTAATTGCAAATGCCTGTGCTAAGATCACATATTTAAAGGGTGTATTTAGCTTTTTTGTGCATGTTATCGGGCTGTTTATCACCTGTCTTCCCATTTCTTTATATTCTGTGGGATGGATTTCTGTTGCAAAGTGTAGTAAAGGCAATTGCTAAAAGTATTATTGCAAAGTTTTGTTTTGTTTTCACAGAGATCTGCGATATGCAAGTAAAATTGACTGATTTACATTATTTCTGCTAATTTTGTTTTATTTTTCTATTTGTGTTTATGTAAGTGAGTGGTTATTAATTAAGTATGGGTTGCATAAAAGCTATTGCGATCTCCATCTGTCTCTTCTTTTCTTCACCATACCAGAGACTGGCTGATTTCTACACAATCCATCATGCCTGCCATTGTGAACCTGCTCTTCAACACGGTCTCCACCAACACAACCATCTCTTTTTCTCTCGTGCTGCCTCTGGTCAGCATCCTCTCCCTTCTGGTGGGGGTCGGAGGTCATCTGCTCATGTGGTTGGTGTTGATGCGCAACCCAAGACGACGTTCAAAGCCCAGCTCTGTCCTCCTGCTAAACCTGAGTTTTGCTGATCTGTGTGCTCTCCTGACCTTGCCCTGTGTGCTACTGAGTGCCAGCTCTCAGAACTGGCAGCTGGGAGGAGGTGTTTGTGTGTTGTTGAGCTTCATGACTTCCCTGACCGCTGGAGTGGACATCTTCAGCCTGGCTGCCCTCTCTGTGCTGCGTTATCGAATAGTGGCTCCCTCGACACGGCCCCCTGCCACCCCTGCGCAGGTGTGAGTATCTGAAGGAGATCAAGAAAGACAGCTGTAAAAAGTGGAAAAAAGTTGTATTTGTGTGATACAAAAAAAAATTATATTTGATTTTTTTATATATATTTTATATTTTTATATTTTAGGTAAATCTTTACGTAAATGTACATAAAGTATACTACAGTGATGGTATAGCAATGCCATGAGCTTTATTAAAATATTTAATCTCTAGAAGAAATAATAACTTGATGTTGATTCACTAACCACCTTGGGCTGCATTTCCCAAAAGAATGGTAAACATAAGTAGATTATAGAGATCATTGATTTTTTTATGATCTATGGTGCTTTTGGGAAATGAAGATCATATGTAATGTTAATGTAGATTGATACAGTAGCTGCGTCTCAATTCAGAGGCTGCATCCCTGCATCGAAGGCCGATTGTGTCACAGCGGTACGACGAAGGCTGTCCCAGTTCTAAGGCTCCTTCAATTGCGGACTTGGTTTCCCATGGAATGAAGGATATAACAGATCGGATGGCTAGACGGATCCTTCGCGGCCTTGCCTACCCCAGATTTCAGTATTGTGGTTCAGCTTACTCAAATATCTAATGCTACAAATGTAAAAATAAGCCTTTCAAATGTTGACTTATATCTTACTTACTTATATGCGATTATATATAGTTTATAGTCTTTATTATATACAGAAATGGACCATGGTGAACTATATACACCATTTTTGAACCCTGTTTTGTTTTCAGAAAAGTCTAGTACTGTCACAGTTGCTAGGCGACGAACAATCCTCCATTGGTTAGACCGTTCCATTTAACAAAGCTCGGTCCGACCTTCGCCACCTTCAAAGGATGCATCCTCTGAATTGGGACACAGCTAGTGAGTTCATTCAGTGAAGGATCCATCACACTGATTGAAGTGTTAGCATCTGGGTCCTTTTGAAAGGACTGGCTCATAGGAGTCATTTGGTTGTGACTTGCACTGTTTGTTTGATTCACTAAAAAATTGTTTGTTCATGAATCTGACCGCACGGGTCGTGCCAGCAAACAGCTTGCACTCAAATCAAGAAATGTTTTTTTGCCGTTAATTTGCGGTACAGTTTAAGAGTGAGTTCACCCTCAAGCCATCCTAGGTGACTTTTTTTTTTCAGCCAAACACAATTGGAGTTATATTAAAAAAATATCCTTTCTCTTCCAAGCTTTATAATGGGAGTGAATGGTACTTTAGATTTTGAAGCCGAAAAAAGCACATCCATCCATCATAAAAGTAATTCATACGGCTCCAGGGGGTTAATAAAGGCCTTCTGAAGTGAAGCAATGCATTTTTGTGAGGAAAACTATCCAAATTTATAACTTTATAAACTTGAATCACTAGCTTCTGGTAACGTCTGTCCGCGCGTTCATGAGAGAGTCGAGTTCCAGCATATGACGTTGGATATAGGAGTAGGGTAAGCTTAGGTGAGACTAAACGCCTCTGGCGGTTCAAACAAATAGGGCTGAGCAACAAACTCAAACTCCTCTGAAATTTCTCTTTAAAAATCGAATTTGTGAACTGTGTTTTGCTTTGCCCTATTCTTTGCGCTTTCCTGTTCGTCAATGTGCCATGCGTCGGGTCAGAGTTCACTCTTTCGCCGGAACTCGACTCGCATGCGGAAGCCAGTGATACTAGTTTATAAAGTTTTGTTTTTGGGTGAACTAACCCCTTAATATTTTCTTCTCGCATTCAATTCGGACTGCAAATATGACTTATTTTGTCACAATGTAAGTAAAGCAGGGTATGATCCTTCAGAAATGATATAATGCCCCATCTGATGCCATCAAGGATATCTATCTTATTTTTCAACGCGGAAGTAAGCTATCTTCTGTGAATGTGTGAGACTTCCGATTCATTAGCCGCTATAGGGAAATAAGGAAAAAAATAAAGTGCTGTAAATGGTAAAACTATTTAGCCACAAACCAGTGTGTCATAATTACGATAATACATTAAAATAATAGGGTAAGAAAAAACAGTTTGCAATATCAAGCAACATAACAAGCCTTTTTGTATAAAGTAAAAAAGTAAAAAGTAAAAAATAACTTGAAGCGGATGGCACCTGAAGCCAAAAATAAGGTGGATAAAGAGCCATACATTTTTCATCCTCTATTTCTGCCCACAGAGCTGGCACTGTTGCTGTTATCTGGCTAGTTTCCATCGCCATGGCCCTACCTAAAGTGACGTACATCCAGTTTGACAGCGGCTGCACGTGGTCGGTGGGTCGAGGTCACTGGCTTGGCTTCCTTGTTCCTGCATTTCTGGTGTATTACGTGGCTCCTCTTCTCTGCATCGCCCTGCACTGTGGGCTCATCATCACTCACCTGTACCGCTGCCGGGGCACTCTAGCGGCAGACCACCGAAATAAAAAAGCCACCGCCCTTCTCATCGGCTCCACGCTGGTGTTCGCCATCAGCTGGCTGCCTTATTACGTGCTGGAGTTTGTCAATGTTTTATCACCCTCCCTTCATTCTGTCAGCTCGCCCGTCAGCTGGCCCACGAGCCCAGCCCCCAGCTCTACCACCCCGTCGTCCAGTACGGAGGTGTCTCTGCTGTGGGAAGTGACCTCACTGTCTGCCATTCTTCTGATTTGTCTGGCACCTTGCTGGAACCCTCCACTTTACTTCTTGCTGTCTAAGCCAGCCTTGAGGCAACTGAGAGGGCTGCTACCCATCATGCACCAACACTGGAGAGCTGCTACCTTCTTACGATACATAGTGCCAAAACACGCTCCCACACAACCCCACTCACAGCCTGGGTCTCAACACGTTCCTCAGCACATACTACCAGCAACGCAAGCCCAATGAGAAAATGCACGCTCAGAAGAATGCCATGGTAAGGTACAGATCATACCTTGAACACAGCAAAACCACACACCCACACACAGGCATAAAAGTACACACACGCCACACACACACACACACACACACAAACACACACACACACACACACACACACACAGAGTGACAGGTGTTTTCTGCCAGAGTATCCTCATCTCTCTCATGCTGGCGGAGATTGTGAGTTGCTTAGTAACACTACAGAGAGGAACAGAAACATAAGTCTGTGGACCTCTGCATTTATTGCTCAGCATCACATTTTACAATGTTCCAGCATGCCAGCTGCTCTCTTTCCCTCTCTCAAAATCTCTTGCTCTCACTAAAAACGTATCACGGCAAATTTTTATCACCAACTCGTTCACACTCGCACACATTAGCATGTTCTCGTTGACATATGTGCGCATTTTTTAATTCGCTTGTTGCAGTGAGGAGGAATAGATTAGATTTGTGTGGGCTGGTACTGTATATCAGATAGATCGTCTATAAAGGCTAAATGTAGTGCGTTTGAGTCCCGCTCGCTGATCATTGGTGTTATGAATCATCAATATGTGCTGTAATGAGCTTTTTGACAGTCACTGTCTGCTTCATGTGAAATGCAGTGCACTTTGATTTAGGAAATGGGAAAAGTATATAAATATTTTCCATTAATGACAGAGGCATGGTTGAGAGAACTGTCACCTGCACATGAGTCATCACACGATTTTTTTCATCCTCTGCTAATTTTGTAGCCTATGTAATAAAATGTGGATCTGAATTGATCCTGCAGTTGTTCTTCCCGATTTTCCATTCCCCACGCTCCTCCCTCCAAGTCAGTTCAACTCTTTTCCCTGATCTGAACTGAGAGGAAGGATAGAAGAAGAGAAGGATACAGCATACAGAGTTGAAAACCATGGTATCAGCATGATAAATGTCCAAAAAAACAACAACATGATATTGAGTATTGACATGGTATATGTTCAAAAATCATAGTATTAACCAAAACAAACTATTATTAATTGTTTTGGTAATTGAAATAAAGCTGCAGAAAATGTTACCTTCAATAAGTTAAACAAGTTTAACTTGAAGTGGTGAAATTACTGAAACTAAAACTGACTAAATAAACTGACTGAACACAAATATTTTAAACTAATACAAATGTAAAAAGCCCATCACAACATTACTAAAACTTAAACTAAAATGAAAACTGAAAATATAAAATACAAGCTAATTAAAAAAAAAGTATATGAATAATACTAAAATATCACTGGTATTAGAATGGAACATATTGACATGGCGTGTCATGAAAAAGACTTATCATTAAGGGTATTTTTTGAACATGTACCACGGTAGTACCATAGTATTCTTATCATACTATTTATGGTACATGAAGTTCATTACCATGCATATTTTATAAGTACCATAGTATTTCAATCTGATACCATCACACTGTACCAATATTTGTTGGGGTTTCTAAAACCATGTTATGACCATGATGTCAAGTCCAAAAAATATGGAAATGCCGTAGTTGTTTTGTACAGGCATCTGTTTTTATGCCTTTTTAATCATTTTTCCAAGTCCATAAGAGTGACAAAATGTTTGTTCTGGCTCCTCTCTGTCAATCATTCCTCTCCCCAGAACAACAAATCTGTGCCCTTCTTCCATTTACCTTCTGAAATACATTACAGAGTGGTATTCGTATAAGCTAGTAATTTTCTCATTGTCAGTGTGCATTAGGACATTGTGATCTTGACTTCACAGGGACATTTAATCTGCATCCAAGGCTGGTCATTTCATCAAATAACAAGGTTAGAAATCATTTCTGGGGTGGGTGGAGGGAGAATTCTGTAGAAAAGATCAAGAGGTTGGTTTTTTGATTATGCCTGTTATTTGACAATAACGAAACCATTGAACGAGTTTGTTTACGTAGGTTTTAAAGCTGACTGGGAAATTGGGTTGTTTTGTTGTTATCCCTCTTACATAAACCAGCAAAACACAAGCTACGCAAGTGACCAATGAAATCTTTTTTGCTAATCTGATGCAGTGTCCCTTCAGACCTCAGTGAGCTAATAACAGTTCATAAAGGTCGCAGTTAAAGTGCAGACAGGCTGACGAGAACAACGCTGAGAATGGGGGTGAGCTGTCTCACAATTACACTGACAACATCACCCATTCACAGCATTTACAAGACGTACCCACTTAAACTCAATCGTTATCTACTGTAATTATAATAGTCATATTTTGGGGGGGTTTACGGAATAATTACAGTTGTCAACGCTCACATCAAACTCCTTTCAGACTCACACAGAGCCGACAAGGTCTGATGAGATGCAATTAACACTGCAGATCAACAAGCTCATCTGCGACATGAGCTCAGCGTGCTCCTCTCGACCCTCTTTGTCATCATGTGAAGCCCCAGACCAGACCACCACGGACTGAGGCGCTCTTGCTCGGTAGACTGTTGTGGAGCTGCACTGAGCTGGCAATGTGACATGCAATCTCAATCTGTCACATGTATCTGAAATATGATCCACTGCTCTCCAAAAATGGTAACAGGAAGCTTATCTGCATCATGTTTTTTTTTTCAGTGTTCAGTACATGTGTATTGAATCATCGTTACTGTCATATAATATATGTATTTACCAAGCAATTGCAGATGTGCATGATGAAGAAAAGCACACAATAAAAATGCGATATAGACGACTACAATAATAAACCTCTACTCTAGGTCAGCCGAGATGGGGTTATTAAAATTCTGTTTTCCTGGATAAAATAAATAAATAAATGTGATGTTCAGTGTGGTCTGAAGATCATCTGAACCAAAACTGGAGCGAATTAGACAATATTTGTGGAAGGAGAACAGTTTTAATCAAAACCCAATTTGGCAGATGGGAGACATGGAGACATATTACTTTGCAAGCCAGAGGTTACTAGATTAAAATTTTCAATCGCGATTAACCGAACACTTTGAGCGATTAATGTGAATTTATCGTATAAGTGAAATTAAGCATACACCATTTATCTTGTTTAACACGTTCATTTTGTCATAATTTGCTATAGTAAAAGTAAAAGGTGCTTCTCACAAAACTGTATTTTCTGCAAGCTTTTTTCGAGGTAAATTTAGGTCTTTCCAAAAAGAGACACTTGGAGACTCCAAAAGGACACCAAATAAACAAATGATATATACCGACAGTACGTTGATCCATTCAGAATATCAAAACAGTAATATACTCATGACAAATCAAAACATTATACTAAATGTGTTTGGAAACAATGTGAATGTATTGTGAGGCCTCGCGCTCTTCAGAAACAATCAAAAAGGTTTCACAGACAGAGCTTATTAAGCCAGGCTTAGGCCTTAGATCATTTCGGACATTTAAGTAGCTTTTATAAATGTGCCTCAGAAAAAAACATTACTGGTGTACATCTCGAGACAAAACAAAATATGTCTTGGCACTGACATATTTTAATATATGTCAGAGCAAGTTGCTTTCAGTTAAAACAGCTCAAAAACGCATTTAGTCTGGGACTATGCTTAAGCCTTGTTTGTGTAACCGACCAGGAATATGACAGAGCTCGTGTTAAAGGGTTAGAATAGAAATTCATGCCAAACAGGGTTACAGATGCTCAGTGCTAAAAACTCCTAACTTCTAAGATCATCTAACTGCATGACGTTAGTTATGCTATTGGGGCAATTTCACAGCTTCAGTAATGTACTTGTCTTGCAAATTATTTAGAAGTAATTGAATTATTGGAAATTACATCACATTTTAATTTATTTGACCACAAGGTGGTGCTACCCCCCAAACTGCTTAGGTACCATCTGGGCATAATGCCAAGGATGCCTACCAAGCTGCCTTTCAGTACACCAAAGTGATGGTAAGACCAAAGCCACTTTAAGACCAACTCTGGTCAGACACAGCAATATACATTAACATTAAAAATGGCAGATAAGGAATATGGCAGCAAATTGGAATCATCATAATGCGGTCCACCTAGTGTCAGTTCAAAAATCCAAAAGTCAATTTTTTATTAACTTTGAGAAAGGTTTGTGTTCCACAAAAAGTGTTCCATTTTGTTCCACAAAAGTTTACATAGTGGAAAAAGGTTCTTTAGATTATTAATAAGTTAAAAAATGGTTCTTTTTAGAAAGATTTACAAAAAATGTGTTTTGGGAACCAAAATGGTTCTTCTATGACCCCTATTTTGGTAGAGTAGAGTGTACATCCTTCTAAAATAACTAATTATTTGGATCAGTATTCTAAAGTAAAGGTCATGGTAACCCACTAGTAATGAGAATTCCTTCAGAAGGAATTACTAATTATTTGGATCAGTATTATAAAGTGAAACGCATGATAACTCCTAGTAAGGTTCAGGAAGGTTCAAAGTCAATGAAAGCTTTTGAGGTTTTGGATAGTAATTCCTTCTGATGAATTTGGTAACACTTGAGTTAATTATTAGCTAATAGTGAACTAATTACCACATTCAACTGAGTGCTTATTATCTACTAATTTATTAATCAGAGTTTCTTGTTAGTTAATAGTAGACCTAGTTATTATATTAATAGTGCATTGCGCATTTGTTCCTGCGGTTACCGGTATTCATTAATGAAGTTTAACAATAAAATCTGTTATAAACAATCACAAAACCACAAACCAGGAGTTCAGTAATTTGCAGAGCAGAATTTAGGACTAAAACTAAAAATAGGGATAAAAAGAATATACATCTTTATATATTTATTTACCACGCAATCAGATTGACCTGAATCAGAGAGAGATCCAGAAAGATTGGGAGCATTCAGGTAATGACTGAAATGAAGGGGCGTGTCTACGAGAAGCGGGGGCGGGGCTACACGCTCTCATATGAAAAGCCACTATTATAGAGACAGGTGTACAGTAATACGGGAGTCACGCAGCGCAGCCGCTCGCAGAGAAGCGATTAAATGTTTACTAATAAGTCAAAAGGAGCATTTTTGCGCGGTTAGAGTCATATTGGGAGTGTTTTTTTTCCAGACTACAGCCATGTGATGGCAAATGAGTCGAGTGTAATGTAACAATCCCCACCGACGCCTGTGCAGTTTTTACGCTCAGTGACATGACATGGACGGCTGAGTGTCTCACTGAAAGCGGATGAACTGAAGAACGATGTCGGACCAGGTAAGACGCTTTCCCGTGCGCGCGCGTGTGTGTGTGTGTTTGTGGATATGTGTGTGGGGGTTGTAGGATCCTTCACAGGTTTGGGATGTACGCCGGTGTGTACACACCCTCTCCTGCAGTCTTTATGTTGACTTTGTTTATGTAGGAGTGATTGTGTTTTGAAAAACATTCCATTACTCAGACAGTCATAATATTTCAGTTTAGTCTCTTTGAAATGATAAAAACGGTCAAAAAATATCTATGGTGATCTTGATAATCACTGTTACTTAATAAATGTCTTCATTGTATGGTCGACTAATTATTCATGATCCTAATGATTTGCATACTACTTCAATATTCATGATGATGTAATATTCAAAATGATGTTTTTATTCAAAGTAACTGTTACTTAAGAGCTGGCCTTGGGCTACCTCACCCCAAGCATCATACTAGATCTTATTGTTTCACTGTCTAATTCACAATAAAGTCTATGATTAATTAATTATCTCCTTTCAATTAGTATAATTGGCTGTCTATGTGTGTCTTGCATGTCTGACACCGGATCAGGCGTACAAGGTCCCTGGCACACCTGCAGTGCTGCGGCTAGATTAATTGCCATATTAATATTAATGCCAGTTGCCCTCGCAAGCACACAGTAAACAGTTTAAGAGCTCTCTTGGTGATTTTGCTTGATGGACAAAGCCCTCAACATCACTGAAACTGTGAAAACCCATTCTTCTCCTCGTCTTTTTTATCTGTTGGGATGTCTATCTTTCTAAACAAAGTGATGCTTGTTTATGTGAATGGACAGACTGCACATTGTTTTGACCCACTTTCGTATAATGTGCACTGCACAACTTAAGTCCCAGAGGATCACAATCCTCCCCCTTGCACATGAATTGTTTTGATACATTATTGATTTAGATATCTTATGGACTGACATTGTTCTAGGTGTTCAGTTGGATTGGATGAAGATGCTTGTCTCATCTTGATCTCATCTGATGATTTTACAGGGTTATGGCTTAACTCTTTCGGCTGCACCCCAGCACCGCAGGGGCAGCACCCCCCTGCCAATCAAGCATCAGCTGAGGAGAGAGGAGGCTGTTTCCGAGGATTACGATTGGACGCCTGGGCTCAATGAGCCTTCGACTCCGCAAATCAGCGTCACCAATATCCAAGATTCGCCTTCCCTAAAACCGCCGCAGCAGAAGTACCACGGACCCCTTCGGATAGTCCTACTGGGCCAGAATGGAGTGGGCAAATCCTCTCTGGCACTTTGCCTTGCTGGACTGTCAGACAGATCACTCTCTATAGACTCTGAAACCCAAGCAACTGGTAAATATTATATTCATACAGCTTTCTTGTGCTCAGCATCAAACGTCAGGATGCCAAGGACTGTACTATTTTTAGATTTACTTCGGATGAAACACACTTATCACCTCACAGACACCCGATATCACTAGTGCAAGGCTCTCAGGATATGATTTGAAAAAGCGGAGTGGGTGCCGTGAAGGCATCCATCTTATTTCAGGTCTTTCATCATCTTGTGTCTTAATGAGGTGGGAAAGAACCAGCAAGAGTGCTGCCTCTGCACAGACCCTTTCTGCACAAACAGAGCATGTCATTTACTAGAGGTTAAAGAGCCAATCAGACATACAGACAGTTTTTTTTTACCTGAGTTGAGTGTTCTTGTGCATCGATTCTCTACCAGCTAAATTATTGTTGCACAACGTCTCAAGTCCAATTCTGAACTTGCATTTCAAAACTTCTTTTTTGTTCTTTCTACAGATATATTAATATACATTTGTTCCCATGAAATTGGCAGTTTCTGCTCAACTGCAGAAATAAAATGAGATGCTAATTGATTTTATTTTATCGTTGAGTGTTTTTTAAAGATGTATCTGTGTGTTGTAGATGAGGGTTACCAGCGGCGAGTGACTGTGGATGATGAGGACAGCTCAATTTTAGTATTTGACAGTTGGAAACAGGTGAGTCAAAAACTCTCCCAAATGCATAAAAGCAGTTTTGCTTTAAACACTGTTTCTTTATTTTGTCTTTTATTTAGTGGCTTTCAGAATTAGTTTAGGTGCTTCCAAGGTTTGAGTGTATTATTATTCATGAAATATTTTGAATGAAACTTCTGCAATTATCTGCTCTATGATTAACTACTGCTTAACTTACTTACTTCATTCTTAGTTTATTTCAAAGATAATTTCAACTTAGGTGTGCTCTATTATACTTTTAATAAATTTAAGATTACTGCCTTTTCCCTCTGATATGGATTGATAGAATGTTTTGCATTCAAATTGTAACAAGTAGCGGTCATCATAATATATGCATACTGAATTGTGATTGGTCTTGTCATCCCTGTGTTACGAAAAATGTATAGATGTTGATTCATCTTACAGAAAACAAGACTCATACTTATTGCCATGACAACAGCAAAGTGACTGATGCAACGTGTCATTTTTCACTGAACTGAAGTCCCAAATCCTAAGCTTACCTAACATGATTCTTTTCCATCCTTGTGTGCGCTGGTATATTTGCTTTAGGAAATGTGAATCTAGTCTTATTATATCTTCACTGCAGAGTTGGGGAAGCTACTTTGAAACTATAGTTTGCCAAGCTACAGATTGCACATCATTTATGATAATTTTTTTTCATAATTTATGGATTTATGTCTGACTCTGCCCCCTTGTTCCGTTTGTCATGAAATGGTCTTAAACGCATCTACTGAACTATGGTGCTGCTGATTGAGACTTTATTATATAATTAATACATAATAATATAATTTATATTTACTGAAATACGTTCTACAAAACAAAACGTAAACATCCAATACAGAACTGAGTAGAATTTAGGCTTATTAAATATTTTGTTACCTACAGCACTTAAAGGGATAGGTCATCCAAAAATGAAAATTCATAATTTAATAAGTTGTTTCAAACCTGCATGACTTTCCTCTGCAGAACACAAAAGAAGATATTTGGAAGAATGTTGGTAACCAAACATTTATGGTTACTATTGACTTCCATTGTATGGACAAAAAAAACAGACATAATTTATCAAAAAAAACTTTCTTTTATGTCTCACAGATAAAAGAAAATTGTATAGTTTTGTGATGTGGATGAGTGAATTATCCCTTTAAAACACCATGCAGGGACAGGATGAATTGAACCACTAGATTTACTTACACTAAATCTAATTTAGTGTTAGCACTAATTCCAAGTCTTAGTTATTAACTAATAACTAAGTCTAACACTAATTTACCAAACAGACGGTCTAACACTGCTTTAATAGCATTGCATACATGCACAGTAAACCATTAGTATAAAAATCTATTGACATACTCTTTAAGTGGTTAAGAAAGCAAGAGAGCGAAGGATAGAGAGGTTAACAGAGACATAAAAAGACGTGATGCAGAGAAAGATGAGAGAAATCGGCTCTGGACCCTCCAGCCAAGGTTTGTCTGTTGTTTTTCATTTCTGTTTCCTTTCACTTTAGAGCAAATTGTTTTCAGTTTCCCATAATTTGTTCCATTTTCTGCTGAGTGTAACTGCCAGGTTTAAAGATCCCTTTATGTGTACCATTTTATGTACACCATGTATAAAATCAGCCAGGTCCAGGTTTCCTTGTTATTTCACAGTGAATTACGACCTCTACTTTTACACTGTAAAACCACATGTTTGGCAGTAATCTTACATGATCTAATGGATCAATACATTGTGGCATGTATCATTAAGCTTCCTTGTCATGATTCCTGCTTTTGCATAAGTGTATTGCAGAATTGTAGGTTTTCATGTCATTAATATGATTTAATTTAGATTGTCAAGTGAAAGATGTACAGAACTAAACGTATACTGTGGCAACATGTTAAACTTATACAATACCATTCAAACTTTTGGGGGCAATATTTTTTTTTAAATAATATTTTTTAAAGAAATGAATGCCTTTATTCAGCAGGGATGCATTACAATGATCAAAAGTGACTTTCTGTTCATCAATGAATCCTGAAAAAAATAATGTTGAAAATTCAGCTTTGCTTTCAAATTACATTTGAAAATATATTAAAATAGAAAAGTTATTTTAAATTGTATTAATATATCACAATAGTACTATTTTTACTGTACTTAACAGTACTGGTAAGTATAAGAGACTTTTTTCCAAACCACTAAAAAAATCTTATCAACCCCAAACCCTCCCATCCAGTCTTTTGGGAAGCCTTTCGACTGTAACATGACTTTAGGGATTTTCTGAAATGGTCAAACCCAAAAATTAATTTACAATGTTATGATGTAGTGTATATCTGTCAGAAAATTTGGGACTATAATGGGGGGGTTGGCTTGTTTAGACTCTCGTCTTTGATGCTGACCCTTGTGAGCAGTGCCATCTCATCCGAAGCATCTGTGTGATTGAATTATTTACATTCGTCTTCGTGTGGGATTGATGCATCTCTACCAGTTCTGACCTCACTTCTCTCTTCATTAATCAACCACCCTTTTCCTCTTTCTTTGATGATACAAACCGTTTAAACATTCACAGAGTCCTAAATACCAGTTAAAATTCGACTCTTGCTCTTTGATTTGTATTTCCTTCACACCCGCTCGCATGACAGGCTATAGCATGTAGTGTGGGTGTATCATCCACTCATTGCTCTGTTTATACTCTGAAATATGATGATAATTTTGCCTGGAACACACAGATGTGTGCATGTGCTTATTTCGTGTGAGTGTCTTTTCTGTGTCTAGAAATTATTCAAACATGTGAATGTTATGTGATTTCATAGGGTTGTACATATAGATGTTTGACACACAACAGGGGTATTATGTTACTTTTGTAGCCATGTTGAATATTAAAATTTATTCAAATCCCTGGGCAAAATTGACGTGACCTTTTTTAAATTATGTTTATGTGTCATCAGATCTCTTCTAAATCAGATGCTGTTTGTTACAAGCATGAATGTCAGTAGTGATACTGCTATTACAGAATGACGGCGAGTTTTGGATTTATTCCAGGGCAAAGAGGGAGAGAGCAGTGGCTGGAAAAACTCCAGACTCCCCCCATTCCATAATTTCTCTTTCTCCATCTTGCCATTTTTCTCTTTCAAAGCATCCCTCTTTCTCTCCGTCTAACCATCCGGTTCTCTTCCTCGGTGGCACATCGCATCACGTGACCTCTGACCTCACCCACTGCGTTGCAATCTATACCCGTTCCACCTGTTGCCATGGCTACCGGTGGTTAAGGCAAACAAAAGGATCTCAGATAAACTATGCAGTGATTAATTTTCATTTTACAGATGCAGAGATTCAGTGCTGCCCTTATAGCTTTCTGGTTCACTGATTTCAATCTGTAGCTTATGAATTGAAGCCTCATCATGAAGAATGTTCAGCCTGAAGTCTGTCAGTAAACAGTTACTTTGTCGTTTATTTCAGGGTTTATTGGAGTAGTGGTTAGAGCTGCACAATTGATCCAATCAAAATCGATATTTCCTTGCATGATAAACCATAAAAGGCCGTGATTTAATTAAAGAAAAATATAGTCTGCAATGCACTGCATGCTTCAAAGTGAATTAGTGGTGTTCTGTTTTGTCTGTAGTCTACTACAATGACTCCCATACAGGAGTACTTGGAAAGATTTTGATTTTGTTTAATCCTGAAAACCAGAAATCATGAATGGTGAAATTAGGGCTGTCAGAAGATTAAGTTGTTAGTCACAAGATTTTTTTGTTCTGTAGTTAATGCCTTAAGGTCCTTTCACACTGAGTCAGAAAATTTTCGTGTGCATTTTTCGTATTCGTTATCTGATGGTTCTGAACTGTCAAAGCACTTCTCAAAATGCTTGCTACAGATGCGAAAAACGAACCCGATCGGAATTTCTTTTATGACGGACGAAACTTTCGGAGGCAGTGTGCAAACATGATTGACATAACGTGAGGTCATATTTATTTTTTAATGTGCGAAAACGGAAGCTCAAACTTGCGGCGTAACACGAAAATGAACCTCACTGGTTATCAAGCGAACAAGCTTGAGCTGCTCTTTACCACAAATTATGTGTGAGTTGATGAATATGAATGAATATGTGAATAAAAGCTAAATGATATCTAGTATATTAGAAAGCAAAAAGTACTTGGATGAGTAGCTGGAGCCTTTTTGAAGGGTATGTGGGTGTACAATACATACTCCAAAAAATTTAGAAAACACTGATCTGCTACACATGCTCGAAGTACTGAATTTGTGGCTGTATTTACATAGGTGTCTCCAAGAGGTACGAAAACATATTGGCTTAAATGTGATAGATTTCTCACAATGTGTTTAAATTGAAAGTTTAAATTAAAGTTTTTTTGTGAAGGTCAGCACTTTCCTTATTGTGAAACAGGGTCAGCGTATTTGGATGCAGTGAAGAGGGGGCAGTGAGTTTACTCTAACGTTGCAGTCTGTTCTGTGGACTGCAGCCTCACTGTCAACTTACTGCATTCACTGAACCATGGAGAATTGGAGAGAGAAAGAGAGAGAGTGAATGAACTCATTTTCACACAGTGCTGCATCACTAGTAGCTGCAGAGGATGCAGGTCTATTTTGGTTCTGTAGCAGATTCACCAAGTTCACCCAATCTACACCTGACACATCAGCCCAATTAGAGTTTGGATCACACACAGGCATTCATTCAAACATCCACATGTTCACAAACGTACTATAAAATCACGTACACTCACTGCCCCGGGTCTAGCCTCAGTTAGCTCTGAGACTTGAAGTGCTTGTGACAGCGGGGGGAAGAATGGCTTTAATAAGTCATTCTCTTTCCTAAAATAGCTGACACATGGTCAGTAATGTCCTTACGCAGGCCGAGGACGACAACTTGTTTATACACTGGAAAAGGAGGTTCAATATATATATATATATATATATATATATATATATATATAATAGATATATAGAGATAGATAGATAGATAGATAGATCAGTTTAGTACATATACGTGTTATTAACCTCATTCACTCATTCTCTTGTTGTTCCAAACCTGTCTGACTTTACTTCTGAAACATGAAAATGATGTTTTCAAAGCGTTTTTCCCATACAATTAAAATAAATGCTGACTAAGGCTGTCATTCTGCCTCATATGTTCTTTGGAACAGCATGAGGGTGAATAAATGATGACAGAAGAGAATGTAATGTAGGAGAATGTAATTTTTGGGTGAACTAGCCCTTTAGCATTAGCATTCATTTCAGACATTAAACATGCAAATTAACCAAGTAATGTTGCATTCTACAATTATACTATTTGAAAGGTTTATCTTTGCATATTACTGCATTTACTGCATAATTAATATACAGCATATACTGTGCAGTATGAACTAGTATGCCATTCTAAACATAGCCCAGAGCAACCTAGCTCTAGCCAGCCATGACCACGACACAATATGCTACCATTTCCCGTCACTGTATGGTTGACAAACATGCCATGAGCTGGTTGGCTAGGGCTATTCGACTTGGCTATAATTAATAGATTACTTTGAGGTGAAATATTTATGATGCAAAGTGGCTCATATGGTTTTTGTTTACTGGGTAGGGGCCATTGTGTGTGAACACTGACAAGGCAGTTGTGGAGTTTGTAAGTGTGTGAAGTATACGTCTGTTTATCTCACTCAAAGTGTGTAGTGTACTGCTGGGAGCCTTATGCTTAAGTACAGTGTGCTACAGCTCAGCCCTTGTGTCATTATGGACTGTGAGCTTTTTGTAACGTTCATTAGGGAGATGATTTTTTCTTTGATGATCGTGTGCTTGGCAGAGAAAGCGGGTTTTTATTTCTGTAGAGGTATGTGTGCTTTGTGTTTATAGCAGCAGAAGCACTTTTAGATGGGATGGTGTACTGTAAGTCTGTGTGTGGGATCTTGGGCCAAATGTGTATGTTTTGGAGGAGGGGATGTGTGGACAGATGGTCTGTTGTGACTGTCTGCAGGGGTGTGGCCCTCACTCTGGTGCACAGAAACAAACTCGGCACTCGGTTAAGTCTCAACATCTAATTATTAGACTCGACCTCTCCCCCCTAAGGAGTAACACATTAAAGTCTCTTGCACCATGAAATCCCTCTCCATATTTAAATGTATTATTTCATATGCTTATTACACTAAATGTATTCTATGTCTTATACTTAATTTATGTGTGTGTGTAATTTTTAACGCATTTATTTAATTATGTAATAATACATAATATTATTCAATATTAATATTATTTAATAACAGCCATCCAGTGTGTCTCCCAGCCTACGGACCAAGATGCTGGGATAGGCTCAAGCATCCCCACAACCCTACATAGGACAAGCGGTTTGGCAAATGGATGGATGAATTTTTAATAATATTTAATATTATATTTATTTATATAATATGATATTCATAATATAATCATAATTAATACTTTTTTATATTTAATTATATAATATATTTTGTATTGTAATTTTTGTATGTTTATATTTATTCCGGCTCGTGGACCAGGCCCTGGCCTGATTTCCATGTAATCTTCCTGTGCCAGACGTGGCCAGTAGAAGGTGTGTTTGTGTTAAATGACCCAGTAGAGAAGGAACACGGTTCTTGGGAATGGGTTCACTGTGGGAGATGAGTTGCGGGACATTTTAATTCCATGTTTTGCCCGGATTCTAATCTGCTTTATGACCTACCCTCATTTTTATTTTCAACCAAAGGCTTAAGCACAGCAACAGGAACAGAGAGAAACAATTTCAGGGTTTTAAAGCTGAGGGTGATTGCTGTACCACTAGTGGCACCAAAGGGAATTGAAAGCTAGATTTCCAAGGGATTGTTTAGCTTCAATAGAACTGTTCAGTTTGTGAGCCTTGAGTTTCCTCTGGAATTTGCTTTGGGTGTTTAGAATAGCAGTTTTCAATGTTTCAGTAAATGGTTAACATTACTTGAGGATAATTTCATGTTTTGTTGTACAAAATAAATGACACACAATCATACCTTCAGCATATACTTTTTTTTATTTTAAACATAATTTGCTACACAGACTATACTTTACTCCTACCAAAATCATTTGAACGCATTTAATGTTGCAATTACAACCAATTATAATGTTGCAGAGCAATATTGAGATCACCGCAGTGCTTAGACTCTAAGGGGAATTCAACCTTCAAATTGCTTACTTAACATCAGAAACTGCTCTACAAGTTTAAAGAAGATAAGTTTAAACAGAATTATGCTCAGTGTGAGATTCTGGTGGAGAAATAATCAAAGGGATATTTTGTTCCTTTTAATTAAGTTACATTATAAATACCAAATGAATCTTCCTGACACACACAAGCACTTCATAACGGTAAATGTGTTTGTACAAAAAGCACCATGGTGTGTGGATGAGCATTTAGCTGGATTAGTGTGAAGGTTTTCATTAACCTGCTGTTATAGGGTTGATATAGACCATTTCAGCATTTATTAAGAGTGCAGGATTTAATCATCTAAATCTGCACAAGAGGACAAAAAAGCTGGCAGGCATATTTGCTGACAGCATGATACAGATTTTATGTGTGTGTGTGTGTGTGTGTGTGTGTGTGTGTGTGTGTGTGTGTGTGTGTGTGTGTGTGTTTCATGACAATAATCACTCAGTTTGTGTGATAAAGAACAGTGTAACAAGAGTGTGTGTTGCAATACCACTGGCTATAAATTTTCACACGCATACCTGCCTGTTTGTACTCAGAGTCATTAAAAGCTATCATTTTGTATGTATATCTGGTCATGAAAGAGCAGACAGTGACAGATGGGGTGTATTTTGGTGGAAGAGCTCAATGTTATTAGTTAGATACTGCTGTACTCTCTCGTCTTGTTTCTCTGATGGAAAGACCTTTTACTTTGCCCGTCCGGTCCCTGAGAGCCCCTCCATCACGATGAGCACTATCGACCGTGTCGCGCTGTCTTCTCCGCTCATCAAGATACGTGTCTGCTCCTCAGTGGAGAGAACCTCCTCCCCGTGCCCTTCCTGCGTGGGGTTGTGGCAGGTGGTTGAGCCCCCCTCTTCTCTGATGCTTCCGCCCCAGTAGACTCTTCCTCTCCAGAGAAACTCTGCATTTCTGAGGTTGTGTGAATAGCACCCTCCGGGGCCGAGTGCGATTGGCTCGGCTGCAATGAGAATGTTTTAGGCAACTCTCCAGAGGGCTGGAATTCGCCTTTGGGGAGAAGGGGATGTAGGACACAGGCTTTCCATCTATTTATCTGTTCCTCTTTCTGTGTAGGAAATTAAATAGGAAGCGTTCCATAGGGGACGGAAACATTTTCTTTCTACCCTCAGTTCATTAAAGATAGAGTGACAGCAGTCTTATCATAGCTGGCAAGAAGAGAAAGCATGACCCCTGTATGGCTGTACTTTGGTGCTTTAAAGCATTCATGGTGACGTTCTCGGGGGGTTAACGCTTGACTGATGCATCTGCTGCCATTTCAAACCCACCTGAGCTCAGAGGTGGCAGCAACACTGAAATTGTGAGCTGGAACAACAACAAACCATCCTAGATTTGAGGTTATCCTCCTTAAATCCCGCTAATCCTCTTTTTCGTGGACACAAACACTCCTGAGCTCCATGCTGACAAAAACGATCCTCCTCTTGTTACTGACCTACCGTACCAATGACAAATAATCATGTAATACTCTGTAAATAGCCTGTATAATAGGCATTCATAGTTGAGCTCTGCTGTATGTCTGTGATTTGATTTGATTTGATGTGATTGGCAGGAGCTGTCCACCCTGCAATGCGAGGTGTGCATCCTGGTGTTCTCGTTGACGGACAGGCGTAGCTTCCACCGGATCGCCCAGCTCCGCCTACTGTTGAGGGAGACGCTGCCGCACACCCCCATCATCCTAGTGGGCAACAAGAGTGACCTTGTGCGCTCCCGTGAGATCAGCACAGAGGGTAGGCCTGTTTTTAATCTACATCTTTGAGCACAGATCGCATAATTCAATGCGATTTAACGCGTGTTGCAATGGCTGGCAGAGATTACATGCAGGGAAATAAAAGAATAGTGTTTTAGGTCAAGTGAAAGAATAGCATTTTACAGTAAATTAAACATTGTAAACTCAAATACAGATGCTGAGATACTAAAACAGAGAAAGGAGATAGAGAGAAAGAGAGACTGATAGTAATTATGAAATAGATTTAAGACTGAAAAAGACCAATTATAATTCAGTATGCAAAATAGACCAATTGGAATTCAGTATGAAGATATTAGAATGACATCATCATTGTCAGTTACAATGTTGTGTCTACACTGGAAACATAGACTTTTAACGGTCTATGGTCAAAATATTTAGAAATATAATAAAAATTAATTAATTAATTATATACACTACTATATACACCACTATTGGGTTCAGGTGAAACGTTGAGTTCGGTAATATTTTAGTTTTTTTTACCGTAATTATAATGTTAAATTATACTTTTATCAGCAAAGACACCTTCAGCTGATCAAAAGAGAAATAAATTCTACTTTTTTTAAACTTTCTATTCTGCAAAGAATACCTTATAATGTATCACGGTTTCCATTTCCAATTCATTTCCAACTCAACATTGATAATAAAAAGAAAAGATTTTGAGCACTGAATCAGCATATTAGAATGATTTCTGATGGACTGTGTGAAGATGAAGACTGGAGTATTGATGCTGAAAATTCAGTTTTGACATCACAGTAATACATTACATTTTAAAATATAATAAATAGAAAACAGCTATTTTGAATAGTAATAATATTTCACCATATTGTTGTTTTTACTGCATTTGTACAGTATCCAATATCCATATATGAGGAAAGGAAATTATTGTCTGATGCTTTACAGACTGTCAAAAATAGAAATAGGGCATATGTCAATATCAAGTGTTTTCAGTGCTAGGAGCTCCATTTATAATTGGAGCTAACTAGTTTTTTGGTGTCACACTGCTGTAGGCTACCAGTGTGGTCCTGTGAGACTTTGAATGCCGATTAGAGTCAACAGGAGATTTTCAAACTTTTTTTTTTTTAACAAACTAATTAAAAAAATTCTAAAATACTTATTTATTTATTTTAAATAATATTATTTTTCCTGAAAATAGATATTGCACTGCTAAGGATGAGATTATTAATAAAACAAAATAAAAATGGAGTCTGTATGTTAAAGTTGTGATAAAATGGGAGTAGTGACAGATCTTTTATTTCTGTACATCTGAGTGATCCGTATTATTGGAAAATAAAAATGTAGGGCAGGGATTTGGTGCTGCTATCCATCAGTTGTTGATTGGATGGAGATTCGTGAGATTCCAGTCAATTGTAAGAAAGAGGTGGGGTTTATTTTAACTACAATGATTGGAGAAATTCGGCATACATCACCAGAAAGTTTTACCAAAAGATTGAGTTATGACATTTAGATTAAAAATTACAAGGTAAAATAAATACAAAAACATGCATGGATGAATCATTAACTGTTAGATCAATAACATGCTTTTAGAAAGTATACAGTCATTTCATGGCAACTTTAAATGCTGTGAGAATAATAGCAGAAAATTGTGGAACTTTAATACAGTAATTTAGAGTACAGATCCCGTAATTCAACCGGTGTTTTGAAAAACAGTCCACACAAGGTCCCCTGTGGTCCACCTCTGTCTGCCACACTTATGAGTCATCTATATTAACCTTGCTGCTGTGACTCAGCTTTTGTCTAAATGCTTCTATCTCTATCCGGCCGTATTTAAGGGGCTTCGTGGATTCCTGGCAAGAAGAAATCACTCAGTTTATCGGCATGAACAGGTGGTGCTAGGAGACATGCATTGGTTAAGTGGACACATTAGGGGCTGAAATGGTATATAGATTCTCTTTTCTGCTGTTTTCTCAGCAGGGCAGATACAGTTTTGTTTCAGTGACTAAGTCAACAGATAAGTGTACATTTTATATGCAAATTAAATTCTTATTAAATACAGGTTTTTTTTGTTTCAGGTCAGTTTAATTTAATTTTAGTGGTTTCTGCCACGGTACTTAATTTTTTTTGGTGAAAATACACATTGGTGGGTGGTTGCAATAATGTTTTTAGTGGTTGCTAGGGCATATATACTAGAATATTATTTTATATATATCTGATAATTATATATATGATTGTTTGCAGAATTTCATGTTTTCTGCAACAGCATTTCAAAGATAGGGTAGGCAATTTCGGAGAGGCTAGCAATCGCAAATTAGCTTTAATCTTAAGATCCCACTCTCCCTTTAGAGCGTCTCCAAAGCCAAACCTCCTTCAGAACACATGTACACACACAGCAGAGTCTGCAAAGCGTCACGAGACGAGAGAAGGCGGTAATCTACCCCATGTCTCAAAGCACATAACATTACAATAATAAAGAACGGAAAGAACTTACAGAGCTCTTACTTGTACCACCTGACTGCTGCAGTTTAATTCCGCCATTGATAGTTTTGACAGAAACACTTAGCCTAAATATGAGTCACAATGATTGAATGCAATGATTGGACGAAATTATTTTTGTCCTGAGACTTCCACAGGAGACGTAAGTACATGTTTTAATATTTAAACCACTTCTATTACTGATTGCTATCAGGATGTTAAGAGAGTTTCAACCAGTTGAGCAAAGAATTTTTATAAATAAAAATTGCCTACCGTTACATTTAATACGCATATATACATACAATATTGAAAATTGTGTTTTAAAATTGACATGGCCTAAAATATCTGAAGATGCACATGTCCCCTTGGTGTAAACTGGCATAGTGCTTCTTGTTTCTTCAATCTTCTGTAGTCATGCTGAAAAAAAAGCAGTCTCTCTCTCTCTCTCTCTCTCTCTCTTTCTCTCTCTCTCTCTCTCTCTCTCTCTCTGTTTGTCATGCTTGGTATGTTTGTGAAATTTTTTTGTGTTTGCTCTGTATTATCTCTCACCCACAATGTGCTTTTGTTACTATCTTTGTGTGTGTGTGTGTGTGTGTGTGTATGCCAATGTTAGTACACGCTCTAATATTCTCTCCCTCACACCTTTCTTTCTCTAATTCTCTCCTTCGCCTGCGTGGTGAAGTGAACCCCCTGTGCCATGTTTTTGCAGGACTGTGATAAGGAGGATAAGGAAAAAGTGAAGCTTAGTGTGTTGTAATCATTAAGAAAATGGTGTGCACGGTGCAGGCACTTTTATGTATTAGAGCTGATAACAGGGAGGTGCCATGGGAAAGATGACATCAGAGGTGCTCTATTCTCTTGGAAAATTACATCCAGTATAAGCTGTATTCTTCTGTTTCAGCAGTCACATGATTTTTGCTGCTCATCTACCATATTATGACCAACTTTAGGGCAAAGGAATGGTGAATCAAAGCAATGAGGAAATGTATACGTATACATTTGTATAACCCATTTCTATATGTCTGTACTCTCTGTATATTGGTGCTATATGGAGATAGATTGTGGATTATATATATATATATATACAGTATATTCATGTAAATCTTTTTTTAAATAAATACATGTATATGTGTGTATTTTTATATACAAAATAATTATACACAGTACACACACAAACTTTTATTTTGGATGCGATTAATCGTTTCCCAGCACTAAATAGATGTCCACCAAAGTTAGATTTAGTAGACTTGGGATTTGTAAAAATGTTTTCAGAGACCTTGAATAAAATCCAGTCCAGTCCAGTCCAATGTTTTTCTTGGTATCTCTATTCATATGTTTTTGTAATCACTGCCATTACTTTGCCCCGCTGTTGGTCATCAACATGGCAAATTAGCAGAAAAGTCTACTAAAAACCTTTTTACATTGTCAAAAGGAAATGTAAATGGCCATGTTGTGGAGGTTGCAAAGGTGCTTATATGCAGTTGCTAAGAGGTTCTTTAGTGTGTTGCTATGGTGTTCAGAGTGGTTGCTAGGGTATTTATATGGTGTTTTGGGTGGTTGCAAGAGCATGGACCAGTGGATGCCATTAAGTTCTTGATGATTGCTACACGGGGTTATGGATGACTTCTTTTCACAAGACAATGTACATATAACTCATTAGATTGCATAAAGAAATAGTATGAGAAGGTTAAAAAAGCATTAATTAAACATACAGTTCGTTCATATTTTCAATTAATGTTAACTTTTTTTATTAATACTTTAATTCAAAAAGGATGCGTTAAATCTATCTAATAAGACAAGTGAGATGTTTATAATGTAACAAAAGATTTTTATTTCAAATAAATGCTGTTCTTTTAAACTTTCTATTCATCAAAGAGCCCTGCATTTTTTTTATTACAGTTTCCACAAAAGTATTAAACAGCACAATTTTTTAAACATTGGATAATAATGACATATGTTCCTTGAGCACCAAATCAGCATATTAGAATGATTTCTGAAGGATCGTGTGACACTGAAGACTGGAGTAATGATGCTTAAAATTTAGTAATTTTATAATAATTTTTTATAATATTACTTTTACACTATATTTTTGATCAAATAAATGCAGCCTTGGTGAGCATAAAATACTTCTTTAAAAAAAAAAAACATTTAAAAAAATCTTACTAGCCCCCAAATTGTAAATAGTAGTATGTTTCTTTTAAATTGGACTGAGTTGACCGTTGATATCAGATTTGATTGCATATTTGACACAAACTGTTTTAGAGATGATTATATTGCTATTCATGTAAAACCGAAAATAGCTCTTATACAGAGTCAGAGATGGCTACAGAGTGCATTTTAAAGACACTTTGATAGCACTCTTCTCAAGCTGCACAATTTGAATGCATCATTCATGTCCAGAGCAGAAACTGTATAGGATGAGTTATGCTCCAAAGTCGAATACTTAGGCTTAGGGGTTTGTTCAAACCTTTAGCCCCAATGAGTGTCAGTAAGCACCACTATGGCACGGAGAAAATGACCTTCTATGAAGTACAGAGGACGGTTATGCGGACACATCTGTGCTCAGCATATTTATTCCTCCGGGTGCTGCAGCTAGTGTGGTCATCGATTCGGAAATGTTCTGAATCTTTTTCTGTCTATATCTCGCTTCCTGCATCCTATACAAACACACGAGCGCACACACACTGTGTACTCAGCTTCATGTAAATGGGTTTAATTTACATTGTTTTTGCGAGTCAGCTATTTGATGCTGACATTCAAGCCGTATTTAAACAGGCACACAGACTCGTGATGCTCTAAGGTTATACAGGCTAAATCATTGAAACAGAGACGCCTAACCTTAAGCAAGTGAAGATGAGTCTATAGCCATAAACAGAATTTACAACTCTGGACTGTAATGCTACACACATACAATCAATCTCCTGTCTGCTGGGGCACAACAAATGAGTTCTTCTTCTCTTTCTCTTTTTTTTAAAGGTCCATTGTTTTATTGGGGTCATATCCTGCCTCTTTTATCATTGATTCTTTTAGCTTATGTTTGTCTATATTGTGAAATATTATTGCAAACGGTGTACACTTCAATATATTTAAAAATGTCATGTATTTCTTGCAGAATTTTCAGCAGCCATAACTCCAGTCGCTTGATCCTTCAAAAATCATTCAAATAAGCTAATTTGGTGCTCAATATACATTTCCTATTTTTAATCAATGTTTAAAACAGTTGTGTGCTGCTTTAATATTATTTATGGAGATATTTTTTCAGGATTGTTTGATGAATAGAAAGTAAAAAAAAACAGCCATATTTTTAAATATGAATGAATTATAAATGTCTTTACTGTCACTTTTGTACATAAATTTAATGCATCCTAACTAAATAAAAGTATTACAGTTTTTCTCAATCACGTTGGCACATTTTTCGATACAGTCTTAACATTCTCTAAACTGTAAGTGCAATTGTCACAACTGTTTTCTGGAACATCAGAACTCTAGCATGTCTTAAAAATGTAGTTACTCACCCAAAACATTTAATTCATGCTTCAAAACCTAGTTTTTGTGTTGGTAAATTGGCCAAAGCCACCAAAATAAAAAGTCTTTTTGTCAGCGTGTAAGCCGTACTGGTCACAAAATGTTTAAATGTTTTTTCACCATGGAAATATTTGTTAAATAAAACTTTTTAGTTGACACTGTGTTCTTTTTACACTATACAAGAATGTCAGTTTTGTCAAGTTGAATGCTCTTGTGTATAATTCTGAGCTTTTTAGATTTCAGCAAGTAAATTTACTAGGAAAAGTCAATGTACAATGTACAACTGTAGTACTCAAAAAGAAAAATTATATTAGGTGTCCTTATCTATCATGTACTTACATAAGAAAATAAGTACAGTGTACTTATTGTGTTCATATTGTATTGCAAAACACTTTTGCTGCTGTTGAGGTGGGATATGGGTATGGTTAGGGACAGGGTTGGTTGTATGGGGTGGTTTACAATGTACTTCTAGATTTAGCTGTAATTACATGCAGGTTTTTTTTATATAAGTAGGCTACAACGTAAAAACATGTACACAATAAGTGCATTGTATCAAATTATTCATTTGCAATAATTGGTAGTACATAGTAGTTAAAGACACCTAATATAAATTGGGACTGAACGTTTTTATTTATGCAGCACATAGTTGAAGAAATGTTGTGCATGTAAACTGAAAATTCAGTTGCTTGTTCATTTTTACATATTCTATTACAGAATATGTTATCTTCCCCTAACACCACACATTGCTCTTCCATGGCAAGCAACTGTGTATTTTCAGTTTCTACAAAAATTAACTGCTGTTGCTGCATGGATGTAGATGTTCCTGCATGTTCAAAAATGGCAGTGATTGTGCTGGGCAAACTCCATATAGCCTACCGTATGCTTCCAAACTTGATTGGTTGATTGGTACGATTGTTATTTCTATTTCACTACAATAGCAGGCCATTTGTCAATTCAGCAGACATAGGTATTTATGGAATATACATGCATGTCTGACAGATTTTGATAACTGAATGGATAATTTTTGATGGATCAATTAACTGAGAATCAACTCATCAGTTTTGATCAACAAGCCATGTGCATTTAGATGTTGTGCAAATTGTAGACAATTGTACTTACTTTTTTGCACACGTGCTAAAACACATGCAAATTGCTTAAATTAATAAGAAATCCAAATCTAACTTATTGTTTTGAGAGAAAAAAAGTCTCATTCGAGAATTGAGCCAAAGCGATTGAGAAAAACTGTAATGGCTTCCAAAAAGGAATCTTTCTGACCCCAAAGTTTTGAATGTGTATTTTCTGTTTTCCTTATGAATCTTTCACAATGCAAAAGGCTTTGCAAAAACACTGTTAAACAATTAAACAATGGGGCTCTGCCAACTATACTGGATCTTTATGGTTAAACAGGCTTTAAGACCTCCATGTAACTGAACTCTGTTGTGAAGCCTCTTTGCAAATGAAATAAGTAACAACACTTGCTAACGGGTTGTAGGTTCACGATCGGATCCAATCTAGTTGCCACTGCTCCATCCTCTCAATAGCAATCTCTTCCCAGACAGCAACATAGTGTCTGCCCAGATCCAGCCCACATCTGGTACGTGTGAAATCCATGTGTACCAGATCTATGTTGCTGTCTTGGTTTGCAAAGCCTGTGACAGATTCTCAAAAAACCATGCTGAAATGTGTCACACAAACTGCTAAGGTTTAACTGGTAAACAAGAATGCCATAAATATCAAGCCACTTATTTCTAAGGTTGAGATCTTTCAGAAGGCTACAGTGACCTACAGCCAGGATCAGCACAAAGTTTGGTGGGCTTGTTGTTAGTTATGTACTTTACCATCTAAAATACTATCTTCTAATTCTAAAACTTATTATATCAAACTGAAATGTTTTTTTTTTTTTGTTTTTTTTTTACAACGAAGTCAATTTTCATGATACACCACTTATAAAACTACTCCTCATCTGTGGATTGGCATGATTAATGTTGTCTGTTTCCCGTGTTTTTCTCTCTGTCTCCTCCTCATGTTTGTTTCTTCTCTCAGGTCATGTCACTTATTCACAATGGTGCTGTCTAGTCGAAATCTAAAGTGATCTAATTCAATCCTGTCCACACACCTCCGAACAAACACACCCCCACACACGGCAAGCATTTAGCCTTTATTTCTCTTTTCCTAGAGCCCCTCCGTGCTCCATTAAGTCCCACTCAATTGATTCAGTTATCTAACGCTAATCTGTGTTGATATGACAGAAATTTGTTGATGTTGAGATTGTCAACTCCATCTGCATCTGTATCACTCAACCTCTCTCTCTTTTTCTTTCTCAGAGGCGCACTCCAGCGCAATGATGTTTGGCTGCCTGTATCTGGAGCTCTCCGTCTCTCTGGACCACCGCACCAATGACCTCCTAGAAGCGGCTGTGAGAGCGGCCCGGGGCCACAGCCCGGGGCCCGGCTGGACGGGGTCCCCTTCAGCGGCCCGCCGAGAGAGCTTGACCAGCAGGGCCAAACGCTTTCTGTCAGGGCTCGTCCCGCGCTCCCACCTCGGCCGAGACAGGGACAGGGAGGGCGACAGAGACCTCAGCAGACACAGAGGAAGCAGAATGCTCAGGCAGAAGTCACGTTCTTGCCATGACCTCAGCGCTCTAATGTAACCGAAAACCACAGAGAGAGAGAGAAGGGAGAGGAGGTGTTAAAGGAGGCTAGTGGAGAAACTGCGTGTGAGATTGACAGGTGAGGAGATAAGAGACAGTGTTGCCACACCACTTCACAGAGGAGATAATTCTCTGGAGATATTACCTAAACTAGTATGTGTGAAATTAGTTGTTTTGACCAGTCTCTCAGTCATTGAATGTGACAGTGGTGCAGCGAAACCTAACAGTGTGTAAACTATCCTGACAGAACATGACCTTTAAGGTTGCGAGAGGCCTGGAAACGGACAGGCCGACACAAATATAGAGCTGGATATCAGTATAATGAGTATATCATGCTGACTGTGACAGGCTGTTAGTGGCGATAGAATAGCTCCTGTAGAAGTCCCTGTTGAGAAGCATGCTGACACAGCACGGATGCAGAATCGTAGTACAAGTTTTGTAGTAAAAAAAAGGCCCACCGGCACAGAATAAGATGCTTTAGTTAATGCATGGATTTAGCTTTTTAGCTTTTCTCACTCTACCTGCACAATAATAGAATTTTCAGGTTTAAGGAAATCAAATAAAGTGACCAGAATCAGTCCTGTTGGTCGATAGGGCTGCACAATATTAGAAGAACAAAAAGACTGGCATTGTAATTATTTTGGTTTTCTGCTAAATAAAAAAATACAGGAATTTTCCCCAGGTGACTTAAAGGACTAGTCAACTTCAAAATGAAAAATCTGTCATCATTTACTCACCTTCAAGTTGTTTCAAACCTGTATGAATTTCTTTCTTCAGCAATTATAGCCATCTGCTTATTGCTATTCTGTGCTTTGGTTGCATTCTGATGGCATTATTAATACATTAGACATGACAAAATACCTCCATAGAGTATCATCAATTGGTATAGGTATCCTACCGAGTGGCATAAGACTTGCTAAGCGCGCGATCAAAATGATCACGATAAAATAGATCCTCGCGCACATTGTACCCGGGGACTGGTTTATAGCGGTGGATCTGAAAGACGCATATACTTTCACACTCAGATAGCCCTCATCACAGGAGCTTCCAGAGATTTGTGTTCGAAGGTGTCGCACTCCTTGTACGTTCAGGAAAAGTAGGCCTACGAACGCAGTGCTTTCCCCCTTGAGGCTCAGTGGGGGAGCGCGTTCTGGACTTCCTAGACGACTAATGCATTTATAGCACAAACTTCTGTGTCTTTTTCAGTATACGGTGGTTTCAGCTGTCTGCCCTATTATTGTGCTTGTGAACTTGACTCGTCCCGCGGATTTATTCTGGACGCTGTGATTGTTGGTTCAACCCGCTTGTAACAGCTGGTCTGATGTTGTATACAACAGTAGCCTACTCTTGTTGCTTCATTATGTTGTATTTGTATGCACCAATATACCCTTGCTGCTTCATTATTGTCACTCCCTGTGATAGTTCGAAATTCATACAGGTTTGATACAACTTGAGGGTGAGTAAATTATGTCAGAATTTTCATTTTGAAGGGAACTTTTCCTTTAAGTTGCTATATTTGGAAAAATATAATAATTTTAGAATGATTGGGGTGATTTCTTGAGGAATGCATATAAAATAAAAATAATTTAAACAAAATTTTAAAAATGACTTTTTACTCTGAAGAGTTTTTTTTTATGTGAATCATACTTTTAGGGATGAATAATTTGGAAAAACTTGAAAAATGTTTATGTTCACTTCACACTCTTTCAGTAACCATAAAGTGAACAGAAAAGAACACAATCTCTTTTCACTTGTTTTCATAGACCACATTCCCAGTGTTTTTGACCCATTCAATCTGACTATAAAATAATATTTTTTTATTACTTTTATTGTGCTTCAATCTGAAACATGTAGTGCATTTATTTATTTCATTAAATCGAAATCCTGGTGTTTTGATAAAATCGATATCGCTACATTGGTTTAGTGAAATTCTTTCGATATATGGTGCAGCCCAATTGGTCGACTACTAATTGGAATAATGTTATGGTGGTTATGGCTCTGAGAAATACTGTGTCCTAACCAGGCGTAGTCTCGCGTAGCCTGGCATCTATAGAAAAAGAGAAAATCTAACCGTCATGTAAAGCGACATTCTACAGTTTGTTATATTTTCACACTCCATATAGAGGCATGCTTGTCTAAAATAGAAACCAAAATAATAGACTGCTGTATAAAACATTTATTTAAATAATTGCAAATAACTATTTGTACAGAAAACAGAAAAAAATAGTGGAAGTTAAAGACTTTGATTAAAATTCCTCTTTAAGGTTTGTGATCAAGAACAAAAGTCTTGAGGATCTTTTGTTCATCTGATGCCACTAACCTGGAAAACTTTTGCAGATCTAGTGATTAGTTCTTCCTCAAATGCGCTCATTGGTGCTTTGTAAATTTGCTTTACTTAACTTTTTAACACAATATCAAAGCCAATGGGAAGGTATTTGATGTTTTATACACTGTTTTATGGTACAGTATTTTGAACCAATGAGATCTCATTATAGGCGGAGCTATTTTGGCATCACAGCCATGAAGTTACAACCAAGCAACCAACAAAATATCGCTTCACTGCATCATATCTGGTTAGGACACTGTGCTAATCATAATGTGAACTAAAACTCATGACAGTTCTTATGACATGTAGGCCTATAATATTTAGTGATACAGATCAAGTTTATTAATTGGCCAATCTCATCCAAACGATTAATGTGTTGACCCTCGAGTGGTGGTTTCCTTGTGGAATTTGCTTTGAGACTAATCACAAAGCCTTGAGACTAATCGAAAAATATGAGGGTGAATCAGCACAGAACGGCAGAGGAGTGCTAATGATATTTCTTTTTTTTTTTTTGTTCTAGTAACAGCCGTCCAGTTCTGGTAATTGGGAATTGTTACTTCAAGGGCCTTGTTTACAAGCGGAATAAGCACTTGCTAAAATAGTTTGCATATGCGGTTTCCGTAGCGTGATGAACGATTGAAGTGAAAAAGTGGCGTACAGCTCATTTAACATGCTTTCGAAAACACATACTCTTGGTTTGTGGTTGGAATTAATTGACTTGTCATAAATTCTGAAAACAAGTTAGAAAATATTCAAACTCAAGCAATATTTGTGATTGGGCACAGATGAATTTCTCGCTTAAACAATTGTTACTGAAATGTAAACTTTGACTCACAGTAATGACTTCAGTCAATCAGGCCTAAAGTACATACTCAGATATTCACTTGTAATGACTCTTAACCACAGGGAGCAAAATCACATACTAATTTATTGTTTCAAGATGTAATGGGACATTTTGTAATACAACATCAAAATGTTGTTGTTCTTCTGATATTAACATCAATTATATGCACTCATATTTAAACCAGTAATACACAGACCTGTTATTTAATGAGCATAAAATAAGAAAGAAGGCAATATTAGGCACTCAGTGCCGGCAGAGAAAGCAGATTGGCCTATGGAGAGCGTGTTGATAGAGTCCCCAGAGTCAGACAGAGGAAACTCTAGAGAATAACTCAGTTGTGTCAAATTACCATAGAACTAATTTGACTCCTACGTCTATAATGAATGTTTACACTCAAATCTGTCTGAAAAGAGAATTAACCTACCAACTCTCATTTTCCTTTATACGGGTCAATTGTATAGTATTTGGTATTTATCTGCATACAGTAGCTAAATACAAGTCTCAGAGATCGAAAAGGCACCTTTAATCAACGTCATACTGCCCTGAATTCAGGTTAAAACTGTACTTAAAATTTTCTCTCACTTGACTTTCCTAAATGATTTGTCACCAAAAAGACCAGATGTTAGGACAAGCAATATTGAGAATGGCCCACTTTGTCTTGTCATCTAAAAGCATGTGATGTCTTTTTCCCATATCGTCTTACTGTGATTTCGCCAATGTGGACGTGGATGATTGGACATTTCATTCAATGTATTAGCGTTAAGGACCTTTCATATGACTTGCATCAGGGCTTCAACTAAAGCATCATGGACTGCTTTTCCATCCACATGAGAAGTGTTGCAGAAACCATCAAGGACATTGCAGAGCATGGTAGCAAAAAAGTGGGTAGTGTGCACAATAAACAGTGAAAACATTTAAGCTTAGAAAACGTTTGAACACTGTCTTAGATAAATTTTCTTGAATTACAATTAGATCTGTAACAGAGGTCCCAGGATGCTTCTAAAAAAAAAAAAAAAGTGAAAAGAAAAAAATTAGCCATTCTAAATTTCTTTATAAATTTATACAGATTTTTGGGAAAATGTCCAAAGCTGTATACTTTCAAAAGACATCACAAGACAGGTACAATCTTGTGTGAAATAACAGATTGTTGAACCTGTCACTGGCTATGCTTTAAAAGGTCAGTCAGGTCAAAATTGAAATTGTGTGAACTTTGAGTGCCATGCAATGCTGATGCTTCATTCCATAGAGCAATGCTAATGAAAGTTGTGAACTCTCTATTTCCCTCTGATTTTAGAGGTAGTTAATGTTTAGGCTTAGGACTTTGTTCATTTCTTTTACAATGATGTTCTGTAAAATTGCTGTAGCCTTAATTGTGAGGGTTATCACAAATTACATCCATTCGATGATATGGCTGGAGTTGTATGAGTGTTTAAGGATGATACCATGTGCGCATATTTTGAAATAAATGTACATAAAGAGCCATAAGAAGAGACGCGGAGCCTATAAATATGGGCAAGTTTTGTTCTGTATTTTCACCAGCTCACATCATTTTAGACCCAACAACACAAGATCTCATGGAATCCACTGAATTTGCCATAGGACCAAGTATTTCTGTGGGGGCTGGCCACACAACCTTATGCAACAACAATGAAACCACAACGTTCTGGAAACGTTCCAAGGTCAAACATGACAGCACCATTCACTTGTTTCTCACTATTGATGAATGTTATCCACGCTGTCTTTGAAAACTAGAGAATAAAGACAATTTGTAATGATAAGCATGTGTCTGACGTTTGTCCCTGCAATTGTGATGACGCCGAAATGATTCTTGCAAGTAAACCAGCAGCACCTCAAGGTGAGAAACTATATTTGTATTTGAAAGGGTTTGATGGCTTCACTCTAAAGGCAGATGGTTGGAAACGGGACATGAAGTAAGAAAGAAAAGGGATGACAAATGTTAGTTGCCTAGCGACTGTTGTCAGGGAGACAGAGTGTGACTCCCCTGACCAGACTAAGAATTTCTTACTATGTTTATTTGTTCGACTGGGAATCAAATTGCTGGAATGGAATCTGAATCTGCAAGCATCCACATGAACAAATGGGAATACACATACAAACACTTGATTGGTTAAACAAAAAAATCAATGAAAGATAGACACAAAATGAAAAGACATAGTTGAGCCTGGGTGATGAACTCAGAAGAGTGGCTTTTCTGAAAGCGTGAACACTATCGTTATCATGCATATACTGTATATCATTTTAGACTATATTCAGCTGTGCTGCTTTGAATTTTATATCAAGTGACCTATTTAAAAACACAAAAATGTACAATCAAGAGCTGGTATTATGCAGCACTGTGCTTTATAGAAACTGTGCATACAGGAAAAAGGCAAAACTCTTTTTTTTTAACTAGATACAAATAGATATATAAATCATATCTAATTTGGTAAACTGATTCAGTCTAATATGTCTATGTGATTCCTCTTCACTATGCATGGCATTATTGTACCCTTTGAGTACAAGAGCAAGTTAATGCAAAGACAGCTTCAGATAAAGTGTGTATAATTTAAATCAAAGAGCTAGTCCTCGCCTCTGGCTGATATTGCTGAAACTGTGCCATTTGCATCAAAATCCAATTTCATTTTCAGACACATGGACTGTTGTTACATTTTTAACTGCCATTACTTATTTACCAGACTCATATGGAAAGGGAACGTGGCAAACCAAACACATGGTGCTGTTTTAAAAGTGAACTAATTTTTTAGATCTTTTAGTTTTTTATAAAAATCCCATCACATCAGTACATACTTTTTTTTAATGACAGAACACTGAAACAAAACAAAAGCACAAAATAACATATTCCCTTCTATCTTTTATTTTAACATTGAAGTGATTTTATAGGAGGTTTTGCAACTTTGGGTTTTCATGCTCCTTTTTAGTACCACAATTCACTCAACTCTGTCTCAAAGCAGAGACTGCCATCTAGTGCCACTAGTACAGAGTGCCATTCAAATAAACTTAAGTGGGGTCCAAAAATGCATGGACAAAATATGATTCAATAGCAAAAGAAAATGTTAATCAAACCAATCCTGTGCATATTACCAGGCTACATCAATTTAGAAGCAACTCCTTTCACTAACAATTTAGTGGAACTCAAAATGAAAATATTACATCCATCTAATTTGTCTCTAAATGTATTCTCCGATGCTGTTTTAGTTGATCGCTCCTTGTAAATCCTTTCCCACACTCCAAGCACTGGTGAGGCCTCACTTCAGAGTGCATTTTCTCATGTCGTCTTAGAGTTTCTTTCCTTGCAAACTTCTTCCCACAATGGGAGCAAACATGCTCCATCTGTCCTGAATGCTGTAGTTGGTGAGTAACTAGCTTCCCGTCTGTGTTAAAGCTCTCCCCGCACTCAAAGCAAACATACGGCTTCTCGTCGGTGTGTGCGATCTGCCGGTGCTTTTGCAGATAGGACGTGGAACTGAAGCTCTTCTTGCATTCGTCGCAGTTGTACATTTTCTTATTCCCCGAGTGACCCTGCATGTGCAGCTTCAAGCAACTTGCTGAGCTCAGGCACTTTCCACACTCTGAGCACTTGTGGACTTTGATCCCCGCATGGATGTCTTGATGCCTTTTGAAGGTGTCTTGGCGAGTGAAGGTTTTGCCACAGGTGGTGCAGTTTAACATGAACTTGTTGGAATGGATTATCAGGTGGCTCCTTAGAGTAGAGGTGGACTTGAAGGCCAGACCGCACTGAGAACAGCTGTAACGTCTTTCGTCAGTGTGCACTACCTTGTGATTTTTGAGACTTGCACGCCTTGCGAAGCTCTGACCGCACTTCTTGCATTGAAAGGGTCTTTCTCCAGTGTGTGTGACCTGGTGGGACCTCATACTGCTCCTGAAGCGAAAGCTCTTGTCACACTTCGGGCACTTGTACGATTTCTCCTCAGAATGTATGGCCATGTGTCTAGAGCGCTCTCCTGAAGAAGGGAACTTTTTCCCGCAGCGTTCACAACTGTAGGGTTTTTCTCCGGTGTGAAGACGCTCATGCATTTTGAGGCTGTTGGGATGTTTGAAGGGCTTGCCGCAGTGTTTGCATTTGTAAGGGGTTTCGGAGAAATGGATCTTCATGTGCGATTTGAGGTGGCTCATCCTTTTGAAGCTGCTCTCGCAGTGTATGCAATGAAAGGGACGGTTGTCTTGGTGAATGGTCTGATGAGTGTTGAGTTCTTGCTTCCTCAAGAAACTCTTCCCACATACAGAACAGCTGAACGGCCTGTTCCCTGCATGGATATGTAGGTGTACTTCCAGTTCAACTTTATTGATGAACTTCTTGTCACATTGCGGGCATGGAAAGGGCCTCTCTCCGGTATGGGTTGCCCTGTGGACTCTCATAGCTGCCGCAGTGTTGAAAAGCTTCCCACAATGATCACACTGGTGGGGCAGGGTGCCTAGGTGCAAACGCAGGTGAGTATTTAAGGTACTTCTTCGAGAAAAGCTTTTCCCACATTGTGAACAAGAGAATGGCTTCTCCCCCGTGTGACTCCTCAAGTGTGACTTCAATCCACTCTCCCTGACAAACTTTTTCTTGCAATAAGGGCAGTCCAACACCTTCTCGCCGGTGTGTAGCCGCATGTGCAAGGAAAGCTCATGTTTATCGACATAACACTTTTCGCAAGTGGAGCACTGGTGTGACTTCTTCAAGGTGTGCACCTTCTCATGGGCTTTGAGGTCTGATTTTCTTTTGAAGCTCTTGCCACATTTTGGACAAAGGTTGGACCTTAAGGATCCACAAGTAATTGTGGGTGGTGGGTTAGGATTCTCTCTAGAGTCATTGGGTTCCATTAAGATGGAACTGGGTGCAGGAGCTGTGTTATGTAGTATCATGTCTGTATGTATTTCCTCATCACTAGAAGTAGTAAATGATGTATAAATCAAAGGCTTTTAGGGGAAGCAAAGGAAGTTGAGTATGCAAGATATTAATGCTTATTTCAAAGCATTTATGTACTAACGAGAGATCTTTGCAATTTCATGAGAAGATAGGACACTCACCTGGTTTTATTGGACTGCTCCTTCTTTAAAAAAAAACAAAAAAAACAAGAACATATTTAGAAAAGTTGTAGCTAGGATGACATATGCTGATACATTTGACACCTTACCTTCACAAAGGCAATGTCCAAAGTTGTATGTCCACGTATACGGTTTTCTTCTATGTTTGCTGATATGTTTTTTTCAGTTGGTTCATGTTTGACCTCCATCAACATCTGGACCATGGTACTAATGTCTTCTTCTGTCTTGATGCTGGCCATTGTGCTCATTATCTCTGATAGCTCCTTCTTCACTGACTGCTATCAGTGTTAGCATAGACATTTACATTTATGCATATGGCAAACTCTTTTATCCAAAGCAACTTACACTGTATTCAAAGTATGCATTCAGATAAATCAGATCTGTGTCAGAGGTTACTCATAAAGTACTAAATATGCAAAACAGACATCTCCTACTTGAAAATAATTATTCCCATATCTGACTTAGTCTGGAAAGAGCTTTAACTGACTTAGTATACTTTCTACGCATTTTTAATAAACGGTAGCAATCTACCAGGTAAAAAATGCTCTTATACTATTCCATAAAATGCAAACATACTGATACAATCTTTAATTAAATCAAATTAATTTAATATTATTACTACTTAGCTGTATTCATAAGACAGTCCCTAAAATCTATGTCTGGATTAGAGTAGGTCCTTTAGCCAAAATTATATTTCAACATCAAAGTTAAAAGTGCAGTTTCTTTTCAGTGAAAGTGCAGCTCACTTACCATTTCACTTTCAACATTCCCCACATGGAGTGGTTTGAAGTCGCGGTCTCGAGAGGATTCATCCTCTGAGGAAAAGTGAGAAATACTTAAATGATGTAGAAGAACAGAACAGTGTGTTACCCTCAAACAAACAGGACACTCCAGGGACTTGTTGAGCTCCCAGTAGCTTTGTAGACAGTTTTTGCACAAACTGTGGCAACATCTTAGAACAACAGAGTCTTTTAAAGAAGTGCAAAGATAGCAGACAGAACCTGTGACAGGAACGGGTGAGGTGGCAGCCATATTGTAACTGTTCAATCAAGATGAACAATTCAATGATGGTAACAGATGGTCAATCATATATTTTAGAAACTAGTTGTTTGGTGTAAAATGTGACACAAATTACAGCTCTGTCAGCAAACTTTTCTGATCTCACAGCTGTTCCTCTTTTTCCTACTCAATTAGTTAAACTGATAACTTGTAATCAATCAGGAGCACTAGCTCCATCTAATGCAGTGGTTCCCAAACCTGTCCTGGCGCCCCACCACCACTGCACGTTTTCTTTGTCTCCCTAATCAAACACACCTGATTCAACTCATCAGCTCATTAACCCATGTGATAATGAGCTAATGAGTTGAATCAGGTGTGTTTGATTAGGGAGATAAAGGTGCAGTGTTGGTGGGGCGCCAGGACAGGTTTGGGAACCACTGATCTAATGGACAGGATGCCATTTATTGAAAGATCTCAGAGAAAGACACAAGGTGCAAGTCAATTATGACACTTTTTTTTTTATTTTTGGGCCACTGGCTGACATAAATATTTCCTTTACTGCAGTGAGAACATTACTAAAGATCATAATGCTGCTTGCAGTTTCTTTCATCAGCAAGCCAGAATAGCAGCAGCAGCAGCATGTACATATTTTAGTAATGTAGATTAGAACTGAGGCAAACCATTGTTTTTTTTTCCTCAGTAACTTAAAATGTAAAACATTTTTCAAACATTTGATGGCACAAGTTCACACAGCATTCCTAGAAGTCCAGATTTTTTCCACAATTTGTTCCAGATTAAAGATAAAGGTTACTTATTAGACAGTGAGATTTAATTTAAACTTAATTTGACAGTGAGATTTAATTTAAACTTAATTTGACATGCAAAATGACACATAGTAATTTAGTAGGATAGCATTAACGAGGATTTTCTTTTAAGGGAGAACCCACTATAAGATAATCATTCATTGAAATTTAAGTCATTATTCAATGAAAAAGCAAAATTCATACCTTGTTTCATGCCAGTCTGTTTTTCCTATTATTAATTCAACTGTATTTTGTCAGTTTACATAAGTAAGTGTATATAGGTCAGGGTTCACAATTTAGCTCCAACCCCAATTAAACACACCTGAACCAGCTAATCAAGGTCTTACTAGGCATACTAGAAACTTTTTTTTAGAAGGAAGCTGGTTACCAGGATTTCAAAGGATTCTATATTTAACAGAATATAAAACAGAAACAATGTTATGACAGGAAAAATCATTGTAAGTATAGTAGATATCTTTATTATGAATAATGTGACCACGATTAATCATGGTCAAACACACAAGAATCAACCTTGATGTACAGGTAAAATGTAAATTGAAGGTCCAGAGTCCAAAGTACAAAAAAATTCACTATCAATGCACATTCCTCCCCTTCTTTCCATCGGTGGTACGCCCTAAAAGTAATTTATATTCAGCTCAGTCTATCCCAGACTTCAGCTCTGGAGGTCTAACAGGAACAAATAAAAAAGGTTTGGTCGCTTAAATAAACTCAATGCTTTAGTGCTGCGGGTTTAGTCATCCAAGAAGTCGTCATCCAGATTGACGTCTGTGGTGTCAATGTCATCAAGCTCCATGTTATCCAAATCATCCTCCAGTTCGTCAATAACCTTAAAATAAAATCACAAAATGAGGTTACATCAAGTCTGATGTTTATATGGCTTTATTAACCATGTACTTTTTTTTTTTTACCAAATACCTTCTGTTCTGCTTCTGTCATTTTTGGAGGCTCTTCCTCAGTCTCCTCCTCAACCTTCTGAGGCGGCTGGGATTCTGCATGACTCATGGCAGCAACTACAGGAGCCGAGACGGCTGCTATCACTGAGGCCAAAACACCCACATCCTCTGAGGCCTTCTCTGTGTCTTTCACCTCCTGAACATACACAGGCAATTTGATTAGTTTATGCACAAAAATCTTTAGATTACTCTTTTGCTCAGGTATTGTGGTAGGCGATTAGGCGTGGAACAGAACATAGTTGATCCGTGATCTGTACAGACCAGGCCCCATGGCTCGGCACACTTGATTCTCGGATCTTTTGTCTTGTAAATGTGCACATTGAAGTGATTTTAAACCATTCAAGTTCAAGAAGAGGCAACTCAATTCGGTACTCGAACGCTGTTATTTATGCGCACAGCCACACACACCTGAGGCGTGCACACACAGAGAGCCACGTTTCAGATGCACAAACACCGAATTGATTCTTCTTTCCAAGCGCCAAATGAGAGTATTAATCTGCGTTGGCGAGTATATGAAACAATGTCAATAAGCCGGTAACATTTTATGAATGCAATGCTTTGAGAACATGAATGACGCTCAGGACAGTTGATGGGCCAGTGCTGCATCGTCATGAAAGTCTAAGCCTTGACAATTTAAATATTCAAGCACAAGAAGACATGAAAGGGAATTAAATTCGGTAGTCGCTTGCTGTGTGGAAATCTTTCTGTGTGCAAACATACAAAGCAAGTCTCAGACAGAGCATGAATACAGAATTGAGCTCTTTCACATCTTCTGGCGCTTGAATGGACAAATTCACACAAAATTATGTCAAAAATGCCCGTCTCTGTGAGTATCCTAGTAAACATAATCGGTTATATCTTAAGTGAACGTAAACAGTTGAGAATTAGTGACAGCAGCCAAATATAACTGCTGCTGTCTGTGTCATCAATGTCAATCAATCAACAAAAGACAAAAAGAAAAATCAGCCACTGTTCTTGACTAAATAACTTTTGTAACTTTAATAAGGATTAATCACTGTTTAATACATAAATCAATATTTTATACAGTGAAAACTATGCAGTGCTTTTACATTTGATTACTTTATTAAATTTCTGTACCTGAAAATTATTCCTAGACCTATCTGAAAATAACAGTTTATTTCATTAGTATCTATGTTCTATTGTATCTATTTGTGCTATTGCTTGTAATTTTATTATTTGTTCTTATTTTATCACTGACTGTTTACTTGTCATTAATAATAATTTAAATGTGGTATTAAAATTGGAATAGAGAATTGTGAATTTCATGGTTTCATGGCCGGTAAAAAAGTATTTATGGCTATTAAATATCTTTTCTCATTGGCCACTGGCAGGTGTAGCAAAAAGTTAGTTTTAGGGCCTGGTTGCACCACTAGTTGCAACCAACAGAATGAGTGTTTGAGACACACACACACACACACACACACACCTGTGTAGGAGTGGGGATAATTCCTTTTGGTTCATAACCACTGGCTTCCTCCAGCACGTTCCTTTCTTCATTGGGCTAAAGACAAAGAAAAGAGAGAGGGGAAAAAATTATAAAGGCAGCCTATTACTCAAATAAAATGGATTTAAAAAAAAAAAAGTCAATTACAACACAGCAAAAAGTATGCAAACAATTAAAAGAGCAGTAAGCAGTGATCATCAGGGTCCAAACAGACTGCAAAGACAAGATACAGTTATTCCCTGTTAAAAAAAAAACTTCAAGCATGTTGGTGTAATAATGGTTTTATATTATAGCATCCCCTATGGTAGTAAATCTGACTATATTTTAAAGTTAAAGTTTAGACTTGGCTTGATTTCAGAAGATCGGCTTTTATCTTCTAAAGAACGGCTTGGATCCTGTACAAGAAAACAGTGAAAGAGTGTCTTGGAATAAAAGGCAGTGTAGATATTGGTAATTAAACTAGAACTAAAACGCTAAAACTATGAAAATTGTTTTTGGTAATTAAAATTAAGCTGAAAATATAAGCACTAAACTTAACTTAAAAACCTTCACCAAAAATGTTAAATGTTGCCTTGTCAAATAACAGAAAAATATTTCTAAAACCAAAACTGAAATAAAAAGAAATGCTAAATAGAAATATAATACAAATAAAGATAGTATCTAAATCTACTAAAACGTAAAAAAAAAAAGGGGCTTTCTTACTGTGATCAGTGGGTAGTCGGAGGCGGGTCTGGTTTTGCCGAGGCAGGACTCTCTCAGGTACTGCTCTGCCACAAAGGCCTCTTTCAGGCCTGGGAACAAGTTCTCATACTCTGTAGGATCTGCCAGAGACTCTGCAGCTTTCTGATTCACTTTAGACAAGCTCTCTCTCCAAAGTTTCACCACCCTGTTATCAAACACACAGTTACAGGATTGTAAAGAATGCATTTTACTCTCTGAAAAAAACAATGACAAATTACTTTATATCAATATGTGAATTTTTTTTAATTTTCACAGTGAGTCAAAAAGAGACTAATTTTGAAGGTCAAGTCAAGTGCATTCCATTGTGGGATACAGCATCTCACACAGTGTGCTCTGACTGGAAACTGGACAAAAAAATTGCATATTGTGCACACTTTCCTTTTTTAAATAGTAATATGTTGTATGCCCTTCCAAAATACCACTTCACTTTATTAAAAAATACTTTAATGCTGTGCCAAAGTGAATGTGAATACAGACCTGGATACTTGGCTAGGCAGATATGTGCGGGCAAGAAAGGCTGCTTCTGGTAGACGATTGGTCTTGATCAGGAGCTCCAAACAGTTGTCCAGCCTGACAAGACAAACAAACAATAAAAATCAGTTAAAGCAACTAAACTATATTCAAAATAACAATCAGTGACTTCATCCAAAAGTATAGGTATATACATAGTAGACTATGAAAAGATAATCCACAAAAGTAAAACATCTTTAGATAACATATTTCTATTTGTATTTCAGCTGACAAAAGTCTGTTCACTTATAATACTTACTTTCCCTGCAGGAAGTAGGTCATGAAGGCAACATTGTTTTTTCCGTCACGCTCTGCCCCCTCTGCAAGCTTGGCAACCATAGCAGCATTGCCAGATGCAGTGGCCAGCAGCAGAAGACCTCCATAGTCCTGGGCATGATGGAGGCACTCCTGTGCCAAACCAAACTGGCACTTACTGATGGCCAACTCTGCCAACTGCTTCCACTTCTGCTCAGACTACAGAAGAAAAGCATTATCATTAGAATTCTTAATTATATCAGCTTACATGCAGAATCTTGAACATTTTGTTTACAGAAAAACTTTTTTCCACTACAAAAAATGCAATAAAAGTAGTAAGCAATCGAGCTTGGCCACCACTAGGGGAGCTGCATGTGCTTAAAACAACAAACCTCAGCTTCTACTGCTAGCTGGTAGGCGATTTTCAGCTCTCCTAACTGCAGCGCCAGCTCAAACCGGTGCTCTGGATCAGTGGACACGGCCAGAGCCTGCTGCTTGAAACCCTGAATGCACACGGACAAAGATCCTTATATATCACAGAACATAAAAAGATTATCATTTTGATTTGCTAAACTTTTGGTAGCCAATGAATCTTTAATGCTGCATCTAAAATCACATACTGTCTTGAGAATGTACTACATTTAAATTTACTTCACAAGCATTAAACATTGTTTATTATGTGTAGAAAAAGTCTTCTATATACCAGTAGTATGAATGTGGGTTGTATAAATGAAATTCGGATGTACTACATCCACCATGTTGTTGTTGTCACGTGACCTACCAGCGTCAGTTGCGTCGCTTCACTGCCATTCAAAAATACACTCCTGTGGTCTCATGGGATAGCATTGTCCATTGAATGCACACTTCATTATCTCAGCGGAAGTAGTAAGTCATCCGGGGGCTTTTCACCTACTGTTTTTTTAATACTATGCATTCAGACATGCTCTGCTGGCGTACTGTTTTTTTGCATACTATATGGTAGGGAAGTTTCGATTTCAGATGCAGCGTAAGGCTTTCTTAACTCACATTTGTTTACATTGATCTTCACAAGTACTGTACTTCATGATTATTTTTATTACTTACGATTTACGAGTCTAAGCTGCTGTTATTTTTGCAGAGCTAGAACATTGTTATTCGCAAATCATGACCTCCAGGCAAACATTTTGAAGTCTTACCTGTTTTTCCAGGAAGTGGGCAACCCTGGTTCTCTGTTCTTTAGGGATGGTGGGCAGCACTTTGTCTGCCATGCCAAAGTCTCTGCGCATGACAGCAGTCTGGTACTCCAGGACAGACACCAGAAGAGAGTAACTGACAATGTTCAGCTCCTTATCACCCAGGTAAAGACGGTCGTCTTTAGGAATGTATCCCAGAAGGTACATGGTTCTACGATAAATAAGACACTGTTAGACTGAATAAATTATATAAGGCCTTACTTCTATATGTATACTGTTTTACTAAGTTTGGGGCCAGTTTTTTCTTTTTTTTTTCAATAAATTAGTATTTCTATTTAGAAAATTAAATTTGTTAATTAAATTGATAAAAAATATGTAAAGAGTTAATACATTTACAACATTACAAAATATTCCTATTTCTGTTCTTTCTAGTACTGTTCTTTTAAAACCTCTACACAAAAAATATGTATCACAATTTGCACAAAAACACTAAGAAGCACATCTGTTTTCAACATTGATAATAATAAGAAAATTATTCTTGAGCACCAAATCTGCATATTGCAATAATTTCCAAAGGATCATGAGATACTGAACACTGGAGTAATTATGCTGAAAATTAGCTTTGCCATCACAGGAACAAATTATATTTTATATTTAATAGAAAGAGACTTCTTTCAGAGACATTTTTAAATCGTACCAACCAGAAATTTGGAGCGAGTGTGAATATGTGATTAATGCATTCAAAAAATATGAAAATGTTTGAAACTGATTTCAGATATTGGGGAATTTGACGGTACCTGTCCAGGTGAGCAATGGTGACAATCTCTCCTCCAACAAAGTAGTTGAGTCTGTTGACTGAGCTGGTGTAAATGAAACAGTCTCCCACCCACAGACCTGTCTTTACCACTTCCTGAATCTCTCCCAGGACCTGCACACACAAACAGAGGAGATCAGACCTTTTGTTTCAATTCTTTAAAGTTAACATCAAAATTGAGTTGATTTACAGTTTTAATAACAATCCTGGTAGTATTGTTAATTCGTTAGAGCATTTGATTTAAATTCTTTTTAATTACAGACTTAATTAAAAATTTCCTTTGAAACAACCCTTTTCTAGCAATTAAAACTGACTGTTTTTAACACTGATGTGCACTGACCTCAAAAGCATCTTCGATTCCATCTTCAGTAACCCCCTCATTTGACTCTTGTGATGCGGCCACCTTCTCTGACAGATAACGCAGGATGAAGAAAGACTCCTCTGTGGCAATGCAAACCAGCTCACCAGAGTCTGACCAGAATATCTGTAAGTACAGATGCAATTGGTCCAAACACACTAAGAAATTGCCAAACCATACAGAACAAAAGACAGGAGGACTGTAGCAGTAGACTCACGTGTTTGGGCTGGATCTCAATGCGACGAATCAGCTCTGTGTTATCCCAGTCATAGAAAGCCAAGCCATTCACTGATCTAACGCCCAGCAAGAAACCACCATAGATGCCTGCAAGCACACAACCAATCATTTACATAAAACCATAAAAGACTACCATGCTTGTACAACATGTAATAGAGGATTTAAGTGTGCTGTGCCATATACTGTGCATTTGTACATTTCCTGTATCTACTACTATAAATTTGCATACAAAATTGTGAATTCAGAGCTTGTTGAACTACTTGCCTATGATACAATGCAAAACAGTTTACCTTCTGCTCCAAAGTCGGGCTTAAACGATTTTTTCTCCTTAAAATTTTTGAAGATTTTCACCAGACTGCTGCTTTCCCGAATCGCGTACCTTGATTTAAAACAAAGTCATGTCAGTTTTTACGTTTCTCACGAGTGAGTATATTTGGTAAACAGCTGCTCTGAACATCTGTTTTCTATATGCTTGAAGAGCACTTACTCCGATGAATCATGGGCCCAGACAAACTCCTGTGCAGATCCAAAGCTCTTGTTCCTCAGAGCCACAGCAGTGTAGATGATGTACTCTCCATCTCCACAGACCACCACAAACCTAAACAACAAGATTAAAGGTGCTGAATCTTTGGATGTTGAGAAATGTATCATTTGTACAATTATATTTACATTAATAAATTGCAGCAAGGATCAGTCTGCATGTACAGTAGTGGCATTAGAGGAAAGATGTGATAGACTTACCTGCCGTTAGGATTGTGCTGGAGAGTTTGAGGGTAGATCTCACAGCTGCCCATGTCCTTCACCGCCAGTGGCAGCCTCTCGCCATCCTTAATCTCAGCATCTCCCATGGCTTTGAGGTTAGCCTGCTGAATCTCAGAGTGCTTGGCCCAAATGATCTTTCCGTTGGCATCCATTGACATGGCTGGCTCCTCACGACCAAGCTAAAACACAAATATAAACCGGATAAATTACAAAGAACTGTCCACATAAGGTATTACATTATATAAAGCTCATCAGATTATCAGTTAATGTTCATTGAAGTAGATAGGAATGTCATGTAAATTTATATAGCTATATCTATAGACACTACCATTTCAAAGTTAGAAAAAAGTCTCATATGCTCACAAAGGCTGCATTTATTTGAGAAAATACAGTAAAAACTGTAATATTGTGAAACATTATTACAATCTAAAATAACCGTTTCAATTTTAATTTATTTTAAAATGTCATTTATTCCTGTGATGGCAAAGCTGTATTTTCAGCAGCTTCAAAATAGTTGTGCTGCTATTTTTGTGAAAACCGTGATACATTTTCTGGCATTCTTTGATGAATTGGAAGAACAGCATTTATTTGAAATAGAAATCTCTGCCATCCCCTGCTGACAGCCCTGGCCGTGAAGCAACTTAATGACTCTCGTTGCGGGGAGTGAACTTTCCTATTATCAGCCTGAGCTTTAGCCAATATTTCACACCACTGACAGGCAACAGCGTGGTGTTACCTTTGATTTATTTTTAGTACCTTGATAATGATGCTGCCTTCGTCATAACCCAATGCCACATTGTTGGAGCCGCGCAAGCCAGACACACACCACACCCGCTCCATACCATAGTTCAGGGTGCTCTCTAGACGGTAAGTGCTGGAGTGCCAGATACGAACCGTGCCTTAACAAAAGACAGTTACAAGAAGCTTTAAAGGTGAAGCGTTTGTTTTTTATTTGAAAATACTTTATACAAGTGATGGGAGAAACAAAGCTTTTCAAACTTTGAATCAACTCGACCAATTGCTTCGCAAAATGATTCACTCAAAACACCACACGCTAGTGACCACTGCTGGTCAGAACAGTGTAAATGCAGTAAAAATTCAGCCCAAACATGCATTAACACCTTTTACAAACCAATTGCAAATGTTTTATTGAAGGTGTAATCTATAATATGCAATTAACAAATCATCTAATACCATTAAATATAAAGTGTCTTTATAATATGTGTTATTTTATTTTTATTCTATTTGTAGGGACTACAACTCTTCCTTTTTAATCATACACGTGTCATTCAATGTCTATAAGTTTATGAAATTGATCCGAGATCCAGTAAAAATCATATTTAGACACTGGTTCATGGGTTCACAGAGATCGCCCCTAAAGGCGAACCATTTCAATTTCAATACATTTTGAAACAGTTATGCCATAACAAAGCTTCGTTTACTGAAATCACGTGACTTCGGCAGTTTGATACGTGCTCGGAATCACTGGATCAAAACTAATTATTTGCAAAGGTTTCAAAGCATCACAAAGGATGTTTCGAAAGCGCCCATCACTTTATATAATCCCAGTTTAATTAAGGAATGAGGCAGTGCAGTTTTATAAAAGTGATCATTAAAAATTCTATAACATTATCCTAAAGATGACTCACCATCCTCTGATCCAGTGATAATGATTGGTAGCTCTGGGTGGAAGTTTACACAGGACACATTCTGAGCGTGACCCTCAAGAGTCTGGACACATGTCTTATTCTAAAGAGAAAGAGGCACGCAGAACAGAAGTAAATAAATAGCCAGGAATGACTTGCTTCATTGATTATCATCAATATCATTATAGTACCTGATAGTCCCAAATCTTGACCAGTCTGTCATCAGCTCCAGATATGAGGTAGGGTTTATCTCCTCCACTGTAATAATCAATGCAGTTCACCCCCTTATCATGACCCTCCAGAGTGAAGTTAGGAGAGGAAGAGCCCAGCTGCCAAACCTGAAACACAACAAAGAAGAAATGATGGGGGAAATGACAAGTCAGATTCAAACTGGCTCTATCCGCATAAGTGTACTATCTTACCTTGATGGTTCTGTCCAGCGATGCACTCGCAAACTGGTTGTTGTCCTTGGGGTTGATGACAATCTGCATGACGTAGTGTGTGTGGCCCTCAAATACCTGACTGCAGGACCATTTCTTCTCCCAGTCCCACAGCTTTATCAACATGTCGTCTAAATGCACACACACCCAATGAATGTTAAACAAAGAGTTTTGTACATACACCCCGTTTAAAGGTTCGGGGTTGGTACGATTTAAAAAAAAATAATAATAATTTGAAAGAAATGTCTTATGCTCACCAAGTACGCATTTATTTGATAGAAAATAGAAATATTGTGAAATATTATGACAATTTTAAATAACTGTTTTCTATTTAATATATTTAAAAATGTAACTGATGGCAAAAGCTGAATTTCTAGCAGCCATTATTCCAGTCTACAGTGTCACATGATCCTTCAGAAATCATTCTAATTATTAACGGATTTGGTGCTCAAGAAACATTAGCTTGTTATCAAAGTTGACATCGTAATACAGTATATTTTCTTCAGGATTCTTTTAGGAATAGAAAGTTCAAAAGAAAAGCATTTTTTGGAAATACAAACTATTTATAACATTACAAATGTCTTTAATGTTACTTTAGATCAATTTAATGCAATCTTGATGAATAAAAGTGTTTATTTCTTTTAAAAATCTTACTGACACACCAAACATTTAAACGGTAGTGTGTAATAACATATGGTGTATTTTCATAAATGTAATATGAATACTTATATGGAAATGTAATCTGTCCATACCGCTGCTCGTGAGGATGTAGGGCTGGGTGGGATGCACAGCGATGCAGCGAATGTAATCTGAATGGGCCTCAAACATGTGTACTCGCTCTAATGTGTTGTAGTTAAAAACTCGAATTTGCATGTCATCCTAGAAAAAAAGGGGGATTTATTAAATAATTCAATACCAGTACCAAATCTATAATAAAAGGAATAGTATATTAATAGATATTATATAAAAGTGTACATTATTATTCTTGTATATACTTACAGCACCAGTTATGACCCAATTTTTCCTAGCAACAAACTTGGCAGCTCTTACTGGCAGGTCACAGACTTCAAACGTCTTAACCAGAGTCTATTAAAGGTAAATGTAAGAGATTATTAGACAAACATTTAACACACTTAGTGCTCTACTGTATCGCTATGTTTGTTGTAAAGTTCAGATGGTAATATATTAAAAATGCTGAAAAACTGCACACGTTTCCTACTTACTTGTGTTTCATGGTTCCACACACAGACACTGCCGTTGTACAGACTGGCCAGCATCCATGGCTCGGATGGATGAAGGTCTACGCTCTTGACACGGTCAGATCGAGCCGTGAGTTTGCGCTTGATGTCCAGCCTGAGAGGCTAGAGGAGAAGAATCAGAATCACCATCAAGTTGATATTAATCAGCACCAACTCTTTTGTCAGCAGTCCCAAATATATAGTAGTAACACTAATAGTCTATAGAAAAAGCTCAAAACTTAATTGCGTCAATTACAGAAAGCAGTGACATTTTTTATTCAACACAAACATTTGCCATTTATCACCCAGTTAAAAATCTGATATAGTTACAGCAAATAACCTTTACATCACAGTTAAGAAGCAACAAAATTACGTTACAACAAATCATTCCTCACCAAGATAATGTCAGGAGTGACCATTCAACTCAATAGAATACAGCATCACATATCTATAGTGCTTATTTATTAACGTGTAACGTTACTGATGTTAATTTGTTAGTCACATTCATATCATCAGCTGATAGCCAGAACACAAGATATCACTTCATACAACATTTAAGTGGACAATTAATGTATAATATATGGGATAATGCTAAGTTTTAAATGCAAGTAATATCTCGAAAAATAGTGAAAATGAATAAATAATTTACAGACTTGACTAAATGAGAGTTGTCTATGTGGCCATTCTAAAGGCCTTGCGAGGCTAACAGCGCGAGCTAACATTTTTGAAAACGTATTTTTCCTTCATATATGCGAAACAGCTACAATATTGTCCATAACGAAAACACTGATGTGACACTTACCATGTTTGCGTTTGCTGGTTTTTGTCTCCTTCAGTTGCAATATTTTATATCATCCACCGAGAGTCTGATGTGTTTCTCGGCTTCAGTTGTGTGCACAGCAGGCAAATGTGACGTGGAACTTCCTCAAAGCCCGTGCGCTTGACGTCGGAAGCGTTGACGTGACACTCGGAGGGCTTCGGAGTTTTTCGGGTAATTTCGGTTAAACTCGGCATTTGAGTGACACTGCATGACGCCGTTAGCTTGCAATGAGTTTGAACTTAACCCTTTCCTCTAAAGACTACACCTTTATTGTACGTGGCATGGTTAATAATGCACACACACACGCACGCACTGTGTTCTAGCAGTGTTCTTAAATATTATATAATTAATAAATAATTTAAATACTAAAAATATAATCTCTCAGCAATGATAGCATTAATTCAAAAGTAGACAAATAATACCATTTCCACGGTTTCCCTCACTCCTATATCTAAATCTTCAACAATCTAATAATAACGCTTATTAATTAATAAATATAGTTTGACTGCTTTAGACACCATCAGGGTCTTTTCTTAATACAGAATCAATCTTTAATAGTCTTTAATCTTTAATAGTTTTTTTTAGCTTATGGAGAGAAAACCACTAACGACATTTAGCTCTGTATTGTGTTCTCTCAGTTACCAAAGCAAACGTGTTTTTCAATTAACCCAGTAAAGCCTGACATGAAATAATAGTCTGAAAAATCTTTTTTTTTATTTCTGAAACAGTATCTAAAGAAAATCAAAATCAAAATTTACATAGCCTGTTTTTTTATGTTGTTGTTGAGTATAACATTTATACATCAGGCTTTTATGGATGGTGTAGTATGAAAATATGGATTTCATAATATAGATAATAACTGAGCCAAAACTAAGCAAAAATATGCAATTTGGTACAGTTGCTGATATTTATATGGCCAAAGTAAGAAGACATTCTGATTGCTTGTAATGTTAATCAGTGAGATCTTTATAACAGCAGACTATACTTGAATCTAAATATCAGTTCTCATTGATTGTATATATCAATAATATGTCCTAGTAAAGTGATATTTAAATGCTTAGTCTAATGATCAAAGCTAGTTTTTATTTGTGTGGGGGCAAAACATATAATGCAGTGCAATACAATAATGATTGAGAGATCAAAAGCCCAGTGGATCATATTTTATGCTCACATTTTAACACTTTTTTTTTTAATTATGTATGGATAATCAAGTAAACCTAAGATGATTAATCTAGTAAGTTTATCTTAAAATATTTGATACAATAGGCTTTATAGGGTTAAGTTACATGCACAAGAAATGAGACTCATACTGTAATGTCTCATTATCTTTATTTAGAAAAGTGAAGTGTTGACAGAGTTACATTGTGAATAATTTTCATCTCATGAGAAAGCAGTGATGCCTCAAGTTAACGCACAGCTTGATTTGGATAGACTTGTTGAGTAGCTAAATGAAAGTGACATTGAATCACATGAAAATTCAGTCTATTCTTTTGTACACTTGTTGGCACACAGCATCCTCACATGTCAACTCCTGCAAGTGAAATGATCATGAGGTCAAAACACATCCCTTGTGAGTACGGCAGAGCAGGAATTTTAGGAAAGGATAATATGCAGGACCACACTTCAAATGTCTTAATTATATTTCATAAAAACTGAAATATTTATATGAAATAACGTTGATTTTAACAACGTTTTGGTTAATATTATCCATAGAATGCTGATGCTCACCATATAAAGTTTGTCATCTTCTATCCAGTGTTTCCATCCCCGGTTGGCTTTTTCACCTTTCTGGGTGGCCACCAATTTGTCACCTTCCCAGGACACCAGAGTCTGAATATGTTACATAAATATTAAACCCCAACTGGCCTGATACTATATTTATTTACATGATTTTAATGAAAACAAAAGTAATTTTACAATTTCTTTTCATAAAAATTATGCTCACTTGTTTTAATACTTTTTTTATTATTTATTATTATTGATCATCATATAATTTGGGATCATGGTGCATAAAAAATAGCTATTGCTTATTTGCAATACATATCAAAGCACTACTCTTTCTTATTAGTGCTGACTACTGACTAGTTTGCCAATAAATCTGGCAAGAATTAATATATGGCTCATCGATCAGTACTTACATGCAAATAAATTACTTTTGTACTTTTAATCTGAAAATGAGTTTTACCAGAGTAATATGTTATGGTATCTGTACTTAAGTACTTGATTTGTACTTCGTCCACCCCTGGTTTATAAATAAACCTGTATTGAAATGACGTGAAAAAAAGACCTTTAATGTATTTTGTCCTTTTGGGTAAAAGGTGAGGCCTGTTCTCTATTTGTTTTACTGTTCATCACTGAATAAACTGACTGAGATCATGGCCAACAGGCCAAGGCTGGAGTAACTACAGGTAAATAAATTTCTAAATATTCTTTACATCTCATTTCTCTCTGTAATAAATGATCACCATACTTAAATTAGACTGGTTTGTGTGAGATGTTTTCCAGTACACGTTCAGTATTTTAATGTTGCACACCTTATTCTCCTTAGAGTTAAAAGGTTTGTAACAATGACATTAGAAGAGGATCACAATTATAAAGGGAAGTGTTCACCTTTATCAACCTGTTGTCAAATCCCTTAGTAAATTCTTCCTTCTCAACTCCAACAGTGAAGATCAGCTCAAAGCTTTTGAAAGCGCTCTGTGTCTTAATCACAAAGCTATCCCCATCCTGGGTAAAGATCTTTGTTGGAGTGAGGTGGGCTGCAATCTTACGAATGGCAAAGACAATGTCTATAAGAATAACAAAATATTTGTAACTTGGCATGGTCATTTCTCAATCTTTAGGCTTTGTCTAATATCATAAAGTGGCACAATCATAGTTAGAAAATGGCACAAATATAGCTTTCTCTTATTTCTCTGCTGACTTAAATGATAGCAGACATCTGATCAGGCTTACCCAGTGCTTTAAGGTAATTCTCAAGGTTTTCACTCGACTCCAGCTCCCATTTTCCAGTGAAATCCACAGGCATGGTTGTGTGATGAAACTCTGGACTTCAGTATCATTACCAGGTCAAGTGAGGAGCTTTTATACTCAACTGTTTATTCACAACAGGGGAGAGAGCAGAGTAAAGATAAAGGAGATCTCTGACCTATAATTGAAGAAGAGAAGACCCCTCACCTCCTGAAAAAGGTCAAGTGACCAGATCAAAATGTATTTACCACTGGCCACTATACACTGTTAAGGTTATTTGGGGTTCATTTCCTTTTCTGTTTAGTTAGCAAGGTTGCCTTTAATATTCCACATGCACTATTTGTTATTTAAGAGAAGTTGTGCAATTCTGATCTCCTTATGTAAAATGCACTATAAACTTATTTATCAACACAATCTTTGCAGTATAAGCTTGTAATATGTTCTGGATACATAGAGTAAATAAGATTTCACGACAGTCAAGGTTTGTAATTTTCCCAGTGTTCTGTCCTCACTAGACCTGTCATTTCTCTATCCAGCTAGACAGACAGTGAACAGGCAAGATGTTGATTCGTGGCTTTTAATCTTCCATTAGCTTTCATAAATCTTTTCTCGTTTAACTTTAACATTGTAAAACTGGAAACAAACACAGCAATTAGAATTGTATATTTTAAAGTGCATAACGTTATAGCTGACTGAACAGTATTTACTGCCTAAATAAAGCACTTAATTGAAACATAAAATCAACATATTAAGCATTAAACATTGCATTGTCATGTGCATGTGATAATTATATTCCTTGTTTTAGGTAATAGCTTTTAATCACGAGAACCAAATTAGCCTAATTATCATAACAAAAGAAAGAACAAAATGCTCACGTATTGCACAATCACTTTACGTCACGGTTAAAGCACATTTGCATCTCTAGATTAATGAATTTACTGACAAACATGTTAAACTTACTAGGCTATATGATAGTGATTTTACATATGACACTGACGCTTCAAAGCGCGTATCGAGTTTCTCATGGGTGTTGTTTTCAGAGAAACACGTGATCACCGAAAAACGAAGCCTCACTTTCTTTCCAGTCACGTGAATGCTTCACTTTGCGTGTCGAAATGTTTTTTTTAATTTATTTTTTATATGTTTATTACAAACTCTCGTGGAGACAACAACAACAAAAACAGGCAAGGCGTCAACACAATGCAGATTGACAATGAAAAATAAATAAATAAACAAAAATAAGGCATTGTTCTCAAATAATGTGTTACAGGATCAAAAACATTTCAGCAGCATAACAAATAGCTTCTACAGTTTGTTTAGAATGTTTTACAAGGTTCAAGGAGGATAAAAACATACGAAATTCATTTTTAAAACAGTTTACATTTGGCAATTGTTTTTTCCATTTATTTTTGTGAATGTGGTATTTACCCATAATAATGATAAGGTTAATCAAAAGTGAAAGGTCCCTCGTCATTTTAGAATTATAAATAAGAATATCTTTAATTGTAAATTGTTCAAGTTCACTAATTTTATTATTTAACCAGCTATGAACATCTTGCCAGAACTCCCTACTAACTGAGCAAAGGAAGAATAAATGTTCTGTTCGTTCTGGGTTTTTATTACAAAAGTCACAAGGGTCAACTTCAAAACCAAATCTACCCCTCAGTGTCTCCGCAGATGGATAGTAGTTGTTAAGAATTTTAAATTGCATTTCTTTTACTTTGGGTGCAATTGGCCATTTTATAAATTTCCAATGTTTTTCTATAATTGTTGGATTATCTAATATTTTAAGTTTTATCTTCCTATCATAATCATGATATATATATAACCTTTGAAAGCTTTATTTAAATATTTGTTGTCACATTTTTTGTCCGTAATGTTTAATTCTCCTATCATTAAGTTTGGGAGCTTGATTTGGACATTAGAAAAACTAATTGTGTTTTTTATCAGCTGTAACAGATTCTCTGGGATAGGTTTACAGATTTTCCTATATTCTTTAAGAGAACAATGCATATTATTAAATTTATTTTTTAAATCTTGTAACTGTAAGATTTTACCGTTTATATCTAAAATGTCATGAACAAAGATAATGCCCTGGTCAAACCAAAGCTGGTTGAACAAAGACCTTTTGTTTGATACAATTACTCTATTATGCCACAAGGTGGCACAGTGAGGGGTAAAGTTATGGGTAAATACCATCTTCCAATGATGCAAAACCTGTTTGTGAAACTCAGATAATTTAAAAGGTATTTTAGAAATTTCAAAGTCACATTTCAAAAGAAAGTTTAACCCACCGAACATCTTGAAAATGCTTTTTGGAATGTGAAACCATATTGAATCCGGCTTCAATAGAAACTCTTTCAACCACTTTATTTGAAATGTTCCTAACATTGCCTCAAAATCCACTGTTTTGATACCCCCCCTATTATACTCTTTAACCAGAGTGACGAAATGTTTGATCCTTACAGTCTATGGTTTGAACCCAGACCACTACTCTACAGGTTTTTAAGTCCATACTATTATATATATATAAGCAAGCAAGCCTATAGCCTATGTTATATGATCATTTATTCTGTCATATTATAAACAGCATGGAAACCATAAAATAATTAGACCATCTTGCATCAAGCAAATCTTTTGGTATTTTTATTATTAGAATTAATAGAATGTTAACTTTAATTTATTGCCACACTTTAATATGTGAATTATATTATCAGAAAACATTTAGTGTTGTCATCATAGATTAAAACAACAGCACTGTGCACTCGGGTTTATGGCTGCTGTAAATTTTACCTGCCACAAGATGGCGCTGTTTTCGACACTCTTGATGCTTCGAATCTTTTCCCGGAACAATCAGGGGAAAGCATCAGTGCTTCATGAGGCTTTATTTGCCCATCCATACTATATGAAAAATAATAGCAACTTACAGCCTTATGCGAGCCACTCCACTGTACGAGCAGCTCTTCAGCATGACACTTTACAATGAACTCAACTCGACGCAAGTCACAAGTTACCATACACAATCCTCGCCACAAGAGGGTGCTTAAAGGTTGACATATAACCAAATAACCTGTCTTTACCAAGCGAGCCGCACAAGCGCTGAAAAGTGAAGCCAAAACGTCTCGTTTGCCCCCCGGTGGCAGGTCCTAGTATAGGTCATAAACCCCGCCTCCCCATGTTATTCAACGGCAAGTGAGACCAACTAAACAATTAAATTACACTTCAAATATTGTTTTTCCAAAGATGATTTCTGTCATTAACGGTAGTTTTTATCAAGCTGAAGTAATTTCAAGAGTTTATTTTTAAAATAAGTTTGTTTTTAGTTTGTTATTTGATGCGGTGGTGTGGCGTCATGATTGACAGCTGTGATTGACAGGTTCTCTGAGCGAAGTAGTCACTGAAGCACCAACAGACTTTTTTTCGGGATCTTCAGAGGACTGAGGAGATTGGAGCTTTAAATTTAATATATAAATTTATATAATTGATTTAAAAAAAAGTGCAGGAGCGTGTTCTTGCGATTGATTCTGTGAGAGTGAGGGCGGGGCGTTGATTTTGCGGCTTTACTTCCTGCTCTCGACTGCGCATGTCTGGTCCCAAAATCGCTTCTGCGCAGACTCAAGTCCCAAGATGTCAGCGCCATATCGGGACACTGGCGGCTTCACTTCTGACCAATGGAAGAGAGCGAAGGGGCTTCGTCCATCTTTTTTGACAGTCTATGGTCTTTACAAATAAACTGAACCATTACACTCCCCGCCTGGTATAAATTCTTTTATACCACTATTTTATAACACTATTTATTACTAATCAGTCTTTGTATCACTACTTTGGGGAAGCAGGAGAAGTTGAGTCACTGGTGCAAGTAGATACGAGAAATCCCTTGCTTCACAACTTTGACTTCCACTTTTCTGATCCTCTTGTCTTCGCTTGGAATGCTTTAGTAATGAGACCTATGGGCCATACATTACGTTTAACTTGGTCATCTTTCAACAAGACTACGTCCCCCACTTGAATGTTATCTTTGTCATGAGCCCATTTCCTCCTTGGCTGAAGCACTGCAGATATTCTTGTCTCCAGCACTTCCAAAAGGTGTTTGCAAGACCTTGAACGTGTTGCCATTGCTTTTTAGATTTATTTTAATCAAATGTCCCTTCAGGAGTGGGAGCAGCTCCTGCCTTTGGAGTTAGAAGCATATACGGTGTCAGAATAGTTGGTGAATCGGAATCAGTACTTATGGGAACCAATGGACGAGCCTTAATGATTGCCATGACTTCTGCCATTAGTGAGGACCTCATGGGTAAGGCGAGTTGGACCTGACTAGTAACATGGCATCTAGAATGCGGCGACCGATGCCAATCATTCTTTCCCATGAGCCACCCATATGGGATGAGTGAGGTGTGTTGAATGTCCATGTGCAGGCTTCGTTGCTGAGGTAGTCTTGGATCTCAGGATGATCCGTACTGATTTTTAGCTCCTTACAGACTCCAATAAAGTTGGTGCCGCAGTCTGATCTGAGAACTTTGGAAGGTCCTCTGACTGCGGAAAACCTTCTCAGTGCACTAATAAACCATGAGGTGGACATTGATTCAATTACTTCTACGTGAACTGCACGAGTCCCTAAGCAACTAAATAAAACTGACTAGCGTTTGCTTTCTGCGGCCCCACCCCTAGTCTTGCGAGTGACTACACTCCAGGGCCCAAAAACATCTAAGCCGACCCTAGTGAACGGGGGGCTTCATGGTGAGTCGATCTTCTGGGAGGTTGGCCATTTTTTGTTCAACGGATTTTCCTCTAAGCCTACGACAAGTGGCACACTGGTAGATTACACTTGAGACTAGTTTCCTGCCTCCAATTATCCAAACAACAGCAGATCAGACTTTTTTTTAACGCAGACTATTAGACATTTTTTAAACGCAAAATTGCTTGCTGGGTGGTTTGTGTGCGCCATTCAAACAGACATCTCCCACAATAACCCAGCCAAGGTCAAGGCGCTGGGCAAATGGTGCATCATGGGGACCATTGCACTGCTGTCTCACTTTGTGCAAAGGATGTCTCTACCCAAGACCAACATGATTTGTGCATTTGAGTCTATGGGATGTATTTTGTGTACAAGCACCTTTAAGTGTGGGTGGTATCGGGCGACTTCAGGCGAGGGGATCTCTGAGTGATCCTCTGGGATCATGTCACATTCTAGCATTGCAGGCAGTGGCACCTTTATGTGACCATCCCTAGACTCGACAATAAAGTCTTTAGCCTTTCTCCCTCTCACTTCCATGATACCTGAACAAGTCTTTAAAGTATACACCTCCTTGCCTTCTTTAACACTAAAGAGGTCGAATAAGTCAGAGCGTGCAAGAGACTGATTACTTTGTTCATCCATTACAGCATAGGTTTATTGCCTTGTTCCTCTGACCTAATGGATACACTTTGGCTAGGCATATTTTAGCACAAGACCTTGAGCCGCGCTGTTTGCCACATACCTCTGTGCACATTGCTGTAGCTGAGACTGATGGTGTGCTGAGCTCAGACTCCCCGCCATGCTGTTTCAACTCTGTCGGCGGTGTGATGATGTTAGGAGGAGGTGGGCCTGGATGTAGCACTGTATTGTGTCTTTCACTCCCACATTCTTTGCAGGTGGCTTTGATCTGACAGCTTTTGGCTTGGTGTTTGGTTGATGCACAACACTTGAAGCATATGTTGTTATCCTTCAGATATGTTTTTCTCTCTTCTAGGGACTTACTACGGAAACTGCAACATTTTCTGAGGGGATGCGGCTTTTTATGCAAAAGACATTGTTTGTCAGGATCCTCACTAACATCTGTTGTTTCATTACTCTGTGCTATTTCTGTCTTTTTCACTGAAATCATAGGGCGAGTACTGTTTTTAACAGGTTTGTCAAACTTGGACTGAGCTGCTGACAGAAATGAGAAGCTAGGATCATTTCTTTTGCATGCTTGCTCCCGTACAAAGTTAGAAAAGGTAGAAAATAGTGGAAATGTGGCATTGTAATCTACCATGTATTTGGATGCATGTGAGATCCATCTTTCTTGTAGGGAGTAAGGGAGCTTTTCCACTATGGGATTAACACCACGAACTGTAGAAAGCCTAACCCAGGTGAATAACCCTCTGCTTTAGCTAGTTGTAGTTCAAGTAAGAGGTCTCCTAGCTCTTTTAGTCTACTTGAGTCTCTAGCTGTAATCTTAGGGAAGTTTTCAACCTTTTGAAAGAGTGCATGTTCAATTACCTCAGGTGCTCCATAGGTTTCTTCCAAGCGCTGCTTCTTTTAGCTTGTTGGTTTAACTTTGGTCAAAGCCATTTCACGTCTCATTAGATATTTAGCCATATCATTTACTGTAGATGTCTGTTGAGGATTTGGGGGCGTTGAGCTGAATGACTGTGATGGTGGTTCAGAACTGGATGTATTATGTAATACTAGATGCGGTGTTGACGTGTATATGGACGGCCGTTGTTGTCTGTGCTCCAGGGTTTCTTGTTTGGTTTCAGGAGTATTGTAGGTGTTTGGTGATGGTTCTGCATCTGTGTTATCATGTTGGTAAAAGGGGTTCGTGATTGAGATTTGAGGCTGTGACAGCACTTGGTTGTTTTACAAGAATACTTGACTGTCAATTACATTTTGAACCTTTTCTTTGGAGTCCACGGGGTTGTCGCACAGATGTTCTTGGCTGTAAGGCTGTTGTTTTTCAAACTGTGCGGCTGCTTCTAGTATCTCTGCTTCTGCAGCTGCAGCTGCTGCTTCTTTCTTTATCTTTAAAATATGCAGCTGAGCCTGCATTTCAGGTTGTTGTTTCGTTACTTCAGCTAGCTTCCTCTTCGGCATAGATCACCTGCGCCTGTACAGCCTCAGCTTTGGCTCCCGTAAGAGCTGCAACGCTTGCAGATGACCTGGTAGACCACGTTGAAGAAGCAGAGCACCGGGATCTCATTTCCAGTACCTCCTCTTGAACTTTCAGCATGTGGCTCCCTGGCTGTTGTTGGCGATGCGGGTCCGATGGCTGCCACATGACTTGATGACTGAAGTTAACGTTAAAGGCGTTGTCTGCTGATAATAAGGCTTTTTACTGTTCTGTCCTCATTTGACGTGTCACTTCTCTATCCAGCTAGACAGACAGTGAACAGGCAAGAGATGTTGATTCATGGCTATTAATCTTCCATTAGCTTTCATGAATCTTTTCTCGTTTAACTTTAACATTGTAAAAAGCCTTATGCGAACCACAACCTCACTGTACGCGCAGCTCCTCAGCCATGACACTTCACAATGAACTCAACTCGACGCAAGTCATACTGAAGTTACCATACACAATCCTCGCCACAAGAGGGCGCTTAAAGGTTGACATATAACCAAATCAACCTGTCTTTACAATTAAGCTGAACCATTACACCCAGTGTCGCTGTTGTCTGAGGTGTTCCGACGTTTTTTATTCAACTATAGACCTTATTCACAAGAGAAGAGGGCGCCGCCATCTTTAGAAAATTGTCTTTGAACTTCTGTTTTTGCGGTCGCTCTGTATATCTCTATGGCATCGCTGTCCAGGAGTATTTAGCTGGTGAAGTGGATTTACTTACTGTACAGTTAACGGAAGTTATCATGAGCATTGTAATGTTTATCATAAGCATTGTAAAGCAGATGTCTTAACAAATGTCGACCGGGAACTTTTTTAAACGAGCCGTTCAGTCATCTATGCAAGATCATTGTGAAAATACAGACCGGAAGTCAAAAGACAACGAGCTCAGCGCTGAAAGGGGCGTGGCTACATAAGGTCTAGGCTATCTGCATTGTCACCATGTCGTTGTTCATTTGAATAAAGGCATTGAGAATGGTTGTTGTCAAACCCTGAAACAGTTTTCTATTTGAATACATTATATTGATATTAATATATTAAAATGTAATTTATTCCTGTGATAGCAAAACTGTATTTTCAGCATCATCACTCCAGTCTTCAGTGTCACATGATCCTCCAGAAATCATTATAATATGTTAATTTGGTGCTCAAGAAACATTTCTTATTATAATCAATGTTGAAAACAGTTGTGTTTAAAATATTTGTGGAAATCATGATACCCTTTATTTAGGATTCTTTAATGAATAGAAAGTTATTTCAATGCAAATGGAATGGTGTATAAACAATATTGTAAATCTCCTACCCACTGAGATGCTGCTGAAGAAAAGCGGGCGAATGGGGTGTTATACAACGTCATTTTTTTTTATCTTCATTCCTGTGATCATGAGAAACTCTGAATTTGGACTCTATTGTTAAGCATGGAAGACAAGATAAGAGGAATTATGTCAGAAAGAACAAAGACCATTTCCAGCATTTGATGTTCAGAAGATCAGAATACCCAAAGGCTACACTTTATTCTGTCACCACTGTTCCAGCACTTAGTGTATATTTATGAGTCAGAATTTATCTTGAATGCTCCATCCAGTGTGTCATTAAACAGGCCTGTAAGAAAGTAGGACAAATATAAAAGTACAGAGGAAGAATATTTTAGTATGACTCCTTAGCATGTGTTGTAATAAGCCCTTTTGCTATTGCAGAAATGGAAAAAGATCTGGATGTAGATTCAAACTTAAATTGCCTATGAACACAAAAGTAGACCTTTTTGTACGAAATTTCCATGGATCTTGTCTGTCAATCTGTCTGTCAAAACAAACAACAACAGCAAAAATAAAAAATAAAAATAAAAAACAACAAAAATCTGTTTTTTTGTTGCATTGGAAAAACAAAATGACATGGAATGACATGAGGGTTTTTAAAGAAAATAACACAACAAAGATGACAGTAAATATATTTATAATGTTACAAAAGATTTATATTTCAAATGTTGTTATTTCATACATTCTATTCATCAAAGAATCCTGAAAAAAATGTATCACGGTTTCCACCAAATTATCAAAAAGCAAGATTGTAACATTGGAATAATATAAAACCTTTCTTGAGCACCAAATTAGCATATGTGACGCTGAAGACGAGTAATGATGCTGAAAATTAAACTTTGCCATCACAGGAATAAATTAAATTTTTTGAAATATATTAAAATAGAAAACAGGTGTGAACTAATCAAGGAAACAATGAATCACCATGACAACAAATGAACACATTGACAATGGAAGTAAACATAAAGTATAAGTAATACAAAGTAAAAGTCCATGAAAACAAAAACAAAACATCAGCATAACATGACAAAATCGTAATGTTATTGCATAATATTACTCTTTTAGCAAAATCTCTGATCAAATAAATGCAGCCTTGTTGAGCATAAGAGGCATTTAAGACCATTTATGTACCCCCAAATTTGGAATGGTAGTGTAGATACACCAAGACAAGTTTGGTTGGAAAAAAGCACACACTTGTGGTTGATGGAAAAGAAAATAGGCCATGTTCAGAAAAATAAACATCTCAGGAATCTCATGTATATTTCATTCTACATTTCACTGTAGACACTTCAGAGTAATTTAGTAAGGAGGATTGACCTCATTACTGACAGGTCTTCACCTGAACAATTGTCCCATCTCTCTCTCTCTCTCTCTCTCTCTCTCTCTCTCTCTCTCTCTCTCTCTCTCTCTCTCTCTCTCTCTCTCTCTCTCTCTCTCTCTCTCTGTAAGCATAAACTGAAGACTTGACAGCATTGTGATTGTTGCTTTGACTGACTGTTGTGCTGCTGACAGACTGAGCATCAAAACAATTACAAACAGACATATCTGTCTGTTATTCACATGCAGTGACTGACATGAGGTCATGTGATGCATCACGCATTGAAATTCACTCCCCTTGACAGAGCTCCTGTACAAAAAAGAGAAAAAGAGGGAAGAAATTCACTACTTGTGTCCACCAACATGTGTAAATGCTCTTTGAGATAATCCAAAGGCCCTAATTGGCTTTAGGATTACAAACTGCCATGTGATTTGAGCAGTGCAGAAGACAAACACAAAAAAGCAGCAAAGATGTCTCATGTGGACATGAATGGATACTGGAAAATGACAAGTAATGAAAACTTTGATGAATACATGGAAGTGCTAGGTAGGCTGATACTTTTGTATTTAGACTGATCATTTTATATTTATTTATTATACCCCTGTGAAATGAATTTCCTTTGCTGAATGAGGTATGTGAGATTTTATAATATATTCTGTTGAAAATGGTCAAACAAAGTAGCTGCCTTCAATTTTTAAATGCAATCAACTTGGATGTTTAAGTCATAACTGAAATTACATTAAACTGACTTTGAAAAACGCAGTGAATCTTGAATAACTAAAAAAAAAACATATGTTGTCATAACTTATTGATCATATAATTTTTTACAGTGCACTTGTATTTTGTACTCAAGAGAAAAGATTTATACCTCATTTAGACCTCATTATATTTTGTTGTTTTAGAGTAGTCAAAATGGGCTCATGTACCACAAAAGGGTATGGTTGACCAATTCTATATGTATTCAACTTACAGATGTGAATCTTGTCATCAGAAAAATTGCCAGCTATCTCATCTTTGATAAGGAGATTGTACAGAATGGTGATCATTTTAATATCAAGACTCTCACCACCTTTAGGAATTACCATATGGAGTTTGATGTTGGAAAGGAGTTTGAGGAGGATTTGGTTGGGGTAGATGACAGGAAATGTATGGTAAGTGACCTCCTTATATATGAAGGCACAGATTAAAGTGCAACTAAACAGAAATGTGAGATCAGAACTGGAAAACAAAACCTTTTTGTGTATTACACTCTTAAAAATATAGGTTCTTTATGATTCCACGAGAGACATCCATGAAACTTTCCATTGCACAAAAGGTTCTTTATACTGGAAAAAGATTTTATATGTAGTACTATTCTGACCTGTATTTCCTATTGTCAAGTATGACTCAGTGATTATGCCATTAAATAGGATTAGATTGAGATTTACTACAATGACTGAATCTTAAATTCGGCTAATGCCGCAAACACCTGGTGCTCCGGGAACGTGAGGTCAAAGGCATGTTAGTAGTGTTTGTGTTCAGTTTACAATGAGCGCTTAATTGGGGTTAAATATATTTTTTTTTTGTTCAATCCATTTTTTTGTGCTATTCACCTTATATTTTAACACAGAATCAAGCTATTTCTTGTGAATGTGCGAAACTTCCAATTCTTCCAATTCACTAAAAAAAGGTTCACTGGGGTTCTATATAGAACCCTAATTCTTGACTCAATTTAAAATAATTCTGTATGCAAAAAGGTGATCAGTTGGCTTAACTTACAAAAAGTAAGGAAACCCATTACCTTAAAATGAAATAAACTAAATGCGGAATTAAAAAATTAAGTTATGTGGAATTTTAAAGTTAACATAACTTTATTTTTTTTCAATTCCGCATGAAGTTTATTTAATTTCATTTATATTTATGATCCCAAAAGGGAAAGGTTCTTTGAAGCACCTGACAGAACCCTTTACGTTTCTATATAGACTTTTTTAGAGAGGCAAATAATAAGAACAACAAAGTATAGTAAATGATTAAACTGTTTGCGCTATAAACCAGTCTGTTTATGATGCTAATAAACTAAAATAATACTAATAATGTACAGCTAAAATAACTGAAAGTGACTGACACCTGATACCTGCACTTTAGGTGACGCTTAATAGGTTGTGTTAAATACACTGATTTATGTTTTTGGTAAAGTACACTATTTATTCTCTGTTCTGTGTGAATTGTCAGTCGGTTCCAGCTTCAGTGGCGTGTATCTTTCCTTGTTTTGTAGACCACGGTAAACTGGGAGGGAGACAAACTGGTGTGTGTGCAGAAAGGAGAAAAGGAGGGAAGGGGCTGGACACAGTGGGTGAAAGGGGATGAGTTACATGTGGTAAGTTTGTATAAGGACGCAGTTCATATGAGGACATGGTCTGTTGTATAATGAAAGATCACACGTGGCTGATTCTTGTTGTTGGTGTAGTCATCAGTGCAATTAATGAGATAACATCATTACTTACTGCAGTAGTCACACATTACAATAGCAAACATGTTTCAAATGTGCATAAGCTGAAATCTATTGAGTTTTAAGAAGTCTCTTATGCTCACCAAGGCTGAATTTATTTGATCAAAAATAACAAAAAAATGTTTTTAATTTTAATTAACAGGAAATGCAAGTCTGTGGAGTGGTGTGTAAACAGGTTTATAAGAAACAAGTTCTCAACGGATGTGCCTTGAACCACAAGTAATCTACTGTGAATAAAAGTGAACGTTCCTAATAGTAGTCATTGCTAATAATATAATAGTAATTTTTAAGAGTAGACATTGTCTTTTTCATCCCTCGACTTATTTATGTCATGTAAACATTGTGTGGTGAGATTTTGTCAAAGAAAATAAAAGGCAACACGAAAACATGCATGTCCCTCATTCTCATCAGTTCTCTTTATTATGTTAGTTGTGATTTGTCACACTTTCAGCACACATGATATACAAGGGATTCAACAGTACAGGTTTACAGACCCTCTTCATATCATCCTCCGCTTCCTGCTTCTGAAAAGAGCTCAATTTGCTGTGGGGTCAAGACCAATCTTCTCTCCTCCAGCCAGAAAGACCCTCAGATGTAAAGGTGGTATTTTTAGACAGCAGTAAAGCTCCCAGTTTGGTGGCTTAGTGACCACAGCACTATAACATACCCAACCCACACACACATCAAATTTAACAGTGTCCGCAATATCCACTAAAGCATGCTCATTTGGAATAAACTTTGTCTGATGAGGACTCTAGAAAGGCACATCAAGCGGATGGGATGAATATATGCAAAATGCAAGTGCAAACAGAAAGATTGATGAATGAGAGGATGAATGGATGCACAGCTCAGTCTATGGTGGTTGTTTCTGCCTTTTCCACTAGGAGGCTTAGCTGTACAACGTAAGCCTAAGTCTTCTTGAAAACCTGCTTGCCCACAACTCCAGCTGCTCTCAGCTCCTACATAGAAAATATACAGAATAGAATTATAAAACTAAACAGATTTTCAAGGACAAAGGTCACCTGAATCAATATCCTTCGCTCTAGACCACATCCTTTTCAGAGAAATCATGTTCCTGTGTCTCTACAAATGGCACTTCTCACCAGCAGGTGGTGCTATGTGCCTAAATAAAGATTCTTTAAACCGTGGACACTTTTTTGTCAAAGGGGTTACTTGGGGTAATTAAGCGCAACATTGCACAGACATTGTCGAACATCTGTTGTTAACGGTTTAGATTAGTTCAATAACACAATAGCCTTGCACCCTGCACAATGAGCCCCACCCCACACTGGTGAGAACGTGTCATTTGTATCATCAGTTACCATGTTTTACACTAACCAAAAACAAAGTAATTGTTGTGGGGGCAAATGAGAATGTATAAGAAAAGATGTTTCAAGCGTAGTTTAGTATACAACATTACACACCAAATGAAGTTCATCTCCTTCAATCCAGTGGCTCCAGCCCCTGCCCTCAATCTCTCCTTTTTGCACACACACAAGCTTGTCTCCATCCCAGGTGATGGTAGTCTGTGGATTAAACAATGCAAAGATGCAAAGTTTGCTACATGTTTAAATAAGTGGAATTTTCGGTTTGATATTTAATCTATAACACAAATTATAAATAAAAAAAATTAAATGGGAAGGTTTTATGTTGGGTAGTTGCACCTCAAAGCACCAGTGAAACTGTAATGGATGGATGTTGCCAATGTAATTTAAAGTCTGTTTAAAAAGGAAGTTGAGATAGTGTTTTCTTCCCTGTTGTGACATGTTATCCAAGTAAAATGTCTTCTCCAACAAGAAAAAACAAATTTAATGCGGGACTTGACTTTGTCCATCGGGAATTGATTGGATGGTTGTGTTTTGCTATTACTGTGATGTCATGTGAGTGACAGGTTGTCCCGCCCTCGCGCCAGTAAACACATCATCAGGGAAGAGAAGACATGTTGCTGCAAGGTTATTTTGATTAAAGATGACAAGGGCACTTGAACTTAAAAAAAATAATTAAGTGCATGGGTAAATCATTTATAACAAGTAGCCTACTGCATTATTCCATTAAAAAAAACTGCTTGGATAAGATTTCTGTGATCAAAAGTTTTGTTTAATTTATTCCGCTCATGTCTTACTTAATCAGATAAATGGTGCTCTCGATTAATATTTCAGTCATTGCAGTTTTAAATGTCTTTCTGTACACAACTGCATACCACGTACACATTAGGGGACTACAATCAAATAAGTAATTCAAGTGAGCAGAAATCAAATGAGAAAGCCAAGCTATTTCAGCCATTTAGGCCAAAGACTGTAAAAAGCAGCCGCAGACAAACACTATAATTTATGTCTCGTCATTTTTTTCTCTCCCTCACTGTAATTCATACTTCTAGATTATACGTATTGCATGAAATGAAAATGTTGGTACACTCACCATACATTTCCTGCCATCAACTGCACCCAGGTCTTCCTCAAACTCCTGACCAACTACAAAGTCCATGTCATAGTTTTTGAATGTGCTGACAGTCTTGATGACAAAGTGATCTCCATTCTGGGTGATATCTTTGTCAGGCTTTAACAAAACAGCAATTTTCCTGATAGCAACATTAACATCTTCAGGAATTGTGAGAGAAAATAGAAAAAGAAAATTACAATTAGTAGCCCAGTTTATAAATCAATGCAAGTTAAGTGTTTATGAAAACACTGTCTTGTTTACTTAGATATCTAAATACTTTCATTAACCCCTTAACTGAAGTCACATGACAGTGACATGTCACCCCCCTTTTCTCGCAGACAAGAAAATCACTATCCAAACTTAAATAGTTGTAATTCAAGAATGCTTCGGAACCTAGACTTTCCAGTTACCGCTAATATATTTACAATTATCTAATTCAATTTCCTACTAATATAGAGTTTCGTTTATAAACAAATAAGCAGGTGACCGATGTTCTGATTTAGAAAGACTGACAATAGCTCGACCAATGGCATGCAAGTGCGGGCTGTGAAACAGTATTTCATTGGTTTGAAGTACAGAAAGAAAACGCCCCTTTCATTGAGCGGTACTGAACAAATCTCGTTTGTGAACAAGGGTATGTTGACCGGTTTGAAGGGCATTTGTGAGTCAATTTCGGTATAAATCGGTTCAGTGTGAATAATTTAACAACACTCAGGTCGCCATCTGGCGTAGCGACTTGTAGAAACGGCCACTGAACGAGTCTGAACACCGCGAAACGCTACCGACGATTCGAGCCACTGTAAATTGATGAATCAACTCCACACCACCAGCATTAAGTTACGTGTTTCGGTTTCATTCATAATTTAGTGCCGGAAATTAGCGGTTTAGTTTTATTTTTTAAATATAAAATATTTTTTAAATAAAGCAAGAATACAGTCACATACCCTTTGGCCTATATATATATATATATATATATATATATATATATATATATATATATATATATATATAAAAACAACAACAACAACAACAAAAAAAAAAAAACCTTACCGAGAGCTTTGAGATACTCCTCAAAGTTGTCATTAGAGATCATTTTCCAGCAGCCATTATAATCAGCAGGCATTGTGAAATGTGATTTTCTTCGTGTCCTGGAAGTGTTTTTTAGAGGAGACCTGTGGCTTGATCGTTCCCAGCTCCTGTTGTGCAGCTTTATCAGCACACCATTTTATTTACCACCATATTAATCGGATCAGATAATTACAGCGACACATGTGCTGAGTAGCCTACAACTATAAACACTACCACAATGTGCACAATCCCGTGCATAACCCTCGAGGATCAAAGTACAAGATATCGGAACACATGGATTAATGGTAGGCGACAATCGTTGCATTATTCACATGGATTTACACGGTTCTGCTACATTAACTTTTAGATTAAACGAACTGAAAACTAATTTCTTTATTTGACATGTAAATTAGAAGTCTAATATTCTCAGAGCATCTTGAATAGAGTGACATTAATTTGTGATTCAGGCTCACATTAAAAAAAATGAGTAGAACATGTTTTTGCTCGCATGACCTTCACAATGTCACACATCCCATCCTTTACCAATTAATCTCAATTAGCACAATGCTTTATTTCTAAATCATCCAGTATGAATCTAACTCGTGCATAATATGGATGGAAGCATGCAGAGCAATAAAGAAATATCTTTGAAACTTTATCCTTAAAAGCTACAGGCCTAAGTGATATGTGAGAAACGTATAGGCTATACAAAATAAAGAGGATTTAAACTGAAGATATTAGATTAAGAATTAAAAAAAAAAAGCCCCAGAAGGCCACTATAAGTGGCTGTGGCATGAGAAAAGATTATGTTGTTGTAAATAGGTAATCCTGGATATCCTACTTTTACAGAAACATTTATTGTGTTTGATGTAACACTCAATGCACATTGCCTGCCAAATAAGTACACCATTTTTAAATAGTTTACGTAAATGTAACCCTAAATTTTAGTCCACCAAACCAATCCTGCATGACCTAAAACCTACAGGCTCCTGCATATCAGCTGGTTTAATGAAGAATTGCAAGTTTATGGACATTTTGTTGTGATGCAGTACTTTACATTCTAAGCTATTGTTTCATCATATTCTGTTAAAATACGTAATAATAATATTTTTTGAAGTAGCCTATATTATTACCTGAATGTTATACTGATGATATGAGATATTTTACCATGGAGTTTTGATGCATAGAAATGCACTTGGTAATTTGAAACTCTGACTATTATTCACACAAACAAACACAAAACCACAACCACACAGACAGGTTCATTCCATCTTTCTTTATTTATTTTTTTTCATGTTCATTTTGTTGGCACATTTTTAGTACATATGGTACAATATACACAGGGTCCAACATCCTTTCCATCAAGCTATGAGAGCTGCAGGTGCCAGACTACATTCGTCATCTTTCTTCTTGTCTGTTCATATAAGGAGTCTGATACACCTAACCCACATTTCGTGTTACACACACACCTACTTTTTTTGCTTTTTGAATTACCTTCCAATGCTAGGTAACTTGCAATAGCTACCTTAAAGAGCTATTTCTACCCAACTTAATGCATAAAAATTGCTTTGTTGGTATAAATCAATGCATTTGGATTCAGTTATTTTGACTAATATTTTTGACTTGAATAAAATCAGTTAATTTAGATGTTACTGTTATATTGTTTTGACTCTAGGTGTCGTGGGGGGTAAGAAAGGGTAGAAGAAAGTGAAGAAGTTTTGGGGTAGGAACAGAAATGCTTTCGCTAGGTATTATAGACTTTGCTACAGGATTTCTTGAAGACCCGTTTTTCTATTATGCCAGGAGCTCTATTCCTACAACTAGAGATAAACAAGACAAAGTAAACAACAACAACCATCTGCTCTTATCTTTTTAGCACATCTGGTTAATCTTGTCAGTGCAATAATGATGAATAAGGCCCATGATTATGATGATTAGTATTTTCATCATAACTATGACGAGTATATCACTACAGACGGAGTGTATAATGTAGGCCTTTGCATCTTACATGCTTAATAGATTTATGATTTGATGCCTCTACCAATTTCCATAGCGTATCAATAGAGAAAGAAAACAAGGGCACTGATTCAAATGTTGAAATTAATCTTACAGAGAAGTTGTTATACATTTAAATCGAAATACGAACCATACTTTCATCAGCTCCCGACAGATCGAACTCCTGGCAAACTACAGTGTCAATGTCACGCCGTCAATGGTCTCATTGATGAAGCGATCTCCATTCTCAGAGATGCAATTGTTGGCTTCATCACAGTGGCAATTTTCCTAATCGCGAATTTGTGTCTGCCAGGAACCAGAGCCAAAATCAAAATGAGATTAACTCCCAGTGTTTATATTTATTATTTTCGGTTACTTCTGTGTTTACATTTTCAAAGACTGTTTGAAAACAGGCCATTTAAATGACATATTTACACGTACATATATACACTCACTTCAGAACTGCCTTAATTCTTTGTGGCATAGATTCAATAAGGTGCTGGAAACATTTCTCTGAGATATTAACATCACGCAGTTGCTGCAGATTTGTCAAATGCACATCCATGATGCGAATCTCCCGTCCCAGCACATCCCAAAGGTGCTCTATTGGATTGTGATCTGGTGACTGTTGAGGTCATTTGTGACACTGTCATATTTAAGAAACCAGTTTAAGATGATTTGACATTTCATGTTATCCTGTCGCTCAGAAGATGGGTACACTATCGTCATAAAGGGATGGACATGGTCAGCAACAATACTCAGGCAGGCTTTGGCATTTAAACGATGCTCAAGTGTTAAGGGGTCCAAAGTCTGCCAAAAAGCCATGCACTCATGTTGTTTATCCCAAATTCTGAACCTAGCATCTGAATGTCCCAATCTTCGATTGTCCGATTTTAGTGAGCCTGTGTGAACTGTAACCCCAGTTGGTTTCCTATTCTTAGCTGACAGGATTGGTACCCGATGTGGTTTTCTGCTGCTGTATCCCATTTGCTTCGAGGTTTGACATGTTACACTCTCCTGCAGATCTCGGTTGTAATGAGTGGTTATTTGAGTTGCTGTTGCCATTCTATCGGCTCAAACCAGTCTGGCCATTCTCCTCTTTCAGTTTCTGAAATACTCAGACCATCCAGTCTGGCAGCAACAACCATGTCACGTTCAAATTTAAATAAAACACCTTTCTTCGCAATAAATGCATTGAGTTGTTGCCATTTGATTGGCTGATTAGATATGTGCGTTTATAAGCAGTTGAACAGTATAGCTAATAAAGTGCCCAGTGAGTGTATGTACATGTCAATAGATATGAATAACATGAGTGCAAATTCAATTATAAAAATGATAATACATCTGCTACTCTTTAATTTAATTAATAATTAGTGGGATGATGCAGCCCAACTTAGTAATGTAATTATGTTCCAAGGGTTTATAGTGCAGTGCGATGATAATGTTAATTAAGCCTACAGAGGATTCCCTGTTTTTTTAACTCGTAATTGACTCACCGAGAGCTTTCAGGTACTCATTAGAGTTCTAAATTGAGATCATTTTCCAATAGCTGTTGTAATCATCTGGTATTTTGAATTAAGAGTGTGAGGATTCTTTGACACTGGTGAAAATTTGGGAGATTCAGTGCCGCTGCTTTTCTTCAAGAGAATGTCGCATGAATTCCTACATTATAAGTCCCAAATCCAATTAGAAATAAGTTCATCAAGGCAGTGTCTTTGTTAAAAGAGAAATTCTATCTCCCTCCCACAATTATGACCTATACATACATAATACATCCTATTATGACAAGTAAATTTGGACCCAAGAATATTCCATGACTTTTGCGATGGTTCATTTACTCTGAAGGTACAAGGGCTTTTTAGTAAGTATTTGTCATGTTTTTACGTGTTGATAAATGTGAAACAGTTTAAAATTTATTATTTTGCTTGCACAATCTGTCTCAGGTTTATAAGTTCAAAGAGTACTAAATACGATCCAGGTTACTAGTACAAACAGATCACTATTTTAAGTAAATTAAGACCCAAAAAATATATTTGGAGCCATTAGCATGAAAAAAGGAAGTAGATGTTGAGTGGACTGCCAATGTGGGGTAACACATTTTTAGCTAAAAGGAACACCTGGCAGGAGGCCATTGATAGACTCTGGGCCAAATTTGGAAAATGAATGACTGCACAGACTTTTACTGGTCGGCGGTCTACAGTTATCAACACTCTGCCAATTATATGCCTTTCGTTTTCTTTTAAAGTGGATGTAAGTGTCCTGCTTTAGTTCACTTAATATTCATGTAATACTTCAGAACCGGTGAAGCATATCTCAGTAATAATGAAAAGTGAACATGCCAACCGGGATTTTTCAAAACACACACAAAACCGGCAGAAATATTTAATTTACATTCCTGCTGGTATGCCTTTTTTAAACTAGTGTGTTGATAGAAAAGTTCAAATGAACACATTAAGACCCATATGAACAGCAAAACGCAATGCATTTCTCTTTATTTCACTGATTTATGTATTCTTTTGTGTGCACAGTCACAGAGGCATGATGGGAAGGAAAGCAAAACCCTGCCATACTCAGAACCCAAGAGACTGACAGGCTCTTCAATCAGAGCGACAGCAGCCGGGCGGCACCGCGACTCGTCACATCATTTTTCCTTCAGCACATCCTCTCTGGAGTCTAATTACTTTTATGTACACAGAAGCTCCCAATCTGAGGACTGTTCTTGTTGCGTCCAAGACAAAATCCTGACGCACCTGTTGTTTGATTGTTCACTTATAGTGCGGCTTATCCCCGTGTTCTCTAAACCACTAATGTAAATAACATCTAAATGACAAGCGGCGGCACCTACGAATGAATGTCGCTGGAGATCTTCCTCTGTGAGGATCAGAACAAACAAGCACATATAGATTGTGACAGACTATCACAGATGGTGTTTGACTGGTTTTCACAATAGCAGAAATGATGGTGCACACAGACAGACAGAGCAGGAGTTTATATACTTTAAATTGTTGGGTTTTTCTGGATCTCTTAGCCAGTGTTCGGGAGGGGGTGTTATTTATAATGTCAGTACAGGTTTAAGCCTTTTTGAAGACCTGTTTACTCACAACCCCAGCGGCTCTCAGCTCCTGCAAGCAAAGAAAACATACTTAAAAGAAACGTTGACCTAAATATGAAGACTCTGTTATCATTTACTCACCCTCATGTCATTCCAAAACCGCATGACTTTCTTTCCTCTTTGGAACGCAAAATATATTTTAAAGAATGTCTACAGTGAAAACACTGAGACATTTTTCTTTTGTGTTCCACAGAAGAGTAAATCATGTAGGTTTTGTTTCTGCTATAATTAACATGGAACATGTTTTCTAACACTGGTCTTTTTTTTTTTTTTTAGCACAATATAACAATGTAAAGTACCAGTCAAAAGATTGGAAACATTACTATTTTAATGTTTTTGAAAGAAGTCTCTAATTCTCATCAAGCCTGTATTTATTTGATCAAAAATACAGAAACATTTTATTATAAATGTTGGAAACAGTTTTTTCAATTTTTTCCAGGACTTATTAATGAAAAAGAAGTTACAAAATACAGAATTTATTCAAAATAAAATCACTTTTTTTAACCAATTGAACACATCTTTGCTGCATAAAAGTATTACTTTCTTTAAATAAAAGCAAGAAAAAAAAATCACTAACCCCAAACGTTTGAACGGCAGTGTATATTGTAACAAAAGATATCTATTTCAAATAAATTGTTTTTTTTCATCAAAAAATCCTGAAAAAAGTATCACAGGTTATAACAAAATATTAAGCAACACAACTGTTTCACACATAATATAATAAACCAGCATATTAGAATGATTTCTGAAGGATCATGTGACACTGAAGACTGGAGTAATGAAGCTAAAAATGTCAGCTTTGCATCACAGAAATAAATTATATTTTAAAGTATATTAAAATAGAAAACCATTATTTTAAATTATACTAATATTTTATAATATTCCATTCCAATTTTTTCCCCTGTATTTTTGATCAAATAAATGCAGGCTCGATGAGAATAAGAGACTTCTTTCAAACACATTAAAAATAGTAGTTTCCAAACTTTTGACCGGTACTGTGTATAATTTTCAACCAAATGGTGTCAGCAATGTCCAGTTCTTTGGTAATTCTACAGCAAAGCATTCAGAAACGAGGTTTGGTTTATAATGCATGATTAAACGCACAGCTGAAGCCAAACATCTGTTGTCATTACCTTAATTTAAAAATCCTATCAAATCATAATGACGGTTAGGTTTGACGCCCATTAGAATTATTTAAAACAAGTTCAAATGTATTATAATAATCAGTCTGTCAATGTTGTGCTTTTCCAGGTGCATCATCACGGGGATGAAAGTTTTGAGATTTGAGAATAGCTCTTCCCCCACCATCTGCCTCGTAGCCTAAACAGTTTTTGAGATGCTGTACTGCATATGCCTTTGGCTATTTTTCTGATATTATACTAGATGTATGCAAAACTACCATACCTGGTAGGGAATACCATCAAGGACATTACAAATGAAATGCATGAGAACTGGCCTACCAAGTGAAGTTCATCTCCCTCAATCCAGTGTGTCCAGCCCCTCCCCTCGATCTCTCCTTTCTGAACACACACCAGTTTATCTCCATCCCAGGTGATGGTGGTCTATAACGCATAACCGAGAAGGTGATTTGTTTTTAAATACACAGTTGCATTAGGACTGCAAAGACACAGGGAAGCAGAACAGATTTTGCAATAGTTGGAGGAAAAAAGCACATCTATCATTCATTGACACAAAGATACAATTAAATTTGTCCCATGTTTGCAAATGTGTTAGCACTGATATTACATGCGGCACAAAGAGAATTATGTTGAAAATGCCGTCTCCTTTCAGTGGCTGGAATGAAGAGAAACAATGTCTGGCACTGTGTGGACTAAATGGGGCGAGTGATTTTTGTTCAGGACAAACCGCGTCACAACATCTTTACTAAATGCTGCGTTTCAAGTGTTTTTTTATTGACTCCAAAACTTTGTTATATCAAAAAGTGAACGTGAACAATGCACAGAGGAGACACATTCACATCTAGTGCAACACAACTAACAAATTGCTCATGCAATAGAAACTATAACAAAACTAATAATAAAGAATACTCTGCATACGTTTATGTTCGGAATTCCGTGCAGCTCCCATACTACTATCCATTGGAAATTAATGTCATTTTTTGGAGCGAAAAGGCAACCTTAGGGGTTAAAGGGATACTTCACCCAAATATGAAAATTCTGTCATCTGTTACTCACCCTCAAGTTGTTCCAAACCTTTATAAGTTACTTTGTTCGGTTAAACGCAAAAGATATTTATAATATCTTCTTTTGTGTTCTACAGAACAAAGAAATTCATACAGGTTTGGAACAACTTAAGGTTGAGTAAATGATAACAGCATTTTTATTTTGGGGTGAACTATCCCTTTAAGGAAGAAACAGATGATTATCACATATCTGCAATCGTCTCATCAGGTCTTAGATATACCAAGTTTCTCCAAATTAAAGGAAAAGTGAGGAAAAAATGAAAGGAGAGAGAGTAACGCTTCTTATTAGATTAAAGAGCCAATTATAGCTCTTATTTTACACTTTTGCCTTTTCTTATTAGTTGAGATTGTGAACTATAAATGACATGCAGTTAGTGATTTTCAATTAAATTATACAAATGGCAACCTAAGATAATTATTACTGATACTGGAATGTTATAATTTTTTTTGTGAAAATAGATCTAATAAACCATGCAGGGCCATTTGCAGGGCCACATTTGCACATTTATTTAAAGGTAAGAACATTAAAAAAAAAAAAAAAAAAAAACCTTTTTGAGAAACTTACTTTCAACATCTAGTGTCTATACAAAGAAGAAGCATCGATGAAGAATCAAATATGTAATGTTGCAAGTTCATCTTAAGTCAAATGGCAAAGTTGAGATAATAGCATTAAAGTTCTTTTGAGTAGTGCTTCACAATTAAAAAAAAAAAAAATTAAGAATGCTTTTAAGATCTAAAGCCGCCAAGTGTTTGCCTGAAGTTTTCTCACCATACATTTCCTGTCGTCCACTCCACTCAGATCCTCCTCAAACTCCTGGCCAGCCACAAAGTCCATGTTGTAGTTCTTGAAGGTGCTGAGAGTCTTTATGATGAAGTGATCTCCATCCTGACTGATGTCTTTATCAGGCTTCAGCAGGGTGGCAATCTTTCTAATAGCTACATTTATATCTAGAAAAAAAAAAATTATACCCCATGTGAATATGTGAATTTCCCAGGATACCATTATAAAAAGGTATCCCAGGATTACCATACAGTGATGGTTACAGATGGAGATAACTTGGTACTTCAACACCATGGTACTGAATGATCACCAGAGGCATGCACATGCACAATGTTATTTACATGGTAATCTGAGGAATACAAAGGTACATGTCCAAAACACAGTGGTATTATTCGCTACCTTTTTCCAAGCAACATATAGTAAAAATGACCAAAAAAAAGTAGAAAACTGCCATTTTGTTTCCCTTACACCAATTTACCATCATAAACAGTAGGCTAGGAATCTAACTTGAAAATTATTTAAATAAAAACTTTATATTTGTTTCTATTTATGCAACACATAAATAGAAAAAAAGACTGGATCAAATATAATTTTTCCAAATTTGTGCAAGAAAAGTACATAATCTATTTTTAACACTGATTTCATAATGTGTGCAATAGGGTGATAAATATGGTCAAAAACATAAAGGAGAGAAAAAGAAACTAACCAACAACCTGAGACAATAGTCAATATCACTAAGTACATGGCATCTTGCTAAACTAATTTCCACATATTTGTTTTTGTTTATCTAACACTGGAGGATTTCTGTCATTTTAGACCAAAAAGTTAGCTTCCTTAGAATACTAAACTTGTTGACTTTTGTGCTATATGAATGACTATAAAAGGCTAAATGGTCACAATCTTCTCGGTCAAAAATGACCGCCATTAGAAATGAACGAGAAACAAGAAAATACAGAGCTATTTTTGGGGTATAATCTAGGAATCAGCAACGATGAAGCAGATTATTTGATATATTTGATAATGTCTATTTTATCCAAATGCAAAACCTAGTAAGTAATTATGTCTGATAATACAATTACAAGCAACTAGGGATTAAACACCCCTATGTATATATGAATATAGTGCTATACTGGCATCTAGTGGTTATGCCACGATATTACATGTGATTACACATTTGTTCCAACAGATGGTGCCAATCTGCCTCCCGTGCATTGGATTTAAAATACCTTTAGTATAAGTTACTGTATTAATGTGAATCATTTTACATAGAAATAAACGGTACATAATCTAGAACTGAATATTGTCTAGTCCATGCAATTCCTTTAAAATACAAAATATTAAAGAATAAATATTATTGAAACAAAATAGCCTATAGTAGGCATATTCCATTAAAAATGTAACGCTATTGTGTTAAAAACAATGAGCTATACAGACAATATGCTATTAGAATGTTAAGGATCGTAATGCTGTAAAACTCACCCAGAGCTTTCAGGTACTCTTCAAAGTTCTCGTTGGAGATCATTTTCCAGTAGCCGTTATAATCAGCAACCATTTCTGATAAACTGTATTGATGTGCTTGTTCAAAGAAGACCCGATATCGCTGCTCCTCTGCGACCAAATGCTTTTCATCTGAAAGAACCCTTATTTAAAACGGTCATCATAATCCGACGATTAGTGAATTAAACTTTCTTCTGTTGGATACCGTTATGGATCTCAGTCTCTCCGCCCCTAGAGTTTGGATCCATCACGAAAACTTAGATCCGATTCCACGTTATGTGATTACGTCACACAAACTCGGCGATCAAGAGCTCTAGTGAATTGCAGTGAACTGAAACAAAGAACTCAGTAACAAGGTCTGAGTGTCTCAATGTCCTGAGTGACAAGTTGTCACATGGTTTCATCTAGATTATTTGTTAATTAATATGTATAATCAACATTAAGTACGTTTTGTTGGCCAAAACAATGCGTTACATGTTTGCAGCTTTTTTTAAATGTTACTGAAATGATTATCATCTGTTCCATTGTGACAATGTACCCCATATAATGTGGCAACTGATATCATAACACTGAAAATGCTTTTAATAAACAAACATAATTCTGGTTCTCTTAGATTCACTCACACATAATTGAAATCTTTCATTGTTACAGGTGATAAACTTTTTATTCCACAGATTGTTTATACATCGGTCTTATTTGTTCGTCAAATTTAAGAAAAGTATGTTTTGTGCTTGATAAATGATTCAACTCAATTGTCACTCCTTTCATCTGCCTAATGCTTTGAATGAGCATACATGCATGCAACCTTTCTGGGCCATCTAAAAGAGAGGGACTCCTTCTGTTGAATTAATTCCTCCAGCTTTTCTTTTGACACAGCATGAACAAAGGCATTCTTTTAAAACACAAACTCCACACTCAAAGACTGTCAGCAGGAGAGCTTCAACATAGCAAAAAACACCCTTAAAGCTACTAGTCGGTTTGAGCCAGAACTCACTGTTGGCGATACAAGGACAAAAAGAACTGATTTAGATAGACATCACTTCAAATATCCCAAACCACATTCTACTATTTTATTTTGTCAGAAACTCTTTTCCCCCACCGACAAAGCTTGATGAAACGTCTTTAGGGACCTGACAACATGAATGACGCTTTCTGTGCAAATGGAAATGGAAGAAGCAATGTTTGCTCTCCAAAGTGTAAAGGCTCTGTTATTTATCTTCCTCATGACATTCAGAAAAAGTCAACAAATCTCAGACCTGCTGAACATGGACCTACAGCTCTGCAGTGATCTGGCAAATCTAACTCCTGCAGAGAGAGGATAAATTTCTAAATCCCTCTCCACACATTACACTAGGAAACCATGGTCATGGATAATGCTCACTTTACACAAGACAAAATATGAAACTCCTCTAAAGCTGCTTTTACAGGCAAGAGGGATTTTTAATCTTTTGAAACATATTTTGCTATTTTTTTTTTATGACTGGTGGTCACATTTGAAGTTGCTTAGCGAAATTTTGCAGAGCGAATTCAAATCAGAATTGCACATATCCTAAAAAGAATCCATGTGATCGCGTGAGTGCAAAAAAGTTCCTCACGCAGATATTGATACTCATACGAATCCGCCGCGCAGACCAACATAAAGACAATTGGTTTTAAAGTGCTTCATACATCTCTACACTGAAATCACTGAAATTTAGCACCTTTTAAACACAATTTTAAGGGGGAATAAAAAGGTCCTCCGTCCATTACTAGTGTAGCGAATAGCGATGTATAAATATCTGCTCACATAGAAGTCAGTTTTCTGCTGGTCAACGTTGCAAATTCAGGTTCCCAACTTGAACTAAATGAGAAATCTGTATGCGGAAATCTTTCAACCCTGACGCAATATTCCTGATTGCATGGATTCCGACTGGATTTTGCGCAAGAAAATTCTTTGAACAATTCTTTAACAACACTGCACCGACAGAGGTGGATTGAACATGTTCAATTGGCAAAAACAAGCACCAACCAATGGCAACAGATGCCGAGAGTTAACACACTGTTCCGGCAAAACCGGACAAACCCAGGCAGCAACATAGTGTCGTGAAGTGTCTGTTGCCATTGGTTGTCATTTGTCGGTTCAGTGAGAATTGGGCTTTAGACCACCTCAGGCTCTGAATTCCCGAAAGCCTACATCAGTCTTGTATTGCTTGCATGGCAAGAGGTCGTAGTTTAACATCTTTGTTCTTCATCTCACTGTCTTGGGTATAAAGGTTGTGCTCTTTTATGTAATCAATGACAGAGTCTGGTAAAAGATATTTAACACTGTGGCCTCTACGTAGGGCTCGTCGGATCTCTGTAGCACTGATCTCATTGTGTACCCACTCCCGAACCAGGAAAATGCTCTGCCGGTGCCTGGACAACAAGTCGGACTCATGTATAGCCCGGTCTGGCTGCAGGCTTCCACGGCTCACGCAGACCAGTCCGAAGCGGCCCACCACCTCCTCTATATGATCGTCCATCCACAAACCAGGCACCTTAAACGTGTCCATGAAATCAGCTCCACAAAGCAGCTTCAACTGTGGGACATCTGTAGGGGGGGAAATCGATCACATTACTTTTCAATGTATTCAAATGGTGATATAAGTTCTGTTTCCTGTTTTGGAACCATTCAACTGTTATCAAAAATGAAGCAGAAGGGCAGCAGCAGCACTTTATCATAATACTGTCAAAGTTGTCAAAAGGAGCGGTAGAAAACTGACAACTGCTTATGAAGCTGAATATGGTGCGATGGCAGTGTGCAGAGCCTAAGGCTGTCACAGACTGACACGATAATTTAGAAGATCTAAATCAGTGATGTCTAAGAGATATTTTCGGAGTGCCAATCCATACAAAATTGCTCGCAGCACCCTTTTTTTTAAATGAGTCTGTAATAAAAGGAACCAAGTGTTTCTGAATAATATAAATGTGATTGCTCATTCACATCTTTCAAATTTCAATTTCCATGCCATCATTTATTCACCCTCGTGTCTTTCAAGACCTGTACTTTTTTTTAACTAAAACTATTAAAAATCATTTTTGATCATTAAAAAAAAGCAGAAAAAAAAATCAAATATAAATATTAGTTGAAAAACGTCAAACTAAAAATGTATTAAACCTACACAGGAATATTATATATACTAAACAATAAAGTTGCTTTAAAAAATATTATTTAAAAAAGACAAATGACAAACGTCTATACAACCTTACTAAAAAATAAAAACTGAAAATATAAAAATAAAAACCTATTCAAAATATTAATGACTAGAATAGTGTAGGCAAGCCAAATTTACACAGCGCTTTATACAATGGAGATTGTTTCATTGCAGCTTCACAGTAAATAAACAGAAAAATAACAAAAGTTAATGTTGCAAAAAATTAATCAACTTTGAAACGACTTCAATTTCCGCTTTAAAGCAGCTCTACAAAAGACAACAGTGTCAATATTCACCTTAAATCAGTGTCAATGGTGAGAAAATTAGTAGTAGTATTAGCATATAATTATTAAGTAAAATAGTATAAGTAGTATAATAATAGCATCTGCATTGATAGAGCGATACTATACAGTCCCAACAAAGTATGTCAAATTATCATAATCTTCCGCATCCTCCCTAACTTAGAACTCTGGAATACTGTAAATTACACTGTGGAAATAGCGTTCAGCACATATTTTGTGTCTGTTAACCGTGTCTGATTTGCATCTTTCCTTTAATGTAACATTTGCTAATAAAAAAAAAAAAAAAACAATGCTTAGTGAATTTCCCAGTCTTTCAAAATGTTATGGTGGCTCAAAGCATTCCATACACAAAATTATATATTTGACACTCCTGAACCCCTTGCATGAAACCGGCAAAAATCTCACTTGTTCTTTTCTCAATGCTTCATTAGAAATCATTTCATGGCCAGCAATGCTAGGGCTAGACCTCAGCAGTGATATTTACAGCATATGAAAGAATCAATAGTATGCTTTAAACTCTAATTCTTTCTCTATAACATGTGTCAGAGAAATGGCTTTTGTTTAATCAGACATGAATGGCAGGGGGCAGGAAATGAACCTCGCAGGCCCTCTTTATTTCTACTCCACGTGACTAAACATAGACCTAAAGAAACACATGTGCACTGCCAGGTGCTGGGGAAATACCACCCTTTTCATACTTATTCTAATAATGCATACATTCATGAAAAACACAGTTATCAAAAGCATTGTGCACATTTTAATACAATCACTAATGTTTCCAGAAAATCATAAATGGCTTAATTCAGCAAGTGCCAAATTTCTCTGAATCGCCTAAATGGGTCTAAAAAATAATCCTTGTGATTATTCAACATGAAATATAAAATTAAACGGATCTCTTTCTGAAGAAGTCAATGATTTTCAACGCCTTTTAGCTTAATTCCAACCGATGTGTTTATTTATCATTGTAATAGAAGGATGAGGAGGAGTTCCTTTATGTTATCTTCAGTCTACTGTCAAGCAAAAGAAAATACAGATGAAATAAATGGTATCAGAACAAAGGGTTTGCAAAGAATCAAGGGATCCTGTGAAAGGTTTTTAAGATAACAGGGTTTTTGTGTGCTTGTGTTCTATCATTCTTGGCACTCGTCTTGATTTAAAGTTGTCCTGGCTATTAATCTCAGCTTCATTAATAGTCCGAGCACGCTTGTCTTAAGCCCAGTCATCCCGTGGAGGGTATTAGACTTCATTAGCATGCACCTCTACAACAACCCCCAAATAAAAGCACTTTTGAAAAGAGGCCTAACAGCGCTTGTGCTGGCCAGAAAGAAGACAACAGCCTGTTTTTAATTCACCGGACATATCTAAAGTGATTAGCAAAGACAGAAAATGCTCTGTTAGGCAAGAGAGGAGGCTTAGAAGAAACCGAATTGTGTTGAGAGGTTTCTGTGGCAATTTACAAAGACATACTGAGAGGTGGGCGGGGCTTACCAGAAGCTGATCGCTCATTCGTGGGCGGGTCCTTCCTGTGGTGGTACTGAGCAGCTATGTGGCCATAGTGGTACCTGTGTTTAGAAACAAACAGCAGATAAGCAACAGAGAGCATGAATGGCCATACTGTTTAGGTAATCAGCTTATGAACATGGGAGAAGCTTAACATTCTCACTGAATTACATGAGCCTATAGATTTGCATCTTAACTTCTCCAATCTCTCACACGAGGCTTTAATCAGCTTTGGTGTTGCGAATGAGTGTGGAAACATTACAAGGAGATACTATTGAGCTAACAACACTTGTTAAATCTATATATCACCCACATGCATGTGAGTGTTTAATGTATAAAGTGAATAGTTGACTTTAGGGTATAAGAGCTTTTATAGTGAACCAACCAGGGTTATTCGTCATTCAGAATTGCGAATGCCTTTTGAATAATTTGAATTGAGGTAGTCAAAAAAAAGGTTGCATTTCTGCATCTAAATTTGAATGTAATTTGAGTGTTTATAGGGTAGATGAATGGATGGATGGACGGACGGACTGATAGATGGCAAAGCTGAATTATCAGTATCATTACTCCAGTCTTCAGTGTCCTTCAGTAATCATTCTAATAAGCTGATTTGGGGCTCAAGGAATATTTCTTATTATTATTAATTATCAATGTTGAAAACAGCTGCTGCTTAATATTTTTTCAGGATTCTTTGATGAATAGAAAATTCAAAAGAAAACCATTTATTTGAGTCTTTACTGTCACTTTTGATCAATTTAATGCAATCTTGCTGAATAATGAATATTTTTTAAACAAACAAACAAATAAATAAATAAAATTTTCCTGATCCCAAACCTTTGAATGGAAAATGGTTAGATGAAGACATATAGATGGATTTTTCTCCTATACAAATACATCATTGTTATGCATTTTCTATGTGAAGGATACAAGCAATGTTGATGTCTACTTTTTGCCACAGCCTTTTCATAAGGAGTGTACCTTAAAATGCTCACTTGGTTTTAGAACAGAGCCTGTATGGCTGTACTATGTCCTTTAAAATAGCGAAAACTCAAACAAGTAATTCAACACACAGGTCAACTGCAAGGGCGTATAAGCAATTGTGTATTTCATCCAGTTCTGCCAGGAAGTAAATTACAAACCTAGAAAGATAAAGTCCTGGCATGGGCCCCTGGCGCAAGAGCAGACATCCTCCTCCCTGGCATCCGAGTATTAATTAGCCACCTAAGGGCACAGCTAACAATTGCCATAAAAAATTTGAGTACCCAGAGGGGTCGTTAAAAAGTCTCTTGTTACTATCTGAGGGATTCAAGAGGAGGAATGGCCCATCAACGTAAAAAGAGGGGACACAAATTTGGCATGGGTACAAAATGAAAACCAGAATCCGAGGAGAATGGAAACTGTGGCTGTAATGATGGACAGCCGGGCTGGAATGAGTCACGTCAGTGACTGGCTATTTGAGATCTCATACACAGGGAATTTAAGGATTCGGCTCCTATAAAGTTTTGGCTTTAGCTCAGCTCAGATGTTTCGAAGATGACAGTGAGTTTGTAAAGTCCTTCATAGAGGGTAATGCAAGGTGAATTCAAATATAAAAACAACATATGAAGATATAATGGCAACATGTAAGATTTCTACAGTAAAGTTTGAATATCTATATTCTATAGCTGCTTTTCTTTTTCTATAGCTCTTATTCTTTTATATTCTTGTATATATTGCATTGTATAAATTAGACTTCTAGGAATTCATATGTGAGATATAAGACTCTTTAAGTCCTAATCAGTTCATTAAAGTCAACATCATGTAACTGTATGGCGTATCATAAACTTAATATTATTTGATATTAATAACACCAGTATATTTAAAATTGGAGGTTAAGAAAAAAGACAACTATTCTATCATCAAAGATGACTCTAGCTATGAACATCTGAGCATTTTCAGGGATAATGGAGGTATAATCAATATTTAGCACCCCATTTGTCAAAACCAGTTAATGTTTCCTTTACAGTAAGTGTCCCAGTTGTGTTAGTGGACTCCAAAAAGTTTCTCGTCTTGTCAAACTTTTGACTGGATAAATGATTCACATTAGTCATGGTAAAAAGCCCATGCAGTATACTTCGTTCTTTGCTAAAATCATTCTCTCTCTCTCTCTCTCTATATATATATATATATATATTTATATATATATTCACCTCATGGTCACCACAGTCTCTGTCCAATCTGCCTGCTGGCTCTCCCAGTCATCTACGGAAACCCAGTCAGAGCTCTGCAGGGCCAGTCTTGCCATAGCAAGTCGGTGTTTTGAAGCAACAAGGCCCTGTTTACCATAACCATCACTGACAGGAGATACAATGCCACCCACCACACGATACAGACCTGCGAGATAGAAAAAGGCAACATATCTGACCCAAATTGAGTCAAATACATCATCATCAGATGTCACATTTAAAGCGTACCACAGTTCCTGTAGCTCAAACAGTATAACAATCCCAACAACATGGGTTTGATTCCTAGGAAATTAATGAAATGATACAATGTACATCATGAATGCAATGCATCAGAGACTTTTGGATTAAAGGTGCCGTAAGTGATTTCTGAGAAACGCTGTTGAAAGTGGATCGGGCCGAGCACCACAACACACTTGTAACCAATCAGCAGTAGGGGATTTAAACACTCGATGGGGGAGGCGCGAGTAAGCAAGAGGGAGATTTGAAGAAAGACTATAGAAAGAGAGGTGGCTGAGAGACATTACAAAAGAGAAAAGGTCGGAGGAATATCAATGGGAAAAGAAGGGTTGTGATCAGGCAAGAGCTTTAGGACCCGCGTTAGTATTAGAAAAGCTTTCCAGCGCTGGACAGACCTAAGCGGGAAGGCCTGAAAACAGACGCAGAGGTGGAGTTGTTTCTGCTCCATACATGAGTGATTCAGCCCTAAGTGCAACAGCCCTACAAAAGTTTCTAAGTCACTGCACACAAATTAACACAAGCTTTGCACACACAGGCAGACTCTAATGAGTTGCTGAATGTTTTAATGCCTTCATTTTGCATAGTCAAGATGAATTCACATCAGACTACAATTGTTTTTGCATTTTCTCATTTAGCGGCATGTGCAAGACATTATAAAACAGAATTTATCAATACAATTAATTTTTAAAAGTCAGTTTTAATCTTTCATAAAATTTGCAATAAACCACAAACAAGTCTCAAGACACTCATGAGGTAATATTCAATGCAAGCTATTTGGTTACTTGTCAAGCTATTTCTGCAAGTAGTTTTTAGATTACACTGCGTACAGTAAATAAAACACAAGCAATGTCTTATAAACAATGAATAATCAGAAGTCCAATAATATCAAGTATAAGTTAAACAAATTCGATATATGAGGGCTGTGTTAACAGTAAAACGTCCATAATTTAACGAATTTTAAAAACACGGATGGATAATACAAAATGCTTTCTGACATGTTTTGCTTTGAAAAAGCAAATGCTTTGAATGAACCTGTCTGGTGCATGTGGTCTCTGGCCAGCTCAAACAGACGCATGTGCTGGTGGGTAATGGGGTTGAAGGAGCCACAGGCCAGCAACACCAGAGGAATACGGCCAGCCATTTCAGTGTCTCACACCATAGTATTCTGGATAACACTACAATAAAGACAAACCATAATCACAAAGCAGCAAATATTTGCAATATGAACACAGAACTAAATGGTTTGCTATGAAATGGAAGTACGATAGTATTTGGGAACAAATAATGTGATCTATGCATATTCAAGACAATCTATAATGTTCACACTTTAACCAAGCGGGATTAATGAGGGATAAACATACAGCGCATTATTTTTTAATAGCGAATAAGTTAGTACGCCTGAACTGGACTTTACTCTCTTTGCAATGAATTAGCCTGTGGATTATTGATTATTATGTTGTAAGGTGAGCAGATTTCTAAAATGTAAACCTTTCCTAGTATAATGGTCAAAATATTACAAAACTATCACTTGTTATTATATATGAATAAATAAATAATAACTGGGACGTTGTTTTTGTTTAAATTGTTTTAGTTCCTATACTATTATTATAAAGTAATAATTATGATGATGTTTTCAGGTCAACCTGACTGGATTTCTGGCTAAATTTCATTAAAAAAAAATAACACTATGAAAAATAGTAATTATTGCGAATAGCAAAATTGTATTATATTTTAACAACATTATGACTTTATGTTTAAATGTGAAGTGTCTTATTAGGCTAATCGTTGTGATGTTTATGTGATGTATGTTAATGAGGCTGTTAACCAAATTTCTGATACAAGTATACAGAGCAACAAGTGCACATTACACACTGACAAGACACACTTCGTTGACAAAACTACACTGTCTAAGTAAACCATACTCTGTAAACATACACCTATTATTTATTAAAATAGGTAAATAGATGGACGGATGGATGCAGAATACATAGTGTAAATTCCGGACAATAAAAAAACTGCAGTGACAAGAATGTGTAGGGCTCACAAAAAAGGGAAAAAATAGCACATAACATAATGTGATCAGGTCAGAATAACCAAACAAGAACACGTAATGTGACTTAAAAACACATGCATAAAAGAAATCTATAAAAGCTGGTCATGTGATTAAAAAGATACAAGGGAAAACTATAGCAGTTGGTATTCATGGAACAATCATAGCGCATTGATATCAGGTTATTATACATACTTTGATACTGAATGATTACTTACTATATTCATGTACCATGGAATTTATATAATACTTCTAGGCACTACCATATCCAAAACATAAGGAAAAATGAGGCTAGTACAGTTTGGAGAGCAGCAAAATTACTACAGTAAAATGAGGTGGTTAAACTTTATAACTTCCAGTAACGTTAACAGTTAACAGTTACAGGAAACTCATTTCTTTTCTGGCTGTTTAATTTTGGATTAAGGTTAGTGCATTTTTAAAACGGATTTAAACCCTATTTATTAAATGTATGAGACAGCTGACAATATCTGATAAATATGCAATCAAACAAAATGTTTAAGGTAAATGTGTACCTCATCCAAAGATCTCCACCAAGTTTATGCAAATGCTACATGCTATATCGTTAGCCGTATGTTACACTATTAATGTCCCCCAGAACATTGAGATAGAAAAACACAGTTCCTATCTACAGGGCGACAGCGGCCGCTAGTGGCGAAAACAGAAGAGGCCAGAACATTCAATAAGAAAGAGACTATTGATTTCACACTGTATTTAATCATAATGACCGACCTCCTTGGCTCTAACTGTATCTTTAATGACAAGGACTCGTTCAAAGTCAAATGATATGAACTGTCGGTTCTTAATCTGATGGAGCTAGTCTTGTGGATGATTGAAGTTCTCAATGGGCACAATTCTGAAAGCAAGGTGATCTTAAAACACTCTATTATCCCTTTAAATAACTAATATGAAGTGAATTATACTCATGTGGAACTGAGATTCTGTACATTACAGACTCTAATGGGGCGCAAAAGACATTGATAACGACTTTATTGAAACTGTTAATCCATACAGTCTAAGGATACAGATTTACATCCACCTTCACATTTTCCATTCCTTTCATGCATTATGTATTACCTTTTTAACATAAATATCTAACCTGCGGGAGAGAGAAAAAAAAGCTTTTCTAATCACCCTTCAAGGGGACTTTCTGTTGCCCTTCAAAAAGGCATTTTGCACAAACCTCCCCTAATTATAGCTACTAAAGGGGAAATGGGCTGTAAAGATCCATACTTTGAGCTGCTCTAACTAATGTGACTAATGTTGTGCCACACGAATGGAGTCATATTCTTTGTATTGCATCATGCAGAGGTGATGGGCTTATAAACCGACTATGTTTGGCCTTCACAATGTCATCTGTTCTCTTTGAGTCTCGATTTATGCATACAGATTGATCTACCTTAAAGTACAATATTAAACAAGAAAATTTCAGAGCACAAATCTGTCACATAGGGTTGCCATGAGAATATCTCTTTTTGATTGCTATTACTGTCTCACTCACTCCTTTGCAAGGCGACCTCAAGTAGTTTCTAGGCACAGTAGAGGTAATTAAGCACAGATGACTCTAGGGTGACCCCTCTTGGGAGGTAGGTAGTACTGCCACAGATACTGAGAACTCTCCAAGGTTCTGAAAAAGATTGACTCCACGAGCAAATGATGGATTCGGAGTCTAACCGAGGCAGTGAAAAACACATAAAGCAAATAAAAAAATGTAATATCTGTGGATGATGCATCACCTCCACTGCGGATCCTAAATAAGTCATTCCTGCGAGAGAGGAGTTCAGACTTCATTTGAACAGATTGCTCTCATAAGATTTTAAATAGAATTGGAATGAATTATTTAGAGAGCTCCATAATAGCAAAAGACACCGCTAAGACATATTACAGCTATATTATGAGACTGGTGAGAGATGTGGGAATAAGACACAAAGATTGAATATCAATAATAAAAACAGGTAGGCCTATTTAACCTTTGTGTCAAGTGACTTGGAATGTTGATATAAATGTATGTACATATATTGAGAATAACAACTAGTTCCTGTCTTTGCATCTGATTAGTCTAGCGCTAGCGGCGTCCGACCGCACTTGGAACTTTCATTGTATCATTTTGCTTGTCTGTGTTTGTGCATTCCAGACAAGTGTTGTTATGAACTAAAATGAAAACTATGAAAACTATTAAAATTTAAATTGAAATAAAATAAATAAAGTAAAATAAATATAAATATTAGAAATAAATGGGTTTAAGCTGAGGCAGCCAACTAAAATTAATAAAACTAAAACGGATATAAAATTAAATTTGTATAGAAATATTTAAAAAAAACAAAAACTAAGAGAAATGATAAAAGCACGTAACAAATACTAAAACTTAAAATTAAATTAAAATGTAAACTGTAAATGTAAACAATAAAAGCTGATTTAATATATCAATAAATAGCTATATATAGTCTGAACATATGCATATACCTTGAGTGATTCAGAATTTAAAAACCATGTATTTTCAGTGAAGTCGAGTACTTATTTCCACATTTAGCCCATGGACCACAGCAACGCCATCTTTGATTTTTAACGGGAATGAAAGCAATATGCTATGAGGTATAGACATACATCTCTTCAGTGGGCTGCAGGCTACTGTTGTTTTGGATTGTTCTGGTGAAGAAACACTGCGAAATATCTTTCAGAGATATTTCAGTAGACAAAAAACCCCAGACAATATTGAGCGGTGGAAATTTATAAGTGATCTAGGAGCATTGCTTTTAAAGCCTATGCCATTGAAAATAAGCGGTAAGTTTATCCCTACAGTCTCGCTTTCATAGTAGGCCAACATGTCATGGCGCTGCTCTGAATAAGGTCTATTGTCTACAATTTTGTAAGGTAATGACGAGTCATTAATGGCATAATCGCCATGGCTCACAATATTAGTGCAGAACTTCTCGCTCTAAAGCTTTGAACGGTGAACAAGTGACCATACAATGTTGTTGCTTCTGTTTATGTAGGGTATTAAGATCTGCTGTTGGAGTAGCCTAATTAAAGATCGCAATCCGAAACCGAGGATATCGCTGCAAAACTTAAGCGAAACCAGGGGCCTCGCCAGCCGATTTTGCCGGGGCTTCAGCCCCGAATGTTTTGAGTCAAGCCCCGAATGTAATGATGACTGTCACTGAGCAAATATGAAACTGGACAAACAATAGCCTATGTAAACGCCCGAAATCCTAAGTTGCTTTATTTCATTGCGCTTTGGCTTTGCATGCATACAGCCTGTAAAAAATAGATCTTAAAAATAATCTAGCCTATAGAATACATTTCTTTGCTGTCGGTAGCCAATGGGCTACTCCGTGTCTTCCTCTCTGTTAAATATGCAGCAGCAGCAGCAGCAGGTAGGGGCGGAGCTAGCACAGTCAACCGCAAGAGCGCGAGTTAACAACTGAGACAGTCAGCGAGCGGGAAAGAACAAATGAAAGAAAAATGAAGCAAACGAGACTTTGGGGATTTTTCGGAAAGAAGTCAGTGGGTAAGAATTCAGTTTTTTTTTATCCTTAAAGTCTGAAGATAGATCATCATCTGGCTGGCTTTCACTGTAGGCCTATTTGTTTAACTAGCTAGTTAATACCATAGGCTAACATTATAACGTTAGCACTTAGGCCTACTGGCATTTTCTAGTACAGACTCTCTTCCGGATAAAAACACAGGAGAAGAAGCTGAAACAAGTGATAGAAGATTGCTCACTCTCTCAAATATAAAATAACGTGATCATCATCAAACATTAAACGTAAATCAAAAATCCGCTTAATATTATCAAAGGGGGACCACCTGTCCTGCATTTTGTGAAGCTGTGAAGAATGTGAAGCTTTGTCGTCCCGCGTCACTCAAGTCATAAGCAGTGTGCCTCATTTTAACTTTGTCTGCATCATTTTAATCCTTTAAATTCCAATTCTAATGTTGCCTTTCTTTATGAAACTTACCAACATTCAAGTGTTGATAAAAAAGAATGCATGAAGCTAATGAAATGTCTTTAAAATTAAAGTACAGTTAAAGGTATTTTTTGATAAAAAAATATCTACATTTGAACATAATAGTATACTGCAAGTGCAAAAATAATACATAAATACTGAACTATAACAAGTATAAGTTTATGTTCACTTTAAGAAAACTTGCAAGTATACTTGCAGTATAAAATAGTAGTTTACTGACAGTACACTTCAGTGTGTACTTTCATAAACTAAAAAAAATACCAATTGTATTAAAATAGTAAACTACTACTATACTTATAAGTTCACTTGTAGTGCAGATGCATTACAAATGAGAAACCTAGTTGTGTACTTAAAGTTTACTACTCTTAATACATTTAAACGAATAATACTTCTTCATAAAATGAACTTGAAGTATACTTCTTTTTCGTAAGGGTAGCCAGAAACATTAGTTTTATCCCACTGCACTGAATACTTTCCTTGTTTATCAGGTGTTGTTTTCTCTAAGGATAACCAATAAGCATTAACATAAAATGTATGTGTGACTTGTTTTGTGTTTGTAGTAAATATACACTTTGATTTGATTAAATGGTTTTGTAGAGGGTAGCAAAGATGAGCTGCAGACTGGGGAGGAGCCAGCAGCAGTAGCAGCTGTGCCAGGATCAGACATGGAAACTGGTAACAATTAATCAGTCCTTTTACTTTGGAGAAAGATAAAAGTGAAACATTGTTTATCCCAATGCTCCTAATGAAAAGTTTTTGACAGATGTACATTGAGAATTATATACAGTTCGATGCCATGGTGTGTCAATGAACGTAGACTAAAGTCATCCATGTATAGAGGGAATGCATATAGATAGGTCTAAATCCGAGTGATAACTTACATTAATGTTATACTGTATATCATCATATCGTCCAGCCCTAAAACTTGTATAGTTTTTTGTCAGTGTTTATTTAAAAACATCCAATTATGCAGAATATAGTCTGTTCTGTAGCTTTTTGCAGTCTATAAAAATATTCAGTACCTCAGATTTCTGGTCAAATCTAGTTGTACAGTCAATCACAAAGCTCTTTCCCGTTTTAGATGTGTTTTGTGTGTTTTTCACGGCATACACGCTGAAAACAAATGCTGCCGCTCAGTCTTTTTGCCACTTAGTGGTGCTTGGCCCCTAATAAGAACCGGAACAGATACAATAGGTGCCTCCGCAACTTCGGTGCTTGGCCCCTAAAAACCGCTTCGAGTGATCCCTGTTTTTACACAAAATGGTCTGGGCTAAGCCCCGGATGTCCTTCAATGCTGGAAACGCCCCTGAGCGAAACTGTGTAGGCTACATCAGCCATAATACACTGGCAACTAACCTGCTTCAGGGATTCCTCCCGTATGGAGAACTCAGCTTTCTCCTCATGTCTGCTCTGTGCGGGATGTTTAGACTTGCAGATGCGTTGATAAAAGAGTGAAGAAGCTTTCACCGAGAGCAAATTTACTCAACAGAATGCATCCCCTGAAACGCAACAAGCCAAACGATTGGAATGAATGAGCACAAATGGTTTTTCCAATCTATCAGCTGTGCAGGTAAATTAGGTTTCAGGAAGACTTGGGAAATAATATGGCATTTTAAACCAGCTCATTTTTTTTCAAGCAACTAAAACGATTATCAGAAATTCCCGCAGGCTTTGGCGAAATTGACATTTAACTAAGAAAAAATAGGGAATGAAATGAGCGAAAGAATGTGTTGTGGGTTAGAATTTTAAATGGATGTCTGAAAGTGTTCTTTCTCAATTGTGATGAAACATTTTTTTAAAGACTGACTTTTACAAGCATTTATAGTAGGCTAGACAAAATGATTGTATTGCGTCATATTTACATAACGCAGTTCTTAATCTATTCATAATTAAGTGTTCTGCATTTTTTACATCTTCAGTAGCCTATCTAAAGTCACATTATTTTCTATAGCCGAGTTTAGACTGCACGATTTTAGCCCCGACAGGTTCTTTGGCTCGCCGACAGGTTTTGAGAAATCGCCGACAAATGCCCGAAATCACGAGTAGGAGGTCTCTGCGGAACAAAAGTGGGTGTTTCTAAATTTGTGGGTGTTTTCACACTGGTGGGTGTTTATAAATCATGCAATGAAAATGATGCCCTTCTCCCGACCCCACCCCTAAGACACACTGTGACGTGGGCAAATCAGGTAACGCGGTTGAAAACGCCCCTCTGTTTATGGCCTCGCCCCCTGATCTGGTAACTCCTATTACCGTCTGCAGAGACCTCTATTTGGAAATCACAGGAAAATCGGTGCTCGTTCACGCGAGTGACAATTACGCAGTGTGAATGAGCAATGACGCGATCTAAGAGAATCGCAGACGAGTCGTCCACGCCCGTGAGATATTTGGCATGCTAAATATCTGACCTGTCGGCGATTCAAAATCCTGCTGTGTGAAAAGTGTTTTTACTTCTGACTGAAAACTACATCGGCGATGACCGAGAGCCAATGAGAGAGCAAGATACAGGACAGCAGGATGTTTGGGGAGCAGTTAGACCAGAATATAAGTATTTTAATAGATATATTTACAATTAGGCCTATATCAAACAGAAACAAAGTAGCCTAGCCTACACATTTGCTTGCCCAGCACATTGAAAAATTATTTTTTTACCCCCAACTCTCTTTGCAGAACACACAATCCTTTCTCTCTTCTTCCCAACCATTTCCTCCTGCATAATCTGTTTTTATTTTCTTCTTTTCACTGCAAATCAGCTCACAGACAATTGCGATCGCAAGCTTCTTGCAGGCTATCATTTTTAATAATTGAGTCTCGCGCGAGAACTCCGGTCTCACGCACGCGGGATCTTGCTTTATTTCCTTATCACTTCTCGCGTGCGTTTGGTTGTGAAACGTAATTTGCGGACCAGACAGCTGTCGGCGTTTCTTTCTTTTGTAAAGTCCTGCTGTGCGAAACCTCCTGACGCCGATCCATCGTTCAGTGTGAACACAGCAGCAACTGAACCCCAGATAGTCACGCAGTGTGAAAAGAACAGTGACCCGACTACTTTGAAAATCGTGCAGTCTGAACTCGGCTTATCAAGATTTGTGTAGAATTGTAAATGTTTTAATACTTTGCCTACAGGAAGGTGTTATTTACTGTTTTTTGATATCTTTCATTGAACAAATTAGCGGTCTCAAGAGAGTTTAGGTGGAAATGAGAAGACCTTCAGTTCATGGCTGAATAACACTCATTAAAAACTTTTCCAGTCAACCTGGGCACATGGGAAGTCCACAGTACACTTGCTCTTTTCACAGCAACTGACAAACCTCACTTCACCTGAGGGGAAAACTTAGGAAGGCCATGAGTCACCATCAGAAATGAGAATACAGAAATCTTGAGAATACACTCTGCATGTAAAGTGGTATTTTTACAATAAAGAGGTTATGATTTAGTACACATATGGTTAATGCATGGGAAGACACGGAAAGGTAATTTCCAAGGACAACCATGAAAAAAAGGAAATTAATATGGATTGAAAATGGTCTCAGAGAAAATGGATTAGCCTACTGCAGCTCAGAAAACTGCATTTCAAATCAGTGTGACTTTTCAAAATGTAACATAAACATAAGAAATTCTGTTAAATTCCAAGTGTGAACAAATAGCGTTTACAACTTTGATTTCCAGCATTTGATGTACACTATGCTGTTAAATGTATTGATTAACACCAAATGCAGGTGGTAAAATGCAAGGCTACATGAAAACATGTATGTCCATCACAATTGGCCTTTTAAGTATGGATAATAAACATAGCCTACAGTTTATAGACAGGGCACGGTTACAAAGACAATACACCATCAGGGTTACACAGAACACTAAAACAATGTAATAAATACTAATTAAACATAACATATAACATAACGTACATATAATGTACATAACTAAAAAAAAAGTGAAGGAAAACACACACAAACACACACACACACACACAGTATATATATATATATATATATATATATACTTATGTTTTATGTATATTTTCATCATAAGCTATATGCAATTAATACTTTTTACTATTACTATAGTATTTTACGGTAAAATGCCGTTACTTGCATTATATTTGACAAGGTAACTTACAGTTAACCAAATCAATTGTTTAATAAAATGGCATAAATAAATTGCATCTCAAGGACTTATAAAACACTTACACACTCATGTGTGTGTGTGTGTTCGCTGTTGTTGTATACTGAAAGTGTTTCATATTGTATGATGATTTACAGCAATGTTTTAGATACTTTTTACAATAGCCAACGAAATGCAAACATGATTATATAAACCATAAAGAAAAGTTCCCAGCACTGTTGTTTTTGTTATTGGTAGTAATTTTTAATGTGCCTGGGAGGCACAGGACAACAGTTGCCCACCTTGGGAGAAGTCTTGTCATTGGATTAAGATAATGATCATATCAATAATAAATGAGAAGGATGTTTTGATAAATCATGCTGTGAGTTTACACCGTGGTGCCTCAGTCTGATCAAATAAAATATTGAAAACTCATTTTAAAACGTCCAATTAACACAAATGTAAATCAGTTTCTAATATGACATTTAAAGCATCAAAATATAAAATTCACCAGCATAGTATTCAAACAGGGCTTAAATAAATGCCTTATCATAGGTCAAGATTAATTGCTCGAGGAGTGACGTAGCAGCCTGATCCTTGGGGTTTAACTCGCGCAACGCGCAGACACACAGACCGCGTTACCTCGTGCGCTCGGACCGCGTCTCGCGCTGCTGGGAGTTCACTAGCGAGACTTCAGTTCACCGTCGCTCAAGGACAGATAAAGCGAGAGAGTGGTGTTTTTTTTTTTAGATTAACAGAGGAAGAACTAGGTCATCGCATTCTGTTCGAAGTGTTGGGCTCACCATGAAGATGTGCGTGATAACAGCGATGATTTTCCTGGTGCTCTCCGGGCAGTGCGGCATCCTGGCTGGGAAAGGTAAGGCAAATCGGAGAACTTGGAATGTCACCGCATAAAAAGAAACGCCTGGAGCAGTCTGTCAGATCAGTGTCTTAGATTATGTGATCAATTACTATCAGTTTGTAGAATTCACAGCGCCAATGACAGACTGAGTGTTTTACATTAGGTTGGCAACGCATAATGTCCTAGGTAGTACAAGTTTGTCTTTCTTCTCCCCGTTTCCTAACGATGAACCTTAATTTATGGCACGAGATCATGTTTTCATTACTATAAGAAGATTTCTTACCACAATACAGACTGTTACTCATATATTTACGTTTTCTCAGCATGATCGATGTTATTTTCCTTCATCAATATTTCATTGACCTTTAAGGCACATTTCTACAGATCTTATCTGTTCTGTTCAATGACTGCAAAGTGCTTAAGACTTAAAGAGCATAAAACACGCTTTTGCATTGCACCCATGGAAAAAACTGTTCATGTGTTTTGAAAACACAAACATTGAGATAGATCTAATTGTTTCTCTGGGGCAGTGAAGAATATGGAGCATCTCAGTTATTTGTTAGTTCTCAAGTGATTTAGATGATTTGTGATAAACTACAGTCAGATTGGATCATGTGGACTGACAATGAAAGGCTGAGAGTGTCGTTTCAGGTTAGCAATGAATCTTTCCTTATCGAGTAACCGTTATTCCATGAAGAGTTGATAACTTTTTTTCTATTTCCTGGTTTCTTTTATTTTTCCATCAGCACGAGTTTAAATGCTCGATGACCATTCTTGTAGGACACCTAAATAAATAAAAAAATCAAGCGTCAGTTGTGCAAGGTTGTGTGCGTTGCAGTGATTATGAAATACATATGGATGTTTTCATTTTAAGAATAATTTTTACAACTACATTTTCTTAATGTGCCTCTGTAAGGTGACATGAATCAATGACACAACCCCATGTTTTTATGAAATGTTGGTGTTGTGATATGGCAGTTAAAGATTTTGTTAGGGAATATTTCTATTTGGTTGCTAAAGTGTAAACTGACTGGTTTGTATGGGGCTATGGTGATTCTCTGGTCTGAGTCCCCTAAGTTTCTATGACATTTTGATATGGACATATATTTATATTTCTCTGACCCCTATTTCAATTTATGTCTAAGGGAATTTTTCTGGCCGTTTTGTCACCAGCCAGGCATACATCATACATCTAATCCTTGATAAAAGTCATAGATCACCTCTACTCAATAAGCTATCATTCATGTTCTTTGCACAAACAGTAGCACAATGAGTTATGCCCTTAGGTTTTGGGTGAAAGAATAATATGTTTGACGAATAATAATGATAAAAGCGATGCTTTGCTGAAGCACTAAACAATAATAGAGCCTGCAAATGTTCTCAGCATGAGCCTTAATATAGCTATTTCCATATTATCAATATTTAATTAACATTTATAGCACATTTCTAGTAATCTATCAGCGTGATCAGTTTAATTTCACTGTGCTTGTAGTAGTTGCATTTCTTCTTAATCTTCTCCATAAGGTTCAATGAGACGTTCAATGGCTGCATAGTCCTTAAGACTTCAAGAGTGTAAAGAAGTGGATTATTATTTTTTTTTCGCTCCCATGGAAAAGGGTGCTAATGTGTTTGTAGGAACACAAACATTGAGATAAGAGATCTAATTGTGTCTCTGGGGCAGTGATGAATATGGAACACCTCAATTATTCGTCAGCGCACAAGTGGAATGTCTGTCAGTAGGCCTACCTGCATGCCCTGATTTACTTTCCTTAGAAGTAACTCCTTGCTTGAGATTGGGCTCTTTCAGTGTAACGGATTGGTGAATTAGGGAATCGGAACCTTGAATATTTGCACATCAATTTTCTGGATTCTAGCACTCCATACAATTATGAATGCAATGAATACGAGTTGAAAATGAATCTCCTTTATGCATGAAAAACTGCACAAGGTGAGCATGCCATTAGAAGAGAAGGAATAGAATAGAAATATGAGGCAGAATCGCAAATATAAACCAATCATTAAATCCAAGCCATTCACATTATGACTCAACACTTTCATAGGTATGATATGACAGTTGAAAACCTTCCAAACCTCCTGATATGTCTTGCAGATTGCCTTTAAAACTCTGCCTCTCCAAAAAAAAAAGGATTTCATCAAAATTACATTAGAGTGCTATTGTAATACTAAGTTCACTATAGCAGCATGTCTTATCTCTGAGTGAAAAAGTTTATTGAATTTGAATCAGTACAGTTGAATTAAATTAATGCCATGTTTTGTTAATCTTATTCTGCACACAAGGTTGTTTGTATTGTCTTTACTTTTATGATTGTGTATTCAGAGTATACATTTAGTCATTATGCGTGTTTAAGAACCAAAGCAATGACCTTGGTGTAGTGCCATGTGCTACCAGATGATTTCGTAACATGCAAAGCTTGACCGCCTTATTTAACAACCAGCTTGTGTTGATGTTGGCAATGCTGTGCGTTATTGTGTCTGAGAATTGGAGAGTATTTCTAAAACTCTTGAGTATCACAGAGAGAATCTGAGATTGGCTTCAGCACACTGGAGAACACAAGAAAGGGATAAAACAGAAAAGCAGTGACAAATAAGGGTAGGACTGTAAAAGCAGGCTGAGATTTATGCTGGCCTTTTCAAAGAAAGCACAGCGTTCTCCCAGAGCTAAATAAATTGGGTTGCTGATCTGGAATAGATGCATAACTTAGGATTTCGTGCTGCGACCTAAGTACATCAAGCTTGTGGGAAAGCAAAGGCATTCTCCTTTTATTTTTGCTTCGCTGCCGTTGTTCGGGAAGTATTGAAAACACTCCGCTAAGTGGACCACAGCTGTTAGATCTGTCTTCGTCTTTTGTTTAGAGAGATCTAGCTTTCTTTTTTGTCACGATGTGGCTTCTCAAGGAGCATGCCAATCTTCAAGCCAGAATGCCATGCAAATGCTCAACTTAATTTAAACTTTAATTACCCAGCATGCATCATTAGCGTCGATGTGATTAGCGGCAGGGAGGGAGGAGGGAGAATGAAAGGGAGAGAATGGCAGGAAAGAGCTGCATTTGGAGGGAAGATGTCAGTGGTGTTCTCTCGCCAGCTGGTCAGATGGCACCAGTCTGTCCCAGGGGTCAGCTCTGGCCAATCTGCACAGGAATAACACTGGATGTTCTTACACACACACTCACACACACACACTCTCACACTTGTTGTTCCACTCGGATGCATTTCCAAATCATGAAGATCAAAGCAAGTGTGCACACTATAAGGCAGGGGTTCTCAACTCTGGTCTTTAAGGTCCAAATTCCTGCAGAGTTTTGCTCAAACCTTGATCAAAGCCACCAGCTTGTAACTGTCTAGTATTTTCAGCTTTTTAACTCGTGTAAAAAGAGTTGATGTGAATAATGGAAGATGGAAATGCATTTGCCAAATAAATTCTGATGTAGCGAACATTAAACCCACGTGACCAATCATCTGTTTCCGCTGCTAGGTTACCACTACCACTGTCATTCGATGATGTCATCTTGATGGCAACACACCTACTGGTAATTCGCTTTTTTTTTGCGAACTTTGAAAAGATTTGCTTCACATTTGGATGGAAACCCAGTGACTGATTAGTTTGTTCAGGTGTGTTTGATTAGAGTTGGAGCTAAACTCTGCAGGAAAGAACCCCAGCCAGATATAGTTCACCCAAAAATTTATGAATTTTTCTTTTACTCACCCTCATGTCATGTACGATTGTCTTTTGTTCTGTGGGACACAATATTTTCTGAAAAATGTCTGTTTTTTGTCGATATTTAGGATAATCTTCTATAACTTTTGTCATTCAGGAGACAGGAATTCAAACAGGTTTGGAACTGCAGAGCAGGTGATCACAGTATTGTTAACTAGCCCTTTAAATTGTACATGTAAAATCATAGTTGCACAAGCAGACTCCCACCCACAAATAGAGTGTATTTTCTCTCCTCGCTGCGGCTGATTGCCTGGTGCTGGTGTTGGAGCGCTGGGACCCTGCTCGTATTTGCTGACCGTCGCTGAGAAGTGGGCTAGTCCCTGAGATTCAGTCTCAATTAAATTGCTCTAGCTCCAGAGATAGAGAGAGAGAGAGAGAGAGAGATTCTGGAATGTTGTCCTCCAGCTTTCCTTCTAATTGCCTGCACTGGGTGCTGGTGAGCTGACAACTTGCTATTGGGTGAACTGGAAGCTCATGGTGATTGGGTATAGGCGTTTGCATGGCGGTATGTTACAGAGCGATGGATCATGACCCTTTCCCTGTATGATGCATGTCTTTCTTTAGAATTGAATGCGAATGAATGGATGTAATCACAGTGTTTACAATGGCGTGCTTCAAGATGGATTACTTTCAGTAGACCGAGAGACAGAACCCGCCTCTCTGTGTGAGAGATTGAATGTAGCGTAGTCAGTGTTTGGATCCTGTCCTCCATTCTATCGAACATTCTCAGCCAGAGTTTTGAAAACCCAGAGAGTTCTCTGAAACATCTATGCCATGTTATTATTAAACAAGACTTATTGTATAGACCTTGCAGCGCTGTCACTCACTGACCTCGGGTTTTGTGCAGCACTGAACGTGCTGTGCTGAAAAAAAAAGCTAACCGCATGGAAGCAGCAAACATAACTCATTCCTGTCCTCCTTTAGGTACACCTTACCATAGCACCTTTTTAAGGGCAACATCTCCCCAGTATATGCTGCCCTGACCTTTTGCCATTGTAGGGAAGTGCTATACTCCATGTTTCATTAAAGTGGACTCTAAACCTTATCTCAGTCAGCTTGCCATTTGTACAACCTGGAGTAAAAGTATTGTCTGATGACCTGCAATGATTGGATCATGCCTCAAGCTGCTGGCAGCTTCCTCTGCATCTTGGGAAAAAACGGTGTACATCTCATCTTTCCGGCTTGATCTGTGGAAATACTCTCTCTGACCGTCCATGGTGACAGGACGGCCGAAAGAGAGAGCAAATCAGTGGTTTTAATGGAACTCTGCGCTGGGTGCAGGGCACTGCCAAGACTCCACTTCGAAGGTCTAGATCATAGACCATGCTTAGATTAGCCTTGGAGAATCTGGCCTGGAGTACTGGAGTTATAGAGCCCTGATCTGTTAGTTTTGTTATTATTTTTCTAGGTTGTAGTCTATGGCAGGCCTATTAACCGTACATGGGAAAAATGTTAATTGGGGTAACTTTGGGGTCTTCAGAACAAACCCAATAGCACCACATCCAATTTTTAATACTTGAAAAATAAAAATTCTAGTGTCAATAATTTTGAAACTTTTTGTCTTGAAACAAAGTGATTTTTTTCCCTTCTGATTATTGGCTGCCATTTTGGAACATGCTGTAATTATTATTGTAATTTTTTTTTTCACTGCTACTCCTACTTTAGTCCAATTCTCACTGAAAATTGGCTCAGATGATTGTTGGACTAGGCTACACAAAAATGACTCAACAGATTTTAGATTTTTGCTACCATTACAGAGTAACACCCTACCAAATTAAATGTAATTGTTAGCATGCTAACCAGTACTTTTCTCCTTGACATTCTAAGTTGGATGTCAGTGGTGTAGCATGGAGATTTGGTCTACCCTGCAAACTAATCCTTACCTTACTCTCAGGCATTTGATCTACTCCGTTCGTCTGGCTAGGATCGAACACTGTGCCGATCTGATACCAACAGAGCCTATTTTTAAATGAGCGGTTGGTGGATATTCTTGTAACACGCTGAGGGATTGCAAGACGCAGGTGCTGCCCTTTGTGTTGTTTGGATGCTTCGAGAAGGCTTGGAGTTTTATCTTCAACTCATAAATGAGTTAGGAGGATGTTAATGTTCTGCGGGTGCAGGAGACACCCGGGCTGTCAAACTGCAGGTGTTTGTTTTAGATAGGAGCAGCTGTGGTACCGCCCACTCCTTCCTCCCAGGTGGAAAAGTGCAGCGTCGGGCCGCGTGGCTCCTGATCTTTTCTCTCGCTTGCACAAACACACACGCGGTGACTGTTGGGACTCAAACAGAGATAATATGAATTCACTTTGCTGGGTAGTTTTAATTACAGCCAGGATCTGCACACATCAGCGTAAAATATTAATGCAGGTGCGACGTCTCTCTGTGTTTCAGTGGATCGTTGTGAGTTGTTGGCTCTCAGAGAGAGAGAGAGAGAGAGAGAGAGAGAGAGAAAGAGAGAGAGCATTGGCTCAAAGAGAGATGAAAAAGAGACAGCCATGAGTGTTTTCATAAATGTGGCGCCTGTCATATGACTGTGCTGACTGAAGCTGAAATCAATAGTGCATGTCACGATCCTCTCGCCACCGCTGCAGGAATGAAAATGCTATGTCGTGCAACAAACGCACAAGCAGAGATCAAATGGTTTTTTTGGTGTGTATTTGTAGGTTGTATTTGTTATGTCTCTCTCCTCAGTGCTTGATTTCCTGTGGAGTCAGAGGCTGTCCCCGAGCAGTCCCACTTCAGTGGCAAGCGGTGCCGCCCTGCGAGAACGAAGGAAGTGGAAGCTTGTCCTCATGAAAGCAGTTATTAATTTTCACGGTGCGTCCTGGAGTCAAAGGCATTATCTTTCCTTCTGCCCTGCAGTGATACACTTAATTCTCTTTAAGTATGGCCGCTAAAACATGGTCTCCTCCGTTGTACTGAAGAAAAAAGAGGAAGATATAGGGATGGAGAAGATAAAAGGAAAAAAGCACCTGAGCTGAAAATGGTGCTTTCAGTCACCTAAACTTGTTCCATCTCACCATCATGCGCTTCGTTCTTTTTTTGTGTTTTTTGATCTCGTGTGTTTACTGTGTGGCAGTTTTTGTAGGAGTAATAAGAGGTTTTTTTAGAAAGATCTCAGCCAGGGTTCAAAATAAACAAGCATCAAGTGCCAGATGAAAGTAAAATTGACTTGTAAAAGTCTTATTTGAGAACTAAAAAAGGCAGAGGTATTTTTTAGTTGAATCATGTTTTTAATAATTGGATATCTTTTGATTTTTAAAAATAGCAATGTGAGAATGCTTTACTCAATATCAGTGAATCAGTCGCTACATTCTGTAAAAAATTTGTTGCGTGTCTTCTAATCAGTTTTACCTTATTGTAACTCCAGAATTACATTATGAGGATCAAAATCGAAGTGGGCTGGCGTTTTTGTGAGACGTGGCATTTCATAGATGACAAGACACATAGAGACTTTCTATATGATGCTGTGAGTGACTTGTACTGTTTGATGCACATATGCAAGGGAGAAATGGCAACAATGAACAATTCCTTTGTCATTGCGAAAAAAATATATAGGCCAGTGACCAGTGTAGGCTGATTTACAAACTAATAACTCTTATGAACTGATTTTTTTAATAAATCATTCCAAAAGACACTCAAGCTCAGGTGTTAATGTTTGAATCAGTCTGACAAATCCTGTGTTGCATTTGCAGCATCCACCTTTTACTAGGCTATTTAAGTATATATATATATATTTATATATTTTTTTCCATTTCAGGGGGGAAATGCATATAGATAACAAGCCAAAGACATGATTATTACAATAAAAGAAAAACATTGATGTCCATTGTACGAAGACAGCATCGCAACCAATCATGAATGCCATTGGTCATGGAAATACTCAAGTTATACAGATGTTTTATATTTACCGCAACTATGCACAAAAGAAGGGACCTGTTACTTATAATTCTTAAAAGCATTACCTTACAGACCATTTATGTCCACCTTTTACTGTGTGTGTGTGTGTGTATATATATGTGTATATATATGTGTATATATATGTGTATATATATATGTGTGAATATCAAAATAACATTTTGAACCTGATCTCAGAGTAGCTTCTCTTTTCTGACCACTCCAACAAATTCTCAGTGTCCTTATGGAACACAGAAAGAAAGAAAAATATATAAAGCATTGGAGTGAAGCCCAGGATTTGGGTGAAGGGTTGTAAGTCACTCATAATGACATCCCAACTGAAGCCAATGATCTGTTAGTGAAATATGGAGAGGAGCTATATGAATCCACTGGACCCCTCACAGATGTCAGGCTAGAGTTATTGCTGACCTTACAGGGGGTTTTCACACCATGTCGGGAGCGATACGCTGACCATTTATTTGGACTTATTACCAAATTGCACAAAAGGGACAGGTAGACATACATTTTAATGTTGGGACATTAAAAAATTTAATTTATATGAGCAACACTATTCTATTTATTACTCAACAACCCATGAGCGAATAACTTTGGAGTGTGAGATGCTCTTGTCAACAAATAAAACCAAATAAACAACAGTTTTTTTTTTTTTAAATATAGTGGAGAGAAAATAATGGGGAGAAGATGAGATGAGAAAATTCATAACCCAGATTTAAATTTGAGTGGTCGACTGATATATCATCAAGGCCGACCGGCCAATATTTGGCATTTTTAATTATTGGCACTGGCTGATAAGTGTCAGAATCAGGGCTTTTATTTTGACAGCACCTGAGCACAGACACACTGAGAGAAAATGTAAATCCCATTGATTCATTTTGAAATTAGTTACAATTTAGTAAATATTATGTAAAATAAATATAAATTTAACTGCTATTAAATGTTATTTACTATCTTTTAATATTGTGATTAAAAAAAATATAGGTTGATCACTAATTTAACTCCTGTTATCTAATTGAGAACCAAAGCTCAATGTGATTATGTTGTCTGCAAAAAACAATCTGTCTCTGGACCCTCTGGATCCAAACATGCACTACCTTAGCTATGGCCTTTTATAGGGCTTTGATAGGTGCCTGACTCGCTCTTTGCTCCTTCTCGCTCTCACTTTGTCTGTGTAAAAGCCAGAGTGATCCCAGCTTTTGTGCTGACCGAACTAGAAGCCAGCTGCTCCTCTTGGAGGCGTTGAAGAGGGTTTTGAGGGCTGCTAGACGTGAAGGTTTTGGGTGCTGACACAGAGCCTCTCTAACTCTCCTGTCTTTCTCCAGTCTGAGTCATTATCTCTCCAAAACCCCCCCTTTCCTACGCCTCCTCTCTACCCTCTCAGCAAGAGTGTGGTGCGCTAGACTCGCGGGGAAAAGGAGCAGAGGCCTAATTGGATTTGGGAGCAATCTGTCGCCTCACCTTTCTCTTTCGGATCACACAGACAATCGCAGGTGCCCTTTATTTCCTCGCTGCCATCCATGGGAGGGACCACAATGTTTTCATGTCGACTGGCTCATATTCATTTTTTTTTTTTTTGGTTAACATTTACACTATAGAAAAGAGCTGTGTAGGACAACCTCGCACAAAGATGTGGTTACTAGCTTTTTCACGAAATTTTTAGAAATGATTTTGGCTTGGTAATCTGACTGATTCCAGCTCAGTCTTGCTGTTTTGGTAAATATACACGGGCTGCTTTAACTCGGGGTGAACCTGCAGGGATCTGCAGTGTCTCTCGGCAGCACCGCATCGAGAGAACAGAAGTATGAAAACAACACACGTGTGTTGCCATCTCAGCGCTTGTGTGTGTGTTTTGTACCTGCACACACTCCCCCTGAGTGCTCATTACTCATGTTTGGAGCTGAATTGTCCCTGTCTGAACACCTGTGCCAGTGCACTTGAGGCTCCCAGATGAATGCAAGTGAGGCAGTCTCTCCTCTCCTCTCCTCTCCTCTCCTCTCCTCATCACACCTGGTATAATTTTGGTCGATCGGGTCACAATTGGATGACGCTAAATACAAGTGTAAACGAGTTCTAAAACGGAGGTAGTCTAAAACGCTTTCGACTGGATTGCTGGATTGCCATCCAGCATGTGAATGTGTTTGAAGAGCCACAAAAGACCACCTACTCCTCCTACTGACTTAGTTTATTTTGAAGATGAAAAACATACCAAGCACAATGTTCTCTCACCATTCTTGATTTCTAACACACACTCACTGTGTTCGGCGTGGTCTTGTGGTAATCAGAGCAGAAACGAACACTGCTCTCTGTATGTTTTTCCGTCGTCTCCAGGCGCATTAATTTAGTAAATTGCGTGAGCTTATTTTGTCCATTAGATCGAAATACCCAAACATTTACCCGCCCATAGACCCTCTCCTCGAAGAAACACAGACATAAGTAGTTGAAAGTGAACAAAAGAGATGGATTAAAATACCAGGTGTTAAAAGAAATGAGTCTCCCTCGTCTCCTTGTGATCTGATCGACCAAAATGCATCTTAATACCAGGTGTAAACAGGACCTCACTCACACTTTTACCCACTTACTCACTTATTTTCTCACTCTCTTTCTCCTTTCCTCTACCCACTCTCTTTCTCTCTCCATCCATCTCTCCCCCCTCTTTCTCTCCTTTTCCAAATGCAACCTGGTTCCGGAGAGCAGGAAGTATCTGACCTATTTTCAGCACTGTCCTTCTCTGGTGTATTCGTTTAAGGAATAATTTGCTGCGGTAATGTTACGCGTGTCTGTGTGTTTGTTTGAGAGTGGCTGACAGATAATGTGAGAAATGAACAGTGAGATAATATGGTAGAAAATTGTTTAAATTAGAAGGAAACGCGGTTTGATATCACAGTTGTTTCTCTTTGAAACCATTGAGATTTACCAAAGAGAAACTGGTTTAACCTTTACTCGTGTTCTTTATTTATTTTTCTTCACCTGAGAATTAGACTATATGATCTCATGCCTCCTCTAGAGTTTCAAAGGTGATCTAATGTCTCAAACTGTGCTCAAATGTATCAAGATGCCAGAGTCTGCAGTCAATATTTTAATATGAATCTAATAATTTCTCCTCAAATTGACCCAAAACGAAATTATCGGACTTGTGCTATATCCACATTTAGGGCCAGATTTAATTTCCGTAACGGCCAACGCAATCTACCAGTTAGCGTCTGGTTTAAGGGTGGTAAATAATGACGCAAACACCAGTAAATTGATGAGTGCAAACCTTAGTAAATGACTTTGCATGATTAATTTAATCCCATACATTTTGCATCTGAAAAGGAAAAATGCATGTTCAATAAGGTCAGCCGCAAAAATAACCCTGTCCACGCCTTTTCAGTGCTTATTTTTCACTGCGTGCCATTAGTAAATCGCCAAAAGAGGGTGTGCGCTGGCACGAGCTGTTAGGAACTCAAAACCCTGGGGTCGACAAATGCGCCGGCGCGTTTTTTGACATAGCAGCAAAATAGACTTAAAATACTCCGTCATTTATGGTCACACAGACTTAAAGTAGACATTTTAAACAGTTTATTTTTTCATATTTCTTAGGTGTCCACTTACAATCGAAACAAAACACTGTGCTTTTGTAAAATAAAGAAAATAAACGGTGTGTGCTTTCTGCTTCTCTCCGTGAACTTTTTCTCTGGAGCACGTCTCTAAACTTAAAACTCAGCAAATACTAGTCACACAGGCTAGAACAATATATATTTATAATCATTTACGTGTCTACTTTTAATGATCCAATTCAAAACGAAAACAAATATTTTCTGTTTTTGTAATCTGTATGAAAAGAGAGAGATGTCAGCCGTTCTCATGGCAACTCATCTGCTAATGTGAACACCCTACCGAGAGCGTGCGCTATTGAGAAGTAAATTATCTGAGGTAATCCATGCAAACCCGTCAACGCCCACAACAGGTCGATAAAACGCATCAAGTTTATTCAGATTCATGTAGCCTACTTTATGATGTCAGGAATAAAAATAGCAATATAGGTCAATCCTGGAAAAATTTACCTCAAGTGCTGGTTTTGGTTTCATTTCGAGGAGCAACGGATCCAGCTGAGGATTATGAATGGTAAGTTCTTTATTCTTAAGCAGCCTACTTTGTTGTAATATAGTTCTTCTCGCAGTATAGTAGGCTATGTAGCCTAAACCGCAAAGACTGTTTAAATATGAATCGCGTGTCCATGTGTGAATGAACGGCGCCTGTTGTTTACTACAGGCACTTACAACATCAGTTGCGGTTTTAGGCATGGCCGGGGCGGCGCATTTCATGTCACATGGGGGGTGGCACGAGTAGTAAAAAAAATCCTCTCCTGCGCCGCAAGGGGGCTTTCTATTCTCTATAACTTCAATTCAATTATTGGCAATGGCGCCCCTGCTTGCTGAGAAGGTGCCGTGCACAGAATCAATGTCAAGGGGGTCTCCTGATTGGAGGAAGCTCACCAAGGGGCCGTTCCCATATTGAACTATCGAAGGGGGTCTCGCCCAGGGTGTAATTCAATGTAGAACCGCCACAGGCTCACATATTATGTTAGCCCTGTTTGTGCTGAATAGAGTGTAATGACACATTTGCCATTAATATGTTTATAAGCAACTGAAAAAAGCACAAAAGTCAGGGCATGTCAAAACATCTCAAGGATCCCAAAAACAACTTAGATCCCTAAGGGTTAAGCTCCATACTCTAGCTTTTTCAACAACTGACCGAGTATGTAGTATCATTTGTTTCTATTTGTATTTCTCCTAAGGAATTTAATGAGAAACACCAGAAACGGCGAATGACAATGAACTGGGTAAAAAAAACCTTTTCCTTTGGGTTTATAAATTGCGACTGGCAGTAGAAATCTCTCAGTATGTCTGACTCTGAAGTGACTGATGTGTGTTTGTTTTGTCTGAAAGAGAGCAACTCCAATGGAGTGTATGCATATATCCGCGTTATCTCTCTGCGGCAGTGGCTTTTGGACGTCCTCTCCAGCATATTTCAGTCTGTTTTGATGTCTTGCTGGGCTCTCCAGTGAGTGCTCCCTGCTGTGGGCCGCGCTCAAGCATAACCACATTGCCACTGCAACCCAGCGTGTGGTTGAGGTGGCGTGGTGTTTCGAAGTTGACTTCCTCCTCCTCAGTCGTTGTGTTTCCATATCTCGCTGTCTTACCCCCTGCCTTTCCCACCGTATGCCTCTTTTCCTCACCTCGCCACGGCAGTATATCTCTCCAACACAGAGTGTGTGTCCCCCCCGCGGAAGAGCAACTTCATTTTTAATAAATTGTGTTTGCGGTTGTTTTACATGCGATGAGTAATTGATTGCTTCAGATCTTTTGCATTCAGGTTCATTTTTGCCAACCTCCCCTACCAACTTACAAACAAATAAAACTGAGGCAGAAGGGAATCAAGAAAAAAATTCAGTAGTCTCATTGACATTTAGTTTTTGCTAGCATTATTTTTTACCCCCTATCAGCGGAAAAGAGAATTCTGTGTGGTCAGCTCAATTTGTGTGTTTATTTTCGCTGTTAGTCTGGCTGCCCTGCTCACATCACTTTTAAAAACCGCTACTCTGGATTTCAGAACAGTGGATAAACGGCAGTTTGAGACATGCTTCACTGACAGCTGCTCTGCTGAGGCGAGTTTTGTTTGAGGACTGTGTGTGCTTGTGCAGTGCGGCTCTTGCAAAGTATTACAGTGGTTTCTTCTAGACAGCAAGAGATAAAATGGAGACCAAATCGAGATTTTCGCTTAAGTCTCTAGCTTTGCCTGAGGAAAAAAATCCCTCCTTTTCTCTTGAGTTTTTCCTCTAGATTTCAATATCTTATTTCACACTGTTTTTGATTGAAAAGGCTCTGATTTTGCTATGTTTATGCCGTAAGTTTTCCACTACCAAAAATAAACATTTCGTGTAAAACGCTCTCTTGTACTAAATGATGTTAGCAGTGTAATTGCTTCTTGTTGATCACATGATACTAATTTATCATCATGACAGAGACATCAGCACAGCAGGCAATTGACCGATTGATCCTAAATGACGGATTGTCCTGTTTTGGATGTCTTGCATTTTGCCAATGTAAATCAGTGATAATTGTCACAAGTTTTTGCTTGGATGAAAAGCATTGTCAAAGTGCTGTCTTTGGACGGAGAACATTCTCCGAGGAGCATCCAAGGCCTAAAGTTTTCAGTTATTTCAGTTCAGTTATTCTTTATGGAAGAAAAGCACAATGTAGCCTCTTAGTATATGAAATTTAGATAATCATTGCAGGTAACAAATAATGTCAATGTTTCTGGAGAGTTTTAGGTGTTTTGACCAAGATTTTAGCACCTCCGATCAACAGTCAAAGAAAACTAGGTTCCTGAGTTTTGTAGCAATTCACGAGGCATTTTCTCAGCCTGCTGTCAGGTAGATACATGGGCAGACTTTCAAAGCGGGCACTCCGTGCTTAAGGATTTTTTTTTCAGGATGGTGCTGACTATCCTGTATCCCAATCCTTTTTTATTATCTTTCCCCCTTTTCTCTCTTTGTCTTCTGTTTTTCTTAAATTATATTTCTACACAGACAAGTACTATAGTGCTACCATGGTAGATTCATGGTATTTGTAAAATACCATGGTACTTTGAGATATACCATGATCCTATTTTTATTATACGTTTTTTTTATATTTTATATTTTTATTTTATTATTTTTTATAAGTTCATACTGAATTCATCTAATGAATATGAATGAGAAACCATTTAAGGATAAGAATATAATCAAAGGTTTGAGTCAAAATGCCATGTACCATGTCCAAAACAACCCATAGTACCAAGGTACATTTTAGTACATCTCTCTCTCTCTCTCTCTCTCTCTCTCTCTCTCTCTCTCTCTCTCTCTCTCTCTCTCTCTCTCTCTCTCTCTCTCTCTCTCTCTCTCTCTCTCTCTCTCTCTCTCTCTCTCTCTCTCTCTCTCTCTCTCTCTCTCTCTCTCAGTTCTGGCTCTTAGCACCCTGCATCTTTTGTGCTGTGCCCTCACTGTTGTCAGAGATAACTCTTAATGCAAGGCTACTGACAACACGGAAGAGAATTTGAAATATCAATATCCATCCTCTTCATGGGGAATCTCAAGACTGATAGCTCGCAGCAGTGGCCTCAGATGAGCCCGTCTGCCGGTAAGCGAGATGCACGGCTCATGGCACATAGCTTTGAATCTCTAGTCATTTAGCATGCCAGCTTTAGCCCAAGCCGAGTCCTGTCTGCAGCCCAGTCTTTCAGATGCGCTCAATGACCTTGAGCCGATGCCAGTCGGAGCCAGCAGCACTCCGGTGGCATACAAGCAGAGAGTGGGCAGGAGAAAGAGAGAGAAAGAGAGGGAGAGAATGGTGAGAGCTCCCCCACATTTTACAAGTACTGGATCCCTGCCAATTGTAACATTATTGTTTTTATTGTTTTTGTGATCAAATAATTTGGCTTGGTGTGTATAAGACTTCAAAAGCATTAAATTAGAGACCCTAAATTTTTGAACTGTAGTGAATATTATGAATATATAAAAATGTTAAATTATACAAGTATTTATTTAAAAAGCGGATGGATTTACTGGATTTATGAAATAAATTCATAATCATATTTTTTATATATTTTTTGGATTGCAGTTTTAAACAGATGACATGGTTTAAAAAATAATCTTTCTGAAAATGAATTCCCATTATCTTTTTTCCAGGTTAACAGTAATCATATTCATGAATGACTGTAAAGGTCATGGAAATTGATCCAAAAGGTGTGGGAATCACAGGTTGCTGTCACTTGAGTGCATCTGACTTTTCAATTACTTGGCTGCTTTTGTGGCAAGACAGTTACAATAAACTATAAACAAGCCCCTATTTTATGAAAAAATACCAGCAAAATTGGATTCAATAAAAGTTTCAGATCTAGGAGTCAATAAACAATAGTACAGGCTTTAATAATGGAGTGAGTCAGAAACTCAGGCGGAGTAACCCAATACGATGTTCCTGTTCTACCAACGCTCAGACGCCTTTCAGAAGCGCATTCATTTTTTGTTATCACCCAGCCTGAGGAGGATGATTCATATTCTTTGAAATGCCACCGCTGCCAATCCCTCAACAACCTAAGGCATTCACTGGCCTGCTTTATTGTTTGTTTCTCAATATTAGATGCTCACGTTGTCAATAATAAACCTCTTCTAATACTCTCTTCTAACAAATTTCTTGCATGTCTTAAAGTCTTCAAACATCTCAGATTTATTCATGTCACTGCCTGTTAGCAGGTCATGTAGGATGAATACAGACAGAAAAGGTCTAATATTCAAAATCTGACCTGGTAACTTGTAGAGATTAACCATTAAAAGATCACAATCATATTTCAAACATCCTAAATGGCAACGTTTCGAATGTCTATTAAACCTTTGACAAGTGCAATCACAACGAACATTCATTTCTGTGTTGGCGCTGCTGCTGACCCAGAGAGAGAGCAGTTGTCGTGTAGGCTATAGGTTTGAAACGGCTTCACAAACTGTCTTTTCAACTGCACAGTATCGTTGTTTCTGTGTTATAAACATTCAAATGATCACAGAAGCACTGGGATAACAGTTTATAGTCCAGATATAAACACTGATAGCGATCAAAATAGAATAAATCACCTTTTGAAAGTAACTAGATGCTTCAAAAAAAGATTTGTGTCGATTACATCATTATGCAAAATGTATTTGTCATTGAATCATTCATTCAAGAGAATTGTTCAAAAACTTTGATTCATCCTGTAATGAAACAAGTGCAGTCTTAATGGCCCTGTCCCAAAGGGCACATTTCATGTGCACTTTTGGACTTAACATTGGCCGCCCCATACATCTAGTGTGTCCCATTTATCATTTTAGGATTCAGAAGGGTGCTTGTGAAGGCCCCCTTCGTGGCCTATATGCGCCATAGATGGACACTTTTACTGATCTTGCACTGATCTTTTACAGTCAAAGCGGGATTACGTCACGAAAGTGTGGACTCAAGAGCTTATGTCTCCATTTGGGACAGGGCCTATAGTGAGTCATTGAATTGTCCATTCATTTGCTATTTACTATTATTTAAATATACAGTGAGGAAAAAAAGTATTTGAACACCCTGCTATTTTGCAAGTTCTCCCACTTAGAAATCATGGAGGGGTCTGAAATTGTCATCGTAGGTGCATGTCCACTGTGAGAGACATAATCTAAAAAAAAAACAAAAAAAAAAACAGAAATCACAATGTATGATTTTTTAACTATTTATTTGTATGATACAGCTGCAAATAAGTATTTGAACACCTGAGAAAATCAATGTTAATATTTGGTACAGTAGCCTTTGTTTGCAATTACAGAGGTCAAACGTTTCCTGTAGTTTTTCACCAGGTTTGCACACACTGCAGGAGGGATTTTGGCCCACTCCTCCACACAGATCTTCTCTAGATCAGTCAGGTTTCTGGGCTGTCGCTGAGAAACAATGAGTTTGAGCTCCCTCCAAAGATTATCTATTGGGTTTAGGTCTAGGCCACGCCAGAACCTTGATATGCTTCTTACAGAGCCACTCCTTGGTTATCCTGGCTGTGTGCTTCGGGTCATTGTCATGTTGGAAGACCCAGCCTCGACCCATCTTCAATGCTCTAACTGAGGGAAGGAGGTTGTTCCCCAAAATCTCGCAATACATGGCCCCGGTCATCCTCTCCTTAATACAGTGCAGTCGCCCTGTCCCATGTGCAGAAAAACCCCCCCGAAAGCATGATGCTATCACCCCCATGCTTCACAGTAGGGATGGTGTTCTTGGGATGGTACTCATCATTCTTTTTCCTCCAAACACGGCGAGTGGAATTATGACCAAAAAGTTCTATTTTGGTCTCATCTGACCACATGACTTTCTCCCATGACTCCTCTGGATCATCCAAATGGTCATTGGCAAACTTAAGACTGGACTTGACATGTGCTGGTTCAAGCAGGGGAACCCTATGATTTCAAACCATGACGTCTTAGTGTATTACCAACAGTAACCTTGGAAACGGTGGTCCCAGCTCTTTTCAGGTCATTGACCAGCTCCTCCCGTGTAGTTCTGGGCTGATTTCTCACTTTTCTTAGGATCATTGAGACCCCACGAGGTCAGATCTTGCATGGAGCCCCAGTTCGAGGGAGATTGTCATGTTTAGCTTCTTCCATTTTCTAATGATTGCTCCAACAGTGGACCTTTTTTCACCAAGCTGCTTGGCAATTTCCCCGTAGCCCTTTCCAGCCTTATGGAGGTGTAAAATTTTGTCTCTAGTGTCTTTGGACAGCTCTTTCGTCTTGGCCATGTTAGTAGTTGGATTCTTACTGATTGTATGGGGTGGACAGGTATCTTTATGCAGCTAACGACCTCAAACAGGTGCCTCTAATTTAGGATAATAAATGGAGTGGAGGTGGACATTTTAAAGGCAGACTAACAGGTCTTTGAGGGTCAGAATTCTAGCTGATAGACAGGAGCTCAAATACTTACTTGCAGCTGTATCATACAGATAAATAGTTTAAAAATCATATATTGCTATGACAATTTCAGACCCCTCCATGATTTCTAAGTGGGAGAACTTGCAAAATAGCAGGGTGTTCAAATTCTTATTTTCCTCACTGTATATATATTTTAAATAGACTGCAGAAATTAACATTGCATCAGATTCCTAGTAAATTACATGTTATTTTGTTTAGTTGTTAAGTTGTCTATTCGGAATCATGATTCTCAATTTCTCCAGAATTGTGCAGCTCTAGTGACTTGTATTTCAACCAACCAATCAAGAATGAATGATGTATGATATGTACCGGCTTGGTGTAAAATTAGCAGGTTAAACTGTTTTACAGCTGTGTTTACAAGGTACTAAGTTATGAAGTAACCTCATTCTCCAGGATAACATGGCATAATGCAATAGAAATGTTTTGCACATTGTTATTCACGAGCTAAGCGGCCGCAGAATGTTTGTAAAGATCCGTACCAATTTGTCCCTGCTTTCCTCACTTAAGCATGGAAAGAAATGCGTGTATGAAAACAGCCTCCTTATTCTTTACACTTATTAAGTTATAAATTCTCATATGCTGCATTGATAGGATGGGGTCTGATGATGTGTCGGCAGAGCTCATCATTCACAGGTAGTGCATAAAACGGTGAGCGATGTACCTCGCCGAGCCTGTGCGGACACAATTATGTCATGCACAAGAATATACTTTGATTTGGAGTGTAATGTTTGAATAATAGTCACTGGATGTTTCATAACTTCCTTTGAGTCCTTTTCCCTAGTGCTTTTATGCATCCCACCGCTTTTTTTCATGAGCTGGTATATCTTCAGGTTCCTCTCTCTCTTATGCAGTGGTGAAGAGAGAGCTGATCAGTTGCCTTGTTCACAGACATCCCAGGTGCTTTTAAACTGTTAGCCACTGTCACTTATTCCTCCAATTATCGGTCCACAAAGGAAACGCACATGTATCATAATGGCCGTGCAGCGCTCCGCGGCGGGCATCAGTTGTGGCCCGCCATTTAGGCATAATTGGACATGAACTGGTCTCTGTCTTATATCATAATTTATCGTGGCCCCACTGCCCTTGTTAGTGCACCATGCCTTTTTTTTTCTTAAATGGATATGCTTTCTAAAATGTCATTACCTGTGTGTGTGTGTGTGTGTGTGTGTGTGTGTGTGGTTTTGTGTGTATTTTATTTCATTAACTGTATTGAAGAATTGCCAAAACGGCTTCCTGGAAAATGAGACCTGATGGTTCCTAAATCTCCATCTGTTTATTTTGCGCTCTCCCTCTGGGCATCTAGAGTCTGATGGACCCAGAGCACCGCAAACGGTAATGGCCCACGGCTGCAGCCCAGCAGCCGACCCGAGACTATAAGAAAAGATGGGCCTAACAGGGGGGCCAATATAAGTAACACGTATTGATTTGTGTGTCTCTCTCTGCACTGATCCCAGAGCTCAGATATTTGTTGGGAAGCGCACTGCTTCTTTTAATGAACTTTAAAGTGGTAGTTTATCCAAACACTCATGATGCCCCAAACTTGTTTAATATTCTTTATTTGTGCAATGCAAAATTAGATGTTTTGCAGATTCTCCAGGCGTATCTTTTCCATACGATGCAAATGGATGCGATTCAGGCCACAAAACTCCAAAAAGGACACAAAAAGTAGCCCCATTAAAATAAGTCTGTATGAAAGACTTCACTTATTATTATTATTATTATCCATTATTCACTAAAAATTAAATCTAATTCTCAAAAATATGCTTTTGCACCATTCCTGAATTACTGAAACAATTATTTCTATTGAGGTATAGGATTGACCTCTGATTGATAACAATTTCGGTCTGTTCCTCACACAACACTATTTCATGACTTCAGAAGAAATATGTTGCTTTTGAATGTGTTGGCAAAACTCTAAGTTTAAATGGATAGTTCACCCATAAATGAAAGCATTGGATTAGCAGCTGCTAGTGCTAGTCTACCTCAGTGAAACTAGAACTAACATTTACTCAGATGGAGTCTCTTATTATCAGTCATTCAGAAATGTTACAAAAGCATGCCTTTGAGAACTTCATGCAAAATAGTAATCCAAATTTTGACCTTTCTGAACAAGTTGGCCTTTTAGACAGACATAATATTGACAACTAGTATTCCTCTTATAAGTGTGTCTGGTTCTTTCCCCATAAGGTGTCAACATTGAGTGTTCTCGTGTCAGATTTTAGGTCAAGTACTTTTCCCTGAGAGGTACAACTGCACTTATGCCACACTGCATCAGAATTTACTACTTTCCACTGCCTCTTGGTCACCCGCTTCATAAAATACCACCAAATCTCTCTGTAAAACAGCATGCTGTAGTCAGGCAGTCTGCCACAATACTAGTTTGGTTGATTGAGTCTGTGACTGTCATTTTGTGATTATGGTATTGTGTTTATCCTGAAGCATGACAAGACAAAGTAGTTGTCTTGTGAAAACACTGTATTTTGATTTGATTTACAGGGTTGCACAATTACGATAAGAATCATAACTCGTGCAGTTTTCGCTTGGGTTTTAAAGGTGTGTGTGTGTGTGTGTGTGTGTGTGTGTGCTCATGTTTATATTACATAGTGAGGACCATATGTCTCCGGTTAGATGGGAGTTTAAAGCTCTTTGCTGTTTTTACATGATTATCCTTTCAGTTCTTTTTCTACAGTATATTTTAATTCCACTGTATTGATTGTCCGTTTAATTGGAGGCTGTGGCCACTTCATTGGTAAGGAGTCAGAAACTGTTTATTGAAGGAAGCATTTATTGATTAGAAACATTCATTGATGTAAATTATGCTCAAAAGCGACGGTTTAAATGGCCCATTTAAATAGAGGGTTGGTGAATTCTCTGAGGCAGGCCACGAGCTGTGGATGTGATTGTGTTTTTGCCTGTTCGGCCTGGGATGCAGGCAGAAATGAGTTTACCGCAGTGTTATCAGTCAGCGCCTGCCAACATCCTGCCAACTCCTCTGAGTCTAGACCGACCCGATCCCCTCCAAGACCCCGTGATGACACATCCACGAACCTTTCACTTTGTACATTTCTCTCCTGCAACTCACAGTACCTTCCTTTTTTAAGCTCCGATCAGCCATCTTGCTGTCTCTTGCTCTATATTTAGGCCGCAGTGCTATTTTAATATTTACATACTATTGTCTCATTTATTTTAATTTGATTTTGTCTTAGTTGTTCTATGTACTTTTATTTTAATTTTTTTTTATATTACCATTTACCTTTAATTTATTTTTATTTCAGCTTTAGATTATTACTTTAACTTTAACTTTTTAACTTTATTTTTCATTTAGTTATATATATTCGCTCTATACATGTATTCAATATATTAGTTATTTATTTTGTCACTGTAATTAAAGTAATAATGTATTTAATTGTTATAGTAGTTTATAAAAATACTGTTATATAATAGTATGGTATCTGTGCTGTATGCATTATTTTAAATGGTTATCATATTTTTTTATATCCAATTAAATTAAATGAATTACATTTATTTAAAGTAATTAAAATAATTAAGTGCAATTCTAAATAAGATCACTTTTATCAATATTTTCAGTTTTAAAAGAAATATTAGTGTACTTATCCAGATTTTTCTTGTCTTATCCACCAAATTAGAATTATGTTTTTATAGAACTCTTCATAATGCATTCTGGGATTGCCATCTCTGTGAAATGCAGTGTTGCCTTAGGCTAAAACGAGGCAGCATAATTAAGTACTCACCTTCTGCGTCAAAACCTGCCTACGATGTCTTAAAACTCGGTTCCAAAACCTAAACAGATGCCTAAGGAGGCAGAGCATTTGTCTCTCTTAGTCACAGTTTTTCTTCTTTTCTCTTGATGTGAAGACAGAAGAAGAAAATGGGGGGGGGATGGGGGGGGGAGCTAAGGATGAAAGAGAAGCACAATTGGGTTGTGTTGCTGCTCTTTGTTCCTTTGGTGTGCATTTGCTCTAGAGTGATTCATCATGATTATCTTGTTGTAGGCAGGTAATGTCACAGGCTGGACCGGGGCTATTTATGGAGCCGCTACTGCAGCCGGTGCCCTGTGCTTGGCAGCAGCCATCCCTCTCCAGGCCAGGCACATATTCTGCATGGTGACAGCTTCAGGACAAAGGGATCAAGGGATGGATCAAAGAGAGGGAGAGACAAATAGATAGATGGAGAGAGATGGATGCAGAACGAGAGAACGAGATGGTTCTACCTGCAGGTGATGGTTACAGTTAAATGACCACATGATGCAAACAATGTCCCTGAAAATGAGCCCTGCCAGTGGGATATGCAGCCCAGCGGAAACATCAGCTCGCTAGGGACAAAGTGAACTGGAGGAAGACAACTCATTCAATCACTGCTATCAGAAAGCTCTTGGGTTTCGGTATACATAGGGTTTTGTTTGTAAATGAGTTATAGATGTTGTACATGGTTGCAGTTTTGAAAAATGCACTTTAAAAAAAGAAAATTCTAGTTGGTCAGAGCTAAAGACCGATAGACACGGATTTATATATTTATTTATTGTTTCAGTATTTTATCATCAAAGTTCAAGCTCAAGCTTCATTCATCAGCTTCAAACAATTCTGCACGACTGGCTAACAGTAACATGCTTTGAAGCACACTATTCCATATCAGTTATCATAATTAAACTCATCAGTCAGCATAATTTATTTTTTAATTTGGATATTTAATTGTTCATACTCCTTGCTCGTAGTTTTACTTTTAAATTACTTTTGGCGTAATTTAATGCTCACTTTCACAGTTCACAGTTTGATCATCAAAAACCCTAATTTAATATTACCGTTAAAAATGTCAAACCTCATTATACTATAGTCTCAATTTTTATTCTATTTTTTTTATATAATTTTATACAAAACACTATTTTTTTTATAGATGCGAAAATGACATGTAGCATTTAAATGATTGATATTTAGTTTGATTTTTAATTTTATATATAGTGATTCGTTTTTCTAATATAGAGCATTTATCGTTAAGCTTTAAATCTATTTTCATATTATGGCTACCACAATTTTAACATTGCTACATATCTATATTAAATGTATCTTTGCTGCTCTTTAGCAAAACTAGCACTTACGTGGCCTTTTTTTAATGTCCATTCGATGATGATTGCTTTAATGGAAGCAGGTTTGTGGAGTGCTTTCTTAGAATGTGTATATAAACATGTCGTTATTTGGACTTTTTTTGTGTCTGTTTTCCATTACTCTAAGATGTGCAGAAGAATGTGGAATGTCTTTGAAAGTTTGATGAAGGTCTGGGTGCCCAAGTGTACCCTGGATAAAACCTACCCAGCATGCTAAATATTGCATACAAGATCCTTTTAAAGCACAAATCCAGCTAGTCATTAACCAGAAAGGGAAAACAGGGCAGAGCCGGGCCAAGGATGATGCTTCTGGCCTTTAGTGCGCATGTACGTGTGCATCTGCATATCATCGAGCCAGAGATTGTGTTTCCACATGAATTTGTGAGACTGTGGTGTGAGTGTGCATTAATATAGCTTCTTGGTCTCTCCATATTTCCCATGTTTGTTCTGCATGGTTCATCATCCTCTGTGATTTTTGTGCGTTTTTGATGATGTGCTTTTACATTTGTAGACTTTCTACATGTCTGGCTCTCCAAGGCACGGCCAAGGGAAGTAACCTTGTCTTATAAATATGGATTGTGTCAGCTGGCCTGTTTTTCCTCCCCTCAGATTCCTGGTCTGATAGTGTAACATATGACCACTTGAAAATCCTACACCTGCTATAAATCTATCCTAGCCTTTGGCCCTGACAGGAATGGGAAATTAATTAATATTAATATTTATGGCAGAGTGACAGTTACTTCCTCCTGGCGAGAATTCAGATCCGTTCCTCGGTGGCTCGTGAATGAAGCCCTGGCGATAAAGACTGCTGTTCATTTGTCTCTGCCCGGGATTCTTTGCTCCGTCAGGGAAAGTGCTTTGCAAGCGAAGCAGGACATCATTATGGTGTGGTCCGTGTTTCAACCACCCTCCTCCTCCCAATCTGTTTTGGCAGGTCCCCGCAACTGGACTGGAGCTGATCTGTGAATGTGTTTATCTCCGCTTGACCCTGCCTCTCCAGAGGATATTTGTCTTGTCCTCCGCTGGTCACACCTTCCCTTGACCTTGGCTGCTGGGCCCATTAATTACGTGGCCCATGCCGCAATCAACTTTCGCATCAGCACTTAGACAAAGGACACACGCATGCCGAGATAAACAGAGGCATTCGGTTCGCTCTCCTCGCTGGGTCAAATGCCCATTTAAAACATCTGAAGCAGCTCATTGCCTACAAAGTGCTGTGCTTTGGGTGGGCATAGATACCTGCCACTTAACCCATAATTAATTGTTTTCGAATTATCTAACCATTTATTATGGTTCTAAGCAGCGTGTGGAGACAACTACATCATATTAAACTGTTTCTGGTGTTGTTCTGGCAATAATTTGCTTTGATTATGTGCAGTTAGCAGAGGTTTTGCATCCAAAATTGTACTACTGACATGGTTCACGTGACACCACTGCTGACAATTTCTGACAATTTGGATCAGTGAGATTCTCTAGTTTTGTTGTTGCCGGAGTATCTGAAACAGGAGCAGTTAAAGTCTTCAGTCTTCTGAAAAGGGGGCCTGGGGCAGCAGCTCATTTGCATTTAAAGGGACACACAAACATACACAAAACAGCGTGTTTTTGCTCACATCCAAATAGGGGCAAATTTGACGAGCTATAATAAATGATCTGGGGTATTTTGAGCTGAAACTTCATGCATATTCTGGGGACACCAGAGACTTATATTACATATTGTGAAAAGGGGCATAATAGGTCCCCTTTAATGATCTTACTAAGAGTTTTTTAACAATTGCATCCACGTTTCAAATAAAAGAATTGAATGAGATGAAATGCACTGTTAAAAAGATTTTTCCAAGTTGCGAATATAAAAAAGATTATTGGAGTTAAAAAGGGGGAAAAGAAACACCGCAAATTAATAGTTTGTCCCTCTGAAGCATCATGGATCCCGCAATGTCAGAATGTCATTCTTATTCCTTATTTCTTTTCAAATAATTGCAATCGCATTGACACTCATGTTAAATTATATTTTTGTGTGACACTGGGACAGTTGCTTTATCGCAATGCACAATTCCTCAAACGCTCAACCTTTTTATCCTTCAAGCTTCAAAAGTGCGCTTGATCAAAATCTGCAGTTAACTGAAGCATCAAATAGAAACATAAACATTAGCCTGTCATTCAATTTCCATTGGAAATGCAGTGTGAGGGGAGAAAAAAAAATCAGGCGGGTGCTTAATGTTCTGGTGATGGAATGCAAAGTAAATAGCCAGAATGGTTTTTCATCTCTTTTCTCTTCGTACTTACCTCCAGGCTTCAAAAGGATGTACAAACTACATGCTAACATCAGAACTCTTAAAACAAGCCATAAAGTACAAATGAAGCATGGTGCACTTTACCAGCTTGCATTTCCATCCATCCATCCAGTTTTTTTTAAATGATATGAGAAAGCATAACCCGTAGATATAATAAACATTATAGAGACAATCATTTCTCTCACATCATGTTACACATCATGTATTTTCTCCATGCATCCAGTGGATCATTTCACAGAAATTTAGTAATAGTCAATTTGCTGTGTGAGTTTTTGAACGCTAAAAGCCTGTGTGGATTGGATGGTGATTATTATGATAGCCATCATTTTCCCTACAATGTTCTCTCAGTGCATTTGTGTGACAGAGCCATTAATGGAAACCTGTTTACTTTAAACTGAGGTGAAGGCAGGAGACAGCTTTCAGATAAATAGCTTGTTATCGCTCTCTCACTCGCTCCTTCACACTCACTCTATCGCTCTCTATCTCTCCCTTCATTTCCCTCCTGTTCTACCTGCATCTGTATGGACAAGGAGCCTTGAAGAAAGATTGGTGATACTATAGGCAGGCACTTAGCAGGAGGTTGGTGGCTGTTAATTTAAGAATGAGGGCCATTTGCTAATGTTGAGTCCCCCTCTGCGCTTATAGTCGCATCACAGGGTTCAAGCTCTTAGACGGATAGATGCTGAGAGCAATCTAGAGACAAGAAATTGTGCAATCAGTACATCAATATAACCGCATCTTTCCCTCCTCAGCGACTGTGGCAGATGGGACCAGAATGAGTCTTACACTGAAAAAGGTGAAGGAATAACTATCAAAAAAGCTGCATTTTATAGGTCCTCTAATCAAAGTTGATTAGTTCTGCCACTAGTTGGCTTTCTGTATCGGAGTGCTGTACATGGCAATGTAAAAAAAGTATGATTACATTTTTCTTTTCTTTTTTAATTAAGACTTTTATTTAGCAAGGATATATTAAATTTATTATAAGTGAAAGCTGTTATAAATACTGTTCTTTTTTACTTTCTATTCAAATAATCCTGATTTTGTGGAAAACGGTTATTTTATATATTTAGTAATGTTAAATCCTTTTTACAGGGGTAGAACAAATAAAAAAAAAAAAAAATTTTTTTTTGTTACTTTAAAACAATTTATTCCAACCATCAAGGTTCAGTGAGATGTTGCTCCTTCCATAAAGTTTCTCAAACATTTTGTGGCTAAAGTAGCTTCAGTAGATGCCTTTATGAGAATGATATCTTGATTTATTTTCTTGGAGTGTTTGGATTCTTTTTGCAATGGTCCTTCAGATTATTTGAAAATGTTTGGGATCATAATTTAGCAGATCATTTACTTGATTATATATATAATTTGGCAATTTAGTTTTCTAAAAGTATTTTTTTATATATATACATTTACTTTGACAAAACTAATTTGACTTAACTGCTGCATGAAACAATTATATTATTTTTTTACAAAAACTGCTTTTCTTTTTCCTTTGTGCAGCTGTATATGGTAACATTGCAAACTTAGATAAAGGATGTAACCGAGTTTACCGACTGACAAATCTCTCCCTGTATTTATTCACTTTTGGATGTGAAATGTTTTCTGAGGAGAGATTGTTGGCAGGCTTCTTGAGGAAAAAAAAGAGAGCGAAGACAGAGACTGGGGCTGCTGGATGCAGAGCATGGAAGAAAGGATGTTATAGTTTAATTTTATTTTTCCATTTGCTTTAGTCCCCAGAGCTCTACGGCCATCTTCAAAGCCATTGTTCCCCCTCTGTTTTTCCAGCGAGTGCCATATTCCTCTCGCTGACCCCAGGGAGAGCGCTTCCTACATTAACTTTGCAAACACAGTCGGGGATAGCCGCCAGGGCCACGCGCAAATTGAATTCTTTTTTATCTCTTTAAAGGCGGGACGGGAGGGAAATAACTAAATAGCCCTGTGTTACGAGCCAGTGTCTGTGGCAGCAATAGTCCTTATAGCTGGAGCAAATTGACTTAAAACAGATCAAGGCCAATTTGGCGAAGGTCACACAGTCAGGAGCTACACCTGAAGGCATGGATCCACCTCCAATCATCTCTGTCAGTTTTATTATGTTTGAACGCTAAATTGCATGTTTTTTTGGTGGCCTATCTTAATGCTTGCATAGAAAGCTACTGAAAGTGTCGCTGAAGGCATGTTTCAGATGCTGTCTTAGTGCTGATAACTGAGCGTGCTTTAAACATGAAGTGTGATTTTTGTCATATTTCATTGACTCCAAAAGCTTCAGGGTTCATCTCAGAGCAGAGGGGTTCTGGTGAGGTTGATATGAGCATTGTAGCCTGAAGGCAGCTGTGTCAGAATCCATCTCACCCATCAGTTCAGTTCCACCCACAACTATAAAATGCACCTGGGTTGGAATACAAGATCAGAAATGGCTGTCATCTTTCTGAGATGACGGCGCTCAAGCGCGAATCAATCTATTTATTGCCACGTGTCGGTTTATTTTAAAGATCTTGGCAAGAGTTGGCGCATCTACTCAAGAACTGCTTTTATTTTTGCAGTGATGTTTGTGGGAGCTTTTAGGAGAAGCTGAAGGTATCAAGGTCATGTGCAAGACCAAAGGAGGGTGAGATGAGAGTGGCTTGACAGGTGACATGAAGGCCCTGTCCTGTACGTCAACGTTTCTGCTGTCATTTTGTCACAGATGCAGAGAGGCTTCCCAAAACACTGCTCTCGGCGTCCACCACGGACTTGTCAGCCTGTCTTTCTCCTTGACGTGGGCCAAACCAGCCGCACAGACGACAGGTGATTAAAGTGTCAACATTCCTGACAGGCAGACAGTACAGAGCGGGGGTCCTCAAACCTCAACCGCATTAGGAATTGTGGACACACATGCATACCTGTTGCATGTCACTTGTACCTCTCTAGTGCCAAATGTACCCAGCAAAAGTGTCAAAGAAGCTCTTCTGAAATGGTATTTAGGTGTATTTTCACACTGTTTAATTCAGCTCAGTGGTGGCATAAATTTACATAGACATAACTATGTACTTTGATACTAGAGGCTGAATTGGTTCAGAGCAGGCATAATTAGTCAGGTTTTTATGCAGCATAAAGACATTATTTTGAGCAGGCACAGAGCAGCCTTAACTCAGCAGTGTAAAGATGCTAGGACCATATGCCATTGTCTAAAGAAACATGTTCTATTAGTGTGCTAAAATAGGATTTATAACCAGGGCCTTTGTTATTTATAAATGTTTTTTTTTAACTTATTTATAATGTTTTTTTTGTTTGTTTGTTTTTTGTGAACCAGAAGCATACAGAGCAACTAGTAAAGTCAGATTCCAGAGTCAATAACTCTTATGAGCTGGTTCTTTTTAGTGAATCGGTTTTTAATAATTTGAAGTAGTAGAGCCACAACTCATTTATTTCATTATGCTGAGGCTTGTGTAGTTACTGACTGATTATGACATTATACAGATTGTGATGGTAGGCTATTTTGTAAAAACAAAATGAATAAATGAATTGTTACCACCTTTTTTTTCTTGTTTTACATTGAAATGTTCCCAGCATTTGGTAACCAAGATATGTTTTTTGTTTTCCAAATAAATATGTAAATTGTAAAGAATTGTCAACACTTTCCGTTTGTTAACTTAACTTTTTAACTGTATTGTACGTTTTGCTGTTAGTTCAACGTTATGTCCGTAAGATTTTTAAGAGACCGTAAGTCTCATGCTCAGTAAGGCAAATTTATTTGATCAAAAGATACAGAAAAAAAACTAATTGTGAAATATTATTTACAATAACTGTTTTCTACTTTAATAATTGTAATATGCTGATTTGGTGCTTGAGTAACATTCTTCTCCTCCTACTCCCTATCCTTCTCCTCCTCCTCAATGTTGGGAATTATTGTGCTGCTTAATATTTATGTGGAAACAAACAATCCACAACAGGATTATTTAGTGAATATAAAGTTTGTAAGAAAAACTTTTATTTGAAATGGATACCTTTTGTAACCTTGTACAATGTACGTGTGTCCAATGTTACTTTTGATCAATTGAATGCATCCTTGCTGAATAATATTATTTTCTTTAAATAAACGCCTTCACAACTTACAGTAGTGTATTAACGGACATTAACAGACATTAATAAATCCTTAAAAAATGCTCATTGTTAGTTCATGATAGCTTATGTATTGGCAAATGTTAACAAATGGGACCAGAATTGTTAAGAGGATTCTGAACCAGGTTCATTAAATTCCTTACGATTCCCACCCCATGTGTTAAGATGAGTGGCAAGACCGGTCACTTGCAAATTGAGAAAGCTGACAAAAAACTCTGTTGAGGAACTCGACTGCACCCACCAGCCTTATTGAAGAGTCCATAATAGCCTCAGGGCCACATCCCGATATGTCACCGCAAGAAATTTGGGTTGTGTGCTGTAGATTCAACTCGTCGATGTTCAGCTATTACACGAAGGTGCCTTTGGAAATTGCAAAGGTTGGGAAGTGGCCTGGGGAGTATGTGAGGCTATCACAGGCACAATGTCCTGCGCCTTGAGACATCTTTTCACCAAAGTCATTACAAGCCTATGCTTGTTCTCAGAACCCAGAACACATTTTTTTGAAATTGTATTATTTTTATATTATTTTGAAGCTGATTACCCCACACAAGTGTTTGTTGTCGTTCTTTTCTTCTTTTCAGACTCATCACGTAACAAGCACATTGCAATGAGACAAAATAATAATGTTATTACCAAAGCCGAATAATTTATATGCGTCCTATTACGCGCTGCTCGAGTGCCCATCGGCGCTCATCCATTCAGATGTTGACTGGCTTTGTTTTCAGACTAGATGCTGCACAACCTTCTTATCAGACCTCCATCTAATAATCATCTTGCACAATAAAGGAAATGGAACAACACTATCTTTCACTTTGAAATGTTCTCTAGCTTTTGTTTGTTTACCATTGGTATGCATAAGAAAGGAAGACAGATGGAAGTGCATCTTTGTTTCTTGATGCACTTTGTTCGTTTTCTCTCTGTTTCGCGCTTGTTTTTCTTGGTCAAGTTGGAATATTGATAATTTGATTTTGAGCCACCTTTTTTAGGGTGATTCATTTCTTTTGTGGGGCAAGAGTGAGGACACAAATGTCTGCCATAACACACTATATAATATATTATTTCTGTTTATGTTTGTTTTATTTATATATCACTGTTAAAACACAACCCAGTTTGAACCAAAGTGCTTTACATACAGATTCCAGTAAAGGATAAAAATAACGACATACCTCAACCAGTCAATACATCACATATAAAATATCACATCTACACATTATAAGCTAACGACATCAGATGTGATTTACACAAATGTTTAAAAATCCATAGCGATTTTGCAGACCTGATAGGCAATGGCAGCTCATTCCATTGTCTCGGCCCTGTAACCGCAAATGCCTGATCACACTTATGAAGGCGTTTTGTTCTCGGTACTATCAGTAGTTCCTGATTCTCTGAGCGTAGTTTTCTGGAGGGGGTATACAAAGTTAAGAGATTCGCCAAATATGGTGGGCCCTTATTATTTAGTGATTTATACACAAACAGTAAAATTTTGTATCTTATTCTGTACTGCACTATTTCTCACTATTATCGTGTAATTTTTTAGGTTACACGATAAGTGTTTTACAATAAAGTTCATTAGTTACCTTAGTTTACATGAACTAAGAATGGACAATACTTCTTCAGCATTTATTAATCTTAGTTAATATTAATTTCAACATTTACTAATACGTTATTAAAATCAAAGGTTGTATTTGTTAACATTAGTTAATGCACTGGGAACTAACATGAACAAACAATAAACAGCTGTGTTTTTTATTAATTAACATTAACAAAGATTATTAAATCCAGTAGGAACTGAATTAGTTCATGTTAGTTAACACATTAACTAATGTTAACTAATGAACCTTATAGTAAAGTGTGAACAATTTTTATATATTTTTTACTTCTTTTTTTTTTACTTTTACAAGTCAAAAATATTAGCTAGTATGTATGTATGTATGTGTGTATATATATATATATATATATATATATATATATACACACACACACACACACACATATATATATGATAATAGTAAGAAATGTTTCTTGACCATTAAATCAGCAGATTAAAATAATATCTGAAAGATCATGTGACACTGAAGACTAGAGTAATGGCTGCTAAATTTACAGGAATAATTAACATTTTAAAATATATCAAAATTGAAAACTTCTTTAATAACTTTTTATAATATAACAATGTTTATTGAAATTTTTATTAAATGCAGCTTTGGTGAGCACAAGAGACCTAAAACATTTCAAAAGTTTGATATTTTTCAGTATAGACAATTGTAGGTGTGTATATTTATAGATGTTTGTGCTTATGATAAAGCTTGATGATACAAGTTCAAAAGTTGTGGTGTAATATATATATATAATATATTTCCCTAACAGTGGTTGTGGGCTCTCTTCATAACATGCTGATCATGCAGGTAAAACCCAAATTGGCTCCAGATTTGCCCTCTGGCCATATCTGCCACGGTTCTCAGGGAATGAGAAGTGAATTGATGAGCTGTTCTAATCCCATGCTGCATTAAAATAGGATTTTATGATGTGAGTGAAATTAAGTCCCACAGATGTCTTGTAGTTTACCTCTGCAGCGCAGCAGGAAAATAAGGTAATAATCCCTGAACGGTGTGCATGGATAATGCTTCCCACAATTCCCTGCCCTCCAAACCACCGGCATGTCTGAATCATCCATCAGAACATTTATTTTATTTTGTTATTTTGCACTCCGAGAGAAACCGAGAGCCAAAATCCATCTTTTGACAGGCTGAATGGCTTTTAATTTGATTTCCTCATTGCGAATCGAGTTAAGAAATAAGAACAGCGCAGGAGGGAAAGAAACATGGTAGGCGAGGCTTGTAAAAAGAAAGACATCAGATTAGCATGTCATTTTCCAGTTTGACTATAAGCATCTGCTTTTTAATACTCAAACATGTTCTCTATTACCTTTTCCGTCACTTTGGAAATTGTTTTGGCATTATGCTGTCGGGGGGGGGGGTGATCATTGATGAAATCCCATTAAAGAGCAGTCATTTGTCGGTCTGTTCGCGGTTTGTTTTCTTTTGCTTTGCTGTCAGGTTATAAACCTCTTCACGATCCATGAGAGAATGACACTATCATCCGGTTTAAATGGGAATCCAGTATTAAGAACCCAATTAGTGATGGTTAGTGAAAAATCTTCCAGCAATGGCCTGCCAGTCATTTTCACAGCTGCATGTTTTATAATGGATTACATTCAGACAGGTGACCAACGTGGTTACAAACCTGTAGATTGATTCTTTTTGTGTTGAACCACACATGGATTTTGTTTTGACAATGCTGCAGCATAATACAACTCCTAATTAATCCTCCCAAGGCAGAGGATTTGGGAGGAAGGAAGAGAGCAAATAATAATGAATCTAAAAAAAAGTGCAGCGAGCAAAAAATACGTATGGATGAAAGATTTGGTTCTTTTCTGCCCATATTTCTAAGGAACCGCAGCGGCTGAATAATTGGACACAATGAGCTCTGTAAGAACAGTTGTGTTCATTTGGCCTCCTTTTTTTCCCTCTCAGTGGCTCGCTTTGGTCTAGACAATGTTCATCTTTCTGAAACCCGGCCATTATTTCACACTGATGGTAAACAAGTCCCTGTTGCAGATGACTGATGTCCGAAATGTCAGTGGAATTTAATGGAGATGGTTTCTCGAACTTGGAAAAAAGGCAGAGAAAAGGAAACATTAAGAAGATTACATCGAAGAAAGCCCATGTATCATTTTAGCATTTTTTTTTCTTGAAGAGGAGAAAAAAACTGCATGAATAAATTATTTTTGGTGCCAAAAAAATGCAACTTTTAAAAAGATAATGTAATTGCTTGTCTTGAGAAATGAGCCTCACAACGAAGTTGAATCAAACCCAAATGTTCTCTCTATCTAGCATTCTTTCTTTCTCCATCTGTTTTCTTTTAAACTAAAAAAAGTATATTTTCAAGTTGTCTTCTAAAAGATTGTAATTCATATTGTAAGTATATGTTGCTTCAATAATCAATAATTTTGCCTACATAGGCTATGCCATAGATATTTCCTTCTCAGTTAAGTATTTTCAAAAATATTATCAAATATAATTTATTTTATAGTACAATTTACAACCGTATGGACATGGTAATGGTTAATAATAAATGCGAGGTAAAATTAACAATACTTGCGTTTTTCATGAGAACGCAAATGCATTTTTTACATTTTTCCTCTGATTTTATTGCTTTTTTTATTGGCTGCTTTTCCCCCCATCAGTACAACATCTGTTGCACAGTAATATATTTGAGTCTTCTTTTTATAATAAGAGTTAAATATTTTATTTATGAGTGGTTCCGCTGACAAAAAAGTTTGGAAACCCCTGTTTTAGTGAAAATACATTTAAAATGTGCAGTCTTACTTACTTGCAGTCTCATTCTGCATTTGATTGGACACTGCATCAGATTAGCAAGTAGGGCCTAGTAAATGATAGTTCATAGCTGTGATGGAACTCAAGTCTTTTGGCTATTTAAAAAAGAAGAAAGAAATGAGCCCTTCTGTATGAAATATGTCAATGCACAACAGCAAACAGATCTCGTCAATTGATTTCAAGTGGTATTTAAAGATGCTCCACATTCTGACCCCTAAATTTCAAGATGTGGCCTAAAATTACCAACTGTTTGACAAATATGTGATATACACTTGTCTGGGAAGCCTCTACTTCTGCAATTATGTCCCTGCCTAGCCTTTTAGTGTGAGTGGAGGTATGTTTCTCTCAGTAATTTGAGGAAGCCAAATGGCATGATGTGAGGGGTATAATTTTCCCTTGTTGAGTGGATCATTTTGATTCCTGCACAGATGCATATCCTTCAAGAGGACTTGAATGTCCATGAATATCAAAAAGCTCTCTCTCCTCTAACTCACTCTCTCTCCAGCCTAAGGAAGTATTGCATATTTATAGCAGCAAGGCTTTCTGTCCGTCCTTGAGAAGAAACAATCAAACATGCACAGTCAACAGCAGTCGGTGCCTGTGAGCTCTTACCATTTTCCTCATTGTTTCCTATGAAGAGAAATGATAAAACGTTTCATCATCTCAGACTGATGAAAGTGTCTGCTGCAGATGCTGTGATCTTGCATACAATTTACCACATGCAAAAATACAGCCAAGATTCCTGCACACATGCGATCTTGGGGTGGTTTTGTTATAGGGATATTCACCCCAAAAAATGAAAGTTCTCTCTATCATTAACTCACTCTCGTGTCATTCACAACTGTGTGTAGAACACAAAGGGAGAATTTGGGAATATTCATGCAGTGGTTTTCTGTACAACAACAGTTCATTGTTTGTCAAGGTCCAAAAAGGACAAAAACAACACTTAAAAAAACAAACAAAATAAAATTGGGACATGCTGACTCATGTAAAGGTTTTTAATTAATTAAAATTGAATCTGTCACACGAAGCTATTGTAAAACTTAAAAAGACTATTGTGCTGTGTTTCTGCAGCTGTAAAAGAGTAGAGGTGTAACCCCAGTGTCCTGGCCACATTCCCTTCATTGGGCCTTATCAATCATGGCCTCCTAATAATCCCCATCAACTGAATTCAGCTGATCACTCTCTCCTCTCCACTTAGCTTATTTATTCACCCTCATGTCATTCTAAAGTCATATGCTGTTATTTATTACATACATGCATGCTAGTAGCCTACAGGTGAATTAGAATTAGAATATCGTGCAAAAGTTAAAATTTGGATGATTATGCCTTACAGCTTATGAAAACCCCAAATTCAAAATCTCCGAAAATTAGAATATTACATGAAATCAATAAAAAAAAGGATTTTAAATGCAGAAATGTTGGCCCTCTGAAAAGTATAATCATGCATACCGGTATGTATATAGTTTTGTGTCGTGGAAGTCCAGTCCAGTGATGTTTCCGTGTCTTGGAAATGGCAAGACTCAGGTGTCGATTCACTTACTGTCTCCTCGGGGAAAGGTGAATAGGCTTAGATGTAGATGACACTTTTACTCATTCTCGCTCATCTTTCTGTGATTTCTTGAAAAAGCGCAATATTGATATATGCGCATGTGCCATTGTCACCGCATGTTAACTCTCATGTACGAAGAAAATGACATTGTAGGCTACGCACAACGCGTTAAAGTTTTATTTTACATTATTCTATTTTTTGTACTTTTATAACATTAGATGCTTTTCAGATTTGTAGCTGATCACCAAATACCTTTATTTTTTATCAGCCCTACCAAAAAAAGTGACTTCTGCAATAGTGCATTCTGTTTACTGCTTAGTGCTTAATAGACTAAAAGAGGCTGTACTGTACCAACTACCTCAGGGGGATTAAATGCTGCTATTGGGAACAAACTGTAATTTTCACTGCTGTTTGTTCAGAATAGGTGAAAAGAAACCTAGCAGTGGAGATTTGTTGCTTTTGCTGTTGAACCAAACTCGTATCGAACCATGCATATACTATATATCAGCTTTGTAGGCAGGTTTCTTCAAGCATCTTGGAGGTGTTGCCACAGTTTTTCTGTTTCTTCATGTAAACACTAATGTACTAGATGATGGTGATATCAGATCTTCGTGTGGAGCATACCATCTGTTGTCAGACTCCGCATACAAAAATCGCACTGGATTATTACATTTAATGGTAAAATGAATGTTTGGAAATGTAAACTGATATTTCCTACTGACACACTTCAGTAAACGATATAAATAATACTTCTTTAGTTTGTTTTGGTTAAAATACTAACTTGCCTAAGACTTTTCGCAGTACTGTATATACGTAAATAGTAAATGAAAAAATCTGATTAGCCTATCTGCTGTGAGTATCCGGTTCGTAGAGCTAGCTTGTTATGGTGTTCAAAAGTACCCTACAGCAAGCCATTCCTGAATATTAATATACATATTAAAAATGAAAAGACGTGGATAAATTATCTTAGGGCTTTTATTTGTTTTTTTCCTCATATAATGGTGCTCAAGCTAATGAAACGGTGAATAGGCGATGGGCCCAATCGAACATCACAGCTCACAAACCATGATGCTCCTTAGAGAAATTACTGGGAATCTGAGCATAGCCGAGAACAATGTGATTTCAGGAATACATTAACATACTGAATAAGAATAAAGTCTTTTTTTAGTTTTACAAGAATACATTTTACTTTTCCTTGCATGATTTTTGGATTTGTGAAAAGCTATATTAGGCACTTGTTTGCCCTTGATTTGCTTTTTCCCCTCAGCGTTTGTTTGTCTGTAGAGATTCTGGCAGGGTGCATCTGCATAGAGCCATTTTCAGATAAGATCACAACAGGAAGGCGCACACGAACACAGGGCAGAATTACTTGATGGGGTCGGCTCAACAGTGGATGGACTTAGCTCCATGATTAACCTTGGAAGGCAAGAGCATACATGAAAATTATTTAACATCCGACAGGGCCTCGTCCTTTCCAGAGAAATAATAAAACATCCGTGTCCTTGGTAAACACTTGGCTTTTCTTTGAGATGAATGGCTGCCCATTCACTCATAAAGAGCATTCATTTGTCTGGCAAAGGGGTAGGCTTTGGCAGTTTTTCACAGGGCTGAGTGTTAAAGTAGTCTTAGTGTATAATTAACTCTGCCTTATTTTCTCAGGGTTTCAATATAATGAATAGATAAAATGAAAAAATAAAAATAGGTGGTGCTGCGTGGATGTTCTGTCATTCTATCAAATAAGGTGGACTTGGAAAACGAGCTTGGAGCTTCAGTTTTGTTGTGCAGCTATCAGTAGCAAATTGCTTTATAGAATGTATAGCTAGCTTTGAAATAATGTCAGATATCAGTCCCAATCATATGGTTATGTTGTCAGTATTTCAGGAAAATTAAAACTGGTAATAAGGAATGTGACAATTATCCCAATTATACCCCAAGGGTATAATTTTATATTTTTACTTAAAAAAAAAATAAAAAAAACATTTTGCTCCACAAATCTTAAAACATTAATGTGTCAAAAAGTCCCTCATTACCAGATGGACACAAAAAACTTTGAAATTCAACATAATACAGTATCATAAATTATTATTTTTCAGAGACACAAAATTTGATCAATTAACCTCAAAACTGTTTCGGCTGAATAAATCTCACAAATGTTGATATTCAGATGAAATGACATAATTAAAAATAGCGTATCCATTCATCAAAGGTGCTGAGATGAGATTTTGTGTCATCTATGGTCAGGAGAAAAATATATATAATATATATAAATATATTTAGGCTGTGTGTGTGTTTATAGAATTGCATTGTGTACCCTATAACGTATCGTGTATAGCAATGGAGAAATCTGATCCACCAAACATAAGACAAAGAATGGAAAACTGAACTAACTACGTTCACACCTTTGCGATATGGGTAGTACTTGTTTTAACCCTTTATCTGGCGAAGAACCATATTTGGTAACTTAATCTATCTTTCACAATGGCGTTAACATGCCTCTCCGAGGTTTTCGCCCAGCCAATAAAAGGACATCAGACTACGTCACAGATAGTGACACCATGGCATCTGACCAATCAGGAGTTGCCCTGGGCATTTCAAACTTCAGTGTTATTCCGAAATTCTTGAAGTACAGATTTATGCCCCTACCTACTCCCACAAATATGGAAATAGCATCAAAATGAACAATGGTAAGTTCATAAAACTCATACATTATATGGTTGAATAGTTGTGTTAAATGATGAGATGGATGTTGTTTGCGTAGGATTTCTAGAAATTAGTGAACGTTGTGGCATGAAAAATGGTGTGATTTATATTTGATCATAGGCCCCGTTAACGCAAGTAACAAGATATCCATTTTTAGGCATACGTCCGATGCGTAGTAAGCATTAAATAATGCATTATAAAGTAGGACAATAGTATTTAATAGTGCATTGAATGTTGCCACAGGTTTGTATAACATTATACAGTGATCCAGTGGGAAAATTAAACCATTTATTGAAATGATCAAGCTATAAATAGTGAAATATGTGTAATTTTGGTCAGTTTTATGACTTTACAACAGTTTTTATTATACTAAATGGCATATATTGGTATATTGGCAAATATAGCCATTTATTGAAATTTTCACGTCATAAATAGTGAAATATGTGTAATTTTGGTCAGTTTTAAGACTTTATAACAATTTTTATTATACTTAAATGTCATATACTGGTATATTGGCATATATAGCAATTTATTGAAATGATCAAGCCTTAAATAATGAAAAATTTAAACTTTATAACAGTTTTTATTATTATTATAATTATCACTACTATATTATTATGGCATATATTGGTGTTTATTTTTTACTGTGAGCCTTATTACTGCTAAAATAAGTGATAACACCAGTACTTAGTTCTATTTTTCACTTATTGTATATTTACAATTTGTATGTCAATATTCTTTGTTTTGCATTTTGCAAATGCAAAAGATGTACAGGCGGGACAACAAGGCTCTTGCTGTGGATGGCCTGGCATTAAAGAACTGGTGTTAAAGATCCAGGTGTTCAGGAGTTGCATCAGCCAGAGGCCACTCATGTCTCGCCCCCGAAGGAGCTCGTCATTTCCATGCGGCCCCAGCACCTCTGCTGATGTCCCCAAGCCTGTCCGGCAACACCGCAGCCACACCTCAGATGCTTCGGAGAAGTTTGACATGCCCCTGTTCCACGTCCCTGTCTACACCCTGCTCCTGGAGGGCTATGTCCTGCAGACTTCAGGTTCCAACACACCTGCCTGTAATTATTAAGCAACCCTGAACCGCTTGATTAGCTGGTCCAGGTGTGTTTGATTGGGGTTGGAGCTGAAATCTGCAGGACTGTAGCTCTCTAGGAGCAGGGTTGGAGACCCCTGGTCTACACCAACGGCCAGACCTGCAAGTACTGCAGCAGGAAGGGAACATATCAAGGTCAAACATGGTCTGCGGGGTCTGTAAGGTCCACCTGTGCCTCAATGTTGATCGCAACTGCTTTATCAAGTACCATGAAGCAGTTGCCGAAGTGATTGTACTGGAATTGTGACGTGAAGAAAGAATAAGAAATGTTCCTAAATATTCTATTAAGTTTATGTTTTAATCTTTTTTTTTTTTTATATATGTGTCTTATATTTGTATATATCCACTTTTTGGAAAACAAATTCCTAGTTCGTTGAAGTGACTTTGACACATCACATGACAGACCAGAACAAGAAACAAACACCCAAACCGTGACAATTTCAACCACTGCGCTTTAAAGTTTAAAGGGTTAAAAGTTCAATGTCATTGTTATTGTAATATTCCAATATATTTACTTCTAAGGACCTTTAAGCTGTCCTATAGGTTAAAGAGCTACTTTTAGCATTAAATGCTTTGTGAATTACCTAGTCCTAAAATTAAGAGCCACATGCTCCTAAATTTTAAGAGTTGCTCCTAAATTTCCGCATTAGGATAAACTTTTAGCCTTTAGAATTATTATTTTGTGTGTGAATATGGCCTCTGGTTTGCAGGCCTACACTGGTTAGGTTTGTCTGGTATGCTGGTTTTAGAGGGGTTTTGTCTGGGAGATCAGATTAAACCAGCTAAGGCCAGCAAACCATCTTAGGCTGGCTGAAAATGTCAGCAATGGCAGATTACAAATAAATCTAGATTTCAGGAAGAAAGGGTTATTGGTACATGGTTATTCCAAGGTGTTCATCTGGTGTTTTTATCTCTGGTCGCTTACAAGGGCAATATGTTGATGAAATTGTATCGCAAAAGGAAGCAATTAAATGGCTGCTTCTTGTAATTTGCTTTATTCTTAGTAACTGTCTCTGCTGTCTTTGCCTATTAAGGCTTTTATTCAATACAGTGAGCCAATTAGCCATCATTTCAAAATTAACCCACAACATCTGAAGTCTTGAAATGGGGTTATAACAATAAGCAAAACAAACAACACATTTTGCATCAATGTGCAAATCTTGTATTTTGTAAGCAAGGGTGAGTTTATGACTTTAGTTCCTTAACAGTATAAAATTCCACTGAATTGTGAACCGCAATGCTCGTTGTATTCTGTTTTCTGTCTTAAATTTTGTGCTAATTCTCTGATTCAAAGTGATGATCCTCTTGTTATGACCTGGATCTTTAACTAACCCAGTTTAGAAAATCTCACCCTGTAAACTACATACATTTGACCCGGATTTTCCTTTTTTTTTTTTAAATCTGTGCAAATCCATACAAAATCTGTGTACCCTTCAGGCTTTAGTTAACCTCTTCAAGAAATATTATTATTATATAAAATATTTATTTTTATGACACAATACATTTATTTGTTTGTTTAATGGCAAGACTTCCTTTTTGGTTGATTAGTCTCACCAACTTTTTTTTTGCAGTAAAGCTTAGAACCACTAGGAAATTGATGCTGGTGTAAGCTGGTCTTTGCAGTAGGGCACCTAACAAGCAAACTGACCTGAAAAAGTCAGCAAGATAGAGGAAAGTGCAATGTGCATTAAGTGCTTGGAGCTCCCACTAATTCTGTGATAGTGTTTGTTGCAGTGTATATCTCATCGGCTGCCTTTCAATAGAATTACAACATGTTAGCTTCACAGAGAGAGCTACTGGCAGGCTAGCATGTTTAATGCCAAGCATATGTTTTTTTTCTTCTTTTTGAAACAGAGTACTAGTTTGTTAGATGTCTCCTCTGCATTACACCCCTTTTTAGCTCATGCCTTTGGGCCCAGAAAAATCAAACCAAAACTTATGAGTCAGACATAAGCATTATAAATATCTCTCATTTGTGGAGATTATTTTATGGAGATTTTGTCTCCATGGGGAACATACTGTGGTATGACTAATCAAATGTAGGAGATGAGAGAATTTATCATGCAGATCGCTAATCAGAGTGATATAACTATGGCAACTTCTGTGACATGTATTTTTTTCATTTTACATGTTTTTGGATCTCCTGCCTAGCTGCCCCAGCATTTACTTCCCGCCCTGAGTGTACACAACCTAGAAACCCATTTTCTGACCAGACTGTAACGGTATCAGATTAGACTGTTTCCTCCGTCTGTCTGGATCCTCTTTCATGAATAGCTCTGTTAGCATAAAGCACAGCAGGTTTGTCCTTCCCCTCAGGTTCACTCCCCAAGGATGGCATTAACCTCCAGTTTCTCTTGTTCGTCAGCCTACAGCCGCAGTTCAGCTCATGACTGAGTATTACTGGTGGTTAGCGATGTGTATGGCCATGCAATGGCCTTAGGAGGTCTATAACACCTGGAGAAATCCAACCATTTGCATTCCCATTCATCTCAATGGCAGCTGCTCGGCTGGCGCAAGATCCCCTGGAAGTATGCAATTTGAAATCTGCCATGTTTGCTTTACTCCTGAGCACAAGAGACTATTAACTCTTCTACAGTTATCAGTAATGCAGTTGGTTCAAAATTTTGATATTTTTTTCCCCCATTGGCTTTGGGATTATTGCAGAAAATAAGCTCTGTGACCAACAAAAATGTATGATCATTACATATTTTGTTCATCAAAATAAACCCAAATGAACACATTCATGCAATTTTCAGTCTTAATTCAATCGGCTGAAGTAAAAAGCTAACATTAGACTATGAACGAACTACACCACAGTCACATAACTTCAACCTCACCGCCAGTAAGCTTCTGAGTCACTTTCAGGGGTTGGATGTTTGAATTAAAATATGTTGCAAGTGTAAGCTCATAAACGCAACAAAGCTATAAAACCAGACTATAGTGAGTAGATGGGTTTTCCTCTAAGGTGTGATGAAGTTTAATGTCCCACTTAGTCAAATTAAATCATTACATCAGAGGGTTGTGACAATTGACTGTTAAGAAAATGTATACCATTGAATGATTCATTCTAGAGATTCATTCAACACTGATTCGTCCAGTAATGAAATGAGTAAAGTCTGTCAGTAAGTCATTCAATTATTCATTCATATTTTATTTACATGTTATTTTGTTTAGTTGTCTATTCAGAATCGTGGCAGAATCGTGATCTCTATTAAAAAAAAATGGATTCTTAAGTTATCCAGAATTGTGCAGCTCTAACTAAGCAGCTTCATGGTTAGCCTCTTTTTGTTAAAAGCTTGTAACTAACTATTTTTTCAAAAGGGTAGTTTGACTGTAGTTTAAATCTTTACATTTCAAAAGCATTATTTTCTTCCTCAGTATTTGTCTTGTTTTACAGTACACATATCTAAACAGTCTTAAATCAAGATAAATCTACTTGGATAGCAAAATGACAATTGATTTTAGGTCTTGTTTACTTTAAAAAAAAAAGAGAAAAAAATACAAAAAAAAAAAAACCTGCCAGTCAGTAAGAAAAAGTAAAAGTCTTCCCTTTTGAGTTAAGTTTATTTTTCTGACCCCAGTGGGAACTTACTTAATTTTGACACATTTTACAAAAATAAAGGGAGTAACAAAAACAAAAATACTTAGAAATAATATAAGATATAAGAAATATAAGAAAATAATTCTTGAAGTATACATTATGAGTGAAACTAGCGTATCAGGCTACAATAGCTTTCCCGACAGTGATAGACACAAAACCAAAGGGAATGAGCTTTAGAAGCTTTGTTTATGAAGAGCACAGCATTTAAAGGTGCTCTTGATCTCATTCAGTATTCTCCTTGAGATGTCATGATTTCAGCTTATCTTCACCACAATCGCATTGCTCTCCGACTTTCCATTGCTATGCATGAGTCCCCCTTTCACTGGGGTCCTGCAGGCCACTTTACCTGCAGATAAATGCTGTCCCCATATCAGCAAAGCCATTGTCAGGACCTCTACATACATCAGCCGATGTTGTTAAATTAATGGAGAAGGGGGTGCTTCCTTCACACATGTTGGCGTACTGTATTAAGTCTGTCATGTCTTGAAGCAAATATTTATCTGTGACCTCATCGTTTGTTCAATATTGTCCTGACATTAGGTGCCGAGTTGCTTGACAGCTCTGAATATGCTTTGGCCATAGTGTTGTGCTGATAAGGTAATGTTTAATGCAGAATAGAGAGTCTCAGAGAGATCAGACCTGTCAAGTGTCTTTATCTCTTTTTGTAAGCATTTTTCGTGTCCACCGTGTATGGAATATTAAAGCAGGATATTATAATAAACCACATGCAGGCCTAGTTGATAGCTTTCCATGACAATGAACATATACAGGGTGTTAAATAAATATGTCTGAGCTGTGGATCGAAAGGGGAATAATTCATTGGATGATGGTGTTTAGCTACAAGATATAGTTGGTGCACTTTGTGCTATGGATGCTACTACATGTGTTGTCCTGGCACATTATGTATAAATACCACATTTAGTTCCTTTTAAGGAAAGACAACAAAATAAAGTGTAAACAAATAAACAAACAAACACACACACACACACACACACACACACACACGCACACACATATACTATACATATCTCGCTATCACTATATAATGATACTGGACAGTTGATTTATCTTCATGTATATTTTACTATGTAACCTTTTTTTTCTTTCTTTTTCTGTTTTAAACATGCCATCTAAACATGCCATCTAAACATTTCTATTTCCATTTACACATTTGGCAGATGCTTTTATCCAAAGTGACCTACATTGCATTCAATCATTTCCATTTTATCAGTTCATGCAATCGCTGGGAATCGAACCCATGACATTGGCATTGCCAACTCCATTTTCTACCGTTTTAGCTACAGGAATGGATTATCCATAAATTGATTGATGCATTATGCATAATAAACTAATTGTTCAATTGCTTGAGAAACATGCACTTCTACAGATTTTTTTGTTTGTATGAACATGTTGTGGATGTGATTTAATTATTACAAATCAGGACCAAAAGAAAGAGTTTAAAATGCCAACTAAAATTGAAAAAAGGTGCTAAATAAAAATGCTTTATCCTGTTAATCTGCAGGGGAGAGTGTACATCCATCTATTTTAACTATTTATTTAATAGCGCTGTAAATTGGTACATTTAATAGAAATGAATTGATATGCAGAGTAATTAATTTGATTAATTGCATTCATCAATGTTTCATTCAATCAATTTGCTGAGAAAAGCATCTACAAAAAGATCATTTAAAGATATGACATCAATTTGGAAGAGAAAAACATTGAAGCGAAGTTGAATATGAATGAAAATAATATGACTGGCCCACTGCAAACCACTTTGCAATTGAATGTCATTCTGTCCAAAATGGCTTTTCACGCACAACACAGTCTCACATTCCAGCTGTTCTGTTTTTTTTTTGTTTGTTTTTTTGACAACAATTACATGAACAATTTCCTGCTAACAATTGCAGAGGTCTTTGTTGCAATATGAACTTTGCCATTTTTAAGATGATGTATCAAATTAAAATGTTCTAAAAACGTGAGACTGTCACTTTCCATGCTGTTGCTCTTTTTGTAATGCAAGAATGTGTGATTTGGTGTGGCAGCATATAGGTCAGGGGACATTTTGTTAAAAATTTACAAAATTTGTCAATACATCATCAATCCTTCTTCCAAAACATGTTTTTGTCTTACTTGATTCCCTAAGGTTAGCCTATTATAAGTCTTAATAGACCTTTCAGGATGTTTTTTAGTGGGAAATCGCACATGCTTCATTGCCCGTGCATGTCCTGTCATATCCGTAAATATAGAAAAAGTTTCTTCAGCTATACTTTGACGTGTGTATGCTGTGGGATTGGCATATAGTTTTCACGAGTGAGAAAGTTTGACATGAAGCACACTAAATCTCAAACTTCTGGGGAATCACCCATTTTAAATAAACACAGAACAGAGGAGTCTCTGCTGGCAAAAATAGATCGTGACAGAGCTGGTAATACATGATAATCAACATTGAATTGACTTTTCTGAGAACTGAGGGATTTGAAGTGTTATAAAAGTGATGCAGAGATGGTGTTTTTATTACTCAACAGGTAAGGTATTTTATTGAACAGATAAATTGCCATTGAGCTTTCTAACAGAGTTCTGAAAGCATTCTGAAGCATCGTCTATTGGTAAGGGTCATTTTTATTATGGTTGGTTGCTGGAATTTATTTTCAAGGAAGTACCTTGCCTATTAATGGGTGTAAAGTTACAGTAATATCTTCAGCTAGTCAGCTTGAGAAACTGGTTATATCTCTTAAGCCTAGTAGTGAATATTTTATGATCAGTAGGATAACCATATTTATCAGCACAGTCACATAGAGCCGTAGCACAACCAAAACAATGTTCTTCCACAAAATGCATGGTTTCATTTTTTTTAACTACTTGAGGGCCAAAAGAAACGTAGTGTACCTTTAAAACACATACTAGTTTATTTTAAGCAATTCCACTAAATCAATGCATTGCATTTTGGTAACCCTAATATTTAAGTGTATGATTGTGATATATTTGTGTCTGTTTTTATATTGATGCTTACAGTGTTAGCTAATTTAAAATGCTGGAGTGCATGACACTAATAAGGTAAGGCATATATTCCTCTTTAAATGTTAACCTCAGCACCTTTAGGAGAATATGTCCTACAGGACTCAACAAACATCTGCTTCATTGAAATAATAAATGACCGAATGAGAGCAGATGCACAGGGGCTGAGATGCCCTGCACGATCTTACATGAGTGAAAGAGAAATTGCTTTTTTAAAATGAGTCGCACAACATTTGCCTTTATTACATATTATAGCCATCCATCCACACTCTGCACTCACTGAGACCACAGCCATGACTATAGATGAGGCAAGGAGTGAGATTTAGTTATTCCACCTCTGCAGGCCTGCCATGCCACATGTGGCTGGCACTTAGCGCCCATGCTGCAATCTCCCAGTGGTCTGCTTTGCTTTATTGAGAGAGGGCGGCAGAGATCAGTGCAGACAGCACTGCTGTGAGTGCAGCCAGGCGCTCAGAGCTCGGGCACAGCTTGGGGTAGAATGACACCAACCCTGGTTCAATTCATCATGCCCTCCAATAATGAAGGCAGAACGGGTACTGTGGTGAAATGGAGGCTCTAACTGATGTCATGTGCCATTGATTGGATATTGTTTAAGAGGAATTACACTTCTGCCTGATGATGCTGTAAATCTCCCTGCTGCCTCACATGATTAGCAACTGATAGTAGAAGAGGAGTCAGTGTTGTATTGTGTCGATTTTTGTGATAGTTAAAAGATCTCTATACGCTATTATTATTTTTTTATTCTGTGAGAAGAAACGATTCATCGTTTCAAAATTTCCACAAAAATATTTTCAATGTAAATGGTAATAAGACATTGAAGACTGGATTAAGGGCTACTGTATTTTGATCTAATAAATACCGCTTTGAAGAGCATAGGAGACTTTTTTAAAACGTAATAAAATCTTACTGGCCTCAAATGTTTGAGTGGTAGTGTACATTTTCTCTTTAATTTTTACTGTTTGTGTAATCTAAAATGGATACTTCTTGATCCTTCTGTTGTAGGACTCCTTGTTCATATCTCACTGGATTATTACAATATGTACAAAAATGAATGTTTGGAAATATAAATTGATATTTCTTCCTTGCACACTAAAGTAATAGAATAAACAGCCATTTTGAAAAATGTTTGTGTGCACATGATATGAAGCCCTCGATGCAAAAGCCTCTACACCTATGTAAAAATTAGATAATTTTATCGAGTGAATGCTCTCCGCACATAGTATACGTTCATCAAATACTTTCACTTCAAACTCACTAAATCCCAGCCTCAGCCCATTCAGAAATATCAGTACTCAGGTAGAAACCTATACATAGGAGCCTGATAAAAATGTTAATATTAAAGAAAAACGTTAGACGGACTTAGAGGCTTTTGCATCTGAAGTCTTCATATGTAAAGTCCAATCTTTCAACTATGACACTGTAAAGACTGTAGAGGCTGTATTTTTTGCTTTATGTGTACAAGGATACATCCAGAAACTACAAATATACCCCCAGGAATTATATCGGTAATGCATAAAAATGTATCTGCCTAGTGGTTCTCCTGCTATTGGAACAATTCACTTTAGAGCTAAAATAAAAAACTTTTTTTTACTTTAAAAAGCTAAAATGTACGGTTTGTATTTTTGTTAAAGGCTCTGTAATGCTTTTCAGATTAGACTTACTTCTAATGTAAGCATTACTGTACAGTTTTTTTTGTCTCAAACTGATGAGGGAGGTGGTAAAATGGTCTGTGGTAGTCGAACAGCATGCCACAGATACTAGTGTCAACGGAGCATAACTTGTTTTGAACCCAGCACATTAAGGATGTCAGTTGGAGGCTATGCTGATTTTTATACACATTCACGTTCACACCATTAGCATGGGAAACCCTAAAGCGATTCAAAGAAGGTTGCCCATGATTGCTTCACCCATCTCGTTAGCAACCCAAATTGTGTTTCTGGTAATGTCAAAGTGCGTCTGGTAGGGTTTCAATGGACTTAATGTATTAAACCACTGTATCGCCTTTTATATACAGTAGTAAAACCATGCGTTTATAAAATGTCTAAATTAAAGTACCTCAAAGGGATTATTATCTTTAGTGTGGTTTAGAAATGCATGTGTTAAAATTGAGCTGCCATTATTTTTCATGATAAAAAGTGGTGGGAACACTTTTCCACAGAACTACAGTCAACTATAATCAGTTATTTTCACCCTGAAAGTGGTAAGTCTAGTTTTTTGTAAAACACAAAGGCAACCAAAGGGTTGTGCAATTAACATGATTTAAGGGTGCTACCATTTCCTTGCTAACAACTGAAGCTAGCTGCCAATGTGACCTGAAACTCGTAAAGCTCTGTAAAACTGTACCAAGCACATTGTCCAGCTGCTATTGTGAGTTATTCGTTTGTAAGAAAGGATACAAAGAAGTGAAATGCATTGCTAACTGTTACCATGGCTTTGGTATATACTAAAGAGAATTGTGGCTCCAGTGCCTTTGACAAAGAGCGTTCCAGCAGTGTCTATTTTAAAGGAACTCAATAGCCAACGGAGGCCAAACCAGTTTTGTTGATTTGTGTTGACAGACGATAGCATGAACTGTCCAAGTAAAAAAACTATATAAAATATTAGGAAAGTTTTGGACCAAAAGCAATGAAAGAGAACCTTGCCGGAATATGGTAATGGATGTGTCAAAGCTGAGTATGAAATTATATAATGGTTTTGCATTTGTTAGCTCTTAGTTTAATATGATTTTTTTTTCTTTTTCTGAAAGAGACACATTCGTTCCATGTGCAGTTTTTTTTATGGTGCAGTTTTTTTTATGTTGCAGGAGCAGTAGGCTCTCTCATCCATGCTCCTTCAACTTAACTTTTTTTTAAACCACTCTAACAGTAAACATGTAAAAATGTTAGCTATTTTATGCTGTTTAAATGTTAATTCTCATACTGCTTTGGAATTTCTTCATATAAATAGGCATGTTTTGTTTCTTGAAGAACGATAGTGAGCTGTCAGTTAATATGGTAACTCTTTTTATGCATTTGTTTGCTAAGCCACAAATATATTTTTCCTCCCACTCACTAGATCTTGCAGGTGGAATCAAGATTGAAGTTATGTGACTTTTAGTCCATTTCTGTTACTGAGACTAATTTGAATACTTGTGTACTCCTAAACATTGACACAATTCACTTTTAGTAAAAACAAATATAAAGTGTACAGTGTCGCTCCATAAAAAGGGAGAACACGAGAAAGGAAACTGCACAGTGATGTCATAGTTTAAAAGGGGCATTCACGCTCTGAGATTTGCAGCAACATTTTAATCGCTTTTAGTGCAAACACACTTTTGAGTTTTGTATTACCGATACCCTTTTCTCTCACCTTTTACATCTTGTGCTGATCTTTTGATTAATAGTGTAGCCACTAGGTTTTGCAAAAATCGCTTGCACTCATTCATCACCCAAAAAAACTGCTCAGACTGCATTCTGAAGGCAAGGATCATAAGGCCATATTTGTAGAAGAACGACCTGTCCTCCGGCATTTGGGCCAGTCAGTCGTGACCATTATTGTTTTTAATGAAATCTTCCCTCCACCAGTGCCTGACTTTTTTATTGCATTATTGCCTCTCTCAAATCTTTTTCCTGCCTTCCACAGGCTGAGCTGGCATTTTCTTCTCTTTAATATCCACAATTATTTCAACATTAGATGAGACGTTACATTGTGCTGTCTCAACAGACCATCCATCTTCGCATCTGCTTCCTTTGTTCCTGGAAGAGCAACAGAACCTTCCAAAAAAAAGAGGAAGATTAAAATGAGAGAAATAATTTTTCCCCTCTCCAAGCTGAAGTGTAGAGGCCATGACGACATAGAGGCATTTTCCTAACGTATCCTCCACTAGGAATGATCTGACTGTTTGAAGTTCCATTCAGCTCAATTGCAGTCTTTACTCATGGGTGCTCAGTTGTTGCCGGTCTTGCTTTTCACTCTTTTAAGAGTAAGTTTGGGCAAAATATTGAATTTAAGAATTGGATTCCTTTTGATTCATAAGTACGTATTTGATTTGGCCATGACCTACAAAAAATGTAATTGAAATAAAGGAAGAGGAATTTAATCAATTACAATTCAGAGAAGTTCAACAGGATGCTTGGAGTGTTCATCCACCCAGGTTCATACATTAATTTCATATAAAGAACTATAAGTAAATTGGCATAAATCGCATATGAACAAAAATAGAATTTTGCCCACTCTTGCCTGCAGCCAGTAGCTACGTTTTCTGTCCAAAGTTGCAAATTTAACTTATGCGCAAAATTGGAATATCACATAAAACACTTCCTGATAAACTTGCGATAAATATCACCAAGAAAAATGGAATCGGATGCAGTAGGCGAAGCCACTATATATATATATATATATATATACACATATACATACACATATACACATATACATACACATATACACATATACATACACATATATATACACATATACATACACATATATATACACATATACATACATATATACACATATACATACACATATACATATATACATATATATATATATATATATATATATATATATATATATATACACATACATACATACATACACAGTGAGGAAAATAAGTATTTGAACATCCTGCTATTTTGCAAGTTCTCCCACTTAGAAATCATGATGGGGTCTGAAATTGTCATCGTAGGTGCATGTCCACTGTGACAGACATAATCTAAAAAAAAATATCCAGAAATAACAATATATGATTTTTAAACTATTTATTTGTATGATACAGCTGCAAATAAGTGTTTGAACACCTGTCTATCAGCTAGAATTCTGACCCTCAAAGACCTGTTAGTCTGCCTTTAAAATGTCCACCTCCATTCCATTTATTATCCTAAATTAGATGCACCTGTTTGAGGTCGTTAGCTGCATAAAGACACCTGTCCACCCCATACAATCAGTAAGAATCCATCTACTAACATGGCCAAGACGAAAGAGGTGTCCAAAGACACTAGAGACAAAATTTTACACCTCCATAAGCCTGGAAAGGGCTACGGGGAAATTGCCAAGCAGCTTGGTGAAAAAAGGTCCACTGTTGGAGCAATCATTAGAAAATGGAAGAAGCTAAACATGACTGTCAATCTCCCTCGAACTGGGGCTCCATGCAAGATCTGACCTCGTGGGGTCTCAATGATCCTAAGAAAAGTGAGAAATCAGCCCAGAACTACACGGGAGGAGCTGGTCAATAACTTGAAAAGAGCTGGGACCACCGTTTCCAAGGTTACTGTTGGTAATACACTAAGACGTCATGGTTTGAAATCATAGGGTTCCCCTGCTTGAACCAGCACATGTCAAGTCCTGTCTTAAGTTTGCCAATGACCATTTGGATGATCCAGAGGAGTCATGGGAGAAAGTCATGTGGTCAGATGAGACCAAAATAGAACTTTTTGGTCATAATTCCACTCGCCGTGTTTGGAGGAAGAAGAATGATGAGTACCATCCCAAGAACACCATCCCTACTGTGAAGCATGGGGGTGGTAGCATCATGCTTTGGGGGTGTTTTTCTGCACATGGGACAGGGCGACTGCGCTGTATTAAGGAGAGGATGACCGGGGCCATGTATTGTGAGATTTTGGGGAACAACCTCCTTCCCTCAGTTAGAGCATTGAAGATGGGTTGAGGCTGGGTCTTCCAACATGACAATGACCCGAAGCACACAGCCAGGATAACCAAGGAGTGGCTCTGTAAGAAGCATATCAAGGTTCTGGCGTGGCCTAGACCTAAACCCAATAGAGAATCTTTGGAGGGAGCTCAAACTCCGTGTTTCTCAGCAACAGCCCAGAAACCTGACTGATCTAGAGAAGATCTGTGTGGAGGAGTGGGCCAAAATCCCTCCTGCAGTGTGTGCAAACCTGGTGAAAAACTACAGGAAACGTTTGACCTCTGTAATTGCAAACAAAGGCTACTGTACCAAATATTAACATTGATTTTCTCAGGTGTTCAAATACTTATTTGCAGCTGTATCATACAAATAAATAGTTAAAAAATCAAACATTGTGATTTCTGGATTTTTTTTTTTAGATTGTCTCTCACAGTGGACACCTATGGATGACAATTTCAGACCCCTCCATGATTTCTAAGTGGGAGAACTTGCAAAATAGCAGGGTGTTCAAATACTTATTTTCCTCACTGTATATAATATTTTACTACTCGCTTTCTGAGGTAGATGCCTGCTCTTTGGGAACACAGTCGTGTTAAGACAGTTCTGGGAGTTAATTATACTAAACCACATTGACTACAGACTTTCCCTAGTCATTTCAACATGACCAAAACAGCATTTCAGATGCTTTGCAACGACATCGGTCCGCTGGTTGGTCCAGTTATGCCGTCCCATCAGGTCTTTTTTGATGCACATCGAGGAATTTGTCACTAGTAAAACGTACTATAATATGATATAATAATGAAACGCATGTAATTTTATATATTGCTTACAAAAAAATTATTCTTTTAGAAAACAGATACTTTTGAATAGTAGTCAGTGAAGAAAGATGCTGTGTGCAGAATGTTGCAGTCATGACATGTGTCAGCAGGGGTTAACTAGACTGTCCTAACCAGTGTAACCCCTTGCCTTCTGATCTTTCGACTGCACCAGATGCCAGAATCTGTTAAGAGGTTACTGTTAAGAGTAAATGTCATCTCCCACTGAAAATTTCACGTTTGTGTGAAGTCAAACCATCCTGCATATTCAGTAAAAGATTTGCCTGAATTACAAATGCCCACTGCTTTTTTCTTATGATCATATCTTCTTCGTTCTGCTTTGTGTATGTCTAATCTCAAAGTTCTCTCTCTCTCTCCCGCCCATCCCATTCACCACTAACAATAATACAAGTAAATGGATGGAACTGGTGGCTATGGAGATGGGCAAACCTCAGTGTTGAAGGCTGGTGACTTCATCAGAGAGAGTAAACACTCATTGGCTGTTGACAGGTGAGAGCCCCAGAGATTTTTCTCTGTAATCATCTTCAGAAGAGCATTCACACCCAGCCAGAACAACACCTGAGGTGATTTCCTCATTATTTGTTTGAAAAAAGCCTGCATTATCAAGTTCCTCGACCAATTGAACCCTGAATTATGAACTACTGCTTCAATAAGCATATACATGCTTTCTTTCTTTCTCTTTCTGGGGTTTCCTTTATTAAACAAACATATGTTATTGTTCAAATTATTATTGATTATAAAACAGTTAGTTCCAGTCTGATTCTGATTGGTCAACAGCTGTGTTTTATTCACGATAAAACATGGCTATGACCGCTTCACTCAACGGTTCTATGTATCACTACACAACACCCCTAGCAACCACTCTTAGCAACTTAAACATATGTTCTCATTGATATTGTTCATTGAAGTATAGAGTAGAGTATTGTGAGAGATCGAGTGAGTGAATGTACCTGTATTTACCGTAGATATAGCATTTTCCTTCAGGTCAGTCCTATATTCGTAATGAAAAAATCTGTTTGAATGTCTGCAGCGATATATTGTCATTTTAACAGTTGAGGGGTTTTCACGTGCCTTGACACGCTAGTCATTTGTCTGTTGCATCTTGCTTTTCCGTGTTCACAACAAGTTTCAGTCCTTTCAATATAAAAGTCTTCTCTACTGACTGACCCATGAATAAAGACAGTATTTGCCCCATCTAATGGCAAAATAATGTAACTTCTGTTTCTGTTCACGGTCAGGGACTACTTTTTCCAGGGGAAAGAAGGCTTCGCGTCGTGCTTAACAACGGCCTTCAGTCGTGACTTATTCAGGATACATACCGTATTCGCCTCTCATACCATATTGCTTACATATTCACTTTTCTGCATTTATTGCTGTTTTTATTCTCTGAGAAAACTCAACTCACTCTCTGCTCTTTTTCTATGCTTTACATGGCCTCAAAGCCTGTCATACCTCAGCGTTGCCAGTCCAGGAAGTGGCATATATCTTGTTGCAATGTCTTAAAGCTCTGAGATTCGTCATGCCATGTCCACATGCCTCTCTGTTTTAGCCTCATTAACCACATTAGCATTCCTTCAGCTGCAAAGGAGAGTGTGTTGTGTGGCAAACATGTTTAAGAAACACTAGCTTCGCTGTGAATGAACTTAATGACACGGTTTCTTCTAGAAGAAGTGTGGGTGCTTCCTTGATGCCCGCGGCCTTGTCATATCGCTCTCTCTCCACACATTGTTTTTGGCATCCATTTCACCACTCAGCGCTCATCATCTGTTTGCCACTCAGATTGGCATTGGGGCTTTTAAAAAGGCAGGACTGCAGATGGCCGGGACACATGGTAAACGAGGCTACAGAGACACAGCGTTAGCTGCAGCGAACGATTAATGAGAAAACATACCCATACTCTCTAGCCAGACTCTTTCATCTCTCTTCCTTTTTGTCTCTCTCACTTCTCTCCTTTTGGCTGTGCACTTTCAATGCAAAAAACAAAACAAAACGGGTCTGTCGACAAGAGAAGGGTAGATTTCCTCTTGCGTTTGCAATCCTGCCTGACTCTCTGTATTTCTCACCAACGTCTCCTTGATCAGCAGTTCTCATCTTTATTCACTTCATTAGTCGTCTTTTCCCCCAGGACACTGTCTCTCTCTCTTTTAGAGAAGCTTTTCCGATAGCTCTAAGTTCCTTAATTAACCAGGCAATTAATACAGAGGAGAGAGGCCTTGATGGGAGAAAAACAGTGACAGCAATCGGGAAGCGGGCCAGGAAAACTGACCCGTTTGTTATGCGGTCTGTGGAAGATGCTAATCACTTGCACAATTCACATCTACACACTGAACATATATGTGTTGTCTGTGTATGTAAATTGGTTGTAATGTGCAGATTATTTTTATTTATATACTGTACATTGAATCAGTGCATTGTTTTAAAAATATAATATACATTTCAAATATAAACTACAGGTCCTTCTCCAAAAATTAGCATATTGTGATAAAGTTCATTATTTTCCATAATGTAATGATAAAAATTAAACTTTCATATATTTTAGATTCATTGCACACACACTGAAATATTTCAGGTCTTTTATTGTTTTAATACTGATGATTTTGGCATACAGCTCATGAAAACCCAAAATTCCTGTCTCAAAAAATTAGCATATCATGAAAAGGTTCTCTAAATTAGCTATTACCTAATCCTCTGAATCAACTAATTAACTCTAAACACCTGCAAAAGATTCCTGAGGGTTTTAAAAACTCCCAGCCTGTTTCATTACTCAAAACCGCAATCATGGGTAAGACTGCCGACCTGACTGATGTCCGGAAGGGCATCATTGACACCTTCAAGCAAGAGGGTAAGACACAGAAAGAAATTTCTGAACAAAGAAGGTTGTTCCCAGAGTGCTGTATCAAGGCACCTCAGTGGGAAGTCTGTGGGAAGGAAAAAGTATGGCAAAAAACGCTGCACAACGAGAAGGGGTGACCGGACCCTGAGGAAGATTGTGGAGAAGGACCGATTCCAGACCTTGGGGGACCTGCGGAAGCAGTGGACTGAGTCTGGAGTAGAAACATCCAGAGCCACCGTGCACAGGCGTGTGCAGGACATGGGCTACAGGTGCCGCATTCCCCAGGTCAAGCCACTTTTGAACCAGAAACAGCGGCAGAAGCGCCTGACCTGGGCTACAGAGAAGCAGCACTGGACTGTTGCTCAGTGGTCCAAAGTACTTTTTCCGGATGAAAGCAAATTTTGCATGTCATTCGGAAATCAAGGTGCCAGAATCTGGTAGAAGACTAGGGAGAAGGAAATGCCAAAAAGTCCAGTGTCAAGTACCCACAGTCAGTGATGGTCTGGGGTGCCATGTCAGCTGCTGGTGTTGGTCCACTGTGTTTTATCAAGGGCAGGGTCAATGCAGTCAGCTATCAGGAGATTTTGGAGCACTTCATGCTTCCACCTGCTGAAAAGCTTTATGGAGATGATGATTTCATTTTTCAGCACGAAATGGTTTACTGACCATGGTATTACTGTGCTCAATTGGCCTGCCAACTCTCCTGACCTGAACCCCATAGAGAATCTGTGGGATATTGTGAAGAGAAAGTTGAGAGACACAAGACTCTGGATGAGCTCAAGGCCGCTATCGAAGCATCCTGGGCCTCCATAACACCTCAGCAGTGCCACAGGCTGATTGCCTCCATGCCACGCCGCATTGAAGCAGTCATTTCTGCAAAAGGATTCCCGACCAAGTATTGAGTGCATAACTGAACATAATTATTTGAAGGTTGACCTTTTTTGTATTAAAAACCCTTCTTTTATTGGTCGGATGAAATATGCAAATTTTTGGGGTTTTCATGAGCCGTATGCCAAAATCACCAGTATTAAAACAATAAAAGACCTGAAATATTTCAGTTGGGGTGCAATGAATCTAAAATATATGAAAGTTTAATTTTTATCATTACATTATGGAAAATAATGAACTTTATCACAATATGGACATTTTTTGAGAAGGACCTGTATACAAATATTATATTGTATGATTTTTAAGTTCATATTTTATATTATCTTAATTTAATAAATTATGAGCAGCCAAGCTCAGCTACAGCTACAGTTTAAAAGTGGCTTCCTTAACACTGCCACAAATACATTATTGTTGCATCGCTCCAGTAATTACAGAATGTGTCTATAGTATATCACCTAAGGCAATATAAATGATCATATAAAATACATTTTATAAATAGATAAGTCATTAGATGAGTTGATCTGAATAATACGCTCATGGCAACAGAGTTGCATGCCGTGCTCATTGGTTTTATTCATAATGGGAACATTAAGGCTCAAATGTCTTCTCTAGTGAAAAAATCGTTAGCCCCCCGTCGACGTGAGCATCTTTCCGTGGCAAATACGAAAAGCGGTGACTGCAAATGCTCTGAAGCTGGACTGGAAAAAGAGCTGTTATTAAAGCCTGTTGTTGTCAAAACCGGTCGTGGTTAAAGATTTAAAAGGTCTTTCAATGTGAAAATCTCTCCTCCTCCAAAACCTGTAAAAATGGGTCATTGCAATGCAGCTCTCACTTGTCGTGTTGACGCATTCCTGCATACCGACAACAACCCGAGATTGATAACTCTCGACCTTGCCGTGTTAGCGCTGCTCCAGGAGCTGGTTGCTGTTTTTAGTGTTTTTTTTATTTTTATTAATGAGAGTGGGAGGGAGGGGTATGGCAAGGCTTGCCTCCCAGTTCCCCGGCCTCCTAATTAGGGAGTAGAGTTCTGATAACCCTGATGGATTAGTGTGGATTGAGGGGAAAGAGAGAGCAGTTGGAAAGAGCCAGTCGCCCAGATTCACATTCAGCACAAGGTCACCTCATAACCCTACACGTGAATGGACAGGAGTGAAGGAGACTGGCGCTAAACATGGAAAAACACACAGGTTTTGTGCTGGCACTCTGATCAGAAATGTGTGTGTGCGTGTTTTGAAGATGTCAAAAGTCAACTTGAAAGCAGCAGCAGAATAGTTGTTAATATTAGTCAAACAGTATTGACAAAAAAACAAACTCACTGCTAATAATGAAATATAATGTAACATGTAAATGTAATTTATTTTGTTCTTTTGTTACTAAATGTTTATTTAAATAATTATTTGGAGGGACAAGTTAATTGAGGGGACATGTCATTGAAATTAAATATTAACAAATTTAATTAAAACAGAGGATGTTCAATGGCATAATAGCTTTTTCCGATATTGACATTTAGTATGGAGCATCACACAATTTCACTGGTGTCGGCTTCTGAACAAAGGATTTTTTTTTGTTTTCTCTCTATATTTTTTCTTTATCTTACTTTTTCCCTTGTGTTTGAGAATGACAGTCTTATCTATAAGGATCTGCAACTTGATGCATCCGTGTGGTCCCTCTGGGCTGAGTGACTTTACTGTAAACCATTCTTGCTTGGGTCTAGGCAGGAATAGGCTCCATTATCTCAATCTGTCCTTACTGAAATGCCCTGAGAGCAGAAAAGCTCAAGAGCACAAGTGGTCAATCAGCGTTTGATAAGGGAGAAGATATTCTGTCAGGCGCTTATCAGAATTCCCAACGGATTCTGTTGAGCCAACTCACAGAAGACTTACAATATACAAACTGTTGTTGATGTGCTTCATGGCAGGGTTAATATAGTTTTGAACTTTTAATGCATTTTTAAATTTCTGTTTAACTTCTATCTTATTTATTTTGTTATCTAGCTTCACTTTTAGTTTTTATTTCTGGGATAGTTTTATTATTTTAGCGCTGCCAAAGTTAATGCACCAATTTGTTTGATGTCACTAAATTTCTCATCAAAGTATTGCATTATTTGTTCCTAATAATATTTTCACATTTTATGCAGGTGGCTTATCACAAATCAAAACTATAAATAATTTGTGGCCATTTTTATTTTATTTTAGTTGATTTTGAAGTCATGGATATATATTTTGGTTTCAGTTGACTGGTTCAAACTGGACAATAGCTGTTGCAAGCAGGTTATTAGCTGGTTGACTAGCTAAAAAAACAGCTTGAATCCAGCTACCATGCCATATTTGTGAGCACCTGCATGTGTGGGTGGGGGAAACTCTCAGCACTGTGGGGTGAACAGGTAGGAGAGGTTGTCATGGTTCTGGGCGAAAGGAAGAGACGAGGAAGGTCATTACCATCCAGCTTATCGACCCACCAACTTGCTTGTGCTTCACATATACTGTAGGCCTGTTACTTGCACTCACATAAATCAGTGCTTATGAAATAGCCCTGTCATAAAGACACGTTTGTTGGGGGAGTTCTCATTAATCAGAGGAAGAGTCCACTGCAAAATCGGCATGGTGGATCAAAGGTAATTGCCAGTTATGCCGAAATTTACGAGCTGAAGGTGGCACACGCATGCTCATCTATATTAAAGAGAAATTTAATTGAAAAAAAAAACGAACTGAAGGACTGCAAACTGAGTTTTTAATTGAATGTAGTCATCCTTTCATGCTTCCATGCTGAGCCATCGCTTAAGTAAGCATTGCATAATTTAAAAGAAGAGAGCATGAGTGATATAGGCCGCTCGTGATGATGCCGAACTTCTGTGCTGCTGTTTTTTACATCTCTCTCCCACAGAGGTGAATGACCCATGCCTAATTTCCACTGCCACCGGGACTCTGCAGTAGCGCTCCAAGGGGAGGAGAAACTACAGTCAGAGGAGTGCAAGAACAATTAAACGTGTGCCCTAGGGGTTCTTGCATTTCTCTTTTGAAGTAATTTCTCATTTTCCCTCAATTACAGGGCTTGAAATGGAGAATTTGAGCATGAATATTTGCGTTTACATGTAACAGTGATAGAGGCCAAATCGGATAAAAGTTTTTGGAGAAACAACTTCCAAATAGGCCACACCTGACAACTTGTTCAGTTTCACTGAGCTGAGAGAATAGAAAGCTGAAATTAACTGAAAAAGGATTTGAGACTGAAGAGAGGCAAATCCAATTTGATGGCAATCAAAAGAACTGAATTTTTGCTTAATTAGATTTTGATTTATCTTTGAGGTGTCCGTGTGGATACCAGATGACAAAAAGCATTTGTTTCTAATTAGCGAATCATTCTGGTGGAATTGTTTTTTTTTTGGCTTCTTACTAACAAGAGCTTAAAATATCAAATGAAAAGATGTGCCATTTTTGCTCCTTGCAATTCTTATCTTTGTGGATTTTTTTTTTTTTTGCGCAGTATAGTGTTACGAATTTGTTCTTGTAAATGCATCTTATAATTAATCTTCATGCAGACAGACCGTATTCAAAGTAAACTGCTCATATCATTAACTCGAAATCCCATCTGAAGGAAAATGAGCCTTGTTTGCTAAACTGTGGCGCATCCCAGCTCAACCCGTCCCGTTTCAGTTAGACATTCAGCCTTTAGATGTTGTGAGGGAAAGCTTTTTATTTGCTCTGATTCTTGCTTTTAGTGCTGTCAGTAGCAAACGGTACAGGGGCCTGTGAGCGAGCTGATGCATTCAACGAGAAGACAGACGTGTCTGAACCTTTTCTACTTTTGTCAATGCTGCAGCCTGAGCAGTTCATCCTCAAACATACAAACCGCTCCATGCTGGCGTACTCCAGCTCGCTTCTCATTAACTGGGAATCATTTTTGGGACCCGACTTCTTTTTTGCATTCTCCCAGTTTTCTCATACATCTCTCGGTGCTGTATGAATGTGTGGAAATCTGGGTTTAGGTATTTTAATATACATTGGAACTTTCTTTTAAATGACATCCCTTACCGAGCTCCCCACACCTGGTTCATGGGGTTTCATATTCATCGTTTCCAGTTCACTAGTCCACAACTTTCCACTGCAGTCTTGTAGTTGTGGTTCATAACATTATTATGACTGCTAGGCATGGATCTGAGCGTGATTTCTCTCCCCCTTGTATCCAAGGTAGTGGGACAAATCACCTGCTGAAAGTGCTTTTCCCTGAAAGGTCCAAATCTGTCCCTGCCTACGGCCTGAGATGCTGGGATAGGCTCCAGCATCCACCTAGGGTAAGCGGTTTGAAAAATGGATGGATGAACCAAAATCTGTATTACTACACTACTCCCTTCTACAGTGCTTTATACCTGCGAAACAAAAGGAGGTGGAAACGATTACTATTACAACTATTAGGCTTTTCACTTCTTTTTTGTCTTTCTTTTTTTTTCTTTTTCTTTTTTTTAACAATGAGTGAATATGATCCTGGATTATTTTGTTTGGTTTCACACAGTTAGTATTTAATCTTGGGTATTCAGTTCCCTTTCGAGGGAACTCAACACTGCGTCGAGATCGACACTTTGGGGACGCTCCCTAAGCGTGCGCCTCTGAAGTATGAATAAAACTAATCCAATCCTGATTGGTGTTGCGTCGTGACGTAACATGTGACGGCATACCCGGAAGTATAAAAGTGACGCTGTCACAACACACACTAGCTTTCGCTCTTCAGCAAGCGCTCTGTGTTGAAAAACTGTCTGTCTTATTTGGTGTTGTTTGTCCTTATATCATATCTATATATATATATATGATGGCCAGCGAACAATTCAAGAAGTGTGTGCATCCTTGCCCTCGCTTTATTACGGGTGGGGATACACACTCTTTGTGTGTGAATTGTTTGGGAGCGCAGCACGCACGGGCAGCTCTCGAGGGAGCTGCTTGTGTTCACTGTGAAGCACTACCCATTAGAGTGCTGCGCTCCCGGCTGGCGTGCTTTGATGAGCACGGTCAGGCTCGCGCTCCCCGCGGTTCTGGTCCCGCGTCTGTTGAGGCGGCGCGGCGATTGAGATCGTGGGGCTCGCAGCGGGATCTTTTAGATGAGAATGAGGCTGCTGAGGCACCTTCTCATTCTTCGTCTGAGGATCCCGTAGCCCCTGAGAGTGGTCCAGGAGCCCGCATCGCGGCTTTCTCCTGCCCACGATCAGGTCCCAATGCTTCAGCTCTCTGCTTCTGAGGAAGTAGATGTGCTGAGTATTGATGCGGATGACCGTGATTTTGGCGCGCCAGTTCACGGCCAAGCTTATGAGGAGCTAGTTGAGGTTGTGACTCGTGCAGTGGCCAGACTCAATATTAGCTGGCCACATCATGAGCAGGGAACGCAGGCGAAAAGCAAGCTTGATGAGCGTTTCCTGCAGCAGAGAGCACAACCTCAGCGCCGGGGTTTGCCGTTTTTCCCCGATCTCCATTCTGAAATCTCGAGATCGTGGGATAAACCGCACTCGTCTCGTGTCTCCAGTCCCAGTATGGTTGATTATAGCAATATTGTGGGGGCACGGGACAAGTGTTATGGGAAGATGCCGAAAGTAGAGGAAGCTTTAGCGGGTTATCTTTCCCCTGAATCGGCGTCTTCCCTAAAAACCCCGGCGCTGCCTAGTAAGCCCTGCAGAGATACATCAGCTTTAATAGGCAGGGCTTACATGGCGGCAGGTCGGGCTGGTTCATGTCTGCACACTATGGCTGTCTTGCAGGCATACCAGGCCGACCTCCTGAAAGATTTGGATGAGGGGGAGGGGCCAACTCCTGAGGATATTGCGGAGTTGAGGAAGGCCACAGATTTGTCTCTCCAGGCCACAAAAGAGACGGCCCGTGCCATTGGCCGCTCTATGGCAGCTATGGTGGCTACGGAGAGGCATCTGTGGCTGAACTTATCTGGAATAAAAGAAAAAGATAGGTCTTTTCTGCTGGATGCGCCGCTCTCGCCTTCTGGCCTGTTTGGCGACGCCGTTACTTCGGTCGTCGACAGGTTTCAGGAGGCGAAGAAACAATCTGCGGCGTTCCAGCAGTACCTCCCCCGTAAGGCTAAGTCCAAATCGAGTAGGGTGGGGCCGAGCGATCAGCCCCAGCCAGCAGCCAGCTACTCTCACTGGGCAGAGCAGAAAGAGAGCGTTTCCTCTAGAGCCCCTCCTCCTGGAGCTTGGCAACAGAGGAAGCGCTCTCAGAAATCGAAGTCCTCCAGCCAGAGGGGTGACCTGAGGGAAGTCATTCAGGCTAGGAGGACTTCGGGGAAGAGGTCCTGACCGGAATGGTAGGACCTCTGAGGGCGGTCCCCTCCACTGCAGGGCAACCGAGGTTGTTCTCGCAGCGGAGCCCTCTAGGAAACGATGTAGGTTGCCCGCCGTCAACGACGCTTCGGGCCGCATCTCTTTCCAGCGAAAATTTTCTAGTAAAGCATCAGTTATGGTTAAAAGAACCGTATCGACTACAGCCTGCCGGTATTCCGCTTCAGGCAGTCGAGAAAGATGCTCGAAGAACACCAGAGGCCAGTCTCGAGAGGCTGGTACCCCTAGTAGATTTTGTAGAGGCATGGTATCATCTTCCCAACATATCTGCATGGGTCCTGCATATAATAAAATCAGGATACAGACTGCAGTTTGCGTGCCGCCCCCCCAAGTTTTCTGGGGTGGTGCAAACTGCAGTACTTCCAGAGCAGGCTCAGGTGATGGAACAGGAAGTACAGACTTTGCTGCTAAAGGAAGCCATAGAACGTGTTCATCCTTTAGACAGGGAGTCCGGGTTTTACAGCCGGTACTTTATAGTTCCAAAGAAGGATGGGGGGTTAAGGCCAATTCTAGATCTCAGGGTTTTGAACCGATCTCTGAGGAGGTTCAGGTTCAAGATGTTAACCATTCCTGCAATCGTGAGTCAAATCAGATCCGAGGACTGGTTTGTCACGATAGATCTAAAAGACGCCTATTTTCACATCTCCATCCTTCCATGTCACAGTGGATACCTGAGGTTCGCTTTCGGGGACGAAGCTTACCTATATGGGGTTCTTCCGTTCGGCCTAGCACTCTCTCCCCGCACATTCACCAAGTGTATGGATGTAGCCCTTGCTCCACTGAGACTTCAAGGCATCCGTATATTGAATTATCTCGACGACTGGCTCATTCTGGCCCAGTCTCGAGAAATGGCAGTTCGGCATCGAGATGTCGTCCTTGGCCACATTCAGAAATTAGGGTTGAGACTCAATGTAAAAAAGAGTGTGCTAGAACCATCCCAGTCCACGATATTTTTGGGAATCGTGTGGAGCTCGATTACGATGCAGGCACGAATGTCTCCCGCACGTGTCGAGTCAATTCTGGCGATGGTATCTGGGTTAAGGCTGGGCCAGGCCATCACTGTAAAGCAATTTCAAAGAATGCTGGGTCTCATGGCAGCGGCATCCAACGTTATTCCTTTGGGCCTTCTGCACATGAGGACCCTTCAGTGGTGGTTGAAAACCAAGGGGTTTTCTCCCAAGGGGAATCCGTTTCGTTTAATCAGAGTAACGCGCAGATGCCTTCGTTCTCTGCAAATATGGAAGAAACCTGGGTTCCTATCCCAAGGGCCGGTGTTGGGAGTGTCATGTCGCCGGAAATCCGTTTCGACAGACGCTTCCCTCACGGGCTGGGGCGCAGTCATGGACGGCCGCTTTGCCAGGGGTCTGTGGCAGGACCATCATCGTTCTTGGCATATAAACTGCCTAGAGATGATGGCTGTGTTCAGGGCTTTGAGGAGCTTCCTCCCAGACATCAAGGGTTACCATGTCTTAGTACGATCCGACAATACGTCGGTGGTAGCCTATCTGAACCGACAAGGGGGACTCAGATCGCGCCCTCTGTGCAGACTGGCGCATCAGATTATTCTTTGGTCCCAGGGGAAAATACTGTGTATCAAGGCAATGTATATTCCGGGGGTTCAGAATCAGGGAGCAGACATCCTGTCGAGGCAGGGGCTGAGGCCCGGGGAATGGAGACTTCATCCAGACGTGGTGAAGTTGATATGGGAGAGGTTTGGACCAATGGAAGTGGATCTGTTTGCGTCTCGAGAGACGTCCCACTGTCCACTTTGGTTCTCCCTCTCACTTCCAGCCCCTCTGGGGTTGGATGCCATGGTACAGGCCTGGCCGAGGCTTCGCCTGTACGCTTTTCCCCCGATCGCTCTGCTCCCGGGAGTCCTGGAGAGGGTCCGTCAGGAGGGCATCAGTCTTCTTCTGGTTGCCCCAATGTGGCCGACCCGAGTGTGGTTTTCGAACATAGTATCACTCCTGATAGCTCCGCCATGGCAGATTCCTCTGAGGAGGGATCTGTTGTCTCAGGCGGGGGGCACAATTCTCCACCCTCAGCCAGAGCTGTGGAAATTGTGGGTCTGGCCTCTGAGGGGGTTCAGTACCTGAATGCTTGTCTATCAGCTGGAGTGGTTGAAACTATACTTAGCTCCAGAGCTCCGTCTACTAGGAGATTATATGGCCTCAAGTGGAATGTTTTTGCCACTTGGTGTAGAGAACATGAGTTGGATCCAGTAAACTGCCCGGTGGCTTCAGTTCTGGAATTTCTTCAAGATCGGTTCTCTGCGGGTCTCTCCCCTTCCACGCTTAAGGTGTACGTGGCAGCCATTGCAGCTTTCCACGCTCCGTTAAGTGATGGGCCCCTGGGGAGGCACCAGTTGGTCATTCGGTTTCTCCGCGGTACTTGGAGGATGAGGCCGGCAACCAGGTCTAGAGTTCCTGCTTGGGACCTGGCTATAGTTCTGGAAGGGTTATCCCTGGCCCCTTTCGAACCTCTAGAGTCGGCTTCGCCTAGGGATTTAACGCAGAAAATGGTTTTTCTCTTGGCCATTACCTCACTTAAGAGGGTGGGAGATCTCCAAGCCCTGGCAGTAACACCAGCTTGCTTGGAGTTTGCCCCTGGCAGAGTAAAGGCCTTTTTACACCGGAGTCCGGGCTACGTGCCTAAGGTTCCTTCGAACACGGCTCGGTCTGTAGTCCTTCAGGCATTCCATCCTCCACCTCATGTGTCGGCAGAAGAAGAGAAGCTTCATTTGCTCTGCCCCGTCAGAGCTTTGAGCGTGTACCTTGAGAGGTCCTCTTCTTGGAGAAGGTCGGACCAGTTATTAGTATGTTTTGGGTCACCTAAAAAGGGGCTCCCGGCATCTAAGCAGACTTTTAGTAATTGGATAGTCCAGGCTATTACTGCGGCTTACAAGGTGCGCGGTTTGCCTTCACCTTTAGCCGTCAGGGCTCACTCAACTAGAAGCATGGCTTCTTCTAGGGCCCTTCTTTCGGGAGTACCTCTACAGGAGATCTGCGAGGCAGCCGGTTGGGCTACTCCGCATACTTTTATCAGGTTCTACAGTCTCCACCTTCCAAGTACGCCTGGCGCACACGTGCTCAGTCCTTGCTGAGTGCCTAGACAGTTTCACTCCGGGACAGGCCTATTCGGTGCGTGGCCTAGTGGGCACTCGTTCCCCAAAGTGTCGATCTCGACGCAGTGTTGAGTTCCCTCGAAAGGGAACGTCTCGGGTTATGACTATAACCCTTGTTCCCTGAGAAGGGAACGAGACACTGCGTCGTTCTGCCACGCCCTTCGAGGCCTTTGAGCGTCTTGCTTCATCGCGAGGCTAGTGTGCGTTGTGACAGCGTCACTTTTATACTTCCGGGTATGCCGTCACATGTTACGTCACGACGCAACACCAATCAGGATTGGATTAGTTTTATTCATACTTCAGAGGCGCACGCTTAGGGAGCGTCCCCAAAGTGTCGATCTCGACGCAGTGTCTCGTTCCCTTCTCAGGGAACAAGGGTTATAGTCATAACCCGAGACGTTTTCATAACTTCTACATTTGGATTTATCACTGGATTTAACCCTAAATTTGGATATTTATGAGGTCAGTGCATTGATTGGATGAATCACATTTGCAACATGGCACTTGGTTTAACATAACTGCAGTGGCAGTGAAATGTACATAAAAGCAATTAATGTTAATTGCACATCTTAATTCTTTCCTCGAACGCTGAAGCTATTAGGTGAACGTTTTGGTGGTTTTAGAAATTTTGTTCATATTTAATAAGTAAGCAGTAATGCAGTTTATGATAGTTGTTTGTTTGCGAAACAACTAGCTTTAACATTCTATTGTAGTTCTGTATGGTTTTATGCTGTAATTCAGTGTTAGCATGGCAAAAGATGGAGTAGGATTTTATAACCTAATGCAAAAAGTGGTGCTAACCTTCTTTCAAAATTGCAAGTGTGTAAAATTGCAGGATTTAAAAAGATGTTAAACCTGTTTGGAGCTAAAGAAGCAACATTTATGAAACCATTTTGATAATTTTTTTATGTTGCTATGACACTTGTAAAGCTTGGCAAACAGTTTTGGAGATTTCTTTTCACATTTAATTTGTCATACGGTGTCTTGATCAGTGGAGCCACTGAGTTTACTTGCTTTAATAAGGAATTTCATAGGATTACTAAAATTTGCTTAAATGCTTTCCATTTATTGTTTTAATATATATATATATATATATATATATATATATATATTTGTGTTACAATCTCATCCTCGTACTCGCATTTGCCCGTTGTATTCAGCTGTCATTCAGCTTACATTTTCACAAAACAATTTTTTTTGTTTTTCACAATTTTCATTCCAGTAATATTTTCCAAACTCCATCTTTCTTTCATCCCAGCTGCAAAAAGTATATTAACACTCTCTAACACATTGATGAATTCTTGCTGACATGCTGTTTCATAATGGGCTTATAACGTGTTGTGGGCAGAATATCAGAGAATGCTGACAGTCCGACTTACAAAAAAATTAAAAATGAAGCTTTGCTCCTGGCAAAATCCTGTAACTCCATTTCCACTCACATATTCTGGTGTCACTGTATTCTCTGACTCTGTGTCTTCAGGTGTCACAATGGGGGGAAAATATTCCTCTGACAAGTTGATGATCAATGGCCTCAGCTGTACCAGTGTCACCTTCTCCCATCTATGATCTAAACATAGCATGCTGAGACAGACAGACAGACAGACAGATAGTCTTCTAAACCTCTGGCATGAGCTCTAAGTATGGTAGCATGATCTTTTCTGTTTTTCTCTTTCGCTTTCTGTTATAATTTTTTTCCTTGTGAGTACAGATTTATTGACCTCCAGGTCATTGTGTTGGGAAAGTGTATGAGCGTTTGATCAAATGGATGGAGAGGACTGATGTTATGTTGGGAATCAGGATGTCTCCTTATCCCTCCAGACGCATGCTTGAGATTATCATCATTATCATCATCATCTCAATTCACACCGTTTCTCTCTCCTTTTTGCCGCACTGCCTGGGGCTGCAGCTTTGGTCTAATCCCTGTACCATTCTTTCAGTTCTTGTTTTGGATATCTCATCTGGTTTCTAAAAAAATCTCTTGTCCAGCACAATCTATAACTACAATTTGCCTTTTCGTCATCCTCTCCATCAGTTGATTAAATAAATTAATTAATATAATTTAAATAATTAAATAATTAATACCTAAATTAAATAAATAATTTGTATTGGGGTTAAATCAGGTAAATTGAGACACTTTTAGCCATTCAAATGACTGGGACAATGTCCCAATATTTAATTTAATGTCATTTTTTTTGTAAACTAAAATAATTATTTTTTATATATATTTTTATATATTTCATTCCATACATCATTCCCTGGGAATTGAATCCATGACTTTCTCATGTTAAGTCAAGTCACCTTTATTTATATAGAGCTGAAAACAATACAGATTGTTTCAAAGCAGCTTTACAGTGATAAACAGGAAAATAATGATTCAATGATGCAAACAGAATTATATTCTGCTTTAAAGCAGCTCTTAAAAGACAATAGTAAAAAGTCATTATTCAGTTGAAATCAGTTCAGTGTTGATTCAGTTTGGGTTCAATAACTGTTGTCATTGCTACCTCTGTTTGAGCTACAGAAATGCTAACAGGTTGCATTCATCCACAAACCATGAACAAAATTCAAAGTAAAGCTAGCAAATTAAAAGTGCACTTCAGACCCACTAAATATCTACATTTTTATGTATAATATAATATAATTATCAATAGGCCTATACAGTCTTTATCAATAGGCCTATACAATTTTTTTCATGAAAGGAAATACTCAATAGGAGTTGTTGTTGGGACTATGTTAGCATGTAGCCTCAAAGCTAATGTTTAATTAAGTTAATCTCATGCAAAGCTAAGACCTCGTTTTGATTTCAGGAGGTCTTTCAATTTCAATATTGTGTTAGGAACTCAGTATGGCTCGTCGTGAAATGCAAACCAAGCAGAAAAATATTGAGACGGAATCAGAAGCAATGAAAATATGGGATGGACCCGACAAGAGCCATGTAATGGAGTATTTGTTCCTGTGACACTCTCTGTGCCTGAACATGAACTACAGTCATTATTTAGGATACATCAATAGTGTTTGATTTCTTTCATATTTAATAGGGAATCATGGAGAGTGACTCGAATGAGAACATTAGCCTGGTTCAGGTTCTCTTGTTCTTATTTGCCCAAAGCAGAGCCTATAACTAGCGGGTCAATAGTGAGACAATACCTCTCTCTTTGATGTACCCTGCCAGGTTTGAAGCATGTAGATAGCTTGAGTGCCTGAATATAATGACTAGCATAATGTGCTTGCATAAAAGAACATTTCAGTATTTGTTCTCTCTCAAACTCATTCTCTTTGTACCCGTGCACATGCATACGGATATAAATGTGTGTTTTCAAATACTGTTTCATTATTGAAAGGCCTTTTATGGCTTTTTGATGCATGTTTCTTTCTCCGCATAGAGGACAAGAGGAAAAGTATGAGTCATGTATGCCTCAGCTCTCAGCAAAATTTTTTTTATCACTGGGTGGGTTTGTGATTTTGTACGTTTTATTGGACTGTTGTTTATAGCAACATGTTTTATAAAATCTATAATTGCGCCATCTTCAATCAAAACAACAGTTCTACAGTTGATGGAAAAATTATTAAAATATTAATATAATAAATAAAATGAACATGAGATATTGATTTGAGTTGAAATTATTATTAAGTAGCTGTGTAATAAGCAGGGTAATGTACTGCCAAATGGTCATTATCACAAAATAAACCATTTCAGGGTCACTTTGTGTCAGGGTCCTGATTATTCTTGGTTTATATTGTGATAATGACTGGCTGGTTATACGTTTTGCCCTACATGTTTCCTACAGCGTAACAATAAGAGGAGCTTAACAATAAGACAGCTTTCACAGCTTAACGATAAGAGGAGGCCTGGACTGATTTGCGTGTGAGTATTTGTGTTTTGAAAGAGATAATGATCAAAAATGAATAGACACATTCTCAAACATTGTAGTTCCAGTCAGTCCATCAGGACAATGTATTAATTTATCCTGCAACCAGAACTCAAGGACAGGTACATGCTTTCTTTCTTACCCTTTATCTTTTGCTCTATTGCTTTGCGTCTGTCTTTTGCTTTGACAGGCACAGGTCTCTAAAGAAAGTACCTTAACATCTTTGACCCAACCATACCAAAGACACTGGGAGGGAGACAGGGGGCATCATGCATCTATTTGAGGGGGCACCAGTGGCAGTCCTGTCTCACTTTGGGCCCTAGGCGAGATAAGGCATGACCAAAGGGGGGAAAAAATATTTTTTTAGTCTACTAATATTTTAGTTCTGTTATTGAGTGCAGGAGCAGAGTTCAAATTTTATATACATTTTATATAAATATTTAAAGAAAGAAATATTATTAATAAAGTTGTTATCTATATATAAGTGTATACTAAATTCTATGAATTATAATTCTAAAAACAACAGGAACAACAATACTAATGCTAAAGTTATGTGCCCTCCACTAATATTGGCACCCTTGGTTAAATATAGCAAAGGGGGCTGTGAAAATAAATCTGCGTTGTGTATCCTTTTGATCTTACATGAAAAAAATGCACAAATTTCTATCAATTTTGGATGTTCCATAAACTTGACCTAAAAATCTGAGGGAACATGTGTGAGAGAAAAGACAGAAATAAAGAGGATTACATGTCTGATGGATGGATAAGAACGTACAGAGACAAAATGAAATAGAAGGGAAGAAGACAAAAAAAGAGAAGGAGAATGATAACATGAAACACAAGGCGGACTGCTCATAGCCTGTGGCGAAACTCCTCTGCCTCCTACTAACCACCCTTCATCCAGCTCAGGACTCCAGGGCAGCAAAGATACGTGCCACATTCAAACACACTCTGGCCTGGGTTGCATCTCGCTGTTTTTCTCTGAGTGGATTAGCGTGGGTGACTAGTAATGTGTTTGTGTTTGTGTGTGTGTGTGTGTGTGTGCTTGAGTGTGATATTGTGAGTGAAGGGTTAGTCTGATTGATCTGATTCAAGCACAAAATAAGTTTCATATTGCCAAAACTCGCACAAGGAGATTTCAAAAGCTTTGTGAATGTAGTGCGTCAGAGGAGCGGAGAAAAGGAAAATCTTATCTCAGCCTGGTAATGCTCACTTGAGCACAGAGGAGAAACTGGCTAACGGCAGCAACGAAGACCACACTGGTTCTGCTTGAGTCACAGATGCATAAATATTATCATGTAATATAATCAGGAGGACAGGTGACAGGAAAGAATATTCCCTGAGATTCCATATGAGGACTAAACTGAGGAAATATATTTTATTTTGCCAATCATGAATGGAGCAGTGTAGAGATTATTTTTGCAGTCAATTATAATGATTTTACTGTAGCAGAAGCAATTTTTCAATTTTTTATTTCTCATTATTTTATTTATGCTTGCCACAATAACTAATAAATATAATGTGCATTGTGAAATATTATATTTTGTTCTCCTCTGCACTGACTTTTGCTTACATTACCAAGCTATCTGATTTTTAAACTCCTCCCCCTAAGGTTCCAGCCAGTGAACTGCAAACAATTGCTTATTTGAAGGCTGTAATTTTATCATGACTGGATTTAAAATAACCATGTTCCCTGGACTGTTCCGTGTGTACCCAACTCCGTTTTTTTGTGCTAGTTCTGAGGTGTTTATTTCATCACAGCTTTCAACCCTTATAAACACCTGGTCTCCTCAGAATCTCCTGCCAGTGGGATGCGGTCACGACCTTAACCCAAAGAGACCCCACACTCGAGTTCTCCCTTTGAGCACCTGTGTGTGTGTGTGTGTGTGTGTGTGTCTGTGTGACCTCACTGTGTTAACAAGCAGCTTGCCAGGTGTTAGGAAGCAGCGTGTGCTGTGATTCTGTGTGGATTTTGCCAGGTAATTAGGAATGATTTTATTAGGAAATTAGGAAATCCTTTTTTTTCTGTTAAACAAGGATGTTTGTTCTGTTTGTTTGTTGTTTTGAGGTGGTTGCATTAGCAATTGTGTATATGAGTACACAAATCTTTTTATTCTTCCCTCTGCTAAATCGAATCAAGCCAGAGGTATAGAGAGACAGTGAATTCCTCCCTTTTACAGTTCATTTTGAGGTTGATGGAATAAAACTTAAGTTATGAATAAAATAAAAATCCCTTTAAAAAAAAGAAGAACATTTCTCCAGTTTTCACTATTTAGTTTGTCATTCATTCATTGATTCCTGGAAACTGTACTGTAGTGTAATATGAACTTGATTTCTAGTGGTAATGCACACTAACAAGACTGACATTTGCACATTTTAAAGGTACAATGTATATTTTTCAAAATTAGATAATTTATTCAGCAGGTTGTACGATCTTTGTCTCAAGCAAACATTTTGTGCGCTTGTTTTTTTGGCTTAGTATTGGTTCACTCCTGGCTCAGTTTGTTGACCTTCTCATGGTTGTTAACTAAGCAGGTCCACAGTTCTGAGACAGAGCAAGAGGGGAGACAAGTAGTTTTCTTAAGTTCTGTTGGCAAAAGCGGCAAGAATGAATGAACAGAAATGCAAACAATGAGAGGCGCTGTCATTGCATTTACAGAAATGTCGTTACCGTGGCTTTTTAGAACTGTAAACGGAACATCTTTGTGTCAACACACCTTTTCTACTCTAGAAACAAAGGTTGGGGTTGTTGCACGTTAGAGCAAGATTAGATTAACGTGAATGCAATACTGTATGTGCTCAACAAATCAGCAGATATTAAATGCAAAATAATCCCATGCTTGGTCTCAATCTCTCGAACTGAAGACCTTGGAAACAATATTTTATCTCGCCGTACAAATGAAAAATGTTATAGCCAGCAGGAGAGTGTGTATGTTCTGATGTTACTGTATATGTCCACAACTCCAGCCCGGCCTCATGAAACTGCGGATCTATACCACAAATTTAATTTCTCGTGCCATTTATACACTAAAAATATTTTTTGCATGTATATGATACGCAGTTTTCGCGTGCATATGATACGCACTTTATGGCGTGTAATACGCACGCACTCCACACCCTAATCCTACCCAAGGGGTTTACAGTGCGTAGTATATGCACACACAAAAAATATTTTTGACGTATAAATGGTACGAGAAATTAAATTTGTGGTATAGATTTGCACTTTTATGAGATCGTATTGAAAATTCTGCTTGAAATAGGAAAATAAACAGATTTGTATGGAAATTAATCGTGTGTTCTTGAAGCATATGGCTGTACACATGTTATTCGAGCAACACTTATAACCATTATAGACACATTTGACTGTAGCTCACTGCACAAGTTATTTTACAGTCCTGTTCTGTGTATACATACTATGTACTTATAGCAATTACAATAACTGTACTAACCCTGAACCTACACCATGTAGTTACCTTATATTACCAGTACTTTCTTGGGAAAGTAAGTACACTTACTTTAAAATAGTGTAACCTAAGTTATCTATGCAATGGTATTGTGTACAGAAGACAAACAAAAATAGTTTGATTTGTGCACAAACGCCACAGAGGTTTTCTTGGGGCGCAGCTTTAAATTCACCATGAAATCAAAACATATATTTTTTAATTTGTTTATGGAATACTACACTGTTTATTATAAATGATTTATCAATGCGCATTATTACTCTTATTATTTTAATTAATGTGCCCTTGTAAATTTTAATCGAAAACATTACACTCCACCTTACAACGTCTCTTTTCTGACAATGCGTGCACTGGCATGAGGGCGGAACGATAACCTGTCACACAAATTCCAGCAATTGCAAACAACAACAATCCAAGTCCTGCCCAGTTTCAGTTTCTGTTCTTTTGTGTGCTTTACATTGTACAGTATCTAGGTGACAGTTTTATTGTATTTGCTCATAGAGGATTTAAAAGTGTTGTTCAGAAGTTTGCAGGCTTATGAGAAAAAAGGTTCATGGCATCAAGCCTTAATAAAAGAGGAAAACATTTGCATACTCTTCAGGCACAGTATATTCTGCTTTCTTTCGGTACTTATTGCATCTGGATGGAGTCAACAATCATCTTCTGTTGTCTACAGAACAGAACGCTGTGGAGTAATTTCAAACGAGCATTCATTTTATGGCAGAGACACAACATGAACCAGATTTTATGCTAAATAGTCCAAAATGTTGTTAGTGAGACCGACTACATCGAATAAATAGTGCATAACTACAAATCTGAATGATTTTTGTTGTTGTTGACAAAAACAGCTGAGCATGTGATAAATTTAAATAGTAAGACATCCATTCCTGTTGGTTTGAACACAACAGGTTTAAAAATAAAGTGCGTGTGTGTGAAGAAATAATAAATCCATCTGTCAGAAACCCATGTTTGTTTGCTCCAACAACAACACGCAGCTCATCCTCCTATTTTTTTCTGTGCAATGAAAGTTCTCAAAAGGTTATTGTTTGGTTGACTCTGTCCGTCAGGGTCAAACTAATGGCGCTGATCACGTGATTAATATGGCGCTGGTGGGCTTTGATTATTGACGCTGACAGTCCATGCATCTTAGCTATGACCACCATCCCTCTCTCTTTCTGTATAACCTTTCTCTCTCTGCCACTCTTCCTCAGCTGGGAGCATTCCCTACAATTTATTGTCCATCAGGGCTGCTCTATCTCCAGCTTGCTTCCATGAGAGCGAGAGAGGTGCTAATGGAGCCTCGCTCTTATCACAGCCCGTGAGAGGGATGATGTGGAGGGGAAGATGAGAAAAAGGAGGATGGTGGCATGGATTACTGCAACTTTGCCGATATGAGCGTTTGAAAAGAAAAATCCCTCCTGATGCTACGAGGGCGGCTCATCAAGTCTCATTTTGGCTCGTGCGCCGAGCTGCACGCTTTCATTCATTCACATGTTCGCATGGGCCGCTCTCGCTACCCCCCACCGGTAAAGTTTTGTCACCGCACTTCCACGGTTATCAGCTTTGGACCATGTAGCCGTGATATCAGTGAAATGCAGGAGTCTGGAGTACACACACCTGTAATGTGTTTCAAAGCCGATATTTTCGACTGAGGGAATCCCTATGTAAATAGCGCTCTGTTTACACGCTGTGTCCAAGCCTATTCCTTTGAAATTACTTCTGTGAAGCGGCCAGGCTGTTTTGGCAATGCAGTCAAAACAGCGAGCGGCCCTTCGTGATTCTCCCTACCCTCCTCCTCTTCCTCCTCCTCGTTTTCCACCTTAATGCCTGTCTCCGCGCAGCCCTGCAGCTGTGTGACGTCTTTTTAAATCAAAATCAAAATAAACTCTCCTCATAGGAGGGCGAGTGGCCTTTGCCTGTCTGTTTTTATTAGTTAGGCGAAAAATGAAGGCAAGCTTGACTGTGGTTTCCACGTGCGCTGGCTGCGAAGAGATTCTGCTGCTTTATTCACGCGCCGATTGAGGAAGATGTCATGAAGTGTGAGGTTATCTAATCCCCGCTGTGCATGTGGACGCACGTCTCTGCATGTTAATGAACTCCACCATAAGAGCAATAAAATATATATTAAACCGTATAAAAGACACACTAAGGGGAGAAATAAAGCCTTCATGGCAGATCACATACGCTGATGATGGAACTTTTTACATATTTGGAGATCTGCGTGTTCTGTGTTCTCTTTACTAGGGGTGCTTTGTCAGAAGATTCTGCATTGATGCACACACACTCATAATTATTTCATTATTTTAAATAATTTAGAATTTTTGCATTTGTTTAAATGTAATAAATTACATTTAAAAAGTTAAAATTAATTATTGATTTTAACATACCGTTTTCTGGTATGCACCGACTGGTTTTCTGTTATATAATCTGCTCTGTCTATTTATAATGTAGGGGGTGGGACATTTTAGATGCAGGCATTTGATTGGACAGAACATCTAATTAGAAGCTGAAGTGCAGATGATGACATCAAAATCATTGATCCATATTGGCAGAAGTGAGGGGGGACTGTTTTGAATGCCTTTTGAAATTTTATCATTACTTTGGAACACACTAGCTTAAAGATAACAGTAAGACTAAGATATTCAAATTATCTACCATTGACATTAATTAGGATAACACAGAAATTACATTTTAAAAGGCAGGTAAAAGCACATTTAGGATTATCATATTTAGGAGGTTATGCATAGAAGTTAGTTGGATGTGTTAAGTGTTAGACCTGGTGTTTGTTTAGACATTAATTGATTTTGGACCATGATTTGTTATTGACAGTATTTTAATGTATTTTGTGTATGTGATAATAAATAATGTATGTTTTTATGTGTTGTGTGGACCCCAGGAAGACTAGCTGTGCTCTTGGGCATAGCTAATGGGGATCCAAACAAATAAACATATTCATATTCAAAGCCAAAAAAATAATCTGTGTCCTACAGCTGGGTTTAAGAGCAAGCGGTCAGACTCATGCTGGAAATATCCTCTTCTCCTTTTCTCACAGGAAGGGCTTGTGATTTTGTGATGTTGCTGTGAACCCAGATGAGAAGACCGCCTTGAAAAAGGGGCCTAGGTGAATGTTACTGAAGCTGAAGATTGTGTTCTCCAGCATGATTTGAGAAAGATCATCATAATACATATTCTTTGAAATTTTTTCAAAACCTAGATGTTCAATGTGGTCTCAGACTTTTGGCCCAATGGTGAGCCACACTGCTTTCTAGATGCCAGAATTGGCCATTTAAAACCCAAATTCAACCTTGCCTTCCTATTTTGTGCATTATAAGCATGCATACTACCCACTGTCCCAAAAGAGAGTTATTTTTGAGGCCTTTAACGATATATACAGACATTTATAGAATGAGGTGCTTTAAAGTGCCCTCGTAGTTCTCTTAGTGTTACCGTCTCAGCGAGGGGCTCTTTGCGAGTGATTTATTGGTCTAAAGTGCTCCTTCCTGATTCCATCCCCGTTCTTTTAACTCAAGTCATCTTCCTCTCGCTGCACTTTGGCTTTGTTCCTTCCCTCTATCTCCCTCATTCCTTTTAACTCCTATACTGGCAGACCTCCATCCATCCTCACAAATATTTTTTTCAGAAATCTTTTTTTTCCCCCTCTTCTTCTTCTCTGCCAGTCTCTCAAACTCTGTCACTCTGTGTGGATGTGTGTGTGTGTGTGTCTCTCACTACTGATTTGATTTGGTTGTGTGACGGAGTGTTTTGAAACCCCTCAGGGCCAGCTGGGTCTGCATTCGGTGTGGGTTTGATTCCTCTCGCAATCGTGTCCAGAGTCACTCTCCCTTAAGCAGACGAACCAGATTAGAGCCGGCTTCCCTTTTCTGCCAACGCTGTAAACTGACAGTGAATTATCCTTGTTAGTTTACACGCAAAACAGTCTTACTGGATTCCAGGAGCCGGGGATGTATTTTGTTTAGACAAGTTCTCAGCGGCGTGTGATAATCCCATCTACAATGCAGATGAAGTGTGTGGAAAGAAGAGGAGTGTTAGAGGGAAAGCGGGCATGACTGGCCATGAGGCGAGAGGATAACTCCGGACAGCTGCTCTTAGGATTAATGCCACACTTTGAACTGACACTGGGATGAGATCTGTGGGCTTCAGCTCATAGGCCGCTCTTCTGAAGAGACCATCTTAAATCAGCATCCAGTTCAGGTCGGTTTGTGCTGGAAAAACTATGCATCACAAGAAGAGGGTTAATAAGGTTAATAAAAGGGGAAAAAAAACTGACATTCAGCATGAAAACAAAACATTGTTCAATTGCTTGCGCTTTAGGTTAGGGATGCATTATTAATTGAAATTAAACCACATGTGATTTGGCAAAAGCTGCAATTATTTTATGTTCAGCTTGTCAGTGAAGCGTGGCTTTGTGATCAGTAGAAAATACTGCTTTAGGGGGCGCTCTCACACAGACACTCCAAATATGCCCCGTAGAAGTAGATAATGCGCGTCATTCCAGGAAATCCCTATGGGAATCATACTATCACTGTAGCTGAATAAACGGAAGATTGAAACGCTATGATTGATTTATTAAATGTTTTCTTTTGTTGGACAAGAGGTTCATAAGTTTGGAAAGATGTTTGACACGTGTTGCTTTTTCAAATGCACCTTATAAGCAACTCAAACTCAGTGCTTTCAGATGGAGCAGTATTTACTACTGTTCACAGAGCCGTACGTTACTGACAAGCTGCGCATAAAAAATAATCGCAATTACATAATCGCAATAAGGAAAATTGGCTTAGTGCAATTTAATGTTAATTGCGCTTAATCGTGCTTTAGGTAAAATATATATTTTTATTTTAAATTAAATTAAATGAACCTCATTAAAATAGTTTTATATAAAATAAATAAATTGAACCAACTGAACATTTGATTAAAGTCACCATCAAAATGGACAATTCTTCTATTTGACAGTTAATTTTTCTTGTGCAAGAAGCTATTTAAAAAAAAAAAAGACTAATGCAACTTCCATTAAGTAATGTCTGAGAAAAGCTTTTGAAAGTGGATCGAACTGAGCACCACAACACACTTGTAGCCAATCAGCAGTAGGGGGCGTGTCTACTCATGATGGGAAAGAGGAGAGAGAGTGAGCAAGAGGGAGATTTGAAGGAAGACTAGAGATGGCTGAGAGACATTACAAAAGAGAAAAGGTTGGAGGAATATCACTGGAAAAAGAAGGCTTGTGATCAGGCAAGAGCTTCAGGACCCGCGTTAACATTAGAAAAGCTTTACAGCTCTGGAAAGACCTAAGTAGGCAGACTTGAAGGACGCAAAGGTTGCATTGTTTCTGCTCCATACATGAGTGACATTGGTTTTGCTAAATTTCACAGAACCAAGATATGCTTTTGTTGTAATATTAGCTATAGTAACAGTACAGTTTTGTGTGCCATTATTTGTCTGGCGCCGGCCCAGATCTGGCCCACATCTGGTACGAGTTGAATCCAGGTGCTGAATGTACCAGATGTGGCCCGGATCTGGGCCCACACTATGTTGCTGTCTGGGGGTGTGCTGCTGGCGATGAACAACAATCTCTTGCTTCTATATACTCTCCTGAACTGTGTGTTAATTTTTTGTTCTTGCTCGTCATCGTTGCTTAATTTTTCGCGAAGCATTATTTTGATTTGCTTCAGCTACAATAAAGAGACATCCACTCTCAAAAAAAAGTGTTTGCGTATTTGTGCATTTTGGGGGTGGAGCAATGAAGGGAGGGGTGTGTTGGTTTGGGTTGATTTCAAATAGCAAGTGCTTCTTCAAAGAATAGCTAAGTTTTATTTGTCTAATAATGTACATTTGTTATTGAAGACAAATTATGCAATTTTGGAATTAGCCAATAATGAGCCTATAGTTTTCACTCAAATACACCATGATATCCTTTTGGGCAAGTGCGCCGACATGTGCTTTGGGAGACCCGGCTTGTGGACCTTTCCTGGTCCCTTCTCTCTCTGTCTCTGTCTCTGTGTGTGTCTCTCTCTCTCTCTCTCTCTCTCTCTCTCTCTCTCTCTCTCTCTCTCTCTCTCTCTCTCTCTCTCTCTCTCTCTCTCTCTCTCTCTCTCTCTCTCTCTCTCTCTCTCAGCATATTTACATCAGGGTGTACTAAAAATGTTTGTTTCAGTCTTACATTAGTATGTCTCATTATTTTTTTCAAAATATTTATTCCTCAAAAGTACAAAAAAATAAGTTTATGGAACTGTTAAGGAACAGGAATTGTTAAATTAATGATGATTTCTATAACTAGTTAGGAAGTCTCTTGGGTACACCAGCGTTCAATGCAGAAAAAACGCATTCAAAACACAACATATGCTGTTCTTTTCTAGAGTATGCTACTAGCACACATGCTCGCATGAAAACACTGGCAGTGCGATTCATTAACACATGGCTATGGCTTTATTATCTTCCCTTATGCCGTTAACAATATGCTGTTAAGCAAACAAAAAGCTACTCATTGTGAAATGTGCGCTGTTTACATCTGCCCACATGCATGACTCAGTAACATAAAACGAAGGACTATTTTACAGCCTCCATATTTTGCAGAGATGTAATTTGTGTAGTTTTTGTGACAACAATGCCTTGTTTACATGTCCAGCATGCATCATTTGTCAAACATCATTTGCCAGGGATATGTCAGAGCTTAAATGCAGTAAATCTGTCCTAGTGTGAAGGTATCATGGCTTCAGGACATGGGCTAAACACCTGTCTAAAGGTTTATCCTCCTGCTCTCTTTTTTCCCTCCTTCTCTGGTGAGCTGTTACAAAGTTGTCAAGCGGTACTGCTACTGTCAATGAGGACCGTACAGAGGATTTTGTGTCCCTCTGAGTGGACCAGCGCCTCTCTCCTTCTCTAGGCTGAGAAAATCCCCCCTGTATTCCAGTCCCTCTTGGAGGATCATGCGTAAGGAAATCCCTGCCATTTTCCCCACACCTAAAACCTCCCTCTGTGAGAGCTTAGCTTTGTTCCAATCCCACCAAGCAACAGCATTTGTCTAACAGTGATGGCTTGGGCTTGATTAGATGGGAGAACTCAATGCGATCAACAAATGTAGCAACTCAAGTGGTGGAAAATATAATCTGTTGTGTTTTATGAGTCAGTATACATGTCACATTTTGAATGTGTTGATTGTTGATTATAGGGCAGATATCCATAGTAAATTTGAATCAAAGGTTGTACCTTCACTGGGAGGTGGTGCAAATTGTCTGCAATACATAATAATAGATTGTGCTGTTTTTTGCACGTTGGTTTGGATACAAATTTCACCTTAATGAATAGATGTAATGCAAATGCAGATGACACAGTTCATGCACACACACATACTTCTCACATTGACAAAGGAAAATACAGGGCGCATGCAACTTTGCCATCAGAAAGATAAAATGATATTGATCAGACAATGATAAACAATTAAATAACTTCAAAAATTTGGACTGATTTTATTTAGTGTTTGTATACAAATTATATGATTTTGCTTGCATAACATAAAGCAGTCCTGTACAATAATATCTGTAGGCTATATGTAAGGGATAATGTAGAGCGTGTCGGTTGTTATAGCGAATACAACCCTACAGGCTGATCAGGACCCCGACGCGAAGCGGAGGTTATTACATGGCTACCTACCAAATAAATCGATAATTTTACACAAAATATTGTTTTAAAAAGGAGTTTATTGATTTAAAAGCGATTGTATTGCTTCCGCTAAAGAAAATAGTCCGTTCCGTCTCTGAACTGTGTCCATGGCAATGCTCTGTTTTTCATGGCAGTGTGTTATACTTGGCAGCGGTTTGTTATCAAGGAATAACAGACCGCATTCTACATTAGAATTCAACCAAGCCATGTAATAAATAAATATATATATATATAGCAGTATAAACAAGCATTCTTGCGCTGCATTTAGTGTACCATCATACCATACACCCAATAATGTATTGTAATGTAATCTACAATACCATTCAAAAGTTTGGGTTCATTAAGATTTAAAAGTAGTCTCTGATGCCAAGAAAGCATTTATTTGATTATAAAACAGTAATATTATTACTCCAGTCTTCAGTGTCACATGATCCTTCAGAAATCATTCTAATATGCTGATTTGGTACTCAAGAAACGGTTCTCTCTTATTATCATCAATGTTGTGCTGCTTAATATGTTTGTGGAAACTTAGTTTTATTCAGGATTCCTTGATGAATTCAAATTTAAAAAGAAAAGCATTTATTTGAAATAGAAATATAACATTATTACATACTGTCAGTTTTGATTGCTGAATGAAAGTATCTTTCTTTCTTTCTTTCTTTCTTTCTTTCTTTCTTTCTTTCTTTCTTTCTTTCTTTCTTTCTTTCTTTCTTTCTTTCTTTCTTTCTTTCTTTCTTTCTTTCTTTCTTTCTTTCTTTCTTTCTTTCTTTCTTTCTTTCTTTCTTTCTTTCTTTCTTTCTTTCTTTCTTTCTTTCTTTCTTTCTTTCTTTCTTTCTTTCTTTCTTTCTTTCTTTCTTTCTTTCTTTCTTTCTTTCTTTCTTTCTTTCTTTCTTTCTTTCTTTCTTTCTTTCTTTCTTTCTTTCTTTCTTTCTTTCTTTCTTTCTTTCTTTCTTTCTTTCTTTCTTTCTTTCTTTCTTTCTTTCTTTCTTTCTTTCTTTCTTTCTTTCTTTCTTTCTTTCTTTCTTTCTTTCTTTCTTTCTTTCTTTCTTTCTTTCTTTCTTTCTTTCTTTCTTTCTTTCTTTCTTTCTTTCTTTCTTTCTTTCTTTCTTTCTTTCTTTCTTTCTTTCTTTCAAAAAAAAATCTTACTGACCAAAATCTTTTAAACTATAGTTTGTCTTTCTTAACCTGTTCATAATACATATTTCGCATACAGAGACGTGTAAGAAAACTTTCAGGAAAGAGGACCTTTAGATCTGTTTAAGCTTTACAGACATTTTTCATCAGACAGTTAAATTCATTGAAAACAACAGTGAGTACTTTTGTCTCAAGAGTTCTAGAAAGGCCTTTTAGCTTTGCTCAGCCTCTTTTTCCTGCCAGAGGGTTTTTTCCAACCCTAATAGGAAGATTTTATGATAGTGTATTGACAGATAGACGCTTGAACACGTTTGTTCCCATGGTGATTTCACAGAGGCACATTTAAGTTTGCATTGTGTTTCACAGCCTTGAAGGATGCCTTTCAACTGTTCGTTTCTGTCGTTCTGTGAGAGTTTCTATTTGTCTCTCTATATATGTTATGCCTTCAGATTCAAACGCTTGTTGTAGATGTAGCTTGCTGCTATACAGGGATATTCAAGATAGTCAAAGTCATCCGACTTTTTAGAAGTGAAGTCAGCTAGTACATGTATAGAATTTATATATTTTTAAGAGTAACTGATATTTTTTGCAGCAGTACTTTTAAAACCCTCTCTAAGAGGCAACATTTATGAAGATTCTAAATGAATCCCATTTAGTGTGTTGTCGACTTGTTAAACTTTATCTGTGGAGTTGCATTTCTTTTACAGCCATCAAAACACCACTTGTGTAACAAAGCACCCTCAATTATAAATTAGACAATTACAGACTTCAAATTGCCTGCTGTGAGCATTGAACACAGGTCTTGCCTTTTTTATGAGGACAGAGGACTGTTATAGCAGTGTTTTCCAAACTCGTTGCTGGAGGCACACCAACAGTACACATTTTGTATGTCTCTCTTATCTGACTCATCCATTTCAGGTCTTGTGCTGCATTTAAAATCTGTCATACTGTCTATTGGGTCTTCATTTGATTTGATACTTTGATAGTTTAGAGTTTTATATTGTGTTGGTCTCCTGATAGTTATATCTGGTTAACTCACATAATTACTGTCTTACTGAAATGCTGACAATGCAGATTGTCTGTCGTTCTCACTACTTTGAGGAAAGATTAGCATGGGGCAAGATTTGTTTTACCAACGTTTATGTTACATCAGTCATTCATGCTAGAGCTCGGCTAATGTATACATTGCATACATGCACTGTTATTGATAAATTTTCCATGTGTTCACCGCAATATTTTAGATAAATACTCTGTAAATAAATTAGTACAAGTAAAATAATTGGTTGATGGACATGCGCTTGTTAATGCTGATGCTGAGGAATAGAGGGTTTTCACTACACGTCATCAATCCGGAAGTCGGCCATTTTTTGGAGGCACTGAACGTAAACAATGCCACCGAACTGAACGGACTCATAAATTTGGCTGATTATTGCTGCTTAAAAATAGTTGAGTTTTGGTCGACTAATCGGTCGCACCGGGAAAAAACATTTCAAGTTCTATAGACTGTCAAAAGTTAAAGAGAAGACTGCAATAAACTGATGAAAGGAGGTGTTTGTGGTTGAGAGAGGCACAGCATCAGCCACATGTGTAAATGAAGCATTGACTATGGCTAAAATGTTGACGTAAAGTAGTTAACTATGGCTACATTCACATTGTCTTTGTATCCGATTGGAATCTGATCTAAAATGATGTCCACACTGTGTATCGCAACTGTTCAGATCCGATTTGTGTGTCCATGCAGCTCTTTGGCAATATGGCAATGACGTTGCGTTGATGGAGCGGTTTGTTTGCATTTTCAATAAAGATGTTGTCTTATTTAAATTTTGCAACATTGAAATGTGTAGCTGTCGCGTTAGACTACACTGTGTCTTGAGCCTGCGGCAGAACTGCAGGAGGCTGTTATACAGCTTTTTTCTGCGCTCTTGTTTGCGCTGATTTTAAAAATAATATTTTTCTGCTCGTCCAGCACTTGTTTCGGCAGCGACTTTCTGCATGTTCCCTATAACAACATCTGACGTTCACATTTTACGTGGCATTAGAAAATCACATACCACGTGAAAAACCGATCAGAGCGTTCAGATTGAAGCTGATGTCCTGATATGTGATTTGAATATGATTTCAAACCACTATAGATGTAGCTTGAAATGGATTTCATGTGCTTTTTTGGACTGACAATCTGAAAGTAGTCTATGTCGGGATAAGAAATGGAAGGAAGAATTGCTGTAAGGGCTCGAGAAGCTAGCTCGTTCTGATCTTTACCATATTTTAACTTTAGTTTGTCAATTTTGCGCTCTTTCCTGCTTTACTAAGTCCTTCTGTATATGATTTCGGAGCTTCCACGTGTTTTTTCCGTGGTTTATTAGTGTAACAATGTGTTCAGTAGTACATAAACAGTGCAATCCATGCTGTACATCCGAGAGCCTCCATTAAGGCCTGCACATCCAGGTTACCGCCCAGAACGTTATGTTGGTGAAAACCCTCTATTACAGTTGCAACATCTCATAATTTACCTCAAACTAAGTAAGGTATCACAGAGAAACGTCCGGCATAACGACGCAATGTATTTTGCGCTTTACAAAAATGTTGTCACAGGTAGGTTTTTCACTTGTATATCCAACTTTATATAAAGAGTTAAATGATGTATTGTATAGTTACATAATGTAGTTACATTATGCAAAAAAGAAGAAAAAAATCATTCAGTTGAGATTTAGTATTTTTAGCTTTAAGCAAGTGTACTGCATGTTTCCGGATAAAGTTGGATATAATATACTGTATATCAGTCTTTTTACATAGAGCACGGAGATCCTATAAACAATCACACTTGTGAGATTTGCTGTATACTATATTTGTGAGTATACTATACCCATGAGTATACTATTTAAAGTAGGATGTATTATATATCCAACTTTTAATATATCTCTGGGCAATAATATATTACATTTTTTTTGATGGTGTAAAAATCAAACTGTTGAGATTTGCTGCAGTAAATAGTACATACCTCTTAATGTGAATGTACTATGTATCTGGGTAAGTTTTGGATATATTAGTTATTATTTAGTATGAAATGTTATTATAGTGTAGTGTAGTGTCAAAAACTTCTTTAAAGGGATAGGTCATCCCTGTCATCATTTTACTTCCCCTCATGCTGAAACTGATTCAGAAAATTTCTGTTTCTTTTTTGTCTATAATGTAGGCTACAACGAAAGTCAGTGCAGTCTAAAACAACATTTTGTATAGACAAAAACAGTTGAAATATTCATCAACATTTCTTTTGTGTTGAGCAGAAAGAAGGACTTGCTGGTGTGGAATGACATGACCCCCCCCCCCCCCCCCCCCCCCCCCCATTCAAAAATCTTCAATTTTCATTTTCATCTCCTCAAAAGGCCCAGAGATGCTGAGAGCCACTCAGGCGTCAAGATCTCCCACAGACAGAAGATGAACTAGCAGGCCCTTTTAATTTTAATCCGGAGAAGATGGAGAATTGAGCCCTGCCCTCTCTCTTTCTCAGCCTCTGGCACTTGTGTCAGTGAGGAGATCATTGTTCTATTCGCTCCTTGCTTTCATTTGACTCCCTCTCAAGTCCCCCTAAAACCCTTCATCCCTCCACCTCAATCAGTTCTCTGTATTTCTAACAATGACTCGTAATTTAAGCGACTTCACACGGTGTGTAATCAAACCGGCTCATTCCGTAAAGGGTTGATTGTGTCTCAGGAGGTATAGACACACATATGGCTGATAAACAATATGGCTAATGAAAAGACCATAAGGAAACAAAGCCTCGTGAATGAATATGCCAGCTTTCTAATTACAGACAATTGACATTTCCGAGTCCTCTGGGGTATCGATGCAGGGCTGACAGTAGCAAATGCCAGTGCAGAGAACTTCTCCATTACAAAAGATATTCGCTTCTGTGTTTGTTGAGAGTCTAATCAAACAAATTTATATTCATGGCTGGTGACCTAAGTAAGTTGAGTTGAATTTATGTACACAAGGGAACGAGTCGTTTATATCGGTGCGCTTGTAGTATCAAGGACATTTATAAACCTCTGTTGTCTCGCAGCCATTTGTGTCAGGGATTATTAATGCTAATTATAGATGCATTTAACTGTAAATTAGCCCAAATGCCTCCCACAGCGATGGCGGATTCAAGACACGTCACCTGTGTGGATTGTCTTCATCATGAACATTTGTTTTTGCCAGTTTGGTTTATGAAGTTTTTTATGAAGTTGTCCATGAAGGCCTATGAGGAATTTAAAATATGTTTAGTGATGCAGTAGAGGAGAGAAAAGATGGAGGATTTGCAATGTGAAAAGTTAATAAAGTGGTTGTGTGTGAGAACCAGACCCTGTTTACAGATTTGGATTGAAGGACCAGGAGTTCAGTTTGTACATTTTAGTATTTCTGTGTTCCTCAGCTATTTTAGTGAAGTACTTCTTTTACCTGACTGTGTGTCAACATGAGTTGTCTCTTTGTTTTTTATGCTCACCCAGGCTGCATTTATTTGATAAAAAATACAGTAAAAACAGTAATACTATGAAATATGATCACAACTATTTGAAACTATTAGATGAAACTATTTTTTATTTTAATATATTTTAAAATGTAATTTATTCCTGTGACGACAAAGCTTAATTTTCAGCATCATTACTCCAGTCTTCAGTGTCACATGATCCTCCAAGAATCATATGATATGCTGATTTTTCTGCTCAAGAAACATTTTATATTATTATCAATGTTGAAAACATTTGTGCAGCTTATTTTTTTGTGTGAAAACCACAATACTTTTTTTCAGAATTCCTTGAATATACAGTTCAAAAGAACAGCATTTATCAGAATTTTTTGTAACAATGTAAAGCTCTTTACTGTCACCAAATTTAGTGCATTTTTGCTGGATAAAAGCCAAAGTCTTACTGTCCCAAAATCTTTGAACAGTAGTGTATATTTATGCATTTTTCCAAATTCAATTACACTCACTATTTTCTAATCCAAAAATAACCAGCAAAATTTGAACCCTTGTTTTAGCTGAGTACTTGATTGACATTGTGTGTGTGTGTTTTAAACTATCTCCAATGTGATTGATTGAATCTCACATTTTAGACCCATTTACACCTGTATTTAGCGCTGTCCTGTTGCAAATAGATTGCTTGAAATAGATATCAATATCAGGGATAAATAGAACCTAAAACCCGGTTTACACCATTCATCTTTGATATTATGAATGTTTTTAGCAGCAATAAAAATGATTTGATCTCAACAGCATTGAATGACATCTGATTGTTCATAAATGTTACTTGACAACCAACAGTGAGAACACCTATAGCATCCCAACTAATGACATCCAACTAGCAGTGTGAACAGGGCTTAGCACATATTCCAAATCAGAAATCATATTTTTATATCTATTTTTGGCCTTGTTCATCACTTTTATTGACCGTGATCATGTAGAGTTGACAGGAAGCTTGGCAAATGACACAAGATGGTCTCAAACCCGGGCATCTTGGAGAATGTGCTACACATCACTAGGCAACAGATGACATTTTAGCCACAGAAAATTGCAGAAGGACGTGCTGCCACTGCCATTTCTACAAAATTCCACCTTTAATGGAGACCATGCAGGTTATCCAAAGCAACTGAAACCACTGCTGAATTTTGAGGCCTTAAAACCCATTACTCTTTCACCCCCTTTATAGAGGTCACAGTAAAATCGTCCGTTCTGCTCCCACCGCACCTATTCAATATCATACACACCCTTTTACGATGCTTTCCAGATGTATAAGAATGACGCCAAACAGTCCTAACGATCTGTTCATTCATTAATTAACTCAAGCAGCCCTCAATATGCACATATTTATCCTTTTTTTAATGGCTTTGATATAAAATAAAACTGTAATTTTGTCAACTGGGGTGCCTGTATGAGAAATCTCTAAAGACCAAGAAATCTTGAAAGATCGCAATAGGAAAAGCAGAGATTATGACCTCATTAATAAGCATTAAAGGCGAGCAATGCAAGCTTAAGAAGTGTGTCTCTGTGGACGTGTGGGATGCGGCTGCGTTGAGCTCAATGTATCTGAAAATTACCCTTCGGCCCCTACCAGCAAACTCCTTTCTGCTAGTATTGGATTATGCTAAGTCACTGTGGCTAATTAATCTCTTCCTGATGGTCATTTCTGTATTTATTTATTTATTTATTTATTTTTAAAAATAGAGAGCTATGTTGTTGTCATTTGCACAGTGCAAGGAACGTTAATTACTAAAACCCCCTTTGGCTATAACACTGATGCTAGCCAGACTGGGGTTGATCTTTGACTTTGAGTTGAAGTCTTAGAACATTGGCTAACCATCACAGACAATGTTTTCCAGCCATTTGGATAATGGCTTCTTTATCCCCTAGCATAGCGGATGCTTGTTATGAACAGGATACTTTTGTTGAAGAGGGTGAATAAACCTGAAGAAGCCTTGTTTTTCCACAAAGGTCCATTAACTGGCCTTAACTGCAATATTTGTTGTTTACACCATGTATACAAAAACACTACATGCTAAATAGTCACCATAATGCAAGCTGCATTATATATTCCTGAATATCGTTGGTCTCCTCTCTCTCTCTGACTCTAGCACGTTTTCTTTCTGCTGTGTCCCGCATGCATGTTTCGATTATTGTTTAATCCCAATGTTATGAGCCGAATGTAATGTTACGGTGTTGACCGGTCAGAAATTAATAGCTTGTTGCGTGACACTGGGTGAGCGTTAAAATTCCCCATCAATTCCGCAGGCTGTCTGCAAGTTTAATTACCGTTGGAATGCTGACTGGTATTTTCATTATAGCAGGTTGAAGAAGGGTCAAAGTAGATTTGCAAATGTTCACTTTCTCCCCCGGCAACATTTTATCAGGTGCTTGAAATGCTGGAATAATTATATATCAAGCTGAATAAATAATTGATTCTATAATAGCCCCTTTCTTGTCCTCTTGTGAGACCTGACCTGCATATTCTCCCTCACTCTGGGCTCATCTGCTTTATTTTAATTCAGTTTATTTGGATAGCGTTCTGTCTTTTCTGTCTGTCTCTCCATCTGTCATGCCAAATACTGCATTACAATTAAATATTATAACAGAATTTTCACGTTTTTAAAAAATTGCTGTGGAAGAGTTGGAATCAGATAAGCTTAATATTCCAGTCAGGACTTTTAGCTGATCTTTATTATTTTAAATTGTATAGTTATTTCATAGTGCCATATAATCCAAATAGTTAAGTCCAAAAGGTCACAACAAGTTGCTTCACTAACACTATAAGAGTGTCTGTCTTGTTGTTTTTAGCATAATTGTCAGGGGTTGTATTCCTTAAAGGTGAATGTGTGGTAAATTGGTGTGTGTGTGTGTGTGTGTGTGTGTGTGTGTGTGTGTGTGCACATGCTGCCATTATGTCTTGTGTTTTGCTGGCTGTGTGTGCGGCAGAGCATTCTAGTGCAGGGGAGCGGATGGAAGAGAAAAGTCTACATTGAATTAGCTTCCATCACTGTGCTCTAATGCTGTATAATGGCTGCAGACATCTCATGGGTAATAGCTCAGGGATTACAGAGAAGGCATATTGCTCTTAGTGACACCACTAACCTTATTAGAGAGAGAGAGAGAGAGAGAAAGAACGAGAACTAGAGAGTTCGATGGGAATTTGCAGTGACTGGAGCCTGAAGAGATGTATTATTATAATAGAAAGTACCTGATCCAAATTACAGTTATTTACTGTATCTTGTGTGCATGATGACAGCCACATTTCGTCCCAGTCTATGGCATTTCACACATGAAATGTTCAACTAAATATGTACATAATGAATTGGGCTTTTAATAGTGTATCGAAGTGTTGCGTAACCTAAACGAAAGCCTTTTTGCATGCATTGTTATTCATTTCCTTTATTAACCTTTATTTAAGTCACTTAAGAAGTTCTTATTTTCAACAACAGCCTTATTTAAAATCTCCTGAAAGTCATACACATACACATTCATTTAAAACATTTACAGGCTGTAATAAAAACACCCTAGTTGTTTTTTAAATGCAGAGATTGAAATATATGTCTCTAATTTCAATGACTTTTGTAGCACATTCTAATCATTTGGAGCAGCAAAACCAAAGTGGAATGACCATAAACAGTTTTCTTCATAGGGAAAATTAAAAAAAAAAAAGAGAGATTGGATGATCTGGTTCCTTCACAATGGGAATAACAGACTGGATGCAGGTCTGACCTCTTAGTCCATATAGCTGCATAACACACATTGTTTGCCTCTCTAGAGCTTGTAGTACATGTCTTTGGACTGTATGTATAACACAGCTAGATGGATACAACTCCAGCTATTTATCTGTGTCTGTTCAAATAGCCAGTTTCAAGTGAGGAAAATACTCTGAAATGTGGTTGTGGTTTTTAAAAAGTGGGTTTCTTTGGAAAAGCATTGGTAGCATTAATAGAGAGTGAGAGAAAGAGAAATAAATGGCAAAAACTCATTGAAAGCAAGATTGTTGTTTTTGAAAACTGCATTGCCAGCTGGTTTAATCGTCTGGTCATCTGAATTAGATGATTTGTTCCCTGCCTGAGATTGCTTATGGGTTATTATGAGGGTATCTTTTACTCTTTCTTTTCGCTGAGACTTGTTTTGTCCTTCACAAGTATGACATGGTTTAATTTACTCTTTCATTAATTGCTTTGTTGGATCTCGAACTGAGCCACACGAGGGGTTACTGAATAGCCAGTACTAATCTAAAACTCCATTAACTTATGCCGGTGGCGGATTTCTGATTACACGAGGGGCAAATCAAATAAAACACTCTTTTTTTCTGTGAATGTATTGCTTTTCATCGCTCACATTTGTTTTGTTTTTCAAAAGTTTAAAAGAAAATTTATAACTAGTTCTACTTTTTTAAAAATTTATAATTTTTTTCTCAGTGCAGCTTTTGTTTGGAAGATTTAAAACTAGATTACATTAACCTTTTTTTAACTCTTTCCCCGCCATTAACTAAATACTCATCTTGTTTTGGCAAAATAAGCTCACAAAAATCTGTTTTTTTTTAAATTTACATTAAAAATAGAGTTATTTTACTTACTAAACAAGACATTAGATGTGTACAGGGGGTTTGGCGAGCTAATAGAATTTTCTAAACAGTGTAAACACTTCTTAGGTACAAGCTGTTTAACGCACAAAGACTCTTGCAGGGATGTTTTCCTTTCACTGGTTAGAAGATTGCATTTGTGTCATCCATTGATTAGCATCTTGTTTTGGTATCAGCAGCCATGAAAACATGAACAAAAAGGAGGAACAACAGAGGACGCTAGGACCAGATAAATGAGGGTGTTTCCCTGAATGCGTGCTGTAGGAGACAAGGATGCAGCCATTTGGGGAATTGGACTTGTATCGATTGCCATTATTATCCATTCTTTGTATGAACACACAATTTGTTGTGTTTTTTTAATTCTTATTTAGGGGACGTTTGTTAATCTTGAACAGTCTGACTAGTTCAGAATTTAAATTCTCTTTTCTTTGTCTTCTTTTCTTTTGTCTCTCCATTGCAGTGAATAAGCACAAACCATGGATCGAGACGTCCTACCATGGTGTCATCACGGAGAACATGGACACAGTACTGCTAGACCCTCCCCTGGTTGCATTGGACAAAGATGCCCCTGTCCCCTATGCAGGTATATGACTTATATAACTTACTACACTGCGCTCTGGAATACTCTATTCTGATTGGTCAGTTGTGTCATTCGAGGCGTACAGGCAAATGTGGCTGTTGTCCCTGACAACCAATGTCTTGCACTGTGCATGTCTCACATGTTTCATGTCTCTCGTTTCCTTTTTCTTGTCATGATCAAATCAATTTACTAGGATCAATATTTCATGTCCATTATATATTTATTAGTTAAGCTACATTGTAATAAGTGAAATGATGTACATTCAGATGGTCATTTTACCATTTATGACATTCTGACTGTATATTTTTACCTTTATAATTCAATTCTAGGCTACTTTTTTCTATCATTGCATTATTTGTAAAAAATAATTTTAGACAAGATATTTGTCTAGTTTAGATGTTATCATATATCATCATATAATCAAGGATCATATGTATTATTATTATTTGGAACACGGTCCTTTGGAATATTATAATTATAGTAATATAATATAATACAATACTGGAATATTATAATTATAGTAATATAATAAAATACTGATTAAAATTGTTCCATAATTTCTTTTTCATATAATTATATATTTAAGCAATAATTTATTCATTGCCGTTTTTAAACCAACCCCTAAAGGGGGTTTAAGTCTTTGATATGTCGCAACATTTGTACTACCAATGCTTCATTTTGAAGTATGCGGCACATGCAGAATATATATCTTTTTAATTAAATCGCAGCCTTTTGCAGTTTAATCGTGATTGTGATCATTTTGATTAACTTTGCAGCTTGTTTTCCTCATATCTAATCTATTATAATGAGACATACAAGCTCACTCCAGAACATCCAGGATTATTCCAAAATGTATAGCATTGGATGGTAACAATAGCTTGGTTCTTCAGTGTAGTGTTCCTCTATTCCTTTGTGTGTAAGTGAGGGCAGTTGAGTGTGAGATTTTATGTGTATTGCAGCATAGTCCTCATATAAAAGAGATTTAGTCAACGCTTTCCTCAATGTTATGGAGACAGATCTGCCTGACCTTCCTGTTATTTCGGAGTGCATTTCCTGCCTCTATCTCCATTGTTGTGGTGACACACAGCCCTTGTATAAGTAGATCTTGTCTGCCTTTCCATGGCCGAGCATTCAATAAACCGACCGGCCTTGAAAATCAACTTGTACAATGTGCGTTTTGGCTTTTGAGGAGAAGGAGTCAACACTTAGAGTGTCAATCACCTCTCATGGAGCAATGAATGACGGTCAGCTTTACAATTTGTGTGTTGTTTTTGTTAGACAGATTCCGACTTGCTGGTTTTCAAGTGTAGGTTGTTCAGATGGGGTAGCAGGAGGCTGGGGAGGGTGGTGGCTGACTGATGCAAAGTAATTAAATAAAGGGATTTTTTTTTCCCCAAAGAGGAATGTGTGGAAGTATTGTGACCGGTAACTCTATACAGCTCATTAGATGACAATGCCTAGAATTAATCTCCTCTCTGACAGCCTTGGCAAAAATCACTTTTATAGCTTTTATATATTTATTTTTGCAGCTTGCACTTGAAAAGCATGCTGTTTATGGTGCACTTGATAAAGATTTGTTGTTCATACCTGGGAGAATCTTTTAGCTGACAACGCCTTTTTTTTTTACAGAATTACAATTGGCTACTTGTGATGACAGATCTTTGCAGTATGTTACTTCATTGTGTTTTGTTGTAATATCACACTTTAAAGTCAGTATGAAATGAAAATCCATTCTACGTGCATGTTGTTGATCTTTTATTGTGAATGATTCATACATGCATACGCTTATTCATTTATTTATTTGTTACATTTATTGACCTCGGACTTTATCATTAAAATATCACAACTCGATCTTTTGGTAAAACAATATACTTCACTCTAGTGACATATGCCAGATTTCTCATCATTGACTTACTATTTCTATTTCTTACGAATAGGGTGAATTGGTGCTCAATAATAATTTCTTATTATCAATATGGTGCATATATATTTTTTATTCAGGATAAGATGAATAGAACGTATAGAACATTTTGAAGAACATCATTTATTTAAAATATAGATCCTTTGTAACACTATACATGTCTTCACTGGTCTTTTTGGGTCAATTGAAATGCCCTTGCTGGAAAAAAAAGCACTAAAGGGTTCCTCAAATTTAGTTTGTGAAAAAGGTTGCTCTTTGAGCATAAAAAAAGGTCTGCAGGGTTACAAAGATCAATGTCCATTCTAAAGGGAGATACTTTATTAAACAGAATTAACTTTCCAAGAACTTAAATGAATGACTCGTTTGGACTACAACACATTTTTTCCTGGCTTTGTGAAGTCATGTTGTTACTCATTTAATCCCCACCCACGGAATACGCAAAAAAGGGGACGAGGCCTGGTTGAGCTGCATTAGAGAAGACCGTGTTGTTGCTGTTCCAAAGAGATGCTGTTTTTCCACAACATTTCCAAAACTCATTTGTTTGACCTTCCTAAGGCTGATGAACTTTAAATTTTGTATTTTTTATTTAACTTTGTATTTTAAACACTGTTCCTGAACATAATAACCCCAACATTTACTGTATCTGTGTGCTGCCCATTTTACGGAGAACAGTAGAGCTCCCTATTATGGTAAGGGGAATGCCATTTGCAGAACACAAACTAACTGGTCCCAATCACAACACACTGGGCCAGCTAACCAATCACAGCACATTTTGTATTTCGGAAGGAGGGGCTTCATCGAAACAGAACTAAACTGAGCAATCGGGCAAGACTGGGGAGTGAGGTGCTGTAATAATGTAAAATATGTGAAAGATAATGTTTTTTCAACAATCAAGCATGAAAGCATATTCTAGTACACTCCAAAAACAAAATCAAGACTTCGTAAAAGGGCATAATAGGACACCTTTAAAATGTCTTACTGACCCCAAACTTGACCACAAAGAGAATAACTTTAAAACTCAGGGCCTTTTTTTTTCCTGCATAATCCAGATTTTTTAGGAAACTTTGATTTATCAATGACAGATTAATGGTGGACTGCAGCTGTTGTTAAAGCGTCACCAGGAAATGAGTGTTGCGCTCTAATTTGGTGACAGGTGATATGTTACTGCCTTTTCACAGGGAGCCAATGGATACACACGTAAGATTGCTGCCAGTGAGACGGGCCCTCCATCTCAATCCGTCATTCCCATAATTCTCTTCGCTCCCATTCTCTCTGTCTTTCTTTCTCTGTCCCCTTCTCCTCTTCCATGTCAGACCGTGAGTTATGCTCTGGAGCCTTTGTCATCAATCCTGTTTTCGTCTGTTTAGAGAATGGAATGCGGGCATCCTTCTGGCACCGCATTAATTGGGGTGTGGGAACACGACCCAGGATTGTTAAGTGCTTCGCCTCGCCCTCCTTCGTCTTTTCCTCCTGCCTCGCTCACTGTCTCCCATGTATCAGCTTGCTTTGATGTAAAATAACGATGATGAGCCTCAAGTCGATGATATATGCTGAGGCAGGGATCCTGAAGATGAATTGTTATTTCTGGGAACAAGACTTTCCCCTGTAGAGCAGATAGCGTAGGTCTTGTAGTATGCACAGAGCATTCTCAATCAAATTACTGTGAAGGATGAGCCGGAGTCAGTAGAGGAAGGAAAAAAAAAAAAGAAACGGCAGCTTCATTTGCTAATTCTTTATCTCGGTTGTGGCTTCAGCAGCCTCTTTCTCATTAATCTCTTCTCTCAGATGATGTACAATGCTGTATTGTTCCGCTAAACTTTGCCTTCCTCGCACCAGATTAGCTAACAAAACCCAAGCTAGGAAGCAGTCCAGGGACTCTATGGATGGATTGCAAAAACCACACATGAGAGTGAAAATAGAAGGATGTAGTGAAAGAGAATCGCAGCGCCTGCAGTTAAGATTCTTTGCAATTGTATGGTGTTCCTTTTTATAGAAGCGGGACCTGAATGGAACAATGAAAATGTTTTTTGGGGGGATCACTTTGCATGTTTTCTGATTGTGTTTGGACCATGCTGTCTAAAAAAATCAATAGACTTTGCAGTTGGATACGCTCGTGGATTTTGATATTAATTAAATTATTAAAAAAGAATGCCTCTCTCCTGTGTTAGAAACTGTAAAAGAACTTTGGCAGTGTTTTGATCTTGTTAGTCGATGAAGAGAGTGTTGATTGCTAGTCACAATCCTCTCTAAGGTGTGACCAGCTGTCATTTAAATTTAAGAGTGTTGTACTTTATGCATAAAATCACATGTATTTTCAGCTCAGTGTTTTTCCTATAATGTCGCTTGCTTGATGTGAATAAGAGCTGATTGGAGTGTCAAGTCACCATTTATATAGCGTTTTTAACAATATGGACTGTTTCAAGCAGCTTTACAGTGATAATAGGAAATGAAAGTAACAGAGATTGTTTTGGCTTTACAGCAGCTCTAGAATAAAGTTATTGTCCAGCTAAAGTTAGTTTTGATCGATTCACTTCCAATGTAAAGATCATTAGTTATTATCTTAGGGGCCCCTAACATGACACCGTTACAGAAAACCCTTAATGCGCTCCAGCCCGTTCATTCGCACAACAGTGTTTGGTGGCTCGAGAAGGCAAACCTAAAAAAAAAAAAAATATATATATATATATATATATATATATATATATATATATATATATATATATCTGCGCAAGGTTTAAAAACGCAAACCTGTGAAAGCGCTGACGACGTGCCCATGCATATTACGTGTTTAGTCTATAGGTATGTGCGTTTGAATACATTTGTGCGCAGGTGTGTAGTCTTTCTATACAAATTGACCTAAACAAATTAGTGTGTCTGGCCTTAAAAATGTATAATACAGAATTATTTATTGCTTCCGAGTAGCCATGTGAACCGGAACTATTTGTTGTATCGGACAACGTTGTATCTGTACAGAGGTAAAGGGAAGGAGGCCTTCACAGGGGAGAGACTAGTTGACACTTCAGGACTGCGTTGTCATTGTGTCCAGGCGCAGGCCCTTCATCAGATATTTATCCGGCAGACTGCGGAAAACCTCGGGATAAACAGAGAGACTAATATTAGCATAGACGCCATTCTTCTTATGATGTAACGAGTACATCAGGATTTATGGGAAGTGTTCCCGCTTCTGGCTGACCTAATCTATGCAGCCCAACATTGAATTATAGAAGTTTAGAATGTGTTATGTGTATGCTAGGTCAAAGAGAAGTGTTTTTTTAGTCTAGATTTGAACTGTGTCTGCTTCCCAGACAATGTTAGGAAGACTGTTCCAGAGTTTGGGGTAGATCTTTCTCCTATTTAGCACCTAAAGTAGTCGATTTTGATATTCTAGGTATTATCAACTTATCTAGGAATTTTGAGTTCACAATAGATGTGAAGGACTATAATGCGTTAAGAGCTTGCTCAAGTACTGGGGAGCTAAACCATTTAGTGCTTTGTAAGTAATCAGCAATATTTTAAAATGTATACAATGTTTAATAGGGAGCCAATGCAGTTTTGACAGAACCGGGCTAATATGGTCATACTTCCTGGTTCAAGTAAGAACTTGAGCTGCTGTGTTTTGGACCAGGTGTAGTTTATTTGTTAAGCTTGCAGGGCAACCACCCATAAGAGCATTACAATAATCTAGCCTTGATGTCATGAACGCATTAACTAATTGTTCCACATTTGTCATTGAGAGCATATGACGTAATTTAGATATATTTTTAAGATGGAAGAATGCGGTTTTACAGAGAAACGTGAATTTCAAATGGAAAGATTGGTATTAAAGAGCACACCCAGGTTTGACAGAGCAGCCATCAAGTGTTAGACAGTATTCTAGGTTATTACGTGAGGAAGTTTTTTGTCCAATAATTTAAATCTCTGTTTTTTCAGAGTAAAGTAGTAGGGAATTACTAGTCATCCAGTTTTTTATATCAGCTTCGCATTCCGTTAATTTTGTGAATGGGTAAGTTTCATAAGGGCGTGAAGAAATATAGGGCAGTGTATCATAGAGTATTATCAGCATAACAATGAAAACTAATGCCATGCTTCCTAATTATATATCCCAAGGGTAGCATGTACAGAGTGAACAGCAATGGTCCTAGTACTGAGCCTTGTGGCACTCCATACTGATGATTCATGATTCAAATCATTTAGATGATTTAACGAGTTTAGAAAATTCTTCCTCTCCTATTGCAATGAATGAATCGAAATTTTCCTCAGGGAGACTACAATTCGTTTTTTTCAGGCTGCTCTCTTAAGGGCCTGAGTGTGCTCGTTGTACCACGGCGTTGGACTATTTTTTTTAATCTTCTTTAACCGCAAAGGAGCAACTATGTCTAAAGTGCTGGAAAAGAAAGAGTCAAAAGTTTCTGTCGCAATATCGAGGTCTTCTAGGCTATCTGGGATGCCGATGAGATGAAACTGATCAAGAATGTTATTAATAAAGCAATCTTTAGTAGCAGAAGTGATAGGTCTAACATATTTGTAACACTGAGTCAGCTTTAAAGCCTTGGGTAAATTAAGTATACACTTAGTGTCATGTATATCATATTTTGTGACATGTACTTTATAATAATAACCTACCATGATTATTATGAACCTCTTAAATTGTATCAAATGTTAACATTAAACATTATAAAGTACATCAAAAAAGTACATCATTAAAAAAACATCAACTTTACTTGTACATTTACTTGCTTCTGACCTACAATTCTACACATATTCATCAGTAAATAAATAATGAAAGATGATTAGTTTTTTTTTTAATGTGGGCTTTCTAAATGATAAATGCAATTAGTTTCTATGCTTTTGGTTAATTAATCTCAGATATAGATGCTTAGAGGACACTTAATAAAGCAGATTAGGCGGCGGTTTAAACAGGCAATGTGAGAAAAAAAGCGAGCAGTGGAACGTTTAACCAAATGTGTTTCATATAAACAACCTTGCTGAGCGATCGTATAATTGTCCTTAGACTTTCAGTAATAGTAATTCATTTGATGTTTTTTAGTCCTATTTGACAGTATTTGGTGAACTTTTTTTTTTTTAAATGTCAGATTTTCTCTGAAAATGTAACCATAGTAACTCGATTGTGGACTGTGAAATGGTTCATTCCAGCCCCATTCACTACAGGGTCAGCTGTGGATGAAAGTCTAGGAATTATTTAGAAGTGTGTCTGACTGAGTGAGTTTTGTTATGATGTGAGTGTGCCCTACATTTCGACCAACATGAAGTAAATGAACAATATGCCATATCTCTGTCCTCCCCTGGAATGACATTCAGTGATCCCTGAGGGTCGAGAACCATACCTGAGGAACTATTTTCCAACTGATGAGTCTCTTACTCGTATAATTTCATCATAGTTTATACACTTGGGGAGACAAATTCTAAAGTTCCCACTGCAAGAAAATCACATTCTGACTTCACATTTGTAGGCACTAATCAGTTTAGGAAGTCTTGTATTTTTGTGCGATGCTGAATATGCATTTTCGTGTTTCTAATTTTCCCCTTTTGTTTTATTATTTTTAGTAAGGCACCAAACCGAAGCGGCTGAGCCAAGCATTTGTCATGATTTCCCATGATGCTTTGCGAACAATGAAAATACAGTGCCAGTTATGAGCGTGACCTATTGTTTGGCACATACTCTGTGGCCCACTGGGATGCATCTCAAAGATGTCCCCAGATGTTTTTTTTTTCTTTAATAGAAATTCACAAGCATCCTCCATTCTTCCCAGGTCGTCAGCGTTATATGTGGTGAAGAAGAAAGCACGAGAATCATACGAATGAGTGATAATTGAAAGAATGAAAGTTGAGAGAGTTCTTGTTTTGAATCCATCCATACTGCTGGTGAGGTGACGTGTTCAATTTCGCTGCCAATATCTCCCGTTTTATTTTGAAGAGTGTTTGTGTTTGAAAATTGAGAAGTGTTACCAGAGACTCGAGGTGAAAGTCAAATTAGAATTCTGAGAATGTGCTAGATCCACAGGGATCCACACTGCCATTCTCTCATGCCTTCTCTTTCTGAAGTGTAGTTTACTGCATATCTCTTGCATGATGCACCACCACTACCTCTGAGATATATTTTGATATATAAATGTTGTTTCAATCAGCCTCGGGTCTTTGTTTATGCTACTTTCACAGAATTGAAGAAGCTGACCTAGCCTGCAGTATATCTTGCTTTCTCAAAGCTCACTATGATAGTATGCTATCAGTTCAGTTTTTGAAATTATAAAACAAAAATTACACTCTAATTAAATGGTTAAGTACGGAAATATTCCAGTGAGGTCTCTTTTAATAACTGAAGAAATTCATTACGAGGGTTCATATGCCACAATCTGAAAGTATTATCTTTGACTTGCACCTAAGAGAATTGAAATGAGCTCTTCAAGAGGTAATTGGTAATTATAACGACACATGCTTATAATACTGAATACTTAGACTTGCATTTGCAGCTGTGGTAGCCAAATGGAATAAGTTTTGACAGCATTTTCTGATTAGTGCCAATGACTCCTAAAAGCCCCTTCTAACTGGAAAATGTCCACCACCGTAGCCTTAGTGCTGATTAAAATGACACTTCCACCTCCGTAAGAGACTGGGAATTCAGCCAGACATCATTTGCGAGCATAATTTAATAACATCTTAAGGTGTGCGGATGAGAACGAACCAAACACGGCTGGTTTTAAGGATCTCTTCAGAGGTCCCCCAGCTCGGTTTAATTAGCTTCTGATTTATGGTATGATTGTAAAGAACCTGGCTTTACATTTCATTTAGCAATTTTTATGGTTTAATATTGTGTGTTTTCAGTTTGGTCCCTGATTCCCCAAAGTTTCAGTTGAAATGCATAACTTGTTATTTGGCTGACCTGTTACTTTCGCAGAATTCATCTCGCAGGAGGGTTCCCTGAAAAAGCTCTTAGAGGCACATTAGCAGCAGACTTATTATGATGCCTGATCCCTTTGAAAAAACAAAGAAGGTTTATTATACCTGGAGAAAGCGATCCGTTAGCATTCCCTCTCATCGCAATGGCAGTTGCTCAGCTGGTGCAGGCCTTCCCGTATTTATGCGACCCGCTTGCAGCCATCTGTGCTTATGAGCACTCTCTTTTTGGGCACAAACGTCTTCGAGCCAATCACCATTGATTTTTCTTTGTCTCGTCTTTGATGTTACAATACAATACAATACAATACAAATTTTATTTCTATAGCAAATTTAAAACAACTGCCTTTGACCAAATTGCTTACCAGCATAGATAATACAACAAAAGCAATTACACACAGTCACACACACAAAATTAAAACCTGTTCACTTATGTTATTATACTTTTTAATTGCAATCTTTTTGTTGGCTTGCTGTAATGAAAGATCGCATGTGTCCCTGCATACAGTTTTGGAGTAAAAATACACTTAAGGTATGCTAGATAAATGCCTGATATGTTCTACTGAGGTAAAAGTTAACTAATGTGATGCATCTATCACTTAACAGGCTCACTTTAGGAGCACAATGTAGAACAATGCATGTAAGTGAATATTTCTATCGCTATTAGAAAGCCACTTTAGAAGACCACTTGAATATATCTTTAATTTTATTCATTTAGATCTCTTACATCAGGTATAAACAAGTTTTGGACCCTGGGAGTTTTGACAAACTTTTAGTTTACATAGACAGCAGAAATGTACTTGCAGTAACTTAGTCTAGGAAAAATATGCTTGAAAGTTGATTATTGATTCTCCCGTGCAGCTGACAGAAAACAAACAAACAAAGAAGATATGCTCTGAATGTGAAGACAAAGCAAAAAGAAGTGTAGATTCTAAGTTAAGACTAAGGGCAGAGGACAGTTCTGAGGACAGATTCAAGTGGGAACTGTTATGACACAAGGAGCGATAACCTCCCACTTAAATTAATTACATTGATTTAGATTTTTTGCACATCATACTGTCTATAACTTTGAATCACCAGTCCATATTCTGCAGACACTATGGAAATCCATATTGGCTCCTCACCCTCCATCCAAAAATATGTCTGCTAAAAGTGCCTAGTGCCAAGTTCTGTGATGAGAAAACTAATTTTCCTCAAGTGAAAAATGATTTCTCAAGCTCAGGAAAGGATCCGACTGGAGAGGGTCTCTTGGAGAGCAAGTGTTAGGGCGTTGATCAAACCTCTCAGGTTCTGGCACTGCTTCTGGTCTTAATGAAGGTACAGGAGAAAGGGGAAAAAACCTCTTCCCCCCCCTTCCTCCCTTTTCTTTTGTGCTTCATTTAATCTTTTTTCTGCTTTCTCTTTCAGTTAAGTGAGATGGGTCTGGACATAAAGGAAGGTAGTGCACATCAAAGCATATTGTCTTCAGGGGCCACTAAGATCCAGACACTGATCCATTCTCATGTGAGAGTGAGGAGAGTGAGAGTCGATGAGTACAGCATCTTTCCACTTCCTTTCTTGTCTCAGGCTCTTTAGAGATGATTTGGCCTGAAAGCAGCTGAGATGAGGAAAGGAATGAGACAGTGTACTGGAGAGGGTCACTAGGGCTTTCTGATTGTTGGCATAAATGAAGGAATGATTTGGGTTTGCTGTTCAGACAGTGAGATTGCACAGAGCAGAAACCAAAAGTAAGATTGCGCATTCCCTTCGGCTCTCTGGAGAGCGCCTTGTCAAACTTTCAAGTACTTACAGTATTGCAAACTCATCTCTGAGGGGGGATTTCATAAAATTTTGCAGTCAATATTCAGTGCAAAACGTTATTCACTAACCACCCACAATCCAATCTAACTAGACACTATCTGTAGTGTTGTAGGGCTGTGTTATGTGTATTTAAATGAAGTTGTTGTCATTCTTTTCCACTGTTACATCATGGGGCAACCGGTCACACCATGATTTTACTCAGAGTAAGGCATTCCTGGGTCATACATGTTTTGATGGTCCTGAAAAAGTTCTTATCCAAAACCTAACCATTAATCTAGGGAAATGAAAGGTGTTTACACCATTAAAACCCTGACATTAGCACTGAACCTAACTCCAAAGTCTGAATGATTGTTAGAAATGTTGTTTCAATGCCAATATTTAAATGATATGAAACCTATCTTTCATGCTAAACTTTCAATGCTGGTTTATGATGGCTAGATAGTGTTTAGTGCTGGTTTAGCTGATGGAACTGCATAACAATGATGTTTTTAACACAGTACTCCATTTTCTGATGATCAGTAATTCATCAAATTATTAATTTATGGGGACGGACGGGTATTATAACCAGGTATATTCACACATAGGCCTGGTTTCACAGGCAGGGTTTAGATTAAGCCAGGATTAGGCCTTAGTTCAATTAGGACATTTAAGTAGCTTTTATAGAAATGCCTTTAAAACATTACTGCTGTGCATCATGAGACACAAAAATGGCACTGACATATTTTAAGATATGTCAGTGCAAGTTTCTTTGTTAAAACAGCTCAAAACATGCATTTTAGTCTGGGACTGGTCTTAAGCCTTGTCTGTGAAACCAGGGAAATTGTTGCACTTTAGAGCTTGTTTCTTTTTCCACCAGCACTTTCAGCATCCTCCAAAACTAAACGCTCAGAATCGGAAAGAAAAATGTGCAGTTTGCAAACAACATTTTTTTTAGCAGTGTTTATGCATTTAACCTGATTTGCATAATTCACACATTCATTGCATAATGACGGTCTAAAACAAAGCATGTGCAAATAAACTGCGATGTCAATGGGCACAATCCATTCCTGGTCTGCATGTTTCCATAGACCTGTGCATCTTTTTTTCAAATTTATAAATACATATAATATGCAAATACTTTCTATATTATGCCCTGGATATTCAGCACTTCTTATTAGGAATCCTCAGCTGGCAAGTTTTTTCCTTGAATCTTCATTAACTTTTTACTTTCATATACTTTCTAAAAACAAATATCAGCTATTAGCTTAAATTTGTCTTTGAAAACAAGGAGTGGTTTACTAAATAAAAATCATTTGGCTCCATTTACATAATACTAGAAATGAGCTATGAGTCATAAGTTAAAATTCAGCCATAAAAGCATTGCATAAATAAAGTTTTGTCTGTTGAAAATATGATCCAGATTACACTGATGTGTGTGTGTGTGTCTGGAATCATAAAGCATATGCTGTATATGACTGGCAGCACTCAAACTAAGCCGATTAGAAAGCCATAACCTCAAAATATCAGTAATATTGTTAACGGGAGCAAGCTGTGTAATGATGTAAACTATAAAGCAATTTTAACAAGATTTTATGCCTGGTAGATAATTCTAGGTCTAAATGATAAAGACCTGGTCCTTTGAAAAAATAAAATAAAAAAAGCTTAAAATGAACTAGTAAAAAATGTGTGTATAAAAGGTTAATGTGGCAGATCTAATGAGATTGAAAGGTTCTGTAGTTCCTAAAGGTTTCGAGTTCAAAGCACTCATAATAAAAAACGTGGTGTTGGCTGATGCAGGTAATCCGCTTCCCGCCGACCTGATGCCATTATTACAATTCTTCAATCACTGTGTTCTGTGGTTGGATTCATACAGCGAGCTGCCTTTCATCTCCCGTGGATGGAGAATAAAGGGAAAAATTGTGTATATTTTTTTCGTATGTGCTTTTTTCCTGTTTTCCATTATCTCTAGATTGTGTTTGTGAAATTAGCAGGTTGCATTTGGGAGTTTTTTTTTTCTATGGCAACAGATTGACACGAGCGTGACTCAGTCACTGTTTTAGCTGATTTACTGGTTTTTGGTTCCACTCTAGAATTAGCATGATCAAGTAATTTGCATTTTGTTATTGCGATATTAGGCTTTGTGAGACTTGATTATTTATGCTTTTTTTTCTTCTTCAGCAATTTATACACAATGAAGTTGGAAAATTATGGCAGAAAATTCAGCCATAAATTAATTACACAATTTGGGCTACAATTGAAACAAACTGCTGCTTTCTCAATTTGCTTAATTACAAGCTAATGCAAAACAATTCTTCCAATATTGTGTCGCAACTTCATTTATTAAACTTAAACAACTTAAATTAATTGATTGCAATCCATTTAAACTTAAAAAAATAGGGACAACATGAAAAAAAGAAAAGTACATACTTTTGAGAGTGCAAAGGAGTATAGGAAAGTTTTGGGACATAGTACTACAACATCAGAAATGCATCTGCCACATAGTTACATGCATCATGTCATTGTTGCCTTGCCTATCAATAATTGTGTCATAGTGAACGCCATTAATGTGTACTCTCCACATATCAGTTTAGATTACGCTACTCAACATTTCTTCCTACCATATTTGAGAGTAATAAATCTGCTAGTCATGGATCTTTCACAGGGAGGACATTCCTTATGTTTTTGCATAATGATGCATTTAAAGAGGTCATATTATTATTTTTTAATGTTTTCCTTTCATTTAGTGTGTAACGCATCAGATTTGTGCATGTATAATTTCTGCAAAGTTACAAAGCCCATAGTTTTGCTTGCTTACATGTGATATTGTGCTAGTAGTTAGATATTTTATTGGGCACATTGGCTTACCTGTGACATGCCAGATGTTATTGTTGTACTTAATTCATAATTACTGCAAGGACTGTAGATTAAATTTAGCTTTGTAGCTGGGACAGTTTCTTACAGTCCATTGTCCCTGTCAAATAAATAAAATAAAAATAGAATAATAATTCTGCTTTGAAGGAGTAAAGTTTATGGCTTAATTTAATCTTAAGAAAACTCATCTGAAATGTGTTAAACCACTGGTCCCTACTAAATCGAGTTCAGCCAAAGCATTATTTAATGTACATTGTATTTGAGTATTGATATATTTGCAAAGCTTTCAGTTAGTTGTTACAAATTTATTTAGTTTAATTATTTAAATTAAATGAAAATGATCATTTTAATAACAAACCACTTTGCTCAAATAAATAAATAAATAAATATGTAAATGTAATGTAATGCAATGTTAATATAATTAAACCAATAAGATAGTTTTCAGGATTCTAAAATTCTGCTTTAATTCCACAACATGTCTTTTCTGTGTGTGATAGAGCTGTGAGCTGATCACAGCAGAGGCTAATCACACTCTAGCAGTCTGTTCGCCCACAGCGGCATGACATGACATGCCACAGTTTCTTTCCAACATCTCTCGGTGAAGTTTAGATGCATTGTTAAATTCAGCCCTGACTCGACGTCTGACTTTCAAGATTGTAGACATGGAACATATGAGTGTAAAGCAAATAACTGCACATGCATTCAACCTTGAAATAGAATCCCTGGTGCATCCATGTGATACACAAATGGAGAGTTGGCACTGTGAGAAAAGTCGAAAGAAAATTAATTGTACATACAGAGGAATACCGCTTAACCTTTCAGTCAGTGAGAATCCTCAAAGCCTTAAGTGCCACAATTCAACCTGGACGTTTGGTGTGGGCTTATGTGGATAATTCTGCCGTTTTCGCTGCCAAAGGTGTTCCATCAACTGAATTCTGGTGGAGCCACATTATAAATGCAGTATTGATTGTTGAATAACTTCTGCAGCTCTTTGTGAGCTGACTTTCTTCTGGGTCAAAAGTGTCTCCTTACTCAAATAATGTTCATTATCATTCTCATCGATCCTTCTCTTGAAAAGAACAGCCCATTTTTGGAAATGTACAAGCATACAAGCAATCCAGTTGATTTTGTTGTGTTTATCACCAGTGTGGGCTGGAATAGGAACAAAAACTAGCGGCTCGATGGTAGTTTTATATTGTTTTACATTGCGACAATGAGTTAAGGTGTTGATAATGTATTGCTTTCCAGTTAACAACAGTTCTGTTAATGGATTAAAGGCTCTCTTTTTATTTGTGGCTGTGATTATTTTGAGTAAAAATGAATGCGGCTAGCTTTGATGTGAGACCTGGAAGGTTATTTTGTTGTTCTGCACTTTTAGCATGAAGAATGAGACAAATGATGTTAAAGATATGCTGGTAAAACAGTTAGTTATCAACTTGTGTTTCTGTAAAATGTATCATTAAGAGTTTAAAATTGGATAATATATAAATGGAACATGGTTACATTGTGCTTTGACATCTTTGTAAAGACATGCAGCTCATTATAGAAACAGTTCTCAGTGTAAGATAATATAAATAATGATTTACAGATGAGCCATGAACTGTTCACTGTGATTTTTCCATGTTCCTTGATCAACATATTTTGTCGATTCTGGAACAACATTTCTAGCCAAACATTTAGTCAACCCTATCCCTATCCTTACCCCTAAACCTATCCCTATAATCAGAGGGAAATGATACGGTAGGTGATCAACACTGATGTAAAGCACCTAACCCTGGTTGTATGGCTAAACTTGACATAAACTGTAAACTTGTCCCTTGAATCTGATTGGTTGATTGGAATGTTGTTCCATTTGTACTTTGGTGAAATCACGTTCACCCCATGATCTATCATTTTGCTCATAGATTGTTTGAAATAATATGTAGCAAGGCTAACAAAGACAATTTACAGGAATATTGTGCCTGGAGTGGATATACAGGAAAATGTTGGGCAGATAAGATGGTTTGCTCATATTACTTATTGCAATTACATAGCCTAAATTGCACATACTCTACTTTATACATTTAAAAAAAATCCATAACCTAACAGTAAATGCTTTTTAAGGTTTTTTAAAGATATATAATATATTATTTATATGTAATACATATTATATATTAATAATAATTTTTTTTTAACGGTTTATATGATTTCATATGCATTTCGGCACAGGGCGAGTGTTACTTTTTTTTTTTATTTTTTTTTTTTTAAATCTCTATGCGATTTAAAAAAAAAAGATTTTTACTATGCTTTGATTGTTATTCTTACTGTGGGGAAACCCTGATGCATATTGAAGCAACATTGGACTGTTTATGGAGAAGAAGGGGTTTACTTATTACCAACTTTACTCGTCTTGTACTTCACTGCTAAGCTACAATGTTATCATGGATCCGCAATGCTCTCAGGAGTTTGCCCTCTGATTTACTGTTCAATCTCTTTCACTCTCTCTCTCTCTCTGCTCCTCAGATAGTCTCCTCGTCTGCTTGATTCTCATTCCTAGAGTGATTATCATTCTTTCTGTCTTTTGTTCTTTAGCTTGCTAAGTCATCACCATCGATTTTCCTCCCTTCCATTGTTGCGTGGCCCCATTCTGCAGGGAGTGATAGTCCACTAATGAAGGTGTGTGTTTTTTTTCTAGATGCATCATTAAGTGCTATGGAACATCTATGTCCAGTGCCACTTGCTCATTTCTAGCACATTAACCAAAACCCACGTTTTACAGATTCTCATTTAAATACAATATTCTGACTCCAACTTTTGCGCTGTCTCTGAAGCATCACACAACTAAACAGAAGATTCTCCCTAGAGTCTGAATATTGATGATGATTTGTGCTGTCGCTTTGATACACTGGTACACCGCATATCTGGCTAATTTGTTGTTCAAAAGTGCCATTGATCACAATTAATAGGCACTGTGCCCATTCACAATGGGTCAGTGAAGCTTTTGGGGGGATCTGTATTAGTGCATCTATCCCAAAGAGATATAGAAATATCAAAAAATGGAGCATGTGGTGCTTTTAAAGTGACCGAGAGAAACTCAGCGGTAATGAATGCTGAAAGACCTGTTCAAGGATAGTGCATTGACCCCAGGCATAATGCACACAGAATGACTTAATGAAATGTGTAAGGGTGGCAGCTAAATTAAATCTGCTTGTGCTCTCCCCTTCACTGTCACCTGTTTGACTGGGGGACCGTGGTCCTGACAGGCCAATTAGATTCATATTTGCATATCTCTTTCGCTCCGTTTGCCTTGTTCGCAGGAGCGTAAAATAGGCTAATAAGGCGGTAGAACTTGTGTTCAGCAAGATTCATTCAGAATGCTTTTAAAGTGTGACATTCATGTGCTTCCCCTCCACCTCTGACTGGGCCCGGGCGGATTGCTGATGGAATCTGAATCCCACCAAAATAAATGAAAACGCATCCATTGCTTCTTCCTGAGTGTCTATTTTTTGGTCCTTTTGTTAAAATTTTTTGTTGCTTTTCCCTTCAAGGTCTAGGTGACTCACTTTGTCACGCAATATTTCTCTCAAAGGCAAATGTCACATCCACTAATAATTCTGTACAAGTTGTGTACATATAGCTGTTTGTGAATGTAAATTGTCTGCAAAGTTTTAAAGATCAAAGTGCATGACAAAATTAAGTCATATGCTGTGTCCAATTTCGCCTACTTATTCTACGCCCTAAAAGTATGTAGCCTACTCTTTTTGTGAAGAAAAAGTAAATACTTTTGAGTGTGTAGCAAAAGAGTAGGCAAGCTTTGGGACATACTACTTCGTCATTTTTAACGGACAGCTCTGTCGCTTAGTTACGTGCATCCTGTCACAGTTAACTGTCCTGTCAATCATCTTGTCACAGTTAAAATCCTCCATTCAATCTAATTTGAATTAGACCGAATCAATTTGATTTCCTACTGTTTCGGAGAGAAATGTTGTAGCACATTGATCTGCCAGTCGTGGGTATTTCATGCGGAGACTCTCCTCATGTATTTGCAATTTGAATATAATGATGCATTTAAACGTTAATGGCTAAACACATCTTTGCAAAAGTTCACAATGCTGCTGGAGATGAAATATAATGTGGACAACATTGAAAAAATAAATTTTCGTCAGGTTAGAGACTGATAATTAATCACTAAAACCCCTTTATCTAAACCTCTCTAGATAACCGCCAGACTCACACATTCTCCATGTCTGTAGTTCTTTAACACTTTTTATTTGGGGTTTGCAGTTCTAATTTAATCTTCGTCCAACGCGCAATGGGTTGTGGGCAATATTAGCCGTTAGAGTGCGCATTGTGACTCTGATACTCATTTCAACATAGCCTACTGTGATTTGGGACGTACTAATTCTATTTTCGAATACTATTTAGGACGGATAGTATGCAAATTGGGACACACTGATTGTCTCCTAAAAGAAAGAATCAATTATGAACTGGCGAAATGTGTCATCAGCAAATTTACGTCTAATAACATATCAACAGGTTTGTACAAAATTTGCATAATGCCAGCCTATGGTCTTCATTGGCTGCCCTGCAAACAACGTCTACTTGACCCGGCCTCAATCACTGCAGTTGTATCTGAGGCCTGGAAGAGTTTGGTCTTCATGCTTAAGCATGTTAAAATGTATTGTATGAGCTTCTGTTACTTTCACTGTTTATTCTATTGCTCTATCATATTTGATCTATCATTTAATAGCGCAGCACATGTTTAGAGCTGCTCTAGCAGGGCTTAGTGCAAAGGTTTGGTTCAGTGGTTCAAATGTTTAGACACCAGTGAAATATCACAATACTCTATTCCTATTTTAATCCTACAGTAAAAACTACTAGTCTAATTAATGTAAATTTAAAACATTATTAAAGACTTCAGGTAGTTCTAAAAGTAGTTTTCAGGTACATTATTTGAATAAAGTGATCACGTGAAATAATACTGCGTATTCATCAATGTATAAATTAAATATAGATTAATCTTTTAAAGTTACAAAAGTAATTCACATAGTGAGTGATTACTTTGTCTTTTGTAGTTTGATTAACAGTAAGTGTTTGTGTGTTTTTGAGGCGGCTTTGGTATTGCGTGTATCCCTGCGTTTGTCACAGGTGTCGCTCCGCCATGGAATCAGGTGTGTGCCGGTGTTGTGCCGAATTTTGACCCCCTGCCAAATTATTACTTAATATTAATTATTATTTAATTTGGCGGGGCCGAAATTCGGCACAACACCAGCACAGGGCGTCAATGTTGAAGATGTGCTGCTGGCAATCGGGGAAAAAGTTGGGTATGAAAACATTACTACAGCATCCAGGATGAATAAAGCAGTGGTGGTTTTTGTTGAGAAGGAAGACAGTTAATCAGTTGATAAGCGAAGTAATTGTGGTAAGGGGCAATTTTCTTATTTCACCGCTTGTTACTCCGACAACTAGATTTACGTATCCAATGTGCCGCCTTTTATTCAATACAATTTATTTATACAATGTGCCGCCATAAATGACGAAATTGAGAAAGCTTTGACGCGATATGGAAAAATGGCTAGTGAGATTAAGATAAAAACGCTGTTCTAAAACACGTTATTTCGTCTGTCTGACTTACTTATGTTCTTAAATTACTCTAGTTCATAAATGCCAGAGGAGAACTGGCCACCGACTGAGCCTGGGTTCTCCCAAGGTTTTTTTTTCTCTCCATGAAGTCACCTGATGGAGTTTTAGGACAACAGTAGGTCACTTGGAGTTTTTCGGTTCCTTGCCACTGTTGCCTTTGGCTTGCTCAGTTGGGGATATTCAAATTAATTAACCAAGCATTAATACCATTGATCAGCCCTACCAAACGTGGATGTTTTTTCCACTAAGAAACAAACATTATGTTATTTGATTGATACTGTGAAGCTGCTTTGATGCAATTTATATTGTGAAAAGCGCTATATAAATATACTTGATTTGACTTGACTTGACTTAAATGAACCAGAGTTGGATATGCCCAAATGTGAAATAATTGCTGCAAAATGTCTCCTCATGCCATGAAATGAGGACAACCAGTGGAACCTTAGATGGATAAATAATTGTACAAATTTTCAAATAATTATTTTGATTTTGATAGTTTAGTATTTTTTTTTAAATTATTTTATTTTTATTGTTCACTTTTATTTATCTACATATATGTTTGTATATGTCTATTGCTTTGGCAATATTGTGCTATTTTACACATTCATGCCAATAAAGCTCATTTGAATTTGAATTTGGATATTTCGTTTAGAGTCATGCATGAGGGGAAAGCATATTTTATCTACAAGATCACTGGTAGTATGAAATGTTTTGAGTGTGGGGAGTGGGGACATCGGGCATAAAAGGCACGCATGTCCACACAATGCCCAGGTTAGTAAAGTGGAAGTTAGGCCTAGTACTTCTGCTGCTGGTGAGAGAAAGTCAGCTTCTGAGGATGTGCAGCCTCAAGCTGGATCACAGAGGAACATCGAGAGTGATGGATTGATTGAAAGTCAGACTGAGAACGTTGATGAAATGGTTGATTCTGGTAGAAATCATGATGTTTCTGAACTGGATGACGACAGTGTAACGAATGATGATGCAGCTACATTGAGTGTTAAAAGGGATTCTAATGAAAAATTCTGAAATGTCTAATTCTGGTGAACTGTGTACTGATGCTGATTTGGGGATGAGAGATGATGATGCATTCTCTGATGTATCTGACGTTGGATCACAGTGTGGAAGTGTGGACGATGTGTATACATTGCAAGATATAAATAACTTCCTGGATGTGACCAGTTGGTAGAACTATTGAAGTTAAAGATGTTTTTCCTGATGAAAATGAATTAATTCATACAGTGAAATTGTTGCTGAGAAATGTTAGCTATGAGACTAAGTAAACAAAAAAAGGTTAAGGTTGAAGAAGATGTTAACAAAGCTAACAAAGTCACACAGGGTGAATATTTCTTTTTATTTCTTTTATTTCTTTACATTTTCTTTCTTCTATGGAGCTGTTGAGGGTGGTCTCTTTAAATATGAATGTTTCCTGGGGGTTTTTGGGTTTGGGAAAATTTATATCATATATTGAACTGCTATAATCTGAAGTTTTTGTGATCGTGAAAGCCTGCAGAGGATTGAGTGCACCCAATACCTGTGTTAAAAGGGATTAGGCAAGGCTGTCCACTGGACAATTAATATAGCCTTGTTATTGAGCCATTGTTGTGCAGGCTAAAAAGGATCTCAATGGAATTAATGTCATGCATAGAATCTCGATATCAGCTTATGCTGATGATATTACTGTTTTTATTTCAAATCAAAATGATGTTAATATTTTAACTGAAACAATGGGAAATTATGAAAAGGCATCATCAGTATGGGTAAATTGGGGAAATAGTGAGGGACTTATTATTGGTCAGTGGAAAAGTGGGCAAGGACCTCAAATTACCTGGTGGATTATTGTGGGAAAGATATGGTCTGAAAATGCTTTTTGTGTGTGTGTGTGTGTGTGTGTGTGTGTGTGTGTGTGTGTGTGTGTGTGTGTGTGTGTGTGTGTGTGTGTGTGTGTGTGTGTGTGTGTGTGTGTGTGTGTGTGTGTGTGTGTGTGTGTGTGTGTGTGTGTGTGTGTGTGTGTGTGTGTGTGTGTGTGTGTGTGGAAATAAACAATTTCAGAGTAAAAAATGGGAGGGAATGCTGGAAAAGGTGTCTGCCCGATTGTTTAAATGGAAATCGCTATCACCGTTGATGTCATGGGATGAGTTCTAGTGGTGAATAATCTGGCTGCCTCAACTTTATGGCATAGACTCATTGTAATGGAACCACCTGAAGAATTGATTTGCAAAATACAGAAGACATTTGTGGAGATCTTTTTTTGTAGTGGAGAACATTGGATTCGAGCAGCAGCACTCTACCTTCCCATTTACGAGGGAGGTAAAGGTCTGGTGGATGTGGGGAGTGCGATCTGTGTTTTTAGAATCCAAGCAGCACAGAGATTCCTGTATAATAAGGTCTTAACTTGGACTGAGACTGCAAAAATGATTCTACAAAAAGCAGGTGGTCTTAAGTTAGACAGACATCTATTTTTAATGGAACTGGATAAAGGGAATCTGTCTGAGGTTACACCTATTTACCGGTCAATTTTGCACTCTTGGATAACTTTTTTTAAAGTGGAAAGAGATGTTGATGAATCTGGGAGTTGGATACAAAGGAATGTTTGCTTGATTCAGACAAGAATTTTGTCATCTGTAAGCGTGCGTGCATGTTTACAAAGACATGGCATTGTGAAGCTGGTGTTACGTACCCTAAACGTCTAGGGGTCGGAAGGAGAAGTAACAAGGAAAGAAAATGTAAAATTAACATAAAAAAAGGCGAGAACACACTTCAATTCCTCTGTCCCAGAGTGAAGATCAGACTAGTTGGTATATGAATCAAAGAAAGAATTTTATTTACGATAGGAAAGTAAAAGATAAAACAGGTAACTGGGAGCAATGGCTCAGGGGAGAGCAAGGCCCAAAATAACAAACAAAACAGCCCTCTACCTAATTTAGGAAGATTCCTAAATAACCTAAGGTTAAAGAAAAAGAAATGAACAACATTTCTCCCTCAACTCCCTCGCTATATCAAAAACAGGGACATAAACAGTATTAAAGAAAAAAAAGGCACTCATCCCCTACAGCTTCCCTCACGAAAGCTAAACAGATTTATAACAAGGTTGATTTCGTCGTGAGAACAAGATCTCTAAGTACCAGTCACTGCTGAACTCAGTTAGCCACCGCTAACTCACAAGTTTAGTCTCACTATCAGACAAACATATCACAAAAGCAAACAGCATTCAATCTGGAGAAGGGGAGAAGTGTGTCCTCTCTTTGCAACACTGAACTGCACCCTTATACTCTCCGTCTCAGGCACACTCACAAACGAGATACAGGTGCTGATGAGTAGGCCTGAGAATAGTAGAGAGAGAATGAGAGACAGCAAGCAAACAAAAACACAGGACACACAACCATGCCCACACAGTCATAAATGATCATAACAAATAAATGAATGAATACGTCCTTTGGGACGTAACACTGGCGCAACTTTTAAATAATGACCGATGGGAATCCGTGTAAACCTTGAAGGAAGTAACAGCATTAAAGTCCTTGTGCTTGACAGAAAAGCTGGTGGAAGAAATTAATGCATTACCAAGCGGCTATAGGAAAAATATTGGACAAGAATTTCCAGCAGATATAAGCAATGAGCTGGACTTTCCAATAATAAGAGTTGCTGCTGTCGTCGGCGAAAGACAAAAGGATGAATCAGCAGGTTAAATTTTGTCTTTTAAAACTCCACAGCTGGACTGGTTTGAAACGACATCAAAGAAAGCCATATATAACACTGCAGTTAAAGTTTTGCATCTCGTTTCACTCAGAGGACAAAAGGTCTCAAGGTGGCCACTTTTGTTGAATCCAGAATTTCTTGTAAGAGACAGATGGAGAACTCTGTATAAACCTCCAGTAGAGAAAAGGATAGCAGATCTGCAATGGAGAATTATTCATGATGCAATAGCCACAGACAAACATGTGGCTCACCTGAACCCAGTAGGTTTGGGATGTAGGTTTTGTGGAGAATTTAGAATTTTGTTTTTAAAATGTAAAAGATTGGAAGCTCTTTTCGATGTTGCTTTTTACATTACATTATGTTTATATGATTTTTTTACTCATAGACAAATCAATTAACCAATACAATTTCAAATGATTGCAATTAATTTATTTATTTTCAGTAAGCATGATGTCCAAGGCATGTTGTGTTCATTTTAAGAAAGGAAACACTTGCTTGCATCAGTGAACAAATTTGATTATTCATTCCATATGTATGTATGCAAATGACAGAAATACTGTATGTGAATGTTTTCTCATATCATTGATTAAATTACAATAATTGGGAGTGGAACATGAAAAAGTCATGTAGCTAAATATTCAAGTCGCTTTTTCATAAATATTGAAAATTCCAATTTGTTTTGATTTGAGTATTTGGGATTGTCAAGCTATAATAAAGTGCCATGACAACCCTTTGGTGGATCTAGATCTGTGCCTCTGTCCCAAAGAGATATTAACACATAGAAAATGGATTATATTATGCTTTAAAAGTAACATACCATATAAGGAGTTGTGCACAATATTATGTGACTTTTAAAGCCACACAGATTTGTGAGAGGAGAAGACTTTCAGGAAGCCAATTTTGAGTGGACTGGTCCTAATTATACAATGGCTTGGTTAAGATTGGTGGAAAGAAATACCATGGGACAGAATTCAAGGTGAGCTCTCGGATTGCTTTCTCTGTAGCTGGAACCTCGTTTACCTTCATCTCAGATGACACTCAGGACAAATAATAATGGTAAATTGTCAAGGAATAGGTCAGAGAAACACTCTTTGCGACTGTGCCGTACGAGTTATGTTGGGGGGGGGGGGGATACCAGTATGCTCTTCCATTCCCCAGGCTTTTCAAATATTCATGACCTTTCTTGTAGCACTACAGAGGGCACAAAAGCAGTTCGTGGCCTCATACATAATGAAAGGGTAATGGACATTCATCATAGCTTTTTTGAGACATAGTACTTTAACGGCTTTAAGTGGAATCAAATGCCTTGGGCACCAGGTACTGTGATTTCTTTCTTTTTTTATGCCCCACCCTGTCATTTGAGCAACATAACATACTGATGAGCACTCAGGCCTGACATTTCTCAATAGCCGAGCATAAAGTCACAATGACTTATCAAACACTAGCAGCATGCTAAAGAGATTGGTGGTAGGTGACACATTGGTCAAGAACTGTCATATTTAATATCATGATTTAGGTGCACTGTGTTTCCTTGTGACTAACTCTGTAAACACACACAGTGTTTGATATTTCTCATACACAGTAAGCTCAATTTTACCCATAACCAATACTATTCTCACTCTGATTTCCTTTGCATTCTTTGTGCAACCTGTACTAGGATGTCCATCTGCGATTTGTATGCAATAAAGCTAAATACTTTAAAATGTGCCATAAATACACTACCGTTCAAAAGTTCAGGGTGATTTATGTTTTTGAAAGAAGCCTCTCATGCTCACCCTGTCACATAATCCTTCTGAAATCATTCTAATATGCTGATTTGCCTGTGTATTACGCTGTTATTTGATGGTTTTAACCTTTTAACCTGTTTTTTTCTCTCTCTCCAGGATTCCTTGTTAAATAGACCTAAAACCTTTAAATTGTAGCGTACACTACTGTTAAAAAAGTTTGTATGATTTCAAAAAATAATAATAATGTTTTATTCAGTAAGGATGCATTAAATTGATTAACAGTGAGTTATTGATTTCTGATATTTCATATGATTTCTGAAGGATCATGTGACACCGAGGACTGCAGTAATGATGCTGAAAATTTCAGCTTTGCCAACTCATGCAGGAATAAATTATATCTTTAAATATCTAAAAATGTAAAACAGTTATTTTAAATTGCAATAATATTTCACAATTTTTCAGTTTTTAAATGCAGCTGTGGTGAGCCTAAGAGACTAACATTAATTTGTGTACCTACCCCAAACTTTTGAATGGTTGTATGTATATATTTAGGTATGTATATCTATATCTATATCTAAGTGTGTGTGTGTGTGTGTGTGTGTGTGTGTGTGTGTGTGTGTGTGTGTTTTAGATAAATAAGTGATTGCATTTTCATTTTGACATCAAACCAATAATATCTACATTACAAATAACTTTAAAACAGGATAGAGTATGCATATTTAAATTTAAACAAACTGTATTGGTTTGGTTAATTTGTTCCAAAATTAGAAAGGCCAATACGTGTCCATTCAGCCAGGAACATTTAAAAGAAAACATTTAAAATAAGATACGTCGACATGGTTTAATCCAGGGACTCATTAATTCCTCTGTGTCTTCTTCCTCCACCTATTTAACGTTTGCACATGTGGACAGACAAGGTTTGGGGTCAATTACAGTAGGGTAATTATTGTAATTGGCTTATTTCCAGCCCATTACCCTTCTTTATGTAGCCCTTAACATTTTGTAATTTGATGTGCAAATGATCACGGAATTACATTGATGAATGATGCAGAGAGTCGGAGAGAGTTCACATCCATTTATACTGCAGGGAAAACTCACCTGCTGCAATTGGTGCAAGGCTTCGGGGCACTTGAAATTATGTCGAGGTGCAAATTGAATGCGTTTTTAGTTCATCCAAAAATGATAATTCTGTAATCACTTATTCATCATCATGTCGTCTCAGACTTGTAAGACTTTCTTTCTTCTGCAGAAAACAATATATTTTGAAAAATGTCTTTTTTTGTTCATACAATGAAAGTCAGTGAGGTCCTATTATGTTCTGCTGATGAAAGAAAGGCATGATTTGTTTTAACACCTGTATAATTTTAGCTGGCTTCAAGTTCATATAAGGGAAGTAGGTGGTCTTAGTATTTGGATGTTCTGATTTGATGCTTGCTACTTGGCTTCAGACATTTGAGAACCTCCAACATAGACGAAGAGTTCTGTTATGGGTGATTATGAGAGTTTATTGGAAGAATCATAATACTACATTGCCTATTAACTGTAGGTTCATGCACAAGACTGTATACGAAATGCCCTATATAATCAGAAATATATTTAAAAAAAAATTGATACTGTGGATATTTCTATACTTCAGGGGACTGTAGTTTAGAGACAGATCTAGTACAGCAAGATCAGAGTTTATTGGTAAATTTTCCTCCTGCCCTCAAGAGTACTGCCATTTATGAGACAGACTCTGATCTTCTTGATGTACAGATAGCAAAAACTCTTTCATCACACCTGAATGTGCCTTTATAGAGTCATGTGGTTATATTTCTCATTTGTAGCTTTGATTGAAATTACTTAATACAGGGATTTTTCTACTGTTTTTGAAACATGTCCATCAGCAAACTTAACTGATCTCTGAAAAGTTCTTGTTTTCGTGTCACATGACCTTGACTGCTCTTTAGCCGTCGTCTTTTTTTTAGGAAGAAGTGAAAGGCGAGGAGAGTGAATTTGGCAAAGTGGTGCTCTGGAAAGGCATTGTGAACGGCTGACGGAGCAATGGATGAGGGTGTGGGGAGCCATCAATCAGAGCTCCAGAAAATGAAGTTAGAATCAAAGCAAACGTATACTTACGGATACTTTTTGCCTTTGAAACTCTCAATGGGTTGATTCCCTCTCAACAATACATTGTGACAAGAAAAGGCTCTTTTTTTGCCCCCCCGCCAGGGCAAACAGCTTGTCCGGGGGAAAGACATTTGGTCTTTCTTCTGTGATGACGTTGACATTTTGGAAAGTGCTTTTGTCAACGGTGGTCCTTTGACTCTCATTGTTCACTCTCTCAGACGCTGGTAAATGCAGAGCACCTTCCTTATGTCGCTCTGTGGGGTTGTGCAGGTTTTTTTGGTCCTGTTGTACAGCCGTACCCCCTGCACTGACTGTTATGAGTCAAATAAGCTTTCACTGCCATCTTAATAAAAATCTTCATGATTAAGAAAGGTCAAGCCATGCAGGGTCAGGGATCATCTCAGCTTTACTCAGTCCCTGTAATTTCGTCACCTGTGGCTCTTGGATCGACTGTGATGGTGTTGAAACGTCTTTACCATAGAGACCCTTGTAGAGTGCTGTACATCTTGCTTGTACCTCTAATATCCCTCAAAACAGCTAAACGCTCTCCAAAATTGTAAAGGTTAAATGAAAGTTAAGTACCAGCAAACTACTATTGCTTTAACATGCTTAAACCTTTATTACACAAAAAGACATTTCAGAGTTTAAGATTCCCTCATTTGAAAGCATTGAATGTGTCTGTCATTAAAGAAGGGCGATTCTAAAGGCCTTCCAGCCTAATTTAAGATACTTTAAGACGTTTTTTTTCCATAGATATATCCTAGAACAGTCAGGTTGCTGAGAGGCGCCGTCCATTTATCTTGCCGTGCTGTTAAGTGTCTGGGAAAGTAGACTTTGGCTGTGAAGAGGCTTGCAGAATTTCTCTCTGGCCTCTCATCGCTATGCAGAGAAATGAGGCAAAGCAAAGAGCGATAGAGTCATAACTCAGAACACTAGGTGTGATTATTCTCGTTGTGAATCGTAATTCAGACTAATTCTGCGGTTTTCGCCTGACGTACCATTGCATTGAAACAATGGTTGCCCTGGAGACAAAGCAATTGCCGTCTAATGCCCAGCCTTTGGACATACAAGCTATACCTTTCAGACTCTCTCTCCCTCTATCTTTTATCTTGTCTTGGAGCCAGTTCTTTCACATTACAGCTGGCACATTCTTGACTTCTGAAATTCATGGGCTAAGCACAAAGGTTTTTATTGGTAATCAAGACCGACAGTTGTTCATTAGTAGTCGTCTCACCGAAGGCTAGTGTGGGATTCATGCCTTTAGTCTTAAACATCACTGTGTACCAGTATAGAGAAAACAAACCTTCTACTTTAGCTGTTTACAGGGACCCTCAAGGCCTTAAACATTGCTGGTGGGAAAGTCTTCAAATACTTGTTATCGACGTTCATTTGAAAAAGCCCTGTGCACTCACTGAATACTCTAGTTAGTACAAAGATTCAAGTCTAACATTGATCATTGATTGTTTTCCTAGATTTTTGAGCGGAATTACACAGCCATATACAATGCAATTTTAAAATGTGTTCTCTGCATGTCGCGGTTACTATACATATGCTTTGTGCAAAAGTAAATGTGATTTGATTAATCTATGTCATGCTGAGAGTCTGTCAGACCTTCCTGGAAAAGCATAACCGTATATGAAAAGCTTTATTTGCTCTGAATAATTCAGTATAATTGGTGTGGTGTGAATTGCATATCATTTTCATAATATAAAAGCATTTATTATTGTGAACATTTCATAATAAATGTGTGTGTGTGTGTGTGTGTATGTAAATAATTGTTTAGTGTGTGTAATTCTTTACACAAGTGTATATAATATAACACGGCATATTTATATTCTTTTTTCCTGTTTTTGAAGTTTATCAATGTAATGCCCATGTAAGGCAGCATGTAAAGACGATAACACTTTCATTTAGAATCTCAACGCTGGATTTACCACGGCCCCACAAACAGAAGTGCATTTCTTGAACTAAATCCAAGAATGCAATAACACTCCCACAGAAGCAGAGAAAATTGCTACCATGGTAAAGTTTTCATGCTCGGTGGCTGTGATATTGTCATGCCTCCATGTTCTGCACTTTCTCATTAGCTTATTTTTCAAATAAATGCATATATATTTGAATGCATTAACTGTACATTCAAATACCTAGAATTCGAAATACCTAGAATTGTTTGGCTAGTTTTAAGTTAATTTACATTTGGAATTCTCCTCTCTCATGCACTTTCTCTGTTACTATTTCTTTCCCTTTCGTTCTCATAAGCCAATGATCAGATTTATCTTTTTGTACATTAGGAGCTAACAGCCATGCTTTCAGCATAGCAATTCGGATGTGGAGTTTAATTATGAAATTAGCATTTTTTATTTTTTTTACTTGAGCTGCATGAACCTCAAGTTTGTGCAAAAGCAGATGATCATATTATCCAGCATGATTTGATAATGATCCAAAGAGTGTCTGTACAACAGTGTTCACATGATGAATCTTTAAATTTTGATTTCTTTAGCGATCTAGAAAGTTGTATTTTTTTTTTTCCAAAAGCGTAACAATTTATTTCCAGGTTTTAATTACCTTATGTGGTCTTGGATTCATGCAAGTATACCGAGGATGCAAACAAGCTGCCAAACTACTGTCAGCTTGTTGAAGTGAACAGCATTGGCTTGGAAAAGCAGTTATGCACAAAGCAGTTTTTAAAACAAGACAGGGATGCCTCAACAATCTTGCTTTCCTGACTCCTCCTACTTCTTCCCTTGTGCTTCTCTCAGTGCCGCATCCTCCTCAGGGGAGACAGGGAGTTCTATTTTAGGCCTTGATGTTTTGCTCTCTCATGTCCCCCCATGGCTCAATTTCCTTACTCTTGGCATTTTGAAAAGCACTAGTGATCTGTGAGCCCCACTGTATTATTGATACGCAAGCAGAGGTTTGCTGTAAAAAGCCATCTTCACCAGCCCCGTCACAGGGAGTTTGAGTGTCTGTGTGTGTGTTTATGAGTGTGAGAGAGGAAGAAAAACTGTGCAAACTATTTTCTGACTGACAAAATGTACCATTGGCATCATACAGCTGCAAATAAATGTTAAAGCTGATTACATAATATCCTATTCTCATTCTTCCATCATTTCTTGCTACAGAGCAGGAAATGAGAAAGTTTTCATTTTTATAACGGTATCATTATTTTCCCATGCTTAATTAAAACGTCTAACTGAAGACCACATTGATGCGTAGGAAATGTGTGATGGTCTGCCATAAAATGTATTCTTTCTCTAATTTGATTTTATGGACAGTGCAACTAGCAAAAGGTCTAGATAGAAGGTGCAGATTTTTTATTCTATTTTTTTTTTCCAGCAGTGAGTAGAAGGTGATGGAATGAGAAGCAAAAAGTGGGACACAAGAAAAAAAATGCGACACAGGAAAAAAAATGCAGACTTTCAAATGTGGCTTGTTCAGAAAGAGCCAGAGGGCTAAGACACACTGCCTGGTTCCATGTTCGGTCAGGTTTAGTCTTTAAATCTTATTGTAGGAAATCTCCGACTAGACTCCGACTAGCCTTTTTTTTTTTAAAGAACAGCATTTATTGTATTTTTTTTGTAACATTATAACAAAAAACGATTCTGGATAAATTGAGAATCACCATTTTTTTCAAATACAGATCACGATTCTAAACAGACAACTAAACAAAATAACTTGTAATTTACTAGAGGTTCTGACATAACTGCAGTCTATTTAAAAAATGTTTAATTAACTGGAATGAATTGTTTAAAAAATAGTTTGAATGAATGATTCAATGACTCACATATAAATATTTCACTTGTTTAATTACTGGATGAATCAGATGTTAGTAAATCATGGGGTAATTTTCATTTTTTGGGTGAACTATCCCTTTAATATCATTAAAAACAGGCTTTTTTTGGCGATATACAACCCAGACATTTTCTTGACAGGTTACTTGAGATGCATGCAGACTACTTTAGGCCTGTTGCCTGATCGTGATTATTCGATCTAATTGCATTTATCGTAGCTAACCGCAATAATTGTGCAGTTTGAATTTCACTCATATTTTGCCATCCAAACAATAAAATTAAATAGAATAGAATAAAAATGTGTTTTCAGAGTAGATTTAAAAATGTCCAATGGAGGAGCAGACCTCACATGATAAGGGAGAGCATTCCAAAGCTTGGGTCCAGCCACAGAAAAGGCCTGATCGCCCTTTAATTTGTAGCAACATCGTGACACATTTAAAAGCAAGTGATTTGAAGATCTAAGTGCTCTAGCAGGACAGTATGGCACAATAAGATCACAAATATACCTTGGTGCACAGCCAGACAATGCCTTATAAACAATCATAAGGATCTTAAAATCAACTCTAAATTAATGGGGAGCCAAAACAGGAGAAATATGATCCCTCTTCTATGATATTATATTGCATTATATTATTATAAATAATTATTGAAATATTACAGATTCTATTATAATCTTTATTTTATATTATATAGTATTCAAGTAAAAAACAAACAATGTATTAGACTGTAAGTGACATGAAAAAAACAGAATGCAATTCCATCAACACAAAATTCATGATCGTGAGGGGCCTGATGTAAAGTATGGGTCTCATCATGCACTCCCACAGGGAGTGTTGGTACTGGCTATTCATTGTTTTCCTCTCTCTAAAGAGCAGTGAGGATAAGGTAAAGGAAAAAAGGCAGGCAATATTCCTACGTGGCTCCCTCGGGACTTGACATTAAAAAGTATTTGCTGTGTAAAACTAGATAAGAGAGACAAAAGAAAATCATAGCACCAGTACCAAGGCAGAGAAAGAACACATACCTGCCTTCGTCTTTTCATTTATTATCGCCGTCATTATTATGCTGCCATTTGGACATGTCCTGATTATCTCCCATGGTTCCTTCCTCAACACTGTGTGGGAAGGATGCTGTTGTTCACAAGTCACCGGCCCAGGTGACCTTTAGGTGCCCTTTACCAGCCCCTTGTGTGCAATGATGAGAGGGCCGCACAATGAAACCGTTATCTGTAGTCTAACAGCAAGCGGGCAGTCTACATGCTGATACACTTTACTAACTTGTACCACCTGCCAGATTACACCAGAGGGATGGTGGGGGACTTGCAATCTCAATATATACATACTGAGAACTTGTGCTACATGTTGCTGCATGTTTAATACAGGAACAAAAGCAGCGATTAATAAGCACCAGGAACATAATTATTCTGCTTTTGTGTTGCAATAAACAAAAAGTCCTCCTAATATAACGAATGAATTGTCTAATTAAACAAGTTGCAGATAGGCCCTTGATATTCTGGGTTTGGTTGAATAGCATTGGTGTGGAGTGTTGTTGTTATTGGTCATTTAATAATTATGTTGTCCATTAGTAGAGCCTGGATCAAAACTATTGTAAAGCATTGCAAAAGTCTTCACACATTATCTAAGTAAACATCTGTTTATTTAGACGGACTGTAATTGTGCACCTTCTGCTTTGATTGATGAATGTGACTGACTTTGTCTTCATTGTTTTTAATTGTGTCAAAATTCTACCCCTTGGTGGTGACTCTCACAGTGCTGTTTATCAACCCGACTGGAAACGGAGAAGAAATTATGCTCTTAATGATTTTGTAACTGTCAGGTTTATATTGTGGACAGATTTGCTAAGTGGAAATGGAAACAGTGGTCACGCTGTTGCCAGTGTGTCTCTTAGGTGAGGCTCTTCTCTTCCTGTGGGACACTGGGCTGCCATCTGCTTCCAGCCTGGAACTTCATCCTCTATTAAATTCTTAATAGCAAGCCAATTTAAAATATACAGCCGTTCACCACTGGGTGTTTAATATGTAAAAATCAAATTAACCACTTTTAATAGAGATTAAGGGGTACTGTAAATGTTTAAATCAAGTTGTTTTCGTGGAAAAAAATACTGTAGTAAATAACTTAAGTGTGTGTGTGTGTGTGTGTGTGTGTGTGTGTGTGTGTGTGTGTGTGTGTGTGTGTGTGTGTGTGTGCGCCCGCCCGCGTGCGCGCGCGTGTGTGTGTGTGTGTGTGTGTGTGTGTGCGCGTGTGCGCGCGTGTGTGTGTGTTTTAAATAATTTTTATTTCCAGTTTTTAGCGTGTGCTAAGGGCTAGGCCTTACGTGTAATTTTTTTTCTTTATTGATGTTTCTTTGCTTCTAAAATCTTTATGTGTATCTTAAGTGGCAGTCACTACACTACACAATTATACATATACAATTATGGACAATTTACCATCTACAGTAGTCTTATCTTCTAGACAATTTTTTTTTTTTTTAATTCTTTGAATCATGTGTTTATACTAAACCACCAAAATGAGATGTGTGAAATTCGAATCCTTTTATGGGCAAACATTTTTTTGTGATTTGAATTTTACAGGTCAGTGTTTACCAAAATGATGATAAAGTTAAGATAAAGTCTAGTCTGACCTCATCATTTTTTAATTAACTTTCAATCGAGTAAGTAGGCCCTCCCATCCTCTCATAAACAGTGATTTGTTGGTTTTAATGTTCACAATACAACTCCATTCATTAAGGACATTTTTATCAGTTGACCTTGCATTGATGACTTCTGATGGGTAAAACAATGGCCTTATAAGACGTTGCACAGTTACAGCCTTCAAGACGCTGTAACATCAAGATAGCGATGTGTGTTTTTGTGCATGTGTGTGTTGTGTGTTGTGCAAACCAACAACCGTAGGCCATAATTACATAGTAAAATCCATCATGAAAAATGGCTCCACAGCTATTGTTTCATTTTAATTGCTACAGTGATTTGTTCTATTAAGTGAGGACCCTGGCACGGTGGAAATAACGGTTTAATCAGGGGCCATTTCCACCTCATCAGGAGAAATAAACTGCTGGCAGCAGGCCAGTGATGTAGTCACAGAATTGCTATTGCTTAAGGCTTATCTGAATGTGTGATGTGAAAAGTGAAGAGAAATGGATAGAAAAAATGGACAGATATGGAGAGGAAGGAGCATCTGATCTCTGAGGTGGAATCTGTGTCTGTGATCTTGTCTGATTTGTGTGTATTTATCTCTGAAAGTATGTGTTGCATTTGACATTCAAAGTTGTCACTTGGAGCTACTATATGGTTGCTCTGGCTTAATCAATTTCCTAATGGCTAGTTTCTTGTCCTTTTATCATCACTTTGCTATGGCCTCTTCTCTCACCATTTTGATACTGACAGAGGTCATGGCCTTACCACACATAACATTCAGGCCATAATGGTTTACTCTGAAGTCACGTTTGATCTCGAGGGATTTTGCGAGATTTTCCGTCTGACCTGGGGATGCTCGGGAGTCAAATCGGTTCGTGTGTGATGTGTTGATTTTGCCGTGTGGCTGCGCACCACACACTGTACGACCAAAACTGTTAGACCAGTGATATTTTATCGCCCTGTGTGGGGTCTCTTGGAAAATCGGCCGACAATTTTAAAATCGTGCCGTGTGAACCAGGCTTTACATGTTAGAGCTCCACATCCATCTTGTCATTGAATGCAAGGGGTAGTTGGCACAAAATTTTTAATTCTGTCATTATGTACTCACTGTCATGTTGTTCCAAACCTTCTCTCTGCTGCAGCCTGCAGAACACAAAAGGAGATAAATGAAAGAATATCCATTTGGATAAATTCAGTTCAGGCAGTACGTTTTATTATGTATTTTACTGTGTGCATCGATAGGGAACAACATAAAGATGTGTAAACAACAATGACAAAACTTTTCATTTCTGGGTAATCTGTGCATTTAGAAATTCTCACATGGTGCTTGCTGGCATCTAATTACTTTGTTTCTGGCCATCAAAACACTGATTCTCAGTGTTTTCTTGTTGTTTCTGAACTTTACTGGCCAATTGCAAATTACCATGATTGATATCTGAAGGTTAAATGTCATGAAGCACAGTTCTGGATGTTCCAATTTAATATCTTCTGCACTGACTGTTTGACTGTAAAATGTCAAATGATGTCAATATTAGCATTTATTATCAGGATGAAAACCAGATGGAAACATATAAACCAACTGAAGGACGTCCATTGTCTGCTGATCTACAAACCTGGGTCAACTTGGTGGCCATGCTTGAAGAGCATCCACCTCCATATTTTAGTAGCTGAAAAAAAAACCCACATACATAGAAAATATTAAATCCCAAATGTTCTGCATTGGATTTAGCAGAGTGCACAAGGCATGAAGAGAAAGTTGTGTTTTGGCTGAGATGAGGATGACTGGTTAAAATAGACTTGTTTCAGGGCTCTCTCAGTTCTTGGCACACACCGATGGCTGTTTGATCTTTCGAGTGGAACAGATTGTCAGTGTGTTGTCACTTGGAAAGATAATGTCTAGGGAAGCCAGAATGGACAATGTAACAGCGTTTTAAATAGACTCGCCCACTCCAAAATAAAAACACAAAGGTAAACATGAGTCACCAAAGCAGAACATGTTTGTGATTATTGTGCAAATGCGCTTTTATTGTTTTTATGCTCAGAGTTTGACTTTCATTGCCAACTTAACTGTTTATGTGCATCTCTTATGAGTTTTTTGAGGTTTAATCATAAAAAAAAATTACAGAGAGATTTATTGATACTGCAGCGAGACATTTATCATATGACTGTGTTAAGACAAGCATTTATCATAAACACCTGGGATAGAATGATATTGTAAACTCAGCATATCATGTGTGCGAGGCTTACACTCAGCCTTAATGCAGTTAATAGTGGGGCAAATCAGCTAGCATTCCATTTCCAATTACTTCAGAAAATAAGGACTGGAATTTCCAACTAGTCATTACATTTCAGTAAATTATGTTTTACCCGACGTAATTATTTCCCCGTAGGGGTCAATAAAGACCTATTTATCTGTCATTCTTAAACCAGTTCAGGACAGAGTGGTGTAGGGATGAGCAAACAGCAAATTTGTATCATCTGTGGGAGTTAAACACTAAATTCTAAAAAGATTACTCATTTTTAAGTCAGTGAGTTTCAAGGCCTATTTATTGATTGTATTATCTTCTTCAATGGTCTCTCTGTTTAAGAAAATTTCAGACTTAAGGTGTTGTTTCTGATAAGATATCCAACAGTGGCAAGTAATTCTACTTATCTCATAGCAACATCTAGATCTCAAATGTGTTTGCCCATTTTGTACACTACCATTCAAAAGTTTAGTGTCAGTAAGATTTTTTTTTGGTTCCACTATTTCTAGTCCACTTTTGACTAGTGCCCCAAAAGACATTATACTGACTATAAGTAACTTTGCAATTACATGTTGTAAGACTGGAAAAACTGGTTGAAGCGATAGACCTGACCACTGGTCTATGAGACAAAGGACCTTGCTGGAAATTAACATTTGACTTCCCCCTCTTCCCCTCTCTCAGGAACACCTAAAACTCCCACAAGAATATACATGGTTTAATGTGAATGATTATCACGGAGTATTATGTTTTGTATCATTTAAAATGTCTCAGAGTGAGTGCTGCAAATGTCTCATTTCCAAATAAGTAAAACAAAAAGAAATAAGAGGTTTAGAGAAACTGGCACACAAAGGAAGATAGGCAAATGGTCTTCTCCACCCCCCAAAAAGGTGTAACCTCTGAATGCAAATTGAACTGATTATGAAATTGGCATGATACATTTACCTGACATAATAAATTCTAAACATTTTATTTTATTCTAATGGACTTTATTATTTTCATTAAAGAGTTAAAAAGAATAGTCAAACATTCGCTTACATTCAATGATGCACAGATATCATTAAAACCTTTTCATTTATGGAGTCAGATGAAATAACGAGTTAATACATGAGGAAATGTATTGCATTTAACCCAAAATACTTTGCCATGAGAAAAGACGGAACATGCGAGAAACCTTCCCCGTATCATTGGAAACCCTCATTGGACCAATAGACGGGCTTACAATGTCAACTAACTCTCATTAGAGAATTAGTAGACTGTTAGGTTATGGTTATAGTTAGGGTTAGTAGAATACGGTAAGTTGACATGTAGTTGCAAAGTTACTTATATTTAGCAGAATGTCTTTTGGGGGACCATAAAAATAAAGTGTTAGCAAATATTAAGCAGACATTCTACTAATACTTGAATGACTGGTAGTTGCAAAGTTACTTATAGTTATAGAATGTCTAAAGTGGACTGTCAAAATGAAGTGTTACCTTTTTTAAGAAATGAATATTCTTATTCAGCAAGGATGCATTCAGCTGAACAAAAAAATACAGCAAAGACTTTTACAATGTTACAACATATTTATATTTCAAATAAATACTGTTGCTTTGAAATCTCTATTAATCAAATTAGAAAGAAAATTACGGTTTTGACAAAGAACATTAAGTAGGACAACTTTGATAATAATAAGCACAAAATCATCATATTAGAATGATTTTCAATGAGCATGTGACACTGAAGACTGTAATGATGACTGAGTAATGATGCTGAAAATTCAGTTTTGCCATCACAGGAACAAATCACATTTTGAAATCTATTAAAATAGAAAACAGTTATATTAAATTGCAATAATGTTTCATATTATGTGCTTTTGGGCAAACAAATCGTCTCGGTTACATATGGTAACCCTCGTTCCCTGAGGGAGGGAACGGAGACGTAGGTCATGACTGACCAATAGGAATCTCGCTAGAGAGGCCAATCTACTTCGAGTGAAACTAAAACAGGCCAATGCACATTGGCGTGCAATGATTTGCATCAGCTGCGCGACCTCGTTAGCGCGGGTATTTAACAAGCAGCTGAGCGATTGCACAGTTAGTTTTTTGCTGAGGAGCCAAGCCTGAGAAGCTGGCCGCCCCGGCGGGCGGCAGCAGATGTGGCGACGGGACCTACGTCTCCGTTCCCTCCCTCAGGGAACGAGGGTTACCATATGTAACCGAGACGTTCCCTATCGGTCAGTCACTACGACGTAGGTCATGACTGACCAATAGGAATCCCTACCAAAGCGCCACAGCTGCTGCACCCCATCCAGCGCCCCCGTGCAAGCCTCTACACCTTCTTGCCTGGAAGGACGATAGGAGGAGGCCTACACAGAGAGTTTGACACTGTTGTTCCGTGATAACCCACACAGTGACATATTGGATAACACTGGGAAAGCGTGCCTTTCCTGTTTAGGAAGGAACGCTGCGGAAGCCACTTCTTCAAAGAGTTACGTGGAAATACATATGGACTAACCCGAAGGCTGAACTGCATATGAAATAATGGGTGACTTAGCCCAAGGGAAAGACACGGGCTTCCGATAGGAGCATCCGTGGAATATATACACATATGGGATCCCCGTAGGGTCACACATATGGAACCCAGCCCAGATCCGGTTCTCAAGGATTCAACGGATAAGGGCCTGGCGCCAGACGCTCCGCCAAGTCCGGGCCGAGGGGTTTTGGAGGACTCGACAGGTTTTTCACTCTGGAGCAATAGGGGTGCACAGTAGGGTGCAGCAAGCCGACAGAGCCGGACCTCTCAGTGCTTCTACCCGTTTAGGGTGAGAACACGGGAGGAGACCGGCTCTACACGTAGGCTATAGTATCTAGCGAACGTGTTAGGTGTCGCCCAGCCCGCAGCTCTACAGATATCTGTTAGCGAGGAGCCACGTGCCAGCGCCCAGGAGGACGCAACGCCTCTCGTAGAGTGTGCATGCAACCTAAGCGGGCAGGGCACGCCCTGAGCTTGGTAAGCCAAGGCGATGGCATCCACTATCCAGTGGGCCAACCTCTGCTTGGAGACAGCCTTTCCCTTCTGCTGGCCTCCGTAACAGACAAAGAGCTGATCTGAGGTCCTGAAGCTTTGAGTTCTGTCCACGTACATACGCAGAGCGCGAACGGGACAGAGCAAAGCCAGGGCTGGGTCTGCCTCCTCCAAGGGCAGCGCTTGCAGGTTCACTACCTGATCTTTGAAGGGAGTGGTAGGAACCTTGGGCACATAGCCAGGCCGGGGTCTTAGTACCACGTGGCCGTCACCCGGCCCGAACTCTAGGCACGATTCGTCGACCGAAAATGCATGCAGGTCTCCTACCCTCTTGACAGTGGCCAATGCAACCAGCAGCAAAGTCTTCATGGAAAGAAGCTTTAAGTCTACTGATTGCAGAGGCTCAAAGGGAACATCCTGAAGTGCTCGAAGCACCAGGGAAAGATCCCAAGAGGGTATGGAGGGGGGTCGAGGAGGATTTAATCGTCTCGCCCCCCTAAGAAACCTGACGACCAGGTTGTGCTTTCCAACTGTTTTGCCATCTATGTGGTCATGATAAGCAGAAATAGCGGCAGCATGTACTTTGAGGGTGGAAGGGGACAGTCTACGCTCCAACCCCTGCTGCAAGAAGGAAAGCACAGACCCTATCGAACATCTTCGGGGGTCTTCTCGGCGAGAAGAACACCACTCGACGAACAGGTTCCACTTCAGGGCGTAAACACGTCTCGTGGACGGCGCCCGTGCTGAAGTGATGGTGTTAAGTACCTCTGGGGGTAAGTCACCTAGAACCTCCGCGTCCCGAGGGACCAGACATGGAGTTTCCAGAGGTCTGGGCGCGGGTGCCATAGGGTGCCCCGTCTCTGAGTCAGGAGGTCCTTCCTCAGAGGGATGGGCCAAGGAGGGACTGTCGCGAGGAGCATGAGTTCCGGGAACCAAGTCCGGGTGGGCCAATAGGGAGCCACCAGAAGGACCTGCTCCTCGTCCTCCCTGACTTTGCACAGTGTCTGTGCAAGTAGGCTCACTGGGGGAAACGCATATTTGCGGAGGCCCCGGGGCCAGCTGTGTGCCAGTGCGTCCGTGCCGAGTGTTCCCTCGGTCAGGGAGTAAAACAGCTGGCAATGGGAGGTCTCTGAGGAGGCAAACAGGTCTACCTGAGCCTCTCCGAACTCTCTCCAGATCAGCTGAACCACCTGGGGGTGGAGTCGCCACTCTCCCGGAAGCACAGCTCGTGATAGCTCGTCGGCCACACGGTTGAGCACGCCGGGGACATACATGGCTCGAAGCGACCTCAGATGCTTCTGACTCCAGAGGAGGAGATGGCGGGCGAGTTGCGACATGCGACGGGAGCGTAGACCACCTTGTCGGTTGATGTACGCAACGGTCGCAGTGTTGTCCGTGCGGACCAGTACGTCCCTGCCCCGTAGCGGCCTTTTCAAGCGGCTCAGAGCGAGATGCACTGCTAGTAACTCGAGGCAATTGATGTGCCAATGCAGTTGGGGAGCCGTCCACACCCCTGACACTGCATGCCCGTTGTACGTGGCACCCCAGCCGGTGGCAGAGGCATCTGTGAATACCACAGCATGCCTGGAGACCTGTTCCAAGGGGACTCCTGCCCGAAGGAACGAAAGGTCTGACCACGGACTGAAGGTCTGACGGCAGGCCGGTGTGATTGCCACCCGGTGAGTGCCGTGATGCCACGCCCATCTCGGGACTCGGCCGTGAAGCCAGTGCTGAAGCGGTCTCATATGGAGCAGGCCGAGCGGGGTTACCGCTGCTGCCGCTGCCATATGCCCCAGGAGCCTCTGAAAAAATTTCAGTGGGACCGCCGTCCTGCCTTTGAACGTGTTCAAGCAGTTCAGCACCGACTGAGCACGCTGCTCTGTGAGGCGCGCTGTCTGAGCGACCGAATCCAACTCCATACCGAGAAAAGAGATCCTCTGCACAGGGGAGAGTTTGCTCTTTTCCCAGTTGACCTGAAGACCCAACTGGCTGAGGTGCCTGAGCACGAGGTCCCTGTGTTCGCATAGCTGATCTCGAGAGTGTGCTAGTATGAGCCAGTCGTCGAGATAGTTGAGGATGCGAACGCCCTGTTCTCTCATGGGAACAAGGGCCCCCTCCGTGACTTTCGTGAAGACACGGGGGGACAGGGACAGCCCGAAGGGTAGGACTTTGTACTGATATGCTCGACCCTCGAACGCAAAGCGCAGGAACGGCCTGTGTCGAGGAAGAATCGAGACATGAAAGTACGCGTCTTTCAGGTCGATCGCTGCAAACCAATCTTGGGGACGGATGCATTCGAAAATGCGTTTCTGCGTGAGCATTTTGAACGGTAGCTTGTGGAGGCTCCGATTCAAAACTCGCAGATCCAAGATCGGTCGTAACCCACCACCTTTCTTGGGTACAATGAAGTAGGGACTGTAGTGCCCTGACCTCATATCGGCTGGAGGGACCGGCTCTATCGCGTCCTTCGCCAGTAGGACTGCGATCTCCGCACGCAAGACATGGGCATCGGCTGCTCTCACTGTAGTGGAGTGGATGGCCCGAAACTTGGGGGGACGCCGGGCGAACTGAATCGCATAGCCGAGCCTGATGGTCCGAATGAGCCAGCGAGACGGACTGGGGAGCGCTAACCAGGCTCTCAGAGACCGTGCAAGCGGGACCAAAGGGACCGCAGGCGTACCCGGAGTGGGGCAGCGAGGTGGAACACAGGGACGCGGCTCGGGGGGCTCTCTCTGGGAGGCGGCCCGTAGCGGGGTCTGTGCGTGCTGTGCAGCACTTACCTGGTTCCACAGGGCAGGAGGTGCAGGAGGCGGCTCGGTGGCGTTCTCGAACTGCACACTGCTGCTCACTGGCGAAAGAGGAGGCGGATGAGAGTGGTGAGGATTCTGACCCCCCACTGCTCTCCGGGTCCCCTTCGGACCCAGAGATGGTAGAAACTGCTCTTTTATTGAAAATGTGGGTACCGCTGGTTTTAAGGCCAGCGGCGGAACAAAAGGAAACAAAAGATTCTCCACCCGGCCCTCCTCCGGGGGAAGGAGCGATGCGGTCATCGTCTCCTGAAGAGCAGTTCCCTCCATCTCCGGGTCGCCCGTCCTAGGGCCGCTTACTCTTGGCTTTGCCGCCCTTCTTGGCGGGGGCCCGGACGGGCGGGGCGCCCTGCCTGCGACTGGCTCCACGGCGCCGCTTAGGTGGAGGCTGCTGCTGCGGCGCGGGAGCAGGGGCAGACGCAGGAGGACGCCCTCGGCGACGAGCAGACTGAGGAGCCGCAGGCGGTGGAGTGGAGGCAGCAGCTGACCGCCGCGGCAGGATGTGACTGATCGCCTCAGTCTGCTTCTGTACAGCCGAGAACTGCTGGGCAAAGTTCTCGACCGCGTCGCCGAAGAGGCCGGTCTGGGACACGGGGGAATTAAGGAACCTGATCTTGTCGGTTTCCCTCATGTCGGCCAGACACAGCCAGAGATGGCGTTCCTGGACCACCAAAGTGGACATCGCACGACCCACAGACCGCGCGGTAACCTTCGTCGCACGAAGCGCGAGGTCCGTCGCGGTACGAAGTTCTTGGAGAACTTGTGGGTCATGACCACCCTCGTGCAGGTCCTTCAGTGCCTTAGCCTGATGAACCTGCAACAACGCCATAGCGTGTATGGCAGAGGCAGCTTCGCCGCAGGCCTTGTAAGCCTTGTCGGTTAAGTCCGACGAGTACCTACAGGCGCGCGAAGGAAGACACGGTTCTCCACGCCAAGTGGAGTTAGGGCACAGTTGCATAGCAACGGCCCGTTCCACTGGCGGGATACGCGTGTATCCCTTAGCTGCCCCGCCATCAAGGGTGGTGAGGGAGGAGGAGCCACCGGGACGGTTTCTGGCAGTGAAAGGTGCCGTCCACGTCCCCGTGAGCTCCTCATGCACCTCCGGGAAGAAAGGCACTGGAGTGGGTTGCTGAGAACCAGCGCGCGCCACCCCGAGATACCAATCATCCAGCCTCGAGGGCTCGGGACACGGTGGAGGGTTCCACACGAGCCCGATCCTGTTGGCGGCCCGGGAAAGCATGGCCATCATCTCCGGGTCCGACTCGGGCACCGCTGGCACACCCGAAGGAGGCAGCGGCTCCGAGCCGTCGTCCGCGGAGCGGTCTGACCCACCCTCCGATGCAGCGATCGACATCTGGTCGTCGCGGGAAGCGCCGAACGAAACGACCGGTACGCATCTCGAGGATGGTCCGGCGCGTTCCGTTGGCAGCTGAACTGGTTGCAGAGCATGAGAGGAGTGGGGGTTCCTAGGGGGTTGGTTCCCCGAAGGAAGCGCGCTCACTGTAATCCTCAAGTCACCCATGTCACTGCCGGAAGCAACCCGCGAAGGGGGGTTGGACCGAGGTGCAGGCACGGGGACTCCGCCCCTTTGCAGGAACGAGAGTCTCGACCTCAGCTCTGAGATGGTCATCTTCCCACAATGGGTACATGACTCATCCACGAACGCTGCCTGTGCGTGTTCGAGGCCCAGACACACAAGGCAGCGATCGTGACCATCCCGCGATCCCAGGTAACGACCGCATCCAGAAACACACAGATAGAACGTCATCTTGAAAAAGACGCGAACTATCTGTGTTTGCTCTTTTAGGAACTACTCTCACTGGTGCTGAAGCACGCAGGGGAGCAGCCTCAGCGATCACAGGGGATGTGCACCCGACTGTGCGCTGGGAGATCTTACCAGCCGTTAAAACAGCTTTTTGTTTTGCTCTTTAGAGAGGCTGCTCACGCTGCCGTGCTGTCGCGCCCAGCACCAGAAGAAAGAGAGAGAGTTCAAAGAAAGGCCTGTAGAGTTCTTCCACTGTAGTAGAGGCATCGAAGTGCTTGGCTCCGAAGCAAAAAGCTAACTGTGCAATCGCTCAGCTGCTTGTTAAATACCCGCGCTAACGAGGTCGCGCAGCTGATGCAAATCATTGCACGCCAATGTGCATTGGCCTGTTTTAGTTTCACTCGAAGTAGATTGGCCTCTCTAGCGAGATTCCTATTGGTCAGTCATGACCTACGTCGTAGTGACTGACCGATAGGGAACCAACCTTCATGAGACTTTTTACAAAACATAAAATCATACCGAACTCAAACTTTTGAATGGTATGTAAATACATTTTAAGTGCTAACATGAATATAACATGCTAGCATAATTTGTCATGGATGGTGATTGACCACAATATCAGCGTTTGCTGATGTATATCAACAAATAGTACTTGAACAGAGCATTATAATAGTTTGACCTCACGCCAACTTGTGTAGATTGAATGATCAAACTTTCACACACTTAAATGACCACATTGAATGCTTACATTAGCCTTTACATCCAGTCTATGGGGTGCACTCTTGATTGTGGTTGTTCTTGCTTGAAAACATACCTCCCAGTGTTAGTGTCAGCTGCCATTCAAGTAACCCCAGAGTGTGACCGTGGTCTGCCAGGAGGAATGGCAGTGAACTGCAATGCTGGGATGTTCGCATGTGGCCTTAAGGATGGTGAAGCAGAGAATGAGAGGTGGGGTTCAGTCCACCTGGGCTACAGCTTTACTTATTGAATAATTAAATGGAGAGAACTGAGGTCATCTAGAATGGGAGGCGGAGAAGCAAACAGAACTGATGGTCTTTGAGTCTTTGCTCTCCTGGCTCTCCATTCTGCTCTTCACACGCTGTAAATCAATGAGATAAGCACTCTGGACTCAGGCTGTACAGTACTTTCTCCGCTGATACACTCTACTTCTTTCTAACTCAGTCTCAACACCTCTCTCACTTTCTCTTGCTTTCTGAGGGATGGGAGATCAGTGTCACATTGACTTTCTGCACACTACTCTTTACTGTTGACTGAAAAGCTGGGAACTGTACATTCACCGAAAAATTTAAATTCAGTAGTTTTTTTTTTTTTTTACCCCGGTGCTTTTACAGAATATCTTCCAATGTGTTCTGCAGAAGAGAGAAATGCATACAATGTCATGAGGGTGAGTAAATAATGACAGAATTTCCATTTTTGGATGAACCATCATTTAAGGCCTTCTCATTAAGCAAATGTGGCCTTTAATGAAGAAAGTTCAATGTGTGCATATTTTTGGAAATAGTTATGAATCATTCCAAATTAATCTAATTGGATCATTACACGAACATTAGCCTACATTAATAAATTCCCACCTTGCTTTTTAACCCTTCGACATGTACGATCACACCGTTGTGATTAGAACGTGCAGTACATCATACAGACTATATAAACTGACAACGTGTTTTATTCATATCAGATACACATTGTTTAGGTATTACTCTCTTCTTCTCCCACTTCACTGGCCACTTGCTTTCATGTATTTCGGGAGAAGTGGATGAATTTGACGTGTTGTAAATCCGACAATTATGATTCTCTGAATTGCGGTACAACTAACATTATAGATCAGCTAACATGATCATTATAAAGGTTTATAATAATAATAATGATAATAATGTGATAAGTTCTAAAAAAACTCAGCTAGATTGTTTTAAACGTGCACATGAAAGGGTTAAATGCCACAGTCTTCGCAGTATGAGTCGACCTGCCTTGTCACCATCTCAAGCCACCAACTAGACTAGCACTTAGGAAAGATAAGCAAAGATTCTATCCTATATAACTTAAAAGGAACGTAATCAATGGGTGTAAATCTTGTCCTTGGTTGGGGAGCTTGCAAGTCTGATTGATTCTGTGAACCCTTTTTAAGCTATAATGAAAATAAGGACAGCATTGGCAGTTAGACATTGCTTTTGAGAGTCTTGCAAAAATCCTAGGGAATCTGTATTATCCATTTAGTGCCTCTCTGAGCTTTGGTGTGATCTAGAGGCTGAGCAAAGGTTGTTTAACTTGTTTCTGAAAGCATAGTTTGCTATGTGAATTATAATGGCGGAACTTTATGAGATCAATTAAGATAATTATACATCCCTTCATTCCCAAAGCTTCAGGAAAATGATTATGAATTTTCTTCATATCACTCTGTTTTGTTCTCTTGATTATTGAGGCAGGAGTATAAAAAAAATAAAAGACCACAGAAAGACACCAGGAGCGATTTATTAGCCAAAAGCCAAGATGACTTTGCCATCTTCAAGAATACATTGATGTGTTCCACTAACATAATGAAAAACCGTTTAGGAGTATACTGAATCCCCCAGTGTTGCTTTATAAAAGGCACCTTTGGGATTCGTTCTGTGTCGTAAAACATTAGGTCAATACTTTACACCAAGACATTTCTAGTCAAAGAAAGATTTGTTTTGCCAGGACATTTCATTGGCTACTCTTCTCTGAATGTCAAAAGTAAGCACTCGTCCCAAATGCTCAGCCATATGCGCTCTATGACATGACATTCTCTGCTGAATGACCTTTGCTAGAGCTTACAGTAATACTGTATGAATTGGATTGAACAGTTAATGCGACAAAGGCAGCTTTTCTCTCTATCCTTTTCTTTAGGACCGAGTTTTGCAACTAGAGATACATGGACCTCCGAGGCTCCAAAATGTATTTGGACACTTGAGCCACAATTAAAATTGGATAAATGCCTTTGCATTATATTAAAAATACCAAAGCAAGTAGCGTCTATTTTTAAAGAAATATGTTTTAAAGCACACTTTTCAATAAAAAATTCACAAATTGTAGCTATATGTGTAGAACAATTATTCTAAGACAGTGTGAACTAGTGTGGAACTGACTTCATACCTCCACATATGGCCTTAAGACCATTTAGTTAAAAATGATTGAAAATGCAAACTTAGTTCTTAATTTGTTTGCAAATGGCTATTGATTTATTGGATGTTTGTATCTAACCCAATGAATTCTGACATTTTAAGTGTGACTAATTGTCCGGAAGTGTTTTCTGAAGGTCACTAAATTAAGCATGTTGAACTAAGTCAAGTTTGGAGACTATAAGTTTTTAAAAAAATATATTTTGTATTGATGGCAAAGCTGAATTTTCAGCAGCCATTACTCCAGTCTTCATTATCACTTGATCATTCAGAAAGCATTGTAATTTATTTTGGGGCTTAGGAAACATTTATTATTATTATCAATGTTGAAACAGTTGTGCTATTTTTTTTTTTTTGTGGAAACCATGTGTGCGTCTCAATCAGCTCCCTAGTTCAGTAGTAATCAGGGCACTGACAGAGAGTCGGCCATTTTAAGGATTGTCTCAATCGCAAAATCGTTCCAGTGCTCTCTAAAAAGTCCTACAATTCATTGTGAAAACTAGGAAGCACTGATGTTCACTATGTTCCCTTAATGTAAGTTCTGAAGCACGAAACATAAATCATGTCAGCCAACTCACTATAACAACAACATAACGACACGTTGAACTTGATTTCACCAAGTACCACATGTTCCTGGATCAACATCTTTGTTGATCCTGGATCAACTTTCCAATCAACCAATCAGATTTGTGGGACAAGTTTACAGTTTGTCAAGTTTAGGCTTAGAACCAGGATGAGGTACTTAAACATCAGTGTTATTCACCTATTATTACCCTCTGATTGGAGGGAAAAGTTATGGGTAGGGTTAGGTTTAGGGGTAGGGATTGGGTAAGGAATACATTTTGGGACAGGAATGTTGATCCAGGATCAACTAATTTTTTTTTTTTATTCAAACCATTATTTAACTATATTTCATCATAAACATACATTGCTAGATAGGTAATGAACATAATCTAGCTAACATTTAAAATGTATTTATGGCTGAAATAACTCAAATCATTTGGCAAAGTGATATGGAACTGTAATGCGCTCAAGATTCAAGTAGATTCAAGTATTCATCAGCCCCGTAGTATAATAACATTTTATATAATAGTATTAAGGTATTATTATATATTGAATATTATTACAAAGCTCTTCACAGTTTAATAAAATGTCTTATCTCACCGTGAACACATCTCGGATAGGTGTTTGTTGTCTAGCTTTATTAAACCTAGAAAAAGAGCATATGAGAGTCTGTTTGTTTGTTTTTTCACAGTTTTAAAAAAAGCCTCAATCATGTCAGGTCTGCCTAATGATAAATATGTACTGTAGTACTTCAGACTTTCATTTTATGCACTTTAGCCTTCATCTTTCTGGGTGTGCGTGTCAGTGGATTTCGATCAAAGAGCCGTGTGTGCTGTAAATCAATGTTAAACTACATGGATATGCCAGTGCTAAAAATGACTAATGATTTGATGTGCACTGGTCCATCCTCAGGCTCTCTTCACACTCTTGATAGGACCATTACCCTATCCAGACACAGATATATGCACACTTAGAGCTTGGAGAGAGATGAAAGAGGCAGACGGTGTTGGAGAGGAGAGAAGGAGGGATGAGTGGCTCTCAACAGCACCTCAACCTCCCACTGCATGGCGGGCATTATTGAGCCAGTGTCTGTATGTGTGTGTTTAATAGAAAGAGAGGACAGAGAATGAATGGGGGTTAGGGGTGGGATAGAGAAAGTCATTAGCGAAGAATGTAATCCACAGAGTAATTAAAGAAAGGGAAAATGGGGCCGGCCAAGTGTATCTGCGAAGGGTCGGATGAATCAAGACCTTGCCTGGTGATGGTTTGTGTGAACAGGGTTTTAATCAACCCCGACCCACATCAGCTCAACTTAGAAATAGATGGAAAAAAAATATCAAAGACGATTGTGCAATATGAAGTACAAGTCTAAGTGCTCCTGGAAGTTCCGTGGCTTGAACAAGGTTGTTCCAAAACTTGAGGTTTTTGTAACAGAATGAAAGTTTCTTATTATTTTATATATATATTTCTTTCTTTTTTTTTACCAACATTTAGAGGATTACTTAATTTATCTGTAAATAATCTTAAGTTTTCTGACCAGTATTTGTAAAGCAGAAATTAAATGGTATAATGTAAAAACATTTTGTATTAATGTTTTGATGTCATGTTTTGTTTACAGACACACAAATAAAAAAAATTGAAATTATTGCAATGCAGTTTGTGTGCAAGTCCAGAACAGAGATCGACCAAAATACAATAAACAACAACAATAAAACAACATTTATTGCCGGTCGATAGGTGCATCTCTTATAATTCATATATAGTTATTGTATATGTATATGTACTGACAATGATTTGCCTCATCAAGAAAGTGAGTGGAAGACATTTATTTTGAGAATAGAGAATTGGCATTTATGGCAACATGAGAGATATTGGCCAGCCGGACAAAGTCGAACAGTTTAACTATAGGAAAATGTGAAGGGATGCAGTAAAATGCAGGGACTAGCAATGGCAGTGCCAACAGTGAAGCTCCTGTGTTTACTTCCTGGATCAATGTGTTAGTCTTGTTTGACCTTGAAGTTGATGAGCAAAGCTTTCAAATGCATGTTGTGAGTTGATATTGTTTAACAGATGCCTGTTTTCACACATGCTAACAAGGCTAACTTTCAAAACAAGACTCACACAGAACTTACTGAGTGAATTTACTGTGGGTATTGATCTGAACTTCTCAAAGGTGAAGGTTTAGAAGTTGCCGGCAGTTCTGTCATGAAATGTTAAAAAGACAGTTTGAGCTCTTAATTAAGATTGTGATCAGGGCTGACAGCGTGTTTACATGATTAATAATGGAACATAATCAATCTTGATTTTTGACCTAAGGAATTTACTGTGCAACTGTACCACCTGAAATTTTTGTTTTAGTTGCCTCAAACTATCTCCAACAACAACTGTCTGTTGCATGACTCAACTGTTATGATCTCCGAACTATCTCTGGCTGCGTCCCATACAACCCATTTAATTTTCACTCTTTCCAAAAACAAAACAGGAAAATGAATTGGTTTACGAGATGGAGGTCATCCAGGTCTCTGGAGTTTACCGCTCATGTTCCTTGTAAACCACCCTACTATAAATGAATTTCTGCAGTAAGCGGTACAAATATTACATGGATGATTTCATTCATTAGTCTCAAATTGGCTTACCCAGAACTCCCTTCTTTACACTCCCAGAGCTGATGTGAGGTGGTATTAAAAACATGGCACATCTGTCGGCCCGATTTAATACTTCCTTCAACACTTTCAAAGAGGAACTCCAAAGAGTTTAGGCTCCGTGGAGCTCACCAAATGATTACAGACCCCTGTACTGGCAGAGCGTGAGGAGATGCTGCCATTTTCAAGCTGTCATTTGGAGACATGATGGAAATTAGCTCACGGTTTTCCTCCATCATTACCCTTTACATATACATCCACATTGCCTGCGCTTCCTATGCTGTATGGTTTGACCCTTTTGCCCTTTCTTCAATTGAATCTGGAAAATACATTTGCAACAGCAGACGGAGCGGAAAATGGGTTTACCCGTGACTCCCAAGCACTAAGTGGAATTTTATATTTTTTCTTTATCCAGGGAATGTTTTTATTTTTTGTGTATATGCATTGTGATCATTGCTATTCTTATAATGTTCTTTCCCATTCGCGTTACAATTCTCATAAAAAAAGAGCGTAGAATCGCAAAACCGTGTGCGGATCTATGCGCGCTGCCTGGCGTGTTATGTTTTATTTCTGCAGCCGCCCTGGTCCATTGTGCTACACGTTTAATTTGGGTAAAGCATTGTGGGGCTAATAGAAAGGGTAAATTTAAACGGCAAGTCTCTACAGGAACAGGGACTGCGGAGGGTAAATTGTTATTTCTGCATTGAGGGAGGAGGGAGATTTTCAAGCAGAGAATCAATCTGCTTAAAAAGAAGAAAAAGACAATAATGAAAAAAGAAATTGAGAGCGAATAGAATGGAAAGAGAAAGTTAGGCTTATCTGTCCGCAGCAGCAGGCTTGAGCTCACAGCATAACCACACGTCCCTGTTTGCTCCAGAGACCTGCCGGGGTTTAAGTGATATCAGCTGTCTCAGGGTCAGAGTTCTGACACTTTTTTGTGGTCATTTTCCAAATCCCTAAAATAGCCGATATGGCCCGAAAGAATCGCTGCCAAGAAAGGACCCATGAACAGATACAGTGGCAAGACAATGTCCTTTCTTGTGGTCTCAGAGTTATTGTGGTGTCAACAGATTGTGTGTCAACATTATCTGTGATTGCGTGGACAGAACTGCACTGTGGATGACTACAATGCAGTCTCTAGAAGAAATTGTTTCCAAGGCTACAGCAAAACTTAAAGTGAAGTGAACAATGTCACCTGGGAAATGAAAGACACAAGTTAACGTCAATATTCAGCCCTCACATTAGTCATGTCACAATCAGTTGATACATAGATATTTAGCAAATGTCACAATTGAAATACTAATACCATACAAAAAAATACCATCTTATTATCATAAAATAAAGACAACCATCCCTTAAAAAAAACGGTGGTGGTACCATGGTACTGTTATGTTATTTTATGTTATGTTATGTTTTATATGTCATGTAATGTTATTTTTTTAATACAGTGGTTTCACCAGCTTAGTTGAAAAAATAATTAGTGTAAGTATATATTATGAATAGCAAATTGGAAAGAAAGTGATTGCTCCTAATTAGTATGACTACTAGACAATCATTCTGTACTGTAAGGGTACCATGGTACAGTGATGCTATCATACCATGGTCGTGAACTTCATGTACCATGGTGTTTTTTTATTTATTTAATTAAATTAAATTAAATTGTATACCTTGATTTCATATTAGCTTTGTTGAAAAATAATTACAATTTAAGTGTATATTACAGATAGCCAAAATGAAAGAAAATGATTGCTTGTAATTAGTACGGCTTGTTAAAAAGACATTTTGTCAAAATTATTCTCTGTCTATAGTGAATACATATTTTATTGTAATGGTTTCTTCTCCAGTGGGACGGGCCGCTTGAGAACGAGAATGAGGCTGTTAGTACACGTAGTCATTACCACATTGAAAACACTGTACTTGAGCACAGTGGTTTCTTGCGCAATGTGATTCCAGCTCTGCAATGAGGCAATTACAAGAGCAGACAGTTATTCTTCCTCTCGCAGCACAAATAGATTCAGTTTTAAAAGCACACTGTGTCCTTTATATTACTGCTTCGGGGTTGGGGGGCACGGCCAGCTGGGTGAAAGTTATAGTAATGATAGCTTGTTGAGATTCAGGCAGGAAAAGAAAGTCATTCGCTTGTTCACAGCCACTCATTCTGCCTCTTGTGTCTTGTTGTTTCTTCCAGGAGAGATCTGTGCGTTTAAGATTCATGGGCAGGAGGCTCCATTTGAGGCTGAGGTGTTGAACAGGACATCAGGTGAAGGGGTGCTGAGGGCCCGGGGCCCTATAGACTGTGAGCAGCAGAAGGAGTACACCTTCATCATCCAGGCTTACGACTGTGGAGCCAGCCCAAGTGGAGCCAATTGGAAAAAGAGTCACAAGTAAGTAGAGAGACTTTCCAGTGTGGCGTAGTTTGACTGTTTTGACTGTTTGACCTAGTTTGACTGTCTCAAGCTTTAGTCCACATTCATTTAATTTGACTTATTATGACATAACATTATTTAGTTTAATTAAGTCTAATTTAAGTTAAATCGCTAAAAGTAGGAGTCTATTGAATTTCATTAAAAAATGAGAGCAAATCAGTGACTCAATCAGTGAAAAAGACGTCAAATATAAAAGACTTCAATTCAATGACATTTGGGGCATTACAGTGCCCTCCACTAATATTGACACCATTGGTAAATATGAGCAAAGGCGGTTGTGAAAAATAAATCTGCGTTGTTTATCCTTTTGAACTTTCATTCAAAAACAAATTATGAAATAATTGTTTTTCTCCAATGCATTTTGACCACAATTATTGGCACCCCTAGAAATTCTTATGAGTATAGACCTTATGTAGCCCCGCCCCTTTTCAGCGCTGTGCTCGTTGTCTTTTGACTTCCGGTCTGTATTTTCACAGCGATCTTGCGTAGATGAATGAACGGCTTGTTTAAAAAAATTCCCTGTCGACATTTGTTAAGACATCTGCTGTACAATGCTTATGAGAAACATTTCAATGCTCATGATAACTTTTGTTAACTCTACAATAAGTAAATCCACTTCACCAGCTAATTACTCCTCGAGAGCAATACCATAGAAATATACAGAGCGACCTCAAAAACGGAAGTTCAAAGACAATATTCCAAAGATGGCGGCGCCCTCGTTTCTCTGGTGCATAAGGTCTATAATATCTCTGAAGTATATTCCCATTCATGTTTATGAAATTATCCAGCCATGACTTCCTGTTCCACAGTAGTATAAATATGAGGAAGCACAAAGGCCACATTTTCTTAATCATTCAGCACAATGAGTAAAAACAAAGAATATAGTTCTGATGTGCAGTTTGTTGAGCTTCACAAAATAAAAAAAATGGCTGTAAGAAAATAACTAAAACATTGAAAATCACCATTTCCACCATCAGGGAAATATTTAAGAAGTTCCAATCAACTAAAGATGTTACAAATCTGCCTGAAAGAGGACACATGTCTATCTATAATGTCCTAATGCTCAGTGATGAGGACAGTTTGAGTGGCCAAAGACTCTCCAAGGATCACAGATGGAGAATTCCAGAGATTAGTTAAGTCAGAAAGCCTAAAAAGAAATGATCAAACAGCACCTACATCACCACAAGTTGTTTGGGAGGGTTCCTGGAAAAATACTCCTCGCTCATCCAAAAACAAACTCCAGCATATTCAGTTGAAAGACATGACTGGAACTTCAAAAGGGACCTGGTTCTTTGGTCAGGTGAAGGTTTAAAAAAAGAGCTTTTTGTCAGCAAACCAACCCAATGTGTTTGTTGCTGACAGGCATAAAAAAAAGTACCCCATGTCCACGGTTAAATATACTGCTGGATCTTTAATATATTGGGCTTATTTTTTTGCTGGAGGTCCTGGACATCTTATTCAGATACATGGTATCGTGGATTGTAGCAAATACCAACAGATACAAAATCTAAACCTGACCCCCTCTGCTAGAAATCTTATAATGGGCCGTGGTTGGATCTTTAATCAGGAAAATGATCCAAAACAAACATCAAAATCAACACAAAAATGTGTCACTGAGCACAAAATAAAGCTTCTTCTATGGTCATCCCAGTTCCCTCTGAACCCTATAGTAAATGAGTGGGATGAACTATAGTTATTGTGAACGTTTATTTCATAAAGAGATTTTCCCCCCACTTTCAATTGTTTTACTTCAATGTGCATTTTGTGAATTTTTTGAATGAAAGATTAAAGGATAAACAATGAGTTATTTTCACAGCCGCTTTTGCTCATATTTACCAAGGGCCAATATTAGTGGAGGGCACTGTATGTAGTCCATAATTATTGTTTTACTCTTGATGTGGCACGTCACCTAGAAAAGTTCGGTCTAGTGGTACAAGTACTGGTATTTAGCATTTTGTATTTTGGATAAAAGCTACAAAATACTTCAGCTGTAGTCTACAAGCTCGATGAGCAATCGTCTCTGTGATATGGACTGTGTGAATTAAGGGACTGGTGTCCTGCTGTGCAATTGATCCATTTGTTTAATTCATCATCTCATTATCAAAGTTAAAAGCAGAATGAAGCTTAACCACATTTGTGGAAGCTTTTGAGGAAGAAGAGCCATGAGGAAACCAACTGCTGTGCTGAGAGTTAACCAGCCTAGACCATTATTGGTTTCCTTTGGAGTTGTTTTTAATATTAACGTGGTAGTCTAAGGTACTTTATAGAGCCCTACCACTATATTACCATTATGGTAGTGTTCAAAAACCATGGTACCATGTCACAAAATAAAAAAAATAAAATGCAGTTTTCACTTCACTTCAACAAAAATGCAGACCACCTAACACCCCAACTAGGTATGAGCACGAAGCTGAATGCTATGATAGGAAAGGAAATGAGACAATCTACAGAGTCCCTAAAGGGACATGGAGATGAGGGGGAAAAATGCGATGGGAAGAAAAATATGTTTCAATGCTTTTGCATTCTCTCGCAATTATATAGTTGGGTTACTATATTGTATATAATTTGCGGGCATCAGGGAGCGGCTATCAATATGCGAGGTATTGAAATCGCTTTTGAATGCGTGTTCGCTTTTTACTTTCACTTTCAAAATCACAATCACACATTCTCTGTGACTACTGACCACACATATTACAAGATATTTCAATACACTCAGGATCTGTTGCGCACCAAATCCTCAGACATCGTCCTGTTAGTCATCTCTCCTTACGATCTCCATGTGATAAGTGAAATCTGATGCACTGTAATGTAACCTACTACATGCCTAACCATTTGCTTTTAGGGACTCTGTAGAATGCGTTTTTCATTCGGATTTATGCTTTGGGCACATCCCTAACCCAACCACCAATTACCCTTAACTAAGCTATGACAATTACATTTTTTCAGTAGTGTACAAATTACCCTTAAGGCTGGAATACACTTCACAACTTGTGTTTTTTTTTTTTTTTAACAATAGGAATCACACACTTTCCAAATTTGTAAATGGTCACTGAGGGAAAACCGTTTTAATTTGTCAATTTTCTTCTTGCAAAGAGACATTTATGTGTGAGTTTGTTGTGTTTGTAACAACCTCAAAGTCTGGAAGTGTGTGTTTCCCAATTTTTAAGTGTATGATGCCTATAACCACTTAAAGTCGGAAAGGACATGATGCATAGTGTTTTAAAATGTGTTCAGGGGCCAGTTGAACTGTATGTAACTGACTTTTTCTTCTTGAAGAAAAAAGTTAGTTGAATAACTTGTAAGACTAGTTTAAGCAGTATATGCAACTGGCCACATTTTAAAAAAAATCATGTAGTGTATGCCAGTCTTAAGGGTCATATACTACTAGACTTCCTAAGAAGACTAAGTTGTTCTGAAAAACAAACTCGCACAGAAACCTGCTTATTGCTAGGAGACACTTGACAAATAAAAATGATATGTTCTAAAACTAAAAAGCTAAAAACCTTAGTCTGTGTCCATCATACACTACTTGATTTTCTGTAAAAGTTTAGATAGTATCGCCTACAGAATTCAAGTGTAGTGTATTTCAGCCTTTAGTTTATAGTATATGTAATGAAACAATCTTTATATATTATGTAAAAAACATGTCAGACTGCTTTTTTCCTCCCTATTTCATTCAAATGAATTAAATTGCTAATTTTTAAGCTGATGAACTGACTGTTTCTATCTGAATGTTGGACGGCCACTTACTTACACTGACTGATTGAAGTGAGACAAACACTTCATCACAGACTAATACTATAAGTTAATTCATTGTTATGAGCTGATTAATCACTTGATTAATGCAGTGTTGGTGCTTTTTATTAATTATAATTATTTTGTTCTTGCAGGTCTATATTATTATTATTTATTTATTTATTTATTTATTTATTATTATTATTATATAATTATTATATACTCTTCAAACTCCTCCTTCCCAATCACCCTACTACCTGTCTGCTTGATCCTATTCCTACTAACCTACTTCAAGCCATTTCTTCCTCAGTCATACCCGCACTCACGCACATCATAAACACCTCTCTTCACACTGGTACCTTTCCCACATTTAAGCAGGCTCGGGTAACCCCACTGCTTAAGAAACCTACTCTTAATCCAGCACATATGGAAAATTACAGAACGGTATCCCTTCTTCCATTCGTCGCGAAGACACTTGAACGAGTTGTTTTCAACCAGATCTCTTCCTTTCTTACACAGAACAACCTCTTGGACACCAATCAGTCTGGTTTCAAAAGCAGACACTCAACTGAGACTGCTCTGCTCTCAGTTATTGAGAGCTCTGAGATTGGCAAGAGCAGCTTCCAAATCCTCAGTTCTCATCCTGCTGGATCTGTCTGCTGCCTTTGACATAGTTAACCACCAGATCCTCCTGTCAATCCTAAAGATGAAGGGCATCTCGGGAACCGCACTCCAATGGTTTAAGTCTTACCTCTCAGATAGGTCCTTCAGGGTGTCGTGGAGGAGTGAGGTGTCGAAGTCACAACATCTAGCTACTGGAGTGCCTCAGGGCTCAGTGCTTGGATCACTTCTCTTCTCCATCTACATGAGATCACTGGGAACTGTGATTCAGAAACATGGATTTTCCTATCACTGCTAAGCTGATGACACACAACTCTACCTCTCATTCCAGCCTGATGATCCGACGGTAGCTGCTCGCATCTCAGCCTGCCTGACATCTCTGGCTGGATGAAGGACCACCACCTTCAACTTAACCTTGCGGAGACAGAGCTACTTGTGGTCCCGGCCAATCCAACACTTCATCACAACTTCACTATTCAGCTAGGCCCTTCATCCATAACTCCATCAAGGTCAGCCAGGAACCTTGGAGTTGTTATTGATGATCAATTGAACTTCACAGACCACATTACTAGAAATGCCCGGTCCTGCAGATTTGCCTTGTACCAACATTAGCAGGATCAGGCGCTTCCTATCAGAGCATGCTACACAACTCCTTGTTCAAGTGCTTGTTCTATCCAGACTGGACTATTGTAATGCTCTCCTGGCTGGTCTTCCAGCTTGCTCGATCAAACCTCTGCTGCTGATCCAAAATGCTGCAGCTAGAGTGGTCTTTAACGAGCCGAAGACAGCACACGTAACTCCTCTCCTCACAAAATTGCACTGGTTGCCAGTTGCAGCTTGCATCAAATTCAAATCACTGATGCTTGCCTACAGAACAACCACTGGCTCTGCTCCCTTTTACCTAAACTCAGTACTTCAGACTTATGTGCCATCCAGAAACCTCCGCTCTGCAATCGAATGTTGTCTTGTGGTGCCATGTCAAAGAGGCACAAAATTTCTTTCTCAGACCTTTACTATGACTGTTCCCTGCTGGTGGAATGACCTACCCAACTCAACCAGAGCTGCTGAGTCCGTAGCCATTTTCAAGAAACGGTTGAAGACGCATCTCTTTCGGCAGCACTTGTTCCAGTAATACTAACACTTTCTCTTCCTTTCAAAAAAAAAAATCTTTACGGGTTCTGTGTTAGATTAAACTGAGAAAGGTTATTGCACTTACATTTTGTTGTCCTACTGTTAGTTTACCTGCTTCTATTGTTCTCATTTGTAAGTCGCTTTGGATAAAAGCACCTGCTAAATGAATAAATGGAAATGTATTATTATTATTATAATACAAATCAGCTAGTAAACTGTTCTAAAACAAAGTTTAAAGGGGACTTAATATGCATTTATATTGTTTTTGAACATAGTTGTGTCTACAGTATGTGCACACAACCACCCTATTGTTATAAAAATCCATCCACTCCATTTGTTATTTTCCCCATAAATCTAAAACAGTATGTGTCTCAAAATTAGCTGTTCAGGAATATCACATTGGAACAGGCCTCACCCACGACTGGCACTGAATCTGCCCTATTAGCATAGCTGTGTGTTTGTGAACTTTGTGTGCTTTCGACATAACCTTCATCGCCTGGAAAAAATAATAATTCTGAAAGTGATTCCAATGATCTTGTTACTGTTATATCTGTGTTATGGACTTCACTATATAGACTTTAATGTAGCCCCGCCCCTTTTCAGCACTGTGCTCGGTGTGTTCTGTTTGTATTTCCACAGCATGAAGGATTTATGAATAAACCGCTCGTTTTAAAATCGTCCTGGTCAACTGACATTTGTTATGGCATCCGCTTCAAACATTACAATGCTCATGATAACTTTCGTTAACTCTACAATAAGTAAATCCACTTCACGAGCTAATTACTTGTCGACAATGGTGCCTTAGAAATATACAGAGCTACTGCAAAAACGGAAGTTCAAAGACAAAATTCAAAAAATGTCTGCCTGCTAAAAATGTCTGTTTCTCTTGCGCATAAGGTCTAATAGAATTAGAATGATTTATTAAAACTTTATAGTTATTGTTATAGTTATTAACCTTGGTGTGAAATGGCCTTTAAAGGGTGCTCTCGTCACCTTATATCTCAAATCAGAGTGAAGTTTAGTGTACTGTCCAGCCTTCACTCGCTCTCTCCTTCCATCATTCTTTTTTCTCTCTCTGTCCCTGGTGGCACTCCAGGAAATAAGTTGGCTACAGGCACACATACACACACCCATACTTGCACACAATGCTACACACCCAGCCCTGGCTGGCCCTGCATTGATGACCCATCAAGATGTTTACAAAGTTGCCGGAAGCTCCGTATGTGCACGACAATCTCTCTTACAATAGCAACTCACTGCAGCTGGAACACATCCCTGATGAAGTGCAGGAGAAAGCCGTGCTTCAGGCACCTACTGCTGTGAGAGAGAGAGATGAAGAAGTGCTTTTGATTTCACAGCTTGGGCCTTTCTGATGAATGTCTCTTGACATCACGGTACAGAGGGGTGTGCGGGTACGTGTGCTCGCAAGAAAGATCGCAAAGTACAGGATATCAGCAGGATAATCTAAATGCAGGTCCCATTATCTTAATGTCTCCATTTAGGAAGACATACAACAACACATGAATTTATGTTTCCGTCAAAGAAGGTCACAGCTGGTTTGACTTAACAGCAGACACTGAGCTGGACTTCTTTAAGATTTAATGTGAGCTCTGTGTACCCCAATGCAACTTTCTCTCAGCCCTTTTCAGGCTGGTTATTATGATGGTTTGGGAAGGGAAAGTAGGGACGTGTTCATTTTAAACTAGTCTTTTTATTGAACTTGATACGTTTTAGATTTATTTTGATGTCTCGTTGAAAAAGCAAATATTCTCATTTATTAAGTTATTTAGAAAGAGATATTAAGATGTATTTAAATTGTTGATGTATGTGTGTTGATGTAAGGTTGTCAAATGTACAGATACCGGTACCAATCAGTACTAAAAAAGAAATTTGACGGTACCAGCATTTCTACCGGTGGTACCAAGTATATTTGGTACCCCACTGACAGAGGCTGCTTTCATGCTCTCATTCGTGTTTGTGAAAGGTTTCTTTTTACAGCATGTTTTTATAAGCGTTGAACATTGTATCCAATCACAATCATATGACGATGAACGCAATGGGCTATTAGAGGTGCTAATCCACCCAACACTGTTGAAAACGCACAAGATTTTCCAATTATAACCAAAAAAGTGTAAACACAATGTAAATTAGAAATTCATTGTACAATTAAAACTGAATTTTTTTGTTATAACAGGTGTTTTCGTGAGAGTGCAGAATTCAGTGAGCTTGCACTAGATTAACAGCTTTTAGTGATTATTAAAGGAGGGATCTTCTCTTACTTCTTTCTGTTTATTACCCATTCACAATCTGAATACAAGCTTAGTTTTTCAAGCTGCTAAGAACACCGAAACGTTGCTGGATTAACAACCATATTTAAATGTACAGTTGAATTGGAAACTGCAATGATTGACACTGATAACCAATGGACGAGAAAAAACAGAGTAGCCTACAATTTAAGTACTTAATTCAACAGTTTTTGCTCTGGTAGCGAAATTTGTACAGAGAGAAAACCGCAAAATGTTAGTGGAATTGGTACAGACTACTGAAACTTTGGTGCTGTGACAGCCCTATCTATACTGTATACATAATTGCAGTATACATAATTGCAGTTCAACTGTATTTAACACTTCCCCAGTTAATACTAAAACTACACCCTCAGCCTACGTTTTCAGATATTCAGATGTTTTTAATTGTGAACGTTCAGATTCATTCATAATGAAATGCATTACTTAGCAATGCTTGTATTTGCAGACATATTGCAGGCATAGCTTCATCTGCGTTCGTGTCGGTGTGCAGAATGCAGTTTGAGAAACAGCTTAATGTTTCACGAGTAATTTTATTTTGATGAAACTGCTAATCAAGCCATCTATTCTACCTACTGCACGACACAGTATTATTGTTATCAAGTAAACATGTTTAAAATACTTCAAATTAGATCATATTAACCAAGGACATGTTCATATTCAATTTAAATAATCTGGCCATGTCTGGTCTCAGTACCGTTTTTAGAGAATAATTTCTATCTGTCTTTATTAATTTATTTAACGTGTAAAGTTATTCACAATTCACTTGCACAATTCGGAGGTGTTATATGAGTGTGTCTCAGTTCAATTAACATCTCTTCTATTCCTCACCCTGATTAGTTGTTCTCTGTCCCTCCCCCTGTTTCTGTTGCAGGGCTGTGGTTCATATCCAGGTGGATGATGTAAATGAGTTCTCGCCGGTGTTCAGGGAGCCGTTGTATCGTGCCACTGTAACCGAGGGCAAGATCTATGACAGCATCCTGCAGGTGGAGGCCTGGGATCAGGACTGCTCTCCACAGTACAGCCAAATCTGCAACTATGAGATTGTTACACAGGAGACACCTTTTGCTATTGATCGAAATGGTAAGTCTTAGATAAGGAGACATGTGTGAAAAGTATAAAAAGGTAAAAAGGACACAGAAATCATACTGTAGAGTATTCATACTGTGTAAAGCAGAAGTATTTTGCCAGAAATACTTGAAATTTGTAGTTTTATTTGCCCTTAATTAAACCTTGTAAAGAAATTGAATATTACTGTGCTAACCTTTTATTATTTTCACTTATTTTTTTGCCAGTTATAATTTTTGTTAAGGGATTAATAATTTTCAGCAAGGATGCATTAAATTGATCAATAGTGCTGTAAAAATTTAAATAAAGGCTTATTTTGAACTTCCTATTTCAAAAGTACTAAGTATACTAAGCAATACTAAGAATGCTGAAGAAAATGTGTCATTTTCCACAAAAATATTAAACACAAAAATAATTTAGTTTTGATCATTATAATTGATAATAATAAGTGTTTATTGAGCTCCAAATCCACATATTAGAATGATTCTGAAGACTGGAGTAATGGCTTAAAATAAAATAAAAATTATATCAAAGAAATGAAATACATTTTATAATAAATTCAAATAGAAAACAATTATTTTAAATTGTAATAATATTGGACAACATTTACTGTATTTTTGATCAAATAAATGCAGCCTTGGTGAAAATAAGAGACTTATTTTAAAAACATTTAAAAAAAATCTTACTTTTGAATGGTAGTCTGTCCTAAATTTTTTCCTTTAAAATGCTATCAAGGAAGAGTACATATATTCACAAATTTTACTCGAGTAACTAAGTACAATTTACACCCCGGTTCTGTTGTGGCTGGGCTGGCTATTTTCTACTTGTCTTTCTCACTGTTTTGCTAGTACATGAAGAGTATTAAAGTGATAAAGACATTCAAATCATTTTCTCACTTCTGTACTTCACCTTTGATTTCTCTCTTAGGTGAAGATGATTGAATTTGATTTGTTTTAGATTTCATTTTCTGTATTTGTCATTCACGGTTGCAGAATTGATGTCTTATTTGCTTATCGTTGAATGCATGAGTGAATTAAACGGCTCATTTGCCAGCTGGACCCTCAGAGCTCCAATCTTTGACACATCCGGGCACGTCAGAAACGACTCTAAGGTGCAGGAGTGACGTTAGCCCACAGATCACATAGCCGTCTCTCTGCTTTGGCTGTCTGCCCCCTTCTCATGTTCTCTTGTGGGGTGTCAGCTGTTGCAAAGAGTTGCGGACTCTTTCATGGGCTCAAGTTGAACTCGGAGCTCCTGTCTCATTCACTTCCTCTTGCAGCCTTGGGCCCTGCCAGCGTCTGTAGTGCGACTGGCATTGACAGGGCTTGGTTAGTGCCAGGCGAGAGCTGAGTGATGCATGGGCCGCCTGAGTGGATTTTGTTCTGAGGGCTTTTGGCTCCATTATTTACTGTGGATCAGAGGGCAGAGAGAGTTATTAAATACAACAGGCCCACTGGCATTGTGTTCTCCAGTCCAGAGAGAGGAGGAGGAAGAGCAGGGAGAGAATCAAAGAAAATGAGATCAGGAGAAAGAAGGGAAAGAGAGAAAGATTAATACTTTGAGTATAGAAACATGCACTAATGATGTTATGTAGAAGGGATTTAAGGGATTTGTTGGTGGTAGTTGAAACATTGTGAAACTTGAGGTGATTCACTAAAGATCTTCTGTGAGATTTCGAAACCCTTGTTTTTGTGCACCAAAAAGCTATCAGCGGAAAATATCCCTAACATTGTTTCATTGTTTCCGACATAGAGACTGCATATGCGAATGAAACGAGACGCAAAGTGGCACAGACATGTTTATTTGATACTCACTTTTGAATGGAATTCGATGAGAGAAAAGGAGGTCGATCGATATGAATAGAAAGACAGAAATAAAAAATATATAAGAAAATAGAAAAAGAGAGAAAGTGGGAATAAGAGAAATAAGTGTAAAAGAAAAAGGGATATCGGATATGGTCATTTATACCATCAGCAGCACTAAAATTCTGCTGGAAGCCATTATGAGTTTTCTTTGTTCTGTATGCTTTTACTCTGTTAGAACAGAAATTAAAACACACGCTGAGGCACATGCTTAAAGTTTCAGTCACAAGTGGCATGCCTATTCAAACTGAGGCACACGCCCCCTCCGATTTGAATGCAACTTTCACAAAAAAAGAAAAACGTTTTTAAAAAAAAGTGTCTGATAATTATATTATGGTGCGTGATTTATTGTAGATAAAGAAAAGTTTGGAACATTGTGGCAGAATTCACTTGTCTAAATTGTCTAAATCAGTCCAATTTAATTGTACATGCAGCATATTATTTGCTTTTAACTGGAAATTCTGTCATCTACCCACACAATATATGCAAAAAAGGTCCACCTTCAAATAATTATGTTCAGTTATGCACTCAATACTTGGTCGGGAATCCTTTTGCAGAAATGACTGCTTCAATGCGGGGTGGCATGGAGGCAATCAGCCTGTGGCACTGCTGAGGTGTTATGGAGGCCCAGGATGCTTCGATAGCGGCCTTAAGCTCATCCAGAGTGTTGGGTCTTGCGTCTCTCAACTTTCTCTTCACAATATCCCACAGATTCTCTATGGGGTTCAGGTCAGGAGAGTTGGCAGGCCAATTGAGCACAGTAATACCATGGTCAGTAAACCATTTACCAGTGGTTTTGGCACTGTGAGCAGGTGCCAGGTCGTGCTGAAAAATGAAATCTTCATCTCCATAAAGCTTTTCAGCAGGTGGAAGCATGAAGTGCTCCAAAATCTCCTGATAGCTAGCTGCATTGACCCTGCCCTTGATAAAACACAGTGGACCAACACCAGCAGCTGACATGGCACCCCAGACCATCACTGACTGTGGGTACTTGGCACTGGACTTCAGGCCTTTTGGCATTTCCTTCTCCCCAGTCTTCCTCCAGACTCTGGCACCTTGATTTCCAAATGACATGCAAAATTTGCTTTCATCCGAAAAAAGTACTTTGGACCACTGAGCAACTGTCCAGTGCTGCTTCTCTGTAGCCCAGGTCAGGCGCTTCTGCCGCTGTTTCTGGTTCAAAAGTGGCTTGACCTGGGGAATGCGGCACCTGTAGCCCATTTCCTGCACACACCTGTGCACGGTGGCTCTGGATGTTTCTACTCCAGACTCAGTCCACTACTTCCGCAGGTCCCCCAAGGTCTGGAATCGGTCCTTCTCCACAATCTTCCTCAGGGTCCGGTCACCCCTTCTCGTTGTGCAGCGTTTTTTGCCACACTTTTTCCTTCCCACAGACTTCCCACTGAGGTGCTTTGATACAGCACTCTGGGAACAGCCTATTTGTTCAGAAATTTCTTTCTCTGTCTTACCCTCTTGCTTGAGGGTGTCAATGATGGCCTTCTGGACATCAGTCAGGTCGGCAGTCTTACCCATGATTGCGGTTTTGAGTAATGAAACAGGCTAGGAGTTTTTAAAAGCCTCAGGAATCTTTTGCAGGTGTTTAGAGTTAATTAGTTGATTCAGATGATTAGGTTAATAGCTCGTTTAGAGAACCTTTTCATAATATGCTATTTTTTTTTAGATTTGGGGTTTTCATGAGCTGTATGCCAAAATCATCAGTATTAAAACAATAAAAGACCTGAAATATTTCAGTTGGTGTGCAATGAATCTAAAATATATGAAAGTTTAATTTTGATCATTACATTATGGAAAATAATGAACTTTATACCAATATGCTTTTTTTTTTTTTACTGTGGAACAAAAGAAAATATTTTAAAGAATGTTTCAACTGTTTTTGTACATATAATGAAAGTCAATGGGGTTCAAAACAACATTGAAAACTATTGACTTTCATTGTAAAAACAATGAGAAAACATTCATAATATCATCTTTTTGTTCCACAGAAGGAAGTCAGTTTATTTCCATTTATGCTGCTCTTTTTTCTATTCAACAAAATGTCCATGTGTATCCTACTTTATAAATGTGTAATGTATCCTACTGAATCCATTTATTCTGCTCTTTTTCATTAAAAAAAATGATGTTCAGCAGCAATTTTGCATGTTTTATGAATTTTATTTTAATACATTAATTAAAAAGATCATTAATATATTAAAATATGACATTTAAACCTAGCAATCATTGAATGACAATTTTCTGCCCACTTTCTCCACCAAGTGAGCAAGGACAGTTTATAGTGCCCCTTAAATAAAGGAGCTACACTTGCAGAAACATAGACAAGTTGAGGATCTCACATTCTTACTCGCCCACTTTGTCTTATTTTCTTTTTTCATACTCCTGGTTTATATCTGTGCAGCACAAAAGCCCATTATAACTCAGTGGAGGAGAACTGTTCCTTTTAAAACTCCCCTGCTCTTAATCATGTCACCTGACATTAGCTGCTGTAATCAGCTCTATCAACTGAACACACACACGCACACACGCACACACGCACACACGCGCACACGCACACACGCGCACACGCACACACGCGCACACGCACACACGCGCACACACACACACACACACACACACACACACACACACACACACACACACACACACCTCCTGCTTACTCCCACATACCTGTGTTTGTTGAAGTATAAGGCTTTGAGGGGTTTTCAAGACACACTTTAGCTTTGTGGCTCTAAGGATTGGTGCAGACTTGGTCTGGGAGCCCAGAGCGACTGACCTCTATTCCTCATTGCTGTCTCCTTGACAGCACGGCTGGTCTCATTGCAATGCAGTCAGCAGGTAAAAATAACCACAGGCCCACGGACGTGTGAGAGCATCAAATCCATAGCTGCTAGTTCAGCCTCATCTGAACTCTGTCAACGCAGAGTGCATTCGGACTCGCCGCCACACACCAAACAGCAACCCTGCTGATGCCTATAGTAACAATGGGAACTAAATGCTAAATTATACACATCAGTCCTGTGACAAAAAGCACTCATTACTCGAAATGACAGGAACCAGGTAGAGGATCCATGTCATTATGGTTATTTAACCTGGAGCTCTGCAAGTGTACAGTCTGTGGTTTGCTGGCTTTTTTTAACCAACAGAGTCTGGCACCTCTTGAGCTGTTAACCAGGAAGAATACGCATCACTAAAAAAGCTTTTAGAGCATGGCCTGGCTTCCCACCAGAGGTTACAAAGTCAGAATGTACCTTTAGCTCTTAGCTGATAACGAATGACTCGTACAACAATGTCAGATCTGTACATTGTTTCTGTACAGAGGTCCGGGTCAGTAAAGATTGATTGTTTCATATGTCTTGATTGAATGAAAGTGCATCTTACTTTGTGGAAGCAGAACCAGTTTCCAGTAGGCCTATAACTAATGGGTTTGTTGTTTACTGTACAGCAGCTCAATAGTTTGTGCGTGTCTCTCTTGCTAAATGCCTCATTTTAAACATAACTGATAGATTTCAATCTGATTAATAGCTTTTTTTTTAACCAGTTAGCAATATAAGTATAATATACTTATACTAATACTTATAAGTATTTGTAAAGCATCCTTTTTTCATCTACGCCGTATTGCCAAACTCTGTGCCTGTGTCAGCCCAAAAGACGCTGAGGCACTAGTACACGCGTTCATCACTTCTCGCCTCAACTATTGTAATGTTATTTTTTCTGGTCTACCAGCACACTCTGTATCACGCTTGCAATATGTTCAAAACTCTGCCGCAAGACTATTAACTTACACCAAAAAAACTGCCCATATCACACCAATTCCCTTTCGTTGTCACTCCGAGTTACGTCGGATGACGACGAATGGGGTTTTGCTTAGAACACCTATCGACTTCGAGTATACAAAAACGAGCCAAGGGCAAAGAAATGCCATGGGTCTGCGGAATTTGCATGATGTAACTCCGCCCCACCTCGTGGGTATAAAAGGAGGACGCCGGCAACATGCAGTTATGTTTTCGCTTCGGAGCCAAGAGTAATCCTTCACTCCACAGCCATTTATGACTTCGCTCTACGAGGCGAGCCATTCTCTCCGGTGTTGGTGTGACGGCGATCTGCAGCGAGTTCACATTGCCTGCTGATCTGTGAAGTGATCTGCCAGTGAGTGTGTTCTCCCCGCTCGCTTCAACATCGCAGAGTTTTTTTCTCCTCGCACAAAAGAGCTTGCACGTGGCACGTCTTTTTAAAGACGGCTCGCCCGTGCATTTAAAAAAAAAAGTGGTTGCGGCAGATTGGTATCAGACTCTGATGGGCACGAGCCCTGTCTAGTGTGTTTGGGCTTTGATCATGCTTGTACAGCGCTCGTGGGTGATTCATGTTTTCTCTGTGGGAACATGATCATCGCGTCATTTAGGTCGAGACTCGGTGAACTCGCAAGAGTGAGAGTCCCCTCATCCACCCCCCGATTTTCGCCTGGTGGCCAGGGTGACCTGAAGGTGTTGGTCTGGAACAAGGCGCCGACTCTGTGTCCGTGACCCCAGCCCCCCTCTTCAATGACGGTGCCCGTTAGCGATCAGGTGATTCCACGAGTCTATCTTCGGGTTAGGGTCGTGTGTTTTCATTTGAAAGCTACAGAGGATGGTGCTATGTCTGTAGCAGCATCACTAGGTGGGCTTTATTCTTCTGGAAGTGACGACTCGTCACAGCTGCCACCTTCTGGTGTGCTATGCTGTGCCTGAGTCTGATCCGGCTCTTTAATGAGCTACCAAAAAGCGCGCCGCCACTGACCTTGCTCTCCGAGCGACGAAGGTGGCCATGCGCTCTCCGAGTCAGGTGATGTTTACCATTCTGGGGCTGACCGGTCTGATGTGCAGGATGTCGGCGGACTCGTCTGCTCGACACCCCCACATCCCAGGTCGGCCTCTTCGGCGGTGCGGTTGAGTACTTCTGCCCAACAGTTCTCCCCGCCCGGGAGCAGATTGAGGTTATTCTGCCGACGGCCCCGCCTTCCGCTCAGGTCCCTCAGTCTGCCAACCGCCGAAGGCGCCCTCCCACGGTTCCAACCCCGCCCGTTCACCCGGGCTGGCTTTGGAAGACCGTGGGGGGATGCCTCAGCCCTCTCCAGCCCCGCCCCCCGCTAAACGCCGGGTTAAGCGGCGCTTTTGAGATGGGCTGCTCAGAGATGGGACTCAGTTCTTTCCAGGAGTTGGTAGCAGGGCCACTGCTTTCCCCGGTGGAGGGCTGGGGAAGAATCCTTATTCTGAAAGAACTGACTCTCTCGTCTCTGAGCACACAGAGTTCTCGGACGACACAGAGCGCCGCCCACAAGCCGTGCTCTCCTCGTCCCCCTCTGTCCCAGAGTCGGTTGACACGGCGTGCCGTCCACGGACAATTTCGTCCCTGTCCCACTCTGTCGCCAGACCCCTGGCAGAGCAGGCCCCCGCGGAACGCTGGTCCTTCCCTGGCCTCCTCTGTCAGGGCGCGGGTGTTAACTGTGCCCCCACACCGGGCCGCTATGCCGTCCACGTCTGGGCCAGTTACTCCGCTTTGCTGCCCCTCTGGGGGGACGCCCGTGGTTCGCATGACCCCGCTGGTTCAGTTCCTGGGAGCCTGGCTAGAGCTTCCCCGTCTGTCCCGCTGGGTCCCCCGAACCATCAGGCTCAGCTATGCGATTCAGTTTGCACGGTCTCCTTCCCGCTACAGGGGAGTCCGCTCCACATTGGTTGGTGGCAATGCCCCCATCATGAGAGCAGAGATTGCCACCCTGCTGGCGAAGGGTGCAATCGAGACTGTCCCTCCAGCCGAGATGAGGTCCCGCTTCTACAGCCCTTACTTCATTGTCCCCAAGAAAACCGGTGGGTTACGACCGATCCTGGACCTGCGCGTGCTGAACCGCTCCCTTCACAGGATGCCGTTCAAGATGCTCACCGCCAAACGCATTTTCGAATGTGTTCGGCCCCAGTATTGGTTTGCAGCGATCGACCTGAAGGAGGCCTACTTTCATGTCTCCATTCTCCTTCGACACAGACCGTTCCTCCGGTTTGCTTTCGAGGGGCAGGCATACCAGTACACGGTCCTCCCTTTCGGGCTAGCCCTGTCTCCTCACGTCTTCACGAAGGTCGTCGAGGCAGCCCTTGTTCCCCTTCGGGTTCACGGGGTTTGCATCCTGCACTTTCTCGACGACTGGCTGTTCCTAGCTCACTCTCGAGATCAGGTTTGCGAACACAGGGACCTTGTGCTCCGGCACCTAGCTCGTCTGGGCCTTCGAGTCAACTGGGAGAAGAGCAAACTTTGCCCCGTGCAGAGGATCTCTTTTCTCGGCATGGATATCGACTCGGTCACCATGTCCGCGCAGCTTACGAGCGAGCGCGCGCAGTCACTGCTGACTTGTCTGAGACAAATTCAGGGCAAGAGTGCGGTTCCACTGAAATATTTTCAGAGGCTCCTGGGGCATATGGCATCTGCAGCCGCGGTGACGCCGCTCGGATTGCTTCATATGAGACCGCTTCAGCTTTGGCTTCGCGACCGAGTCCCGAGGTGGGCATGGCAACAAGGCACGCTCCGAGTATCAGTTACTCCGACCTGCCGTCAGACCTTCACCCCGTGGTTGAACCTCGGTTTTCTCAGGACAGGTGTCCCCCTGGAACGAGTTTCCCGGCATGTTGTTGTCTCGACAGATGCCTCCACCACGGGCTGGGGCGCCATGTGCAATGGACATGCTGCCGCGGGCTCCTGGACAGGACCTCAGCGCCTATGGCATGTCAATTGCTTCGAGTTGTTGGCAGTACGCCTTGCCCTGCACCGCTTTCTGGCGTTGCTCAAGGGTCAACACGTACTAGTCCAATCAGACAATACCGCCACTGTAGCGTATATCAACCATCAAGGTAGTCTACCCTCCCGCCGTATGTCGCAACTCGCTCGCCACCTCCTTTTATGGAGTCAGAAGCATCTGAGGTCCCTTCGAGCCATTTACATTCCCGGAGCCCTGAACTGTGCAGCCGACGAGCTGTCACGGCTTCAGCCCTCCCCGGAGAATGGCGACTCCATCCCCAGTCGGTTCAGCTGATTTGGGACCAGTTCGGGGACGCACAGATAGTTCTGTTTGCCTCCCACGACTCGACCCATTGCGACCAGTATTATTCTCTGACCGAGGGCACGCTCGGCACGGATGCTCTGGCGCACAGCTGGCCGCGGGGCCACAAATATGCGTTTCCCCCAGTGAGCCTTCTCACGCAGGTCTTGCGCAAGGTCAAGGAGGACGAGGAGCAGGTCCTTCTGGTTGCGCCGTACTGGCCCACCCGGACTTGGTTCTCCGAACTGGTGCTCCTCGCGACAGCACCTCCTTGGCCAATTCCTCTGAGGAAGGACCTCATTTCTCAGGGACGGGGCACCCTATGGCACCCTCATCCCGATCTTTGGAGCCTCCACGTGTGGCTCCTGGACGGGACGAGGCAGGTTTGAGTACCTTACCACCAGCGGTGGTGGCTACCATCACTTCCGCTAGAGCGTCATCTACGAGACACGCCTATCCGATGAAGTGGAACCTCTTCGTCAACTGGTTCTCTTCTCGCCGAGAAGACCCCCGGAGGTGTCCGGTCAGTCTCGTGCTTTCCTTCCTTCAAGATGGGTTGGAGTGAAGGCTGTCTCCCTCCACCCTCAAAGTTTGTTGCCTCTATTGCCGCACACCACGACTTAGGTACGAAGGTAAATCCTTGGGGAAGCACGACCTGATCATCAGGTTCCTGAGGGGGGCGAGGAGACTGAATCCTCCTCGCTCTCCTCTCGTTCCCTCTTGGGACCTCGCAGTGGTTCTAACTGCCCTGCAGAGTGCTCCCTTTGAGCCTCTGCAATCAGTGGAGCTTAAGTTCCTGTCAATGAAGACAGCGCTCCTGGTTGCATTGGCCTCTCTCAAGAGGGTCGGGGACCTGCACGCATTCTCCGTTGACTAAGCGTGCCTGGAATTCGGGCCGGCTTACTCTCACGTGATCCTGAGACCCCGGCTTGGATATGTGCCCAAGGTTCCTACCACTCCCTTCCGGGACCAGGTGGTGAACCTGCAAGCGCTGCCCTTGGAGGAGGCAGACCCAGCTTTGGCACTGCTCTGTCCAGTATGCGCTCTCCGCGCCTATGTAGACAGGACGCAGTGTTTCAGGACCTCAGACCAGCTCTTTGTCTGTTATGGTGGGAAGCTGAAGGGAAAGGCTCTCTCCAAGCAGAGGTTGTCTCACTGGATAGTGGACACCATTGCTTTGGCATACCAGCAGCAAGGTCGACCGTGCCCCCTTGGTGTGACTGCCCACTCCACCCGGAGTGTGGCATCCTCTTGTGCTCTAGCGCATGGCGCCTCGCTAACAGACATCTGCAGAGCTGCAGGCTGGGTGACATTCACATGAACACATTCACCAGATTCTACAATCTCCGAGTGGAGCCTGTGTCCTCTCATGTACTCGCTTCAACTAGCTAGTACTGGACCCGCTCAGGTGTCTTCGCTTGCTCGCCATTCGACTCCACGGACTGGATACGTGCGATGTTCTCCTCAGGTGAGCTTCTCCGCAAGCCCTGAGTTCCTCCAGCACCCCTGATGCTAGCGCCAGTGTCTATTGCCTGGGCGTCAGCTAGGTGCCTCCCGTGTGCATGGTCCCTCCCCGGAGCTACCCCCACACGTGTATTTCCACTGTAAGCCTCTCTGAGCATGTGTCTTTCCCTTGGCAAGCCACCTTGCCACCCCTGAGGTTGAAATATTCCACCTGCGGCTGGACAACTCAGTATTCTCCATATGTTTCCTTCGGGTCATATGTGTATTTCCAAATGCCCCCCCCCCTCCCCCTCTGGGTTGGTGTTAATTGCATATTTCCTCTAAACAATGGGATATGCTTCCCAGTATACCTTGGTATTCCTGTGTTAAATAGGAGTCCTTAGTCCAAAGTCTCTCGAGGGCTCAGATTTTCGCAGGGCACTGGAAGACAGCTGTGAAGGTGGCGTGATTAGACTGATAACCCCATTCGTCGTCATCCGACGTAACTCGGAGTGACAACGAAAGGGAACGTCTCGGTTACGTATGTAACCCTCGTTCCCTGAGTAGGGAACGGAGACGTTACGTCTTCCTGCCACTTCCGCTGTACCGCGGGGATCGCCTGAGCTCAGTCTTGGCTCCTCAGCGAAGAAACATAACTGCATGTTGCCGGCGTCCTCCTTTTATACCCAGGAGGTGGGGCGGAGTTACGTCATGCAAATTCCGCAGACCCATGCCATTTCTTTGCCATTGGCTCGTTTTTGTATACTCGAAGTCGATAGGTGTTCTAAGCGAAACCCCATTCGTCGTCATCCGACGTAACGTCTCCGTTCCCTACTCAGGGAACGAGGGTTACATACGTAACCGAGACGTTCTGTTTAAACTGCACTGGCTACCCATGTCATCCCGTATCACTTACAAAATTCTTTTGCTTACCTTTAAGTCACTAAATGGTCTTGCTCCAGCCTATCTCTCTGACTTACTTTCTCCTTATATTCCCCCTCGAACTCTGCGATCCTCTGGCTGTGAACACCTACGTGAGCGGAGATCCCGTCTATCGTCTATGGGTGGCACGTCTTTCTCTGTTATAGCCCCCAAGCTTTGGAACTCTCTTCCGTTAGCTCTCAGGACAACAACCACATTGCATGTATTTAAGTATAAACTCAAAACACATTTGTTTAACCAGTATTACCAGTCATGAAATGTTAATCTGACATGACACATTCACAATGTTAACCTAGGTTCCAATAATTCTATTGCATCTTCACTCCAACTGCCCACTATGTTGTCTGTAGAAATTAATGTTTGTTGCCCTGTTTTATGTTTGTATTATAAATGTAATGTGGTTTGCAACTGCAATCGCCCATTACTTGGATTGAGCAAATGCCCATTGTCTGTCTATGTGTAAACTGCTTGTTATCTACTGTCAATGTGAAGCGTCCTTGAGCCTGGGAAAGGCGCTATATAAATTAAACTTATTATTATTACAAGCTAATTAAAAACAAAGAAAATATACAGTTAATTTGACAATTTTATCTTCTGTAAAATTATGTGATATGATATTTTAAAAACATTAATGTTTGATTAAATAAATACTTAACAGTTTGGGGTCAGTATGATTTAAAAAGTAATATATATATATATATATATATACTGTTATTCAGTAAGGATGCATTAAATTGATAAAGTGACAGTGAAGACAAAAATATTTGTTTCAAATGAATGCTGTTCTTTTGAACTTTGTATACATCAAAGAAACCCTTCTCTCTGGCCAAAGAAACCATTATGGTTTTGACAAAAATATTTAGCAGCAGAGCCTCTTTCAACATTGTTGATCATAAGGAATGTTTCTTGAGCCTTAGAATGATTTCTTACGGATCATGTGTCACTGAAGACTGGAATAATGGCTCCTGAAAATTCAGCTTTGCATCACAGGAATAAATAACTAAAATATATGAGTATAGAAAACAGTTATTATGGGCCAATCACAGAAGTTGCGCATGCACCTTTTGTATCTGTTAGAGTTCTTATTATTATTCGTCCTTCTTCCATTCTTGAGTCTATGGCAGGTCATAGAACCACTTGTAGGAAATAGAGGACAGTCTTATCATTAACCACAGCATATTTGGAGTTGCACTCATGTTTATGCTAAAAATGTTTAAACCATAAGGGCTGCAAAGTTCGTTTTCCCTTTGATTCCTTGGATCAAGCCGATTTGAATGCATGTCATTTTTTGTCATGCCCATTTTCACCAAAATTCGCTTCGATCATCTTCAGACCATTTTGGCAAAACGTTTTTAAGATTTTTGATAAACCAAACCGTTCTTGAATAACAAAGTGAACAAATTTAATGAAGAGCATGTCACAATGGAGGCTGGTACTTTATCACAAGAATGACCTAAGGCAACTTGCAGTTTTTTGGCACAGTGCCATCTACTGGTCAGGAGATATGTAAATTGATATTTTTGATTATTACTTCTGAATGGTTTGCCCAAAATTCATAAAACACTTTTGATTCAGTGCAGCATACCAAGTCTAATGATACCCAATTTTCCCATATCAGCCATTTTGGGCATTGACCATGTTGAATTTTATTGTAAAATGCTATATTTTACAAACATATTAGCATGTCGCTACGAAACTCAGCATGGGTCAAGACCAAAAAGTTTTGTGAAAAAAAAAAAAAAAAAAGCTTTTGATTAAATTTGCCTATTTTAATGAGACTAGTCTTGATAGATCCCTTGAGTCATACTGAGAAGAACAATAGCAATAATGCTATATTTGGTCAAAATTTTTGTACGCCATTTGGAACGTTGAAACCCTACTAGAACTCGTCCTAGACCGTTGGTTCAATTTTCACCAAAAAACGACTGACCATCTTCAAACCATGCCGGCAAAAAGTAATTAAAAGATTTTTGATTGACCAAACCGTTCTTTAACAGCACCACCTAATGTTTAACAGTGATATACAATTAAATCATATTACTGGTATTTATAAATGATTATAATTGCATAATTATATGCAATATAATTATAATATATTGTTAAATTGCAATAATATTTAACAACCTTACTGTTTTACTGTATTTTTTATCAAATAAATTCAGCCTGGGTGAGCATAAGAGACTTCGCACTGAACTCAGACATTTGATTGGTGGTGTACACTGTAAATTAATTTGTGGTTACTAGGCACTGAATAGAGTATCCATTAAAAAAAGTTAGAATGATTTTGTTGAGAACCGGGATACAATTTTGAAATACATCCCATTTGTTTTCTCCATGGAAGAAGGGAAGGTGGTTTACTGCTGAACTCTGTGTTCGGAGTAAATATATATTCAAAGTATGAAGTCATCATTTGTTATTTTGTTAACCATATTTCACACTTATGTTATTTTATTTGCCATGAATGCAGATAATAAACCATTATAAAGCCTTGTGAAATGCAAAATATGGAGATTAAATGTAATTGCCTTTATTCTAATTAGCAGCACTGGAAACAGTCTTGCAGATATAATCCATAATTGCTGAAACATGGACACTTACACTGTTGAAATTGCTTTTGTGATTGAAAACATTTGGCCAGAGTCATTGAATGGGAGCTTAATTATTGTTAAAAATCACATGTTGTTGTAGTATCTCTGTCTGGCGGCTACAACAATTACAAATTGCACTCTTAAGTTTTATTTCTCTCACATATCATGAGCTTGTTTTTCTCTCTTTCATTTTTTTTTCTTCTCTCCAGGCAACATCAGGAACACGGAGCGACTGAGCTATGACAAACAGCAGCACTACAAAATCATGGTGACTGCTTACGATTGTGGTCAGAAGAGGGCGATGGAAAGCGTTCCAGTTCACATTGACGTCAAACCAGTGTGCAAGCCTGGCTGGCAAGGTCAGTAGATACTACTAACCAAACATTGTAACCTCAACTTTCACTGTTGCCCTTTTCCTTACACCATTCAAATTAGTTATGTATCCTGATCAGTTTTTTTCATGAACAGTTAATATTTTGGCATTGACACTGCTAATGATTCATGCAACTGGCTCAAAAAGTTCTGTGGGTCCATTATTATTTATTTATTTATTTATTTTTTGAGATTTCAAATTGTCATGTGGTAGTTGACTAACTACCATTGAGATGAATGGGAAATTAAATGACTTTCTCTAGGTCTTTCAAGGCCACATCTAAGTAAAGTCTTTATCTTTTGTTGCAAATATCTCAAATGCCCCTTAGAAATAGTTTTCGATATGCTGAAGGTGTTTTGGAAATCAAATAATTGCATTTATACTTTTAAGAAAAGTGTCACTTGTGGAATACAGGAGTAAATGGCTACAAATTATTGCAGGAAGAAAGAGTAACAGAGTGCCTAAATGTTCCTTTTAATTTAAATAGTGTCTTGATAATCAGATTAAAAACGCTCTCTAATTTTGAGTCCCTGTCGATTCAAGCTCTGCCTTTTTTTATTTAGTGATTTGGACTTAAAAGTCACTCAAACATTTAAATTATATCATCATTTATTCACCCTCATGTCATTCCAAACCTGTATGTTCTTCATCTACAGAACGCAAAAGGGGATATTTTGAATGTCCAGGCAATAAAAGTCAATGGGGTTCAAAATATCGGACCCCACTGAATTTAAGTTGTGAGTGAACTATCCTTTTAAGTCACAATAAAACTGACTTGAAGAGAGACTTGGAGAGTTGACCTGATTCATGTAAAAGATGTGACAAACGATTTGTTCAAATATCAGACATTCTCTCTTGAACATGCTAAATAGAATTTAGGTGGATGTTAAGATTTTCTGGGAGTAATGACTTAAATTGCAGACTCAACTTTCTGTCTCTGCCTTATATCCTCTCTCATCCTCCATCCACAAAAAGGTCAGTATTGTGACTCAGCGGAGTAGTCTGTTCTCACTGACCTCTGTGATCCCTTGTTCTGTTCTCCTCTCGTCTGTGGCATACACTGTTAGTGGTCTTAACTAGACAGATCGATATCCACGGAGTCCTTCTTCCCACAGGGACTGCACAGCAGCTTCAGCCTTCAGTTTGTCCACAGACACTCACATTGACCTCTCGGAAAGAACCCATTACTGCTTTAATATCTAATGCCTACACGACAAAGAAGACAATGCCTTTTACATATGCTGTGTTAATGGATTTGTTCTAAACAGTCAGTGGGCAGAGAATTCAACATCATTAAATCGGACAAAAGGACGAGGCTGCATTTTTCAGTTTACCTTCTTTCACACATCGATTGAGGTATGGAAAATGTCTGCAGATGAATTCAATTCGCAGGCATCAGTTGAGCCATTAAGAAGCGGATGTCAGGGGCTGGAGAGACAGACGCCTAATCACTGTCATCTAAAATTGTGTTTCGAGCATGAAAAAAGACGGGGGATTTCTTTCTCTCTTCTGCCAGGAGGAGTTAGTCAGACCCAAGTCCTTCTGATAAAGAAACAATGTAACTAATTCAATCCAGACAAAAGTCAAACTTTGTCAAACATTCAGCAACTACAGTGTCAGAATTTAAATAATTGAAGACTTTTCTTTAAAGGGATTTTTTTTTACTCATTATTTACTCAACCTAATGTCATTCTAAACCTGAATGACTATTTTCATCCTACAAAACGCAAATGAAGACATTTTAAGGAATTTTGACTGCACTATGTACATTATGTATGCATGCGTGTGTGTGTGTGTTTGTATAGTGTTATGTATAAATGTAAATTTATTTAAATGTATTTAAATGTATTCATTATTTATCATTATATGGAAAAAGCAGCATGAATAATATTATTTGACCATTTTGTTCCATCAAATGAAGATCAGGGTTTGAGGGTAAGTAAATGATCCTAGAATTGTACTTTTTTCTTCTTCTGGTGGACTGTCTCTTTAAGACACAGATCGGTCTCTCTCACAAAGTTCTCAAGTTTTTTAATTGGAGACAATTTTGCCGTTCAAACTTTAATCCCAGGTGTTGTCACACATCTCGTCGCATCTTCTTTTCCTCACAGTTGTCAAGGTGACAGCACATAAAGTGGGAAACTGTTCTGAGAACAGTATCCTGATTGAACCAATTAGAGGAAGTGTGTTTGTTACCTGTTTGTAAAGAGAATTTGGTGTGAGGTGACTTGGATTTAGATCAGCTATTACCTGGAGAGAGGAACGCCGCTCTTTATGCCAAGAAGAGATTTATTCCATGAAAGGGCAAGTTCTAGTCTAAGCAAGCCAAAATGTCAGACTTGAGCGTATTAGCCACGAATCTTATAAATCCTCAACCCTTTGCAATACAGTTTTCATGTTGGGGTTTTGGCAGTGATACAGTTCATCAAGCATGTCTGTTTGACTCGGGGTAATTCGGTTTTCTCAAGCACAAAGCCACAAAGTTTGTGTTCAGAAGAACTTTCAAATCATTCCTGTCATATCTACTCAGTTTTTAGAGTCAGCAATGCTTTATTGCCATGATTATTCACATTTACAATATTGACAAAGCTTTTTTTAAAAGTAGTTATAGCATGTATATAGAAAATAAACAAAGAGATGTTATTGTACAGTAATTCCTACAATTAGCATACTTGGTATTGTTAAGGTAATTTGACTTCAGTAACACTGACACTAAATACTTCTTCTCAATTAATACTCAATTCTTTTTAATTCAATAAATCCTATTTTTTTTGTATACTTTTTTTTTTTACTGTATTTCCAAAAAATGCAGCCTTTGTGAGCAGAAGACATTTCTTTCAAAAACATTTTTGTTTCTTACCGACCTCAAACTTTCGAACAGGAAGAACACTTCTCAGATTAAAGTAGTTTGATTGGCATGGTAACTTGGCATTTTTCTTTTTCTCTCTCCTCAAGCACTCCTCGTTGGTCCCAGGGTCAGTTCTGTTTCTCAGGTGAAGGCATCATCTAAAGCATGATAGTGCCTTAAGATGTGTTGACAGTCGCTGGCAGGCTCCTACGCCCAGAGAATAAGCAGTCATTGGCTGAGAGATTGCATGGCTTGTGTTCTCAGTGTGATTCATAATAAGTGAGGTGGAAGTGAGGACTCAGTGACGATCATGACAGGCACCGCAGAGGTGAAGGGCGAGGATTTCTGGTTGTAACGCTTCCCGCTTGCATAAGCGTGTAATTGGGAAGCCACGCTTTGTCTCTGGTCAAATCCCGTCTGTCAACACTGATCTCTCCATCTCTCTGTCCATCTTGCTGATCCATCCACTGAGAGTGACGGATCTCTCATTGAGTGCAGAAGCCATGGAAAACTGGCACTGCCAATCAGGTCTACACTTGTACACGCAGTGTACTTGATGTTTTCTGAGGAAAAAATATTATGGATCAACATGGACATTTTGACATTTTATCTACTAGGAATATAAGGTGAATACTGACGTGGATGGATGGATGGATGGATGGATGAGATCGATGCTCACAGATGTTAAGGAGTCAAGTTCCACACCGTGTGGCGTCCCTTTTCTTAATGCTGCTCCACCAACATACCACAGCATAGAAGTAGACGCTAGCGACGATTGTCTGGTAAAACATCCGCAGTAGCTTCTGACAGATATTGAAGGACCCTAGACTTTGAAGGAAATAGTCAACTTTGTCCCTTCCTGTATAGGGCATCTGTATTCTTGGTCCAGGCCAGTCTGTCGTCCAGCTGCAGACCTAGATATCTGTAAGTCTGGACCACCTCCACACATATGCCTTCGATGAACACAGGCTGCAGGTGGGACCTCAGGCTCCGGAAGTCAACCACCATCTCTTTAGTTTTGGCAGTGTCGAGCTGTAATGCCTAAATTGGTCACCAATATGATAGCCAATGCAGTTTAAGTGATGGAGGAAGTGCAAGTTGCTAAGATGATCTAGATTGTGATAAGTGTATTTTCATTTCTTTTCATTTCATTTTTTTTATATTTTGTGTTGTGTTGTTTTGAATAACCTTCATGTTCACTTTTAAATTTTGTCAATATTTTGTCATGTCATATTCATTCATTTTAGTATGATTAAAATGACATGCAATTCCCTTCCAAAAGTTTATAAAATGTTATACTTTTGCCATTATCAGCATAAATCCTTATAAGTTTGTGGCATTAATGCATTAAATAAACTTGCATTTAATCAGAAATAATTCCTTTATTTGTGATTAAATATTAATGACTATATAAATGTAATGGGTTTAGTCATTTTTCTTCAGTTCCTAGTCATTGTTAATTTCCTTGGTTAATTAATTTATAGGTGTGTAAATTAACAACCAATGTAACTAACGACGAATAGGAACTGAGGCAAGCCGACTAAACCTGTTACATTTATAGTCATGAATATTTAATCACAAATAAATGTGTGTGTGTGTGTATGTATATATATATGAAGACTTCAGATGCAAAAGCCTCGAAGTCCGTCTAAAGTTTTCGTTTAATTGCATCGGAGGTCTTCATATATATATATATATATATATATATATATATATATATATATATATATATATATATATATATATATATATATATATAGCTTGTTTTGTTCCTTATCAGTACAAAGTCATCACAAAATGATGATGATTTAAGCTGATATTGTCCAAAGCCTCACTTTGCCTAGAGCGTTTCCAAGCTTTTGAAGGGCAATGTAATTTACTGATGAAAATGTGGAAAATAGCTAAACAAAAATATCAACCTAACATATTTTCATCAACAGCATGTTTTAATTAAAATTGTTTAATTAATCATTTAACACATTCTGAAATTGTCAAAAACAGAGATTTGGTTCAAATGTAGACCTGCACTTCTTAAACCTAACAGATGTCACTGTCAGTGAAACTACAGGTTTTTTGATGTGTGAGCAGAAGGGTCTGAATCTGACCGGCATCATATCCTGATCTTTTTCCAATTTTCCGCTCTCTAATAGTTTCCTGTGACACTCCACTACACTCTCCAATTAGATTTAAAATAAAACACAAACGTGAAATTAAAAGAACCCCATAAATTTACAAATGCACCACTTTGAGTCACATAATTAGCATTACAGTCATCCGTGAACATTTCAAGGCAGCTTAATGGTGAAAACACTGTGGCAGAAATGATGTGAGTTTCCTGTCCACCTCTTATGTATCCCTTTTCTGCATCATGTATCCCCCCCCCCCCCATTCTTTTTCATGCGTCGCTGGGAATCCCAGTCTTTTTTTCTTCTTTTTAATCCAGAAATTCCATTGGTAGTAGTAGTCTCGCTGCTGTTCTGCCACGACTTTTTGGTGTCAGTGGCATTTGTGAATAAGCAATGAATGTTTAATGCCGCAGTTAATGTTAATTCTCACCCCGAGGTCCTGAAATGGTCTTTCTATTGAACAGAATGAGTCTGGCCTCTGGCTTTAGTGTGTTTGGATAATCAAGGGAATTATTCACTCTCCAGGGAGTAGATGAGTCATTACGCAGCACACACACAACGTTGTTTTGATTCCGTGCTTCCGAAAGCGCTGTGTTCCGTATCCTGTTGCCCATGCTTCCCATGTGATGTTAGATTAAAAGCAGACCCAGTGTTTTAGATTCTCTTTAGGAGTTTTTCATAAAAGTTTGTTTGGTTGAGCTATAAAGCCTTTCTGCTCAGCTTATCTGGGGCGGAACGGCTACCTCAGATATTTATGAGGAACTTTTTTTAAGACCTTTTTTTCTCAAAAAGAGGTAGGGACTGAGACCCGTTATACTGTACTGTCGCCCCATTTTATCCACAGTAGTGCCAATGAATAATTTAATAAGATATTCAGTTAGGGATATGGGCTGAGGGAATATCTCTCAGCTGAGATGAATACAAAGCACTTGGTTCTCTGAATTATACAGAGAGAGTCCATAAAGGCCAGCTAAGAAGAGTGAGATGTTTTATCTTTTTGACTATTCCTACTCTGTCTTGAGCTTTTTAATAAAACATGAAGCTCAGAGTAATGTAACATGCATGAAAACATATTAAAGCACAGTGACGTGTCAGCCTTGACCAGGAGGAAAACATGTCAAAGAAAGAAAATAATTCATCATGGATTCCTTTTTTTCCTTTGACCTTGCTGTTTGCTTTTAACCATGGCTTTCATCAAAATTGTTTTTACCTCTCCATCTTTGTTCTGTAAGATAAAAAAGTTTTCAGCTCAGATGTACAAATCTGATATGTGACGACCACAGATGATGTAGCGACTGTAGAACTGATATGAAAGCAAATAGATTGTGTGTCACAGTGGTTTTAACTTAGAGGGTGTTGAATGTGAATGAGTTGTGTAATTAATAATAAATATGGGAACAGAAAACACCAAGTTCAATATTGAGTATTTTCAATGATTTGTGTTGTTTTTTGTGGTACTACTACTACTACTACTACTACTACTACTACTACTACTACTACTACTACTACTACTACTACTACTACTACTACTACTACTACTACTACTACTACTACTACTACTACTACTACTACTACTACTACTACTACTAATTGTTATTATTACTAAGCAATAAATAATTAACCAAATAATGTAGTTTAAAACTTCATAAATAAATAAACTAAATAATATGGTTTATTAGCCTAATTGTGGGCTGTTTGAATCGAGGTCTATAGTGCCTGTAGAAAACCACCCATTAGCATTTGCATATACCATTTAAATTTAGTTACACAGATTTTACGTCTGTAACTCTTCAGTTCTCAAATGGCTAACATGTGTTTTCCTCGCAGGTTGGAACAAGCGAGTGGATTATGAACCTGGAACAGGCAGCAGGCAGCTCTTTCCCAAGATGCACCTGGAGACCTGTGAGGGCCCTTTATCTTCAGTGCGAGCCATGGTGGAGCTACAGACCAGCCACATTGGAAAGGGCTGTGACAGAGAGACCTATTCTGAGAAGTCTCTTCAGAAGCTCTGTGGTACGGTCAACTTCAGCACAAATCATATACCAGTCAGTCCAGAACTGTCTCGTAACATTTGTAACATTTGCTACAGGAATGCTCAAAACAATTCACTGGGAAATAGGGATGCACCGTATTATAGTTTGTATAATTTGTTTCATATTGGACATGTAACAGTGGATAATGAATATTTTGATTCCCTTATTATAAATTCCCTTAAAATACCCTTATTTTTACATTTATAATTACCATTTTCATCAGCTAAATTAATCTTTTAAAGCATTAATAATTTAATAACACTTTTAAATTACATTTTAGCAAATCACATCATGAACAAATTCTTTTGTAGCTTTCCAAACAATTGATTTGATTTTAGTTTTTAATGTTTTAGTTAACTCTTTCCCCGCCAGCGTTTTTGAAAAAAAAAATGCCAACCAGTGTCAGCTTCTTTGATCATTTTCACAAAAGTTTAATGGCCCCCAGAATAGTTTATAGTTTATTCAAAAGTTTATTTCGAGCAATATATATATATATACTAACACAATATACATAGATATAGATACATACATATACAGTACATCACAAATAATTACTATGCACATACACATATATATATATATAAATACACACATATATATGTATATGTACATATATACCTAAATACATATACACAAATATATACAAATTACAATTATGATACACATATCCACACACATCTCAATATCTGAACATGCAATATATCAAGAAATATATCAGACCATCTGCTTTTAAACAAATAAAACCGTCTTATTCTGTTTCATAAAAAAAGCAACATTTTGTGCAAAAAGCTGAGAAAATCATGTTTTTGTCAAAGACTAAGTCTGGATTAGATTCGGAACGACGATCAAAACATAGATGAAGTAGATCGAGTCCATCAACACCCCCAAAGCTTCACAGTCCTATAGCTCGTCATGGGTCGACATTTCATTCGGTAACATTAGGCAGTTTTGATTGTATATGCTGTTTAATGTTGATGACCGTTGATGATTCACTTGTTTCTACTTTTTCTTCACATGTATTTTGATCTGGAGATTCTGTACTCTTTCAGAATATGCCAAATAACTCCCCCTACTGTATACATGTAACAGTGAAAACACAGAAAGACGGAAAATCCGTAAATGACGGGGAAGTGTTGTCTCATAAATGACAGAAAATTCTGTCAATGGCGGGGGAAGAGTTAATTTATTTAGACAGAACAGTGTAGAATTTTAATATCGGTCATTTATCAGTTATGAGTCATAAAACGAAAGTAATTATCATATTATTAGTAGGGGGAGTATTGTATCCCTGTTCATCCCTACAATTCACCTAACCATATCTCAAGATTTTATTCCTTATATTGCATGTCCAACACACTTGTAAATGGGTCATAAAACAATTTTCAAGTACCTCAGTAAATCAGTCATTTTAATCTCATGAAAGACTCTCTGAGGCTGATACATCATGAAGTCAAAAGCGTTCTGGCACTGATTTGTGAAGTATTAAGTGTGTTGATCTTTTTACTGTCTTGGCTCTCTCTCAGAAATAATCATTTCCCCTGTTGGTGGCAGTTGCTTTTGCACAAGCACTCTGTACAGTTTACGGAAATAAGTGTTTATTGTTTGAAAATAGGCATACTTTTGAAGTGTTTCTGAAATAGACAATAAAGCTGCCAACCCAATATAATATATATATTTTTAAAAGCACATCCAAATCATTTAGATAAATATATGCATTATGGAAATTACAAAGTCCCCATGTGTAATCATTAGTGCAACCTTGAAACACAAGACATTTTCTGTTTATTCTTGACTGGACATTTGATAACATAAGCCACCACTGAGACTCATGTAGTGCTAGACATTGCTTGCGTAATGTAATCTCATTGAACTATACTTTTACGGTATTTCTGGAAATGGATCCTCTCAGAAGAGCTCAGGTGCTCACTTGGAGACTGCCGGTGAATTTATCGTCCAATATCGATAGGCAGAAATAAATACTGCATAGCTTAAAAGCAGCGGTGCTGCCATATTCTCTCTCGTTTCTGTCTCTCTTTGGGCCTGTGGTGAAGTGAGTGATGTGGAGCTGTGGAATGAGAACAAGCTGCTCTGACATCGGTGAGGCTCATCGCTCATTCTGTCCCTCTGTGCTGGCCGTCCTGTCACCCCTGAGTGAGGAAAAAAGATTCAATATCCTCCTCTACTCCCAAATAAAACACGCAGAGAGAGGCATAAGTGAGCGTGGGCAGGAGGGAGGAAGACAGGAGGCTAATCAAAGATTGATAGGTGGCACTGCTCTTGCATATTTAGGGCATCTGTACTAGGCTTGTCCTCAAAGCGAGTGTGCCCACAATTAGTTCTATCTCAGAAGTTTCTTATACTGCATTTTTTTAAATGGAGAGTTCACTCAAAAATGTAAATTCTCTCATTATTGGCACATAGTTGACATATGCTTCCCAAGTGATGATGAAGCCAAACTCGAACTCTTTTAACCCGCATTAGCACCTTTAGCTTAACGTGTCAGAGTGTTGCTAGGCCATGAGCAATGACTTTTATAATGAGACGATTGCTTTCAGAAATGACATTTCAGTCAGGGTTGAATGTGGGTCTCGGAAGCAAATGTTATTTGCTTTTCATCTCTAATTTGATTTGAAGTGTGCTGTATGCACAGTATATTTGAATGCCAGGGCAACTAACATGATTTTAACTCTATGTGACAGGCAGCTTGTAATTTTTCATCACTGCCTCTCGCAGTAACCTGAAATAACCTTTGTGCTTTTATCTCAACAGGAGCAGCCTCGGGCAGCACAGACCTTCTCCCGGCCCCCAGCGCGTCCACCAATTGGACGGCTTCTTTGCTGACAGACAGCGGCCGAGACAGCGACCTCATCTTCAGATTTGATGGGCGACAGGCGGGCAATATCCCAGAGTGGGTTGTGCCACAGAACTTGACAGATCAGTTTACCATAGCGACGTGGATGAAGCACGGGCCAAGTCCTGGACTGAGAGCTGAGAAGGAGACATTGCTCTGTAATTCAGATAAAACTGGTGAGCTTTTTGTTGTGTTGACTCAATAGGCATGTGTGATACACTTATGAGGGGTAGGGTCTTCGATTGAGACAGGTGTACATGTAGGGCACTTGCGTTTTCTCTGTGCTTTCTCTATCAATATAAATATATAAACATTTTAATTTAACTATTATGTATTATTATTATTATTATTATTACTGTTCAAAAGTTCAGGGTCAAGATTTTTTTGCGCAAACAATGTTTTTGAATGAAGATTCTTATGCTTGACAAAGCTACATTTATTTGATCAAAAATAAAGTAAAATTATAGTAATATTGTGAAATATTAATACAGTTTAAAACAACCGTTATCTATTTCTTTCGATATATTTAAAAATGTAATTTATTCAAGTGATGGCACATTTTCAGCATCATTACTCCAGTCTTCAGTGTTGACACACATGATCCTTCAGAAATCATTGTAATATATTGATTTGATGCTCATTAAAACTTTCTTATTATAAATGTTGAAATTTGCTTGGTGGAAACTTTTTTTTCCCCAGTATTCTTTAATGAATATAAATTTGAAAAGATCACTGTTTATTTTATTGTTACCAATGTTAATTTATTAACTGTCAGATTTGATCTATTTAATGCGTCCTTGGTAAATAAAAGTGTTAATATTATTTGTTAAAATATTACTGACCCCAGACCTTTGAATGTTAGTATAAATGTACTGTAGCATTTTATATACTGTATATATTTGTATGTACTTCTCATCCTATGCTTTGACTCCAGAATTTCAGAATGACCAGAGCAGCATTTGAGATTCAATATGATGAAATTGGTCCAGTGATATTTTTTTTAGTTTATTATGATTTGAGACAGTCATGTTACGTTTTGATGTGCATCTTGGCATTTTATTTAGCAATCGTGCTCTGTTTTTCCAATTATCCCAAAATTCTGATTAAAAAATATGTGAATGGAAACCTGGCGTATATCAGCTTTAAAACAATAAACCAATCAGAGGAGGCCTTTCACAATAACATGGAATATACTGAGTTGTGAATTCACAAAACAGTTGCAAAATTCATAATTGCTTTAGTGAATCAGACGTTAAAATAAGCCTTGCCAATAAACAGTGGCATTAGCATGCAATATCGTCCTGTGTAGGCCCCCTATAGTGCTAAAATATTTTAGATTACGTCTACAGTTTCCAGGTCTGGTGGCCAAGACAAGATGATCAGTTTGGTAGAACTGAAGAGATTAGTGGTACAGATGTGTCAGACTAACCTGAGAAAAGTTTGATCAGTACCATACGACACTCAGCAGTATTAGGGAGAGGGATTAAGACTATGGATTAGATCTGGATTAAAGAGGGGTTCAGAACACAATTCTCTAGAGGTTAAAGGGAAACTCTAGCCAGGAAGAAATGCAGTGTGACTGTCAGTGGCCAGTTCTCCGAGACCGAGTGGCCCTGATCGGGGCCGGCTGCTTGGAAGGACTCTTTCGAGTTCATTGATCCCAGGCGTCATGTTGAGTGGGTGTGAGACTTAATCAATTTAACACGCACTAAAAGCAGTCACACGAGAGACATCGGGCAGCGTTGGGGTGAGTAGAGAGGGGCGCCATGTGGAGGAGATGTGGCAGCCACCTTGATCAATGAGAGGTTTCTGAGAAAGAGCATGAAAGCAGTCCACACATGCTTTGAGCGGAGACACGTGATGGACAGTGGAACATGTCAATTTCAGTGGGAGAAAAGAAATCTTTAACAATAGTCTCAGATTGAATGGCAGCTCTTTCATGCCCATCCTGTTAGGATTAACTTCATAACAGTTTGACGTTTGGTTTGGATCAAGCTGGAAAAAACAGGTAATACCAGTTTAAGGTGGGCAAAACACCGTTTTTTGCAGGTAGCTAGTTGCCACCTCTTTAACCACAGTGGATTGAATTCTGCCTTATAGCATTAAAGGGATAGTTCATCCAAAAAATGTTATTGTGTCATAATTTACTCGCCCTCAAGTTGTTCCAAACCTGTGTGAATGTTTTTCTTCTGCTGAACACAAAAGAAGATATTTTAAAGAATATGGTTAACCAAACAGTTGCTGGCCCCCATTGACTTCCTTAGTATTTTTCTTCTTCTTCTTCTTCCATATTCTTGTGTTCAGCAGATTAAAGAAATTCATACAGGTTTTGAACAACTTGAGGGTGAGTAAATGATGACAGACAGAATTTTCATTTTTTGGTAAACTATACCTTTAAGCTGATAATTATTTTCATGTTATGGCCGATGACTGATAAATGGCTGAATAGAATTTTCTAATATTTAATTAAAAAAAAAAAAGTAAAATAAAACACTAAAAACTAAAATAATTTTAAATGCGACAAGTGAATTTAGGCATTACAATATTATAATGTACTATACAATATGAAAAATTGATATTCATTTTGAGATTTGCTAAAGATTATCATTAACAGTGTTACTCTTTTATTACTGTTATAAAGTTCAACTTCAAGTGTTAAATGATGGCCAAGGGAAACTAAATATAAAAATAGGGGAAATATGTATTATGAATTTTCAGAAGCCAGAACTGCAGTCTTCGGTATCACATGATCCTTCAGAAATCATTCTGATATACATTTTATTATAAAAGTGATGTGATAATTTCTGCTATTAATATTTTGTGTTTAATGCATTAAAAATATTTAATGCAATTATCTCAGCATTCGTTCGTGAGAAAAGCAACAGCACTGTCTACCAATGATGGTCCGCATGTAGGGATATCCTATGATCACCCAGTCTTAAATTTAAGTGCTTTTAAACCATTCAAGCGTGATAAAGATGCATAAGATTACTCAAATATGTACTGGCACACTGTCTGTGAAGCAGCTCTCTGTGAACGCATACACAGAAAGCCACTTCTCATACAGCATGCCAGTACAGATTTGAGTTCTCTTTTGAGTCTCAACGATTTTTAACGAAAAAAAAAAATCAACTCTACTCAGAATTATGTCAAAATCCCCGTTTTTGGTGAGTATCCTCATAAGTCTAAAATGAGTTGAAAAGTCTCAAATGAACAAACGTTTGGACGAAGATCGGATGTGTGTCAGATCTGTGTGTAATTTATTTGAGTATGATTTGGCAAATGTACTATTCATTCATTGTGTAAAAAGTGCACATTTAAAGCTTGTCATACCTGTCCTGGATTTGTGAGTAGGATTCAGGGAATCTATCCTTTCAGTCAGTCCTAATCTATTCCCTTTACAGTTTCTGCAGAGCTACAATTTCTTTTCATTTCTCTCTATGTCAAGACTTTTCTCCTCATCTGAAGTCTAATCTAATGTAACAGTCAGGACTGGAGGTTTTCGAACATGACTATGCCGTTTTAGACAAGCTCTCGGAGCTGGACATGGAAATCTAAAAATGTAAATTTTACTTTTACAACCATTGTGAGATATTTCCTGAGAGAGTGATGTTTTAAAAAAAAAAAAAAGTATTCGCCCTTTGTCGCAGTGATACGTAATGCATATACAGTAAGCCTTCTCTGTGTTTTGCTTTTTTGCAGAGATGAACAGGCATCATTACTCCCTGTACGTGCACAACTGCCGCCTGGTGTTTCTGCTGAGGCGAGACTTTATTCAGCTGGACTCCTTCAGGCCAGCAGAGTTCCACTGGAGACTGGAACAGGTGAGGGCCCCCGGGTGCCTGTCACACATGCCCTTCAACATCACAACCAGCATTCTGATAAACAGGATGGCAAAAATGCCACACTGATCGGGCTCCATTTATAGTAATCACTTGTGAAGTGAAGTTCGCTCTGTATAATTTTCAATTACCTGTTTTTGAATTATTCATTATCCGTATGACTGATTTTTCTATTGCGACGAGTGATCTGTCACTGGTAAAATGATTATTATCAGAAGGACAAATTGTAAAGCTGACGCAAAGACAATGTTTTCTCTCCTAGTGCTTATTTGGCTCCTAGGTGGCTTGTTTGTGTTTGGAAACACCTTGATTTTCTCAAATTTCCAACATTTCCCTTGGCTAATGTTGAGTGTGGACTAATCTTTTGATTGAAAGCACCAAACGGACTGTGTGTGTGTGTGTGTGTGTGTGTGTGTCACCGTGCTCTCAACTTCTGCCAAGGGGAACAGAGAGCCGAGGTGAGACACATGTAATCAGTATGAAAAGCTCTCCACAGCAATGACCTCTCACAGTGAACATAATGATAGCCCTTCGCCCACGCCAATCCTTAACTACAAATTACACGCACATACACATTCTCACATCCAGACGTGCACTAGCACACATGCAACTTCTCAAACCTTTCTGAGCTGCTGAAAATGGACAAAAAGTTACATGCATATCTATTCAGTAAACACCCCTATATGTTGTTGAAAGACTTTTTTTGTTCTTTTCAAATACACAAAACAGGTCGATGTCTGAGAGGCCTTTGATCAATAGTCCAAATCAATTACTGTAAGCTGAACTCTGGAGTGCACCAGCAAAGCAGGTTTTGTTCATAGTCCAAATTCATGTGAGTGGCACAATTTTCCGCAGTTGTTTTGATCAGCCGAACTACAGTATGATGCGAAGAATTTGTCCTTGTGAGTTGCATTTGTTTCCTCTCTGTGGCAGTTGTGGTTAAAGATCTGGGCTGGTTACCTAAAGCTCATACATTTAAATCCCTCATAGGACAAGACATGAGCTTTCGCTTTTGTGCCCTTGAGCGAGGCACTTAACCTCAGGTCGTTCCAGGAGAACTGACCCTGAAAAAGGGGCGTTCACACTTACAGTGATTTGATTCAATAGACAAAGCTATTGGAAGGCACTCACTTTCAGTTGCCGATTGGAGGCTACATAAGCATGCGATTTGCTTCATGATACAGTTTAGCCGTTACTAGCTACTAGCAACCATCACAACAGCTACTTGGCAAATCTTATTTAAAATCGTATTTAAAAGTGTGAGCAACCTTTAATAAGTAAATTGTAAGTCACTTTGGATAAAAGCGAGGTTGGTGGCGTCGGAGATTTGTCTGAAACACTTATTAGCAGGTAAACTAGAAATGTATGAGCAGAACTGTATATTGTGTTACAAATTATCAATACTTATTAAAAAGTTTGGATGGACTGAAATTCTGAGGTCTACACAGATTTTCTGCTATTTTCACTGGTGTTTATTGTAGGATAAGCATTTTTTTTTTTATATAATCCAGCCTTAAAAGGTATATAAAAAAGAAATGTGATTGGTCACTTTACATGTCAGTTAGACGGTATCTTCCTGTCTGAGTTGGTGGTTCTTGGCCAGAATAAGCGGCAATATTGTTGTCATATTGTTGTCAGGATTGGCTACACAAGAAAATGTGCAACAAACTTAATTGTGCATAAAAAGTAGAAATATTTAGAAATATTGATATTATTTGCTCCAATTTATTGATATTATTTGCTTCCAATATCGGGTTGATACCGATATACATAACTGTGTAAAAGGTTGGGGTCGGTAAAGATATTTTTTATTATAACAAAATATTTTTTATTTCAAATAAATACTGTTCTTTTAAAATGTTCTATTTGTCAAACAATCCTAAGGATTTCCAGAAAAAATATTAAGCAGCAGAACTGTTTTTTAACATTGATATCAATAAGAAATGTTATTTGAGCACCAAATCAGCATATTAGAATGATTTATTTAGGATCATGTGACAATGAAAACTAGAGTAATGATGCTGAAAATTCAGATTTGCCATCAAAGGAATAAATTATATCTAAATATGTATATATATAAAAAAGATAAGTTATGTTAAATTAAGATATTTCACAATATCATTTTTTGTACTGTATTTTTGATTAAATACATGCCTTGGTGGCACTTCTTTCATTTGTTTTTTTATTTTTTAAATAGAATAATATAAGACAACATGACATGCAATCCCAGTTTTTATATATTTGGAGCTATATAAACCATAATTTGTTTGTGTTTTTTCAGCATATGATTATTCTAGGGAGGCGTAAAGTCAATGTTCACTGCAGTTATAATGACAATAAACAAACAGCTCAGACAGACGACTGGTTCTGCCTCAGTGTTCTTGACGGCTGTACTTAGTTTGTTACAGGTCAGAGAAAATGTGCTCCTTTCAAAGCTTCGGCTCCTTTCCCAGGGCCAGGCAGAGCTCAGCAGGTGATAAGGAACACAAGTAAACAATATGAGGTCAGTAGACAGGCTGCCATAAAACATTGTCAGCTGCAGAAGGAGCCGCGCTATACCTACAATCCTGTCAACATCCACCACATAAAACACTGTAACACTGTAGGCAAACACGTCTGACTCCACACAGCTGTTGGTTTGCTTCTCCCATGTATGCTGTGATATTCTCTGTATATCTTTTTTGTACATTTATCTTTTATGGCCACTTTGATTATTGTAGGGAGGAGTATTTCTTCCCATCTGATATCTGCTTGTAAATGAAAGCGTGTGAAAAGGAGAGAGCAAGAAAAGGTGTGAAAGAGCTTGTTTACACTTCAGTGCATTTTCTCTCTTCCTGTTTTTCCTGCCATGTACCTCTTCTCCAGCATGGTTTGATAATGGTGTCTCTCCAGCTTGGAGGCGGTAAACAGAATATGCTCGCCTTGATCTCGGAGCACTGCACAGCTCTGTTCCCAACATGAGACACATCTATTTTTCTTTCTTTTGTCTCTGCCCTACCTCTGACTACTTGCCATTGATACCTAAACAACAGATTATCCTGTTGTGAATGTCATCATAGTTTGTTTGGCTTTTTCTTTAATCCCAACAAACAAACTTTTGACTCTTGGCATAACGTCTGGTCCACTTTGCAGTTTATTCTGGCCAAGAACAGCCTACTTAGACAGGAAGAAATGGTAAAGTGATCATAAGCGACTCTTAAGACTTGGAGTAATGGCTGCTGAAAATTAAGCATTACCATGTCAGAAATAAATTACATGAAAAAAAAATGTTTTACTATATATTTTTAATCAAATAAATGCTGCTTTGGTGAGCATTATATATTTCTTAAAAAAAAAACATTAAAAAGATTCTAACAGACCCCAACCTTTAGAATGGTTGTGTAAATTATTTATCTTATTTTAAACTTTTTTAATTAATTCGTTAATCTATTTTATCGTTATCTATTTTAACTGCTTTTTATCCTGTACCTGCCATGAAAATAGGGATAAATGCTGAGAACAACCAAATGTAGTATTTACATCAAATTAATAAAAAGTAATAGGTAATTATATCACTAAAATATTACTCAGAAAGATAAATATTCAGTTTTTCCTCATAACTATTTTACTTGATACCATGTGCTTCTAATGCCACTGACCAAATTAGGGCAAATCCAGTGACTAATTCTTCCACTAAAGGACCCACTGTATCAACCCAGATCTTTGACACAATTTGACTAGATTCAATGCCACAATATTCAGTGATTAGCCCATCCTCACCAGCACTCATTAAAAGCAGGAACGCAAAGTTGCTGATTGTGATTTCGGCTAGATTTTTGCCATTATTATGTGTGATATACATCAGATGATCAGTGAAGTGTCCATCAGAGGCCATGTTATAGGCTAAGATGATGTTAACATGCTCATTTTTGATGTTGTGTCCGGTTGTTTTTTGTGTGCAATGAGACCCACAGGCGCACAGCTGGCTAATGCCGTAATGTGAGAAAGTCACACTGCACAAGATGCTTGTCGGCTGAGTGAAAGGACGTGAATGTGTTTGTGTCAGTCAGGGCCTGTTGTCGTGAAGGAAGGGAGGGAGGGAGGGCGGGGTGGGTGTGGGGGGGCCGCAGGTGCTGTGGTATTTCTGTCACTATGGCAGAGATCAGATCTAAGGCACCTGTAGACCATTTGATTGACGCTGCGGTCTCCAACTCAGCCTAGCGGCCTGCGGCAATGTGAGCGTTGTGTTCTATTAAGGACCCGACATTGATCTAGTAAAATAGCTTTGCGGTGATAGCGCAGAAGACACACTTTAAGTTGGAAAGAGAGGAAGAGGGGAAAAAACACACTGAGTGTTGGCTGTTGGGCATCTCATCCAAATGCTACTCTTTGCAGTCTCATCAGCACTCTGAGAGGACACTCAATGGCTTCCGCTGCAACTCCATTTAGCCCTATTGATTTTGCAATCTTCCTCGCACCTGCCTCTTTAGCTTTTTTTCCCCCTCTTTTCGTTGAGAGGAAAAGAATGATGGAGAGGGAGGGAGTGATGCCAAGTGAGAGGAGGGAAATACTTGATGGGTTTTTTTCTGTACTATTTGTCATTTTTATTGCTCACTTAATAACTTTGTTTGTCTTTGAATCTAATCCATCTGATTATAGAAGCAGAGACAGAGTAATGCCTATTAGATTACTGTTGTTTAAATGAATTAACTAAAAATGAAATGGTCATTTATGTTGTTCCAAAGCACCATAAAATAGCAGTAGTTCATATGCCTTATGCACTTTAAGTTCATACAATAGGTTTGTGTGAGGAACAGATCAAAATGTAAGATTCTGTCATCTTGTTTTCACCCTCACGTCATTCCAAACCGTATGACATTCTTTTTTTTCTTTAAAAAAAAAATAAGAAGAATTTTCTGTATAGACCAGAGTTGCCTTTTTACTATGAAAAATCCAAAAACAAATTTCTTTGAGGGCTTTGGGCTGAAAGTAAATTTTGATTTAGATCCAATTATATTGTATTAAAATGTACATTTTTTAAATAAAATGTATTTAGTTTATTCTCTACATTTCTAAATTAAATGCAAAAAAAGTGTAAAACAAAAAGATAAATAAAAAATGAAGAGATGATTCAATGGCATGATTGTGATATGGTATGGCAGGTCATCCCCTCCCCTCAGTGTCAGGGCACATCTGGTATTTTCGGACAGGCAAGACTTTTTCTATTAAACTGAGCAATGCACCTGAACGGTTGCATTGAATTAGAGCAATAAAAATAAGCCATCTTTTTTTTTTCACACAATGGCCATTAAACAGATGAGCTCTCAGCAGGTCTATGAAAACATTGTTTAAGATGCAAGGCGATCTGTTAATGGCTCTTCAAACGCTGGCCTAAATCAATAGTCAAATATTTGTTTGCATCGACACTTCTGCTCATTGATCATAGGTGTGTGTGCATGTACCAAGGGTCTGTGCGTTTCCCAACTCGACCAATCGGTACGGGCGCAGAAAAGCCTGAGCAGGCGTGTCATTTATCCCCGTCTCGCTCAGATCATCGACCCGCAGAAAATTGCACCCCGTCCTGTCAATATGACATTCATTGTACGCTTATCTACTCACAATTACATGCACCACATCTGTGGCTTCCTTCGGCGATGCATTTAAGGAACCTGTATTGTTTTGTGTTGGATGGATTGCGCTCCATGCATGACCGCTTACTTGCTTTAATGAATACATGAAGACTTATAATGAGATCTCACTGAGGAGAGCGTGCAGCTTATCGAATGCTGTAAAGCTTAAACTATAGACAAACAGATGAGTCCCACTGGTGCTTAAAGCTCATTTAAATCTGGGGAGGAACTCGTGTTGTTTGATTTTTCAGGTGTTTGCATAGATTTACAGCAAATACACCCAACTCTTGTCTGCTGCTTGTCAAGAATGTGAACAAACGTCTATGTATAATCATAATTATTTTATTATAATATCTGCATTGTTGCTTCCAAAGGCTGTAGGCAAAAGACAGGATTTTGAAAGCTACATTGTTATGACAAATTATTGTATATCATTGAAAGTTCTGCTTTTGAATCATTGCTATTTGTTTGCCAAGTCCAGCCTGTTTGACAGTTCTTCCGATCATTTTAAATAGAAGCAAGACTTCCAGGTGTGGAAGATCACATTGATTGAAAGCCCAAAAATAGGGATGTCCCGATCCGATCACGCGATCGGAAATCGGGCCCGATCACGTGGTTTCAGACTCGATCGGAATCGGACGTTGCGTCCCGATCAGGACTCGGATATATGTAAATTAGGGGTGTAACGGTACACATATTCGTAATTATTGAACCATTTCTGTACGAGGCTTCCGGTTCGGTACGCCTACAAACCGAACGATTCCTAGGACCAGTTTTCCTGCAGAAAAAATCCGCGCTGGCGCGATCACCACAACGTTGCGCAACATCAAATGGCAAAGGTAATGAAAGCGGAACGAAACTGCGCTACTCATTATATTGTGCTTAAAGGACCATTTATCAGTTCGGTGCTGCAACATCTGTGCAGCGCGAGATCAAGCGACACTGTGAGATCCAGTGAAGAAACATTTGAATTCGCCACTGAAATAATAACACTGCTGCGAGATCTAGTGAGAAGCATTCAAATTTCTCCGTTATTAACCGTAGATCTCTATTAGATCAAACAGCGCTGACGTGGGAACCAGGAGAAACATTGTGCCGTGAATGAACATGGATTTAATGTTGCACTTCAAAACTCAAATATTATATAAATATATATTTAAATGTTATTTTTAATGTGATTACCAAAATATTATTTGTTCATCCTTCAAACATTACCCCCATTTATAAACCTGAGAGTTTCAAGATGTAGGAATACTCAAACTTATTTAAAAATAGTTTCTTTTAATAAATAGGAAATTCCTCTGGCATTTCTTTCTTTTTCCTTTATGGTATCGAACTGAAAATTTTGTGAACTGTTACACCCCTAATGTATGTATGTGTATATATATATATATATATATATATATATATATATATATATATAGACATACATACTTTTTTTTATACACTTAAAACATTTTTATTTTTTGTTTACATGCCTTCCGGGTATTTTAAGTTGAGTTGCTATTTGTTTTTATATTAGACTTTTTCTATATTTACTGTTGCACTAAAGTCCAAAAGTGAAGATTTTATGTTATATTACTTGATTGTTCAAGCTACCTCACAGAAGTGCTCTGTTTGTTAACAGAGTTGTTGAATGTTAAAATAAGGTGAATTAAATAATAAAAAAGGAACATCCTGGATCTGTTTTTCTCTCTCTTCTTTATTCTTTTTTATGTATTATGTAAGTATCGGATCGGGACTCGGTATCGGTAGATACTCAAAATCAAATGACTCGGACTCGACTTGAGGGCAAAAAAACCTGATCGGGACATCCCTACCTAAAAATAAACAAGCAGATACTTTTTCAAATCAAATGACACTCAGAATGCTTTCTCAGACTTACAGTGAAGGATGCCATTCAGATGGGAACCAAAGAGAGGCATTTGTCCAATGAACATTAATATTTGCTTCATTATATTATTATAATATACAAGTTTTTTTTTTAATCTTTACTTATAAGACCACAAAAACACAATGGAGAGAGAAATGAAACTCGAAATGTGAAATACTTTCCATTAGAATTTAAATGAATTGAAATGTCATTCACTCGTTAACATGTTCTTATTATGCATATAAAGAATAGGGGAAGGAAAGCGGGAAGTCAGAAAAGTTGCAAAACTATTGTGTTTTGTATAGCTCTAAGCTTGAATTTGTATTATTTTTCTTTTCATGCCTTGCATCTTGCCATAATCAAAGCCTATTGTGATGTACCTAAAGGCGGCTTTGCACTGTGAAATAATCATGAGCCTCTGAATAATGCATCTCAACAGCTCTATTTCCACATTAGCTGAACAAATTTTGCTCATCTATCAGCGCCAGGCACCACCGCCTCTTCTTACGACCATACACCCTTCCATAGCTATCACCAAAAGCTGGTCATGAGAGAGGTAGAGAGAGTGAGAGCGTAAAAATCACATCACCTGACTTTAATCTACACCATTTCTTCTTTTGCCAAATATAGCAGCACCAAAATATTCACAGTCTGATGTTCTTTTTGGGGGTGGAGGGAGGTGTTCTTTCCGTTCTCTCGCCCTCCTACCATGTTTTGCTTCAAAGTAAATTTTGTTCTCTACTCCACCAGGAATACTTTGCCTAGAGCTCTGGAGACACAAAAAGAATCCCAATTCTCTTTTCATAAGAACTATCTGATTGCAATTTCAGCAGCTTGTGATGCACATATGTTGAATCTTTTCACACATATTTTGCGTTAAAGGGATCATGAATTAAGAAATAAAATTTTCCTTGAGCTTCTGACATAAGAGATCATCATACTATAAGAATATCCTGTACGTTTCCAGAACTGAAAACTTAATCAAACAGCTTTTATTGTAACCAAGCCCAGAGAAGGACTCGTTGTGGAATGTGCCTATCTATATCATAGATGGGTGAAAGACCACCTCTGCGGAAGAAAACCAACTTCATCATTGCAAGAAGAGCGAAGAGGAGAAGAGCGATACAGGATCACTGGACTAAAAATAACATTACCTTCTAAAGTATCCTAATGCTTGGAATGTGGTCTGTCTCAGTTGAGCATTATTTATTTGTATCCAGTACATTTCACTGTGGATTCTTTGGTAATTCAGTCACATTTTCGGCGCAGGCTTTGCAATCAGACTTTTGCGATAATAGTAATGTGACAACATGCAAGTAAAACTGTGTTAATTCTAATGACTGATCTGATCAAAACTCCCGTTATAATCAATACATCTCTTATTTGCATTGTGTTTGCACTGTTAGTTAGGAGGAAAGAAATCGAGCTACAATGACGAGATCACTGCATTCATGCGCTCAACAATGTCTGTGATCAGCTACAAAGCTCATCACTGCAATCTTTCATGCCACGGTCTAAATATAATGCTACAGATCTAAATATAATGCTATAATCAGCAATTTTCAGGATTAGTTAACCTTGATACAGTAGCTGTAATAGTAAAAATCTTGTAGAAGTTTACGCACCGCAGACTTCAAACAGAGCGTTCAAATCTAGGACTAAATCTAAAATCAGGTTAGGAAAAATGCCTCTTATTTTCTAAATTATGACAATTTTTTATGTAAAAATCATACTAATGTTATAAGTGCAATGTTTAAGACAATGCAGTTGATGACCCCTTTAACTTGAATTGGAAGTGGTTGCTTTGCATTGTGATTGGCTGAGTGCTGCTGCATTTCCTCATCCAGGAACAAGGCTGTTTCCCTGCATCTGAACATCTTTTGGCCCACCTCGGTCCCAGTGCCATGCCAGAGTAATGGATTTGCATTAATAATGCAGGGGCGAGAGGGAAAAAGTCATGCTGAAAGAGTGTGTGTACATGTCTGAGGGAAGATAGGGAGTGATAGATGTAGTGTGCATAGATTTGCGTATCGCTTTAGAGAGCACGGCAGAGGAACCGGGGTTTGAATCGGCACACGTGGGTATGAAAGTGTGCATGCCTTGATGAACTGAAGCTGAACTTAGTGGCCCCCATCAGTCCCGGACTGAGTGGCTGGAGAGATTCGCTGCTCTATTCCTCTGATGACTTCCAGTGAGTTATTTTCCCAGCTTTCGCCCCCACACTTTCGATTACCCCCATCCATTCCCAGCCTCCTCCTTGCTCTGTAGCCTTTCACTCTCTCACTCTCTCTCCACTCAAAAGCATGTGGAGCACGTCAGATCTGGAGGTGTCAAACGAGCATCTTTGATAAAGCAGCCAGTGTCTGAGGTCAACAGCACCATTTCTGGCATGCGGAAACAGCTCGGACTGAAACCCCACACCAGAAATCAAAGCTAAAATGGCAGAGGGTTAGGGGAAAAATATTTTTCTGTCCTTTAAAATGTTATAGGATGGTATCAGTAACAGGATTTTGTGTTTTATGCACATCAACACTCTTAGATTTCTCTTTTTGCGTTTGAAAAACTGCACAGGAGAACAACAACAGCTCATGAATAACATTCTATAATTGAAAACTGGAGTTTGAATTTGCGCTTTCACCAATGAACAAGCTTGAATTTTCCTTCAGAGACCTTTGTGTGTGTCTCTGTGTCCAACAGTGTTGCATTCTAAACAGGCATGTGCCTTTGAGAAGGTCCCAGGCTCATTAGCTGAGTATTTTATTGTCTCATTACATTGTTTACGAGATGAAATACACACAGAAGTGCGTACACAAACACACACATATGCACGTATTTTCACAGTGATGCTCTGTGAAATATCAACTCGCTCAAAAGTTTCTCCCTCACTCACTCTCCCTGGGGAAACAGAGTAGACACACAGACCCCAGTGTGTCATTATTGACATACTAATGAGTTAGCAGCCGTGTGGCCAACTGCAGGGCTGCCGTTGCTGACCACTGTGTGGGGAGAATATCTGCTTTTTTATTAAACAGCCCAGTGGGAGACTCACTACTTTCACACCCACAGCGAGAGACCTAGCCTGACTGCCTTTGGATGTAAACATGTTGAAATGTGCGTGCAAGTGAGATGAAATTGTTTTTCTTTAAAATCTCTGCATGTGTCACAAAAAGCACAATAAAAGGATAAAGGATACAATGTTAATAGTTTTTTTTTTTTTACATGCACCATGTCAGTAACATAAATAAACATGCAATTTTATATTAGTGAGTAATTTGCTTAAATACATTAAGCAAATTACTCACACATATAAAATTGCATGTTCATTTGCTGTTATTTGGATATGTACCGTGATAATTCCATATTCTTTGAAGTGCCTTGTAATTCCGTTGTAAATTCCAGTGTCAACTAATCTCTCCCCTGTGAAGTCCTCCTTCCCTTCACCTCTGTACAGATACAACACTGTCGGGAAAATTTCCGGTTCACGTGGCTACACGGAAGCGATAAATAATTCTTAATTATACATTTTAAGGCCAGACGAGTAGTTTGAGGGTTGGTTTGTAAAGATGGATGACACGCCTTCACACATATATTCAAACGACTATATTACCATGACACTTGTCCAAGAAAGCAGTGTTTTGCGCATTTCCCATGGTAACAATTAAAATAGAAAAATATGGTAAAAATATTGTTTTACAAAACATAACAAAAAGTAGCACTGCGATTTGGACATGTACCATGGTATTCTTAGGAGTAACTTATTAATTCCAGGGTACATACATTTCAGTACCATGGTATGTTTAACAGTATAGTACTATTACCGCTCTAATGTGTATACTTTTTTTATAATGTAATCTTTGAAGTACTATGATAAAACCATGGTATACACTTACAACATAGTACCAACAAGTACCATGATATTATCATGGTGAAAACAATAGTGTTCTATATATAAAAATACTATGAATCATCAGTTTCAGTACCAATATATATATATTTGTTGAATTACTTTGTACTAAATACTGTGAATATGGTATAAAAAAAAAACATTTGTTTTTTTGTGTGTATTTATCAAAGTACTATGGTATAATAATTTGGTACCATCACTGTACCATTCTAACACCACATTGCTGTTTTGTAAAGGGTGTTTAAGGGTTGTATCCTGCATGCTTATGTTTGTGTGCATGCTTGTAGTGTGTGAACCCCCATTACCATTGTCCAATTTCCACATATCTCTTACTGTAAAAACAATTTGCTCCTGCTCTGGGCTGCAGATAGATTAATTTACACAGCGTAGGCTCCAAATTGGGAAGCTTGGGAGAGGTCATTCTTTAGTTGACTTTTGTCCCCGGAGGGCACGGTCTAATTCCTGCTCTAATTACTCACTCTGTCAGCCTGTAATTTATAGTCACCTTCCTGAGTACCGCAGGCCCATCACCACCTCTGTTAGTACGCCTGCCGCTGAACAAACAACACCCGCAAAAAACATCCGCCGCTGCACAGCAAGATGTGTCAGATTTCAGTCACAACACTTTTGCGTCTTAATAATGATCTAATGCCGCCACGCTGGTTGCCATATTCTCCGTGATCGACGTGTTTTGGGTAATTGGCTTCTGTAATTAGGTCTTTCTGTGTTTGTGGTGCTTGGTTGTTTTCATTGTTGAATTGTGACGTCTGCGTGAAATTGACTTGATAAACAAGGTTTAAGAGTAGAATAGCAATCTTAATCCAAACGACCTGATGAATACGGAGAAAGTCATAGAGTCCCAAAGAAAAACGTGTCTATCAGGGATTTCCAGCTGTGGTGGAGTATCAGAAACTCTAAAATTGTAGATCAGTTAATGGCATAAATGAATGCCCAAACTAACTGGGATGATGCCCTAGCACTTTGAGTGGGTTATGGATTTTATTTATTTATTTTCAAAATAGTATATTGAGATATTCTGTAGTACAGTTGATAAAACAGCCCGTTCAAGTGGAATAGTTCCCATTTTCAGTTTCAGCTCAGGGATGTGATATTTCAAACATTGCATTTTTCACTATGAAACGTGAACACATTTATGCATTTATGCACATCTTGCAATTCCACTTTTTGATTGTACTCACAGATATAACCAAGCTACTTGAGTTGTTCTGCAATTATAATAAATTTAACTGACTTATGCTTTTATAAATTCTGGTTACATTTTCTAAAGCATATGAATTCAACCTTTTTTTTTTATTTAAACTTTTTCCTATTTTATTTCATTTTGTTTTATTGTTAGATATAATTACACTATAATTCATAACTATAATTTTAGTAATTTTAGTGAACCCAAAGTAGTTTAATTGACATAATTGTTTGCATTATCCAAGGTTCTATTATTATTATTATTGTTGTTGTTGTTTTTAGTAGTAGTATAGTAGCAGTGTTAATAGTAGTAAAGGTCCCATACACCTTTCTGAAATTTTAATTTTAGGTTTTGATGTCCTTGAGAATTTACATATTTGCGGTATAAGTTCCAAAAAACTACATTTTTTACAGCTCCTTTCCAAGGAGCTCTGCTAAGAACAGGTCGATTTTAGTCTTTCTAAATAATATTCATGAGGCTCTCTTCGAATCGGCGACGACTGGACAAACAACCACCTCCTTACTTTCAGCGTTATTGTAAGAATATTATAATTACCTTTACATCTGTAGTGAAGCGGCGGAGTCAGGAGAATCCATTTGCAGCATTTATTAGAATAGTCAAACATGCAGGGATCAACAACAGCAAACAGGGCAATGGAGACAAGGCAGAGACAAACCAGGTAACCAGGCAAAGGGTCGAGGCAGGCAGAGGGAATCAGAGTCCAGTAAACAGTCCGGGGTCAGGGCAGGCAGAGAAGGGTCAGCAACGATAAACAATCCAAGATCAAACACAGGAAACAAACTCAGGGAAATAACACTCAGAAATGATAGCCAGGAAAGTCAAGACTTGGCACTGGTGTGGTGCGTGGAAGTGGTTAATATGTGTGTGTGTGAATGAGATGCAGGTGTGTGTAATCAGCGCCGTGCAGGTGTTTGGTGTAATCAGTCCAGGGAGGTGCATGATGGGAAATGTAGTCCGTGATAACCCAGGGAGTGAGTGGCTAATCGTGACAACATCAATGCTGCACACAGATTTAACATTAAGGCTAATTTAAACTGTATGTTAACAAACTCAGACTTTTTTTGTCAAATTCGATTTAAATCTCCAAAATATGTATGTTAATAGCTAGTTATACACTGATTTTGAAACACATAACTGCTTTAATGCAGTAAGCTATGTAACTATTCCTTTGACTGATACAGTAAGTTGATGTGCTACAATTTCTTTTACAATGTTACTTTTTTCTGTAAAAGTTGTACTTGTGGTAAATGTGCAAAGATGCCCACAGAACGCGAGAACATATGCTGCAGTTGACACCCAAGATAAACGTGTAAAACTGAACTGTAGGGACTGCAGCATCTTTGATGAGTAGCTTCTTTGAAAAACGGCATTGAACTGTTCTGATTGACGAAGCAGTCGCTTGTGAAATATGCAGAACAGACGGTTAAGGTTGAATTAAATTGCTGTGGCGATTCTGAATAAATAATGTTATCTTATATTAAAGTTGTTTGAAAGCCTGTGTAATGATGTAGTTTCCTGACGGTGGGCAGTGCTCGGGGTGGTGACTGAAGGCGACTGAGTAGTTCTGACATCACATTTTTACGGAAGTCAACGGCTTGTGAAAAGGCACTGCTACTTTATGCAGGCTGTGTGCATTTGTCTGTGGATTGACTGTTTTGAAACTTATATGGTAGTTTCATAGCCCCTAGACCTCTGTTATCGTGAAAAAAGCCACGAAATTTCACTCTCGACAATATGGGACCTTTAATGAATATTATATAACATGGATATACTGGAAAATAGACTAGTACATGTGATTTGCTATTGTCCTCTCACTTTTTTTGTATGTGTGTATAGTGTGTATTTAAGGTGGCACTGGAGAGGAGGGGAAATTGAATTGTCACTCTTCATTGTGCCTTGGGTTTATATCTCATTTGAGGTTTGATTCTGACATGGGAAGTAGTCTCAAGTTGTGGTTATGTGGCAAAAAGTAAAATCTCATTAGAAGACTAGTATTTCTCTTGAAGTATTACTCTAGTTACCTGTATTGAGAAGTAACTGCTGTAATTAAAATGAGTAAAGCTACTAACTGAACTATAGTGTTTGATAGTCTTAGAGCAATTTCATTGATAAAAAGATCCATTGTCTATTGTCATAGTGTAGCAATGAATGAAGCACCGCTTCAACACTTTCTGTTGGTCAACCCGGGGAATCCATGTGACCAACTTGAACACATTACAAATTCTGCATGGGGAATTTTTTTTGCTTTTACAGTTCCTGAATTCCTGGATTCCTGGATTCCTATTGAAATTATTCCAAAATTGCCCACTGACAAGGATATCCTGTTTAAAGATAAAGTCAGTTAAAACAAATCAAACACAATGCATTGTCCACTTTCTTTATGTTTCTTTTTCTTTTACCCTTACTAAATGCTCTCTCCCTGCTGTGACTGAAGCCACATTCAGACCCTCCATCCACATATACGTCAGGAGCCACTTACATAGCACAACCAACATCACGGCCCACTGCAGATCTTAAACCTGCTCTGCTGGATTTGCCACCAATCTCTCTTGTATCATCTCGGCCAAAGAACTGTCATTTGTATGGTTGCAATCAGCAAATTGCAGTGTTTGTCTTCTACTTGTCACAGCCTATAGGCCACCGAGGCTAGACCTTCATTTGAAAGTGGGTGGTTAAAAGTGTCTCTTTCATTGATTTTTTTCAGTTAGAGGTACAGTGTCTAATTTAATTCTATAGGGATGTCCCAGTCAGGTATGAGCATCTGGCTGAGCTCCATCTGTTGTTGTTGTTATAGATTTAGCAAGTATTCCCGCTTCCATCTTTGCCAGAATTCGTTAGCTAAGAACTGCACTCTTCTCCAACATTTGTGCAGATAGAGATTTTCTTTGCAGAACTGTCCAGGTGGGGGCAGAATAACTGATGATTTCATCGTTAGTATATGGTTGGAAGTGAGAGGCTCTGGTCCGGTGGGATTGTGAAGATGTTCAACACTTAGTGGCCGGCTGTTGATTTTAGCCATTGTTTCGTAGAGAAACGTTCTCAGCGATGTGGTGTCAAGTCTGCTTGCGGATTTGTCGAGCATAACGGTTAAGATGCTTCGGATAGTTCGAATTTGAGGCTCCCAAACTCCACCCATGTGACTTGCTGATGGGAAGTTCGTTACAAATTCGCAACCAAATGCTTGTTGATGTTCTTGGTCAATTCCTTTGAGCAACTCAGAAAACACTCTCCTGGCACCCATGAAATTTGTTCCCTGATCGCATATCAGTTGACGCACAGGTCCTCTAATGGCTACAAAGGTTCGAAGCGCATTCATGAAAGCGTCTGTTGTTAAGTCGTCTAGTGTTTCTACATGTATTGATCTGGAGCATAAGCAAGTAAACAACAAACCGTACCGTTTCAATTCCTTCCTTCCTTCCTTTACGATGAAGGGGCCAAAGCAATCAATGCCACAATAGGTAAATGGAGGGGACATTTCTGTTCTATCTTCTGGGAGATCTGCCATTTTTTGGGCTTCTGTGGCTCTTCTGTATCTCCTGCAAGTTACGCATATATAAACGTGTGAGGAGACCGCAATTCCGCAGCCAAGAATCCATATTCCATTTGCACGCAGCTCGTTCATGGTCATGCCTATTCCTTGGTGATGCACACGCTCGTGATAATGTTTAACTAGAACACATGAGATTTCTTCGGAAGTATTGCCGGATGTTTTACATCATGGTGTAAGGCTGATCGAGATAATCGTCCTCCCACTCTGAGAACATTGTCCTTGTGCAAGAAGGCATTCAGCTGGCTTAACTTGTTGTGCTTGTTCAGGTTATTTTTTTTCTGGAGCTTGATTTTCTGAATGTCTCCAGCAAAGGCTTGTTCTTGCACCAGCTTGATAATAAAGATTTCGGCTTCTCTTCTTTCTTCAAGGCTAGTTGCTTCCATTGTTCTTGACTGATGTCCTTTGAATTCTCTGATGAATCTCTTTAGCCTAGCAGTAGCTCTCACTGCTCTGGACCAGTCAGAAAACTTTGTGAAGCGGTTCACCATTGAATTCACCTCTTTCATTTTGACTGCATGAACATGGGATTTGCGAAGCTCAGGATCGGTCGTTTCAACTTCTCCCATCATTTCCTCTTTACATGGAAGATTCTGCTGCCAGAGAAAGTCAGGTCCTTTCAGCCAGTTAGACTCCTTCAACTGAACTGAAGTCAGTCCTCTTGAGGCGTGGTCGGCTGGATTATTTCCAGAGCTGACATGTCTCCATTCTTCAGGATTCGTGCTAGATCTTATACGTTGGTTCCGATTGGCTACAAATGTGTGGAACCTCTTGGCATCATTGTTCACATATCCAAGAACCACCTTTGAATCAGTCCAGTAATACTCTTCTAAGTTCTCAATCTCAAGCTCCCTTTTGACAACATCGCCATTGCGGACTGAAGTCACAGCTGACGACAATTCAAGTCTTTGGATGGTCGTTAGCTTGGTAGGGGCTACTCTTGCTTTGCCCATGACGAGTGAACAACTGATCTGTCCTGTTTCACTTATTGCTCGGAGATAAGAACATGCACCGTATCCATTGAGACTTGCATCTGTAAAGTTGTGTTGCTCATAACGCATGACTGAGTCAAAATGTGATGGAAGGTAACTTCTTGGAATATTCAGTGCAGCCAGGTGTGGCAAATCCTTAAGCCATAACTCCCATCTTGGCAGAATGTGTTCAGGGAGATCTTTATCCCAGCCTACCTTTTCTCTACATAGCTCTTGCAGGATCTGTTTGCCGACTAATATGAAGGGGGCTACAAATCCTAACGGATCGTAGACAGAGGCGACTGTAGAGAGAACTCCTCTTCTTGTCAGTGTGCTCTCTTTTAACACCACTCTGAATTTGAATTGATCAGTTTCGATGCACCACTGAACTCCAAGTGCTCGCTCGATGTGAAATTCTCCCAGGGCTGTGCACATTCTTCTGGTGGTATTCCGGCGATCACTTCCTTTTCGTTGGACACGAACTTGTGTAGCCGAAGATTTCCTGTTCTGCACAAGGCTCTAGACTCTTCCACCAGATGAACGGCTTCATCGATTGTTTTTACGCTTATTAAGGCATCGTCGACATAGAAGCTTCTTTGGATGAACTTGATGGACTCCTCGCTGAACTTTCCATGATCCTGAGATGCCAGATTTTTTGAGTCCAAAGTTGTAGCAGCCAGGGGACGATGCTACCCCAAACAAGTGCACCTTAATTCTGTTCACTGAGGGTTTAGAGTCCAGATCGCCTTTGTCCCACCAGAGGAACCTTAAGTAGTCTTGGTGTTCCTTTGCGACATGAAACTGATGAAACATTCTTTCAATGTTGCACATAATGGCTATTGGGCACTTTCTAAATTCGACATAGTACTCCGACTAATGTGTTGGTCAGATCTGGCCCTGTCAGAAGATGATCATTTGGAGAGGTTTCTTGGAAACGTGCTGAACAGTCGAAAACGACACGGATCTTCCCAGGTTTGTGGGGGTGATAGACTCCGTGGTGCGGAATGTACCACACTGATTTACTATCGAGTTCATTCCACGGGACCTTCTCAGCATCTCCTAGAGTTATGATGTCATTCATGAAACAGACATAATCCTTGTTATACTGCTCATTTTTTCTCAACCTTCGCTCTAAAGAGGTGAGCCTTCGAACAGCACATTGCTTATTGTCTGGAAGATTAGGTTTGTCTGTCTTGAAAGGAAGTGGTAGTTCGTAGTGGCCGTCTTCCTTGTGCTTTATACCCTTCTCTACCTTAGACAAGAAGAGAAGGTCTTCCTGAGAAACCAGGTTGTCATCTGTAGTGTGATCTGCGAAATCGAATTCGAGAACCTAGTTGATGTCTGTTGGACTAATCTCTTTGAAATGAGTTCTGCAAGCAAAGTATACTTCCCTCTTTAACTCAACTGATTGATGCACTGCAGGCGTCACCTGTCGCACTATGATTCTATGACTGGTTCCTATTGCATCACTGCAGTCACTTTCTGTATTTGAGCAGCCGACTATGCTCCAGCCGAGATCAGTTCTCTGTGCATATGGATGGTTCTCTTTGCCAGCCAGGATCTCCCTTGGTAGAAGAGCTTGCTGACAGTTATAACCAATCAATAGGCCTACTTCGCAGTCCAATGGTGGTGGAATCTTGTCTGCTAATTTTTCCAGATGAGGCCATTTTAGGGCTGTTTCAGAAGTTGGAATGTGCGACCTGTCGGCTGGGATAAACTCTTGTGAAAAGTGATGGTAATGGAATCCTTTTCTCTAAGTTGTATCCTCTCACTTGCAGGTTTGTTAGCTTTTGACGGTATGACTGTCGACCTTGTAGACATTGTGGATAGTCGCAAACTGACATTTTCTTTGTTTATGTTGAGATCCTGGGCCACTTCGTCTAGTATAAAGGTTGTGTCACTCTGTGTGTCTAGAAGCGCATAGACAAGAACTTCTTGACCTGGTCGTTTTGTGGATGAGATCCAGACCGGAACAATTGGAGATGTTTGTGTGCTTACGCCGTCTTGTACGACTCTGTTTGTGATTGCAGTTGCAGTGATCTCTTTGATGTTTGCTTTGTACTTTAAGTGTACTTCTCCCTTTAGAGGTGATGACCTTTGACGTTCATTGAACTTGTCATCATGCAAACATGTTGGATGTCTCCTCTGGCACCTTTCACATGTGCTCTTGTTATCACATCTTCTCGAGTGATGGCCAGCCTTCAAACATCCAAAGCAAAGCCTCTCTGCATGCACAAACTTGACGCGATCTTGAACTGTCTTTTCCAAGAACCTTTTACACTTGGCGAGGGCATGTCCTGTTCTTTTGCCGAAAACACATGATGGAATGCTGCTCTCTGTTGTGTTTGTAGACAGTGTCTTGGCTTGTATGGGTTGGCTTTGTGGATACCTTAGTTCCTCACTTTCCACATTCTTGAGCGCCTGTACTGAGGATATGGGATCAGAAGCGAGTTCTGCTTCCTTCGACAGAAAGTCCACAAACTCTTTGAACGGTGGGTACTCCGCTCTTGTTTGTCTGACTTCCATTGCTTTGCGATTCCAACTGGACACCAACCAGTCTGGCAATTTCAGCAGGATTTTTTTACTCTCATCGCAGTCGTTGAGAATTTCCAATGTTTTAATGTAGGGCATTGCTGCCTTACAGCTCTAAAGAAAGTCTGCGAATTCTCTTAGTTCACAACCATCCTTAGAGCTTATTTTTGGCCATGCGTGCAGCTTGTCTCTGAAGGACTTCCCAATAATGAAAGGGTCTCCAAAACGTTTTTTTCAGCAGCTGCCAGGCTGAGTCATATGCTGCTTCAGTTCCTAGTAGGACAAATCCCTCGACAGCTTTCTTTGCGGCGCCACCTAGGTACTTTCGAAGGTACCTTCAAGATGCCTTTCTGCCTTTTGAATAATAAATCCTGACAGCGATACACACGTGTGCACTCTGCGCCGCAGTTCTGGTTCAGGAACTTGGACTTGGCGTAACTCTTCGTAAACTATCTTTACATCAGCACACGTACCTTTAATGTTCTCAACTAGCTCATACAATTCGTCTTTGGTGGCCTCATCAGTCAATATTTCTTTGCTTGTTATTGCATGATACCTCCACTTCTCATAGAGTATTCTATACCGACGTTGTACGCTCTTTAGCTTTTCTTCTTTAAGTTATTCTCCCTTTTCTGTTAGGGTTCGGGTTCTTTCACTTCTTCGTAGCCTTTCTACTACTTCTGCAGCTCCATTGTCTATAGCTTTGGCTTTAGCAGGGGATTTGGCATTCTCATGACAGATCTCAGTGTTTGAGTTAGACATTTTGAGGCTGTGTGTACATGTAAGCTACAGTAGGCTAAGTGTGATTAACTAGGAAGTTTGTTAGTAATTATGTGAATCTTAACAGATGTGTGGAGACTGTGAGCGAAACCTAACTCTAAATACTTGAATATTGCATCACAGTAACTGTGTCAGTATTTAAACTTCTTTAGACTTCAAGTTAGCTTAAAACTAGGAATTAGTTTGGCACAAACAAATATAAACCTAATTGCGAATTAAATATGCTCAAAATGCATTAAATCACTTGTTTTTGCACTTGATATTTTTCACATCGATGAAATAACCCTTTAAACTTAGCTTAAGTTGTACTTTAACTTCTGTTATCTTTCAAAGTATAAATAAAGAAAATAAATTATATTGTACTTTCCTTTAACTTTACTGAAACATGTTAATTTGCTTAAGGGGTTTGAACTTTCTTCCTTTTAGATTTGTTGCAAGTAACAACCATGAATACCAGCACATTAGATATATCCTTAAACACAAGCTACAACAGTATGCAAGGGTAACAGACTTAAATCCTTAACTGCAATTTCCAAGTTAAACCACTTCTCACACTACTTGACTTAAGATGGCTTTGGTCGAGCTCTTTCTGGCCTTTACACGGAAAGCTGCACTTTCAACAAAGTCTAATAACCGTTGCTTGTGGTAGCTATGTCGACAGTGTGTCCAGGGCTTTGCTTATCTGATATGCTGGATCTTCGTCACGTCGTTACCCGCCGTAGTCTCGTCTTCTCTCATACCCGCGCCGAGCAGGTCGAGTTCTCACTGTAGCTCTCTTCGCGACAACACAGACACAGGTCAGTTCTTTGAAACAGGCGTTTATTGCTGTGGGCACATCTGGTCTCTATGATACATCCAAACTTTGTTCAACAGTTCTGTACACCGTGAGAACTACATTGTAAATGAACACAGTACAAATAAATCAATACATTATAGCTTAGCAGAGAAAATACAAACAGCATCCAGATTAATAAAGACAATATAATAATACCTCGTTGGCTGCTTGTCGTGAAAAGAGGTTACTGAATTCTTTAAAGTCTCTTGGAAGTCAATTTGACCGTCTGAATTAACTTCAAACAACACATTTTCAACTTTGATGCAGTTTAACAAATCCTCGAAGCCATCTGCTCCGCTAGAATCCAAAGCAGTGTGTGTCGACTAAAACCTTTGTAGCGGTAACACAGACAGAAAACATTAGTTCCAGGACAACACTTTAATACACAGAATGAGATAAATACACTGTTAACCACGTCTTATTTAGC